>OX578140.1:80172921-81372921 GCA_951213105.1 Amaurobius ferox | reverse complement strand
ACGTATTCCCATACTTATTTATAACATGTTCCCATACGTATTTATAATGTGTTTACATACATATTTATATTATGTTTCTACACACATTTATTATGACCTTTCTGGTAGGTCGGACGGTCTGGGCTTCAACAACAACAACACATTTATTATGTGTTTATATACATATTTATCACACATTGGACAACTCTACAGTATAGTGCATGTTGCGAACATGACATTTACAAAGTTTTATGCATCTTTGTAAACAAAAATATTGAGCTAGGAGAATATATTTTTACAACTATAATAGATGTCAATTCTTTAGATTATGTTGATTTCAATAATGTATTATATATTGTATTGTTTCATTATATTGTAATACAATAATTACAAAATATCATAATTTTAAGAGTATTATTTTACAATTCATAGATTATTCTTAATGCAAAAATATGTTTTTTTCCTTTATTTTCAGTTTATATTTAAATATATTTTTAATTCTAATTATTTGTAAAAATTGCAAAAATTATAATCTACTACGTTATGAAATATAATTTTGAATCTAAAAGATAAGCTATTTTAAATTGAAAATAACTTTGGTTTTTTAAAATTTGCATACGTTATAGTTTTTCAAAAAAATTACGTATCATTTAGAAAAAAAAGATTCAAGGACTTGAAAATGAATATTTTTTTCAAGCACTTTTCAATGATTTTTACAAACAAACGAACCATGCATACACATTTGTGTCCCCATACACGTTAGGTATCCATATACATATTTATCACATGCTGGGTGATTCTATAGGTGTTGTGGACATGATATTTACAGTTTTATGCATGACATCTTTATAAAAATATTGAGCTGGGAGAATAATTTTTTACAGCTGTAACAGATGTCAATGTTTCAGATTATGTATTGTTTTCAATAATATGCTTAAATTTATAATAAAAACATAATCTGAAACATTTAGCTATTACAGTTTTAGAAAAGCATATCAGCTTATTTTACAAAGATATGGTGCATCAAACTTGACATGTATGCAAAATTCGTTATACTATAGAATCACTCTGCTCACATTATGTAATTTATTATTGTTAGTCAAATTTAAGTGCAATATATGACTTTTCTCAATGGAATTTTTGTTTCCAATTTCAATTTGAAACTTTAGCTTCATTTCATAGAAAAACAAATACTTTTCCAGAAAATTATTCTAACTTTTAATAAAAATATTAGTGTTTATATTACAAAAATTTATTAAAACCAGATATAAATTACTCATAAAATGTTTCATTTCTATTTTATTATATTGTTAATAATATTGTTAATTATAAGGATGACAAAATAATATGTATACATTATTTAATTCCTATTATATTGTTTTTAAATTCTATTCCATATAATTTTATTAAAATTGCATTTAATGCAACCCATTAATTTCTTAAAATTTATCAATTATCAATTAAAAACAATTTTCCTTGAAAAGATAAAATGTCTCTAAGAAATAAGTTTTTATGAAAATATTTGCCTACCTACATTTATAAAAATATACTAGGGTTTAGTTTTATAAATGTAGGTAGTAAAACACTCCATTTAAATAAATAATGTAATTAAAAAATTTTACTTGAAATCATCTAATATAATTCTCAATAAAATTTAGACAAAATTAATTACAAGTGTAACTATAATATTGCTGGCAATTTTATTAAAAATTTATATCAACTAGATGAAAATCAGTTGGAATTAAATAAATTTGTATGTGCAATAACACTAATAGAAGAAAAACTGTATTGATACTCTTTTTAAATATGCAATATTCTACTAGTTATCTTTTTAATTTAATTAGCATACAACTATTTGTAATGCTTTATTTTAGTGCATATTATAACATTTTATATGGAAAACAGGCTTTATTTTGCTTTACTTTCAATGAATAAAAATTATTCCATTTTAGCAATTCTTTCAATGGTAAAAATTTTACTTTATTAAATATTTTTATTTGTTTTCATAAGGAAAATTTATATTGTATTATTAACATATTTATAACATATATTCAAGTATTTGATGTATATAAAATAAAATAACAGAATATATTTAAAATACTTATATACAAGTATAATTTATTTAACAAATATATTTATTTATACAGCAGATGTTTTGCACCATTGTGTAGAAAATCTTAAAAAATCTTTTATAAACCCTTCAACATCATTTAATGTGAGTGATTCACACTTTGGATTGCACCTTGCAGCATCTGCAAAAATAAAAATAGAAATTCAGCATTCAGAATGTGAAACACCAGCAAGGTAAATTTCATAATATTTTGTATTATGTAAGAGAATAAAAACATTGAAAATGCTGCTATATATCAACGGCTCGTGACTTTTATCTTGCGTCACCTTAGGAGCCACCACTTCTATATACATATATATTTAAAAGTAATAGTTGCTGAAATTTTAATTTGCATAGTTTCTCTGAGTCAAAAGTGATATATAGAATCACATACAGCATTACTTAAAGACTAAATAGCAAAGTACTTATAGGCATTATTGAAATAATTACAACAAATTTCATTTAAATTATTCAGTTCGATTAAGAAATATACCTATAAACATGATTATTTTATTATATTTACAGCATACATATAGCAAATATAAGTAATGATTTTTACATTCTAACTATTTCCCATTTGAACAGAGCTAAAAAAACTTGAACCAAATAATAGATTTTATTAAGAATTTAAATGGTTAACTTTAAATATAAACAAAATATAATGCCTATCAATATTACAGTATTATTTCATTAGAAATATGTCGAGAAGTATATTGTATATATATATATATAACATAAAAAAGTTGATAAAACATTAAGTAGATTAAAAGGTTAAAAGATAGAGTTTGAAATATCATATAAATAACTGGAGATTTAAGGGGTCACAATCCCCCCTTGGGCATTTTTAGCATATTGCCTGTTAGCCTTCCCATCCATTCTTTATCCTATTTGCATCTTATTTTAATATATATATATATATATGTGTGTGTGTGTGTGTGTATACAGCATTATAAATTTTACTTACTATAAATCAAAGTGTGCATCCTTTTAAATGATGAGAAGGGCTCTTTTCCTCCTCTTCCTTTCCAATTAAGACCCTGGGCATATTCATAACTTATGATTTGCTCCAAAATTCACCTTAGGGTCTGATTATTAGAGCAACCACCAAATGAAGAAAAAAAGAGAAGCTGCAATGAAAGACAACAAAATGAGAAGTTGTTTATTACAGTTAAAACATTTACACTGAAATAAAAGTTAATTTTAAAATTTGAAACTATCTTTAAAAATCTATGAAATTAGAAAATCCCTTAAAGTAACATACTATGTGTCTAGACATTTTTTGATACCACTAAAAAAGAAATCTGTCGTATTTCTCATGCTTGGAAAATAATCTGCACAATATATTGAATTTAAAAATTAAATGCTATTTTCGAGTTTTCATCGGACCTAAGACATTTTTGGCACAACACTTATATCAGAATAATTTGATGGACTTTTGATCTTAAATGTTCGTAACTTTTAACCAATTTGAATTAAAAAAATTATTTCAGCAAAGTATATTGTTCAGGTACCTGAAGCCATAGGCGGAGCTATGACCTATTGTTTAAGGATGTTAAACCCGACTGTCCTTAAGGCTGTCTTTACATAGTTAGTGAAATACACATGAAGTGGATCTTTTTCCTTGTGGATCTCCAATATAAAAAGGCTGCAGATAGATTAGCAAAAAGGAGAGATCTTCTGATCCATTGCTTTCTTCTGGCTTACTACTTCTCAAAACAGAAAAATTTGAACAAATCTATCTGGAAAAGTCCTCATGCTCATAGCTGGTACCTCAATAGTAATTGTGTTGGCTATTGTGTTACAGAACAACAGAAGTAAACATTTCCTGTATTTAAGAATCATGTAGCTACCTAAATCCAATGAAAACTTAGAAAGTTCTAGATTTTGATAAAATGGTTGGTTCAGTTCAGGGCGGCTACAGGAACTCAGAAAAAAAAAAAAAAAAAATACTGATATTTCTAGATAATATCTTCAAAAATTCTCTGATATGTGTCACAATCTACTTTTACTAAACATTAGTTTAACAAGCATAAAAAAAGCTAATTAGAAAAATTAAAAGTAATAATTGAGAATAAATTAAACTTAAATACATTCAGAATGGAAAAATATAATAAACAAAGTATAGTATTTATGCAACAGTTACATAAGAACAGCATTTTTACAAGAATATTAATTCTTAAAGCATTAAAATTGGCTATAAACTCATCAGTGTTCTATAAAATCCAGTCAAGAATTCATATGACTTATTGTAATAAAATTATGTATAAGAAGAAATGGTATTTTTTAATTTGCTTTTCCTGTCATATGAAATATCTCAGAAATACCCTTTTCCTTTATTGTAAGAATTGTATCCTATTTCTTTATTGTAAACCTTCACATATTAATCTGTGTTGCCAAAGGCTTCAAAAATAAAATAAAATTACAAATTTATTTTTTAATATAAATATGAAAATTATATACAGATTGAGCAAAATTTGCATAATTTAATAAATAAGATTCCACTGCCTCTAAATCTTCTTTACAACGAATGGGCAGTTTCACTGGAAAAAGTTGAGGCAATTTTGTGCTCCCTGCAATTGAATGACCTGTGTGGTGACCGAGAAGTTGCTGAAGCATTTTGGAATTACTTTCCACCATTTTCTGAATGTTTTTTACAGTCAATAATTCTGAGCAGCCTGCACATGTAGTGGATTTTGTACTGTCATAGGAAGGAGTGTGAGGATGAATGAGTTGGGTGTGAGGAACAGATTGGGTGGGTTGAGGGTTATAAAGAATTTGAGGATTATATAGAATTGATTGTGTGTGTTGAGCATTAGGGAAAAAAGGTCTGGTAGGATGGCTATGGTTAATAGTGTGGTACGCAGGCTGAAGAGTGGTAAATGAGGTGGGGTTATGTATAGGGGCAGGTGTGGGAATATGTGTGAGGATAGGTGTGGGAATACGTGTGGGGATAGGTGTGGGAATACAGCTCCATTACACAAGTCTAACAAACTACGAAGAAGTTCCTTTCCAGTTGTTTGACCCTTCATTGGGAAAATTCCAAGAAGTTCCTCAGTAACAGAGATATTTTTATCTATATCACGAATGAACACAAGGAGCTGAGCCACTGAGGTGTTATCAGTTGACTCATCAACAGCAAAGGAGAAATGTTCAAATTGTGTAGCTGTCTGCTTCAGTTGATCATCAATATCTTCATTCAATCGCAGCACTTTTCTTTGAATAGTCATTCTATTCAAACTTATTTTCCGAAATGTGTTTTTTGCTTCAAGACAAAGTTTTTCTGATGCAATCATTAAACAGTCTTTCACAAAATCACAGTCAGTAAATGGTCGCCCAGATTTTGCAATTAGCTAGGCAACACTCAAGCTTACTTCAACACAAATATCCAAATCAGATGTCTGCTTCTGAAAATAGCTGGTTTGGCTGGCCAGAGACTTCTTGAGGCATTCAATTTTCCGAGAACGTTCAATTCCTTGAAATGATGAGAATGGAATGTTCTTTGTTTCGTAATGCCGTTTTATGTTATATTCCTTTGCTACAGCTACTGTAACATTACATAGGAGACACGTTATTGTACCATTGTTATTAACAAAACATTATTTGTTCGTTCAAGAATCCTGAAACTTACAATTTTGGAAATCACCTTTCCTTTTTTCGCTACTCATTGCTTTATTTTACTACTTAGCACTGTAGCTGCATTATACGCCTTTGAAATGCTAATATTTTGCTCCATGGGGAAATGCGAAGAGAAGTAAGAAAACGTGATACTCAAGTTTAGTGCTGCAATAATATTGAAGAAATGAGATCCACAATAAAGCACCGCCTACTGCCAATAGGAAGGGAGAAAATAAACAAGAGGAACTTTGATGCCAAATTGGCGATTCAAACAAAGTGGAAGGGAAGGGGAGAAATCTATTTATAGCTATAAAGCCATGTGGCATTTGGCGTGCTTCCAACTTCACTTGAGATAGAAAGAAGGGGTTTTTTTCACTAGTTTTAGCAGCATTGTTTGAGAAACAAATGGAAATTAAAAACATAGATGTTGGCAATACTATCAGTGAATAAACATTACACAAATTTGAAAAATGAAAAAAAATCAAAAAATGAATAAAAAGAAATTATATAAATTTTTTGTTTTTACCTAAAAAAAATTGTGATTTTGCCAGCGTAATGGCGGGCCAATTAGACAATCCTCACAGGCCACTATTGGTCCGCGAGCCATAGGTTGTGCACCCCTGATATACGTAAATGTAGAGGATGTAATAAATGGTTGATCGGACTTATATATGACTTTTATAATTTAATAATATAAACTGTTGAAAATTTTAATAAACTAAATTATACTTATATAAACAGTAATTTTATTCAATTATTTATTTTAAAATACCAAAACCATACTGGAACTGTCAAATTCATATTCTTAAGTGCAGCCACAATAGCGAAATAATGCAAATTCTAGGAGATCAACCATAAATTGGCTCATTTTCTGGCGATGGCTGCTCAACGATACGCAGCAGACAACACTTTGAAAACAGCCAATGTTCATATTCGTTCATTCAAACTCACATATAGTACTTCTTCTTCGACCCAGACCATTCGACCTACCAGAAAGATGACATATAGTACTTGAAACTGTATCTTTGTTCTAACTGGGTCTCTCTGAATTCGTGGCCCCACGACAAAGCCATAATGCAGACAAATCTTGTAGTGTTGCCATCTTATAACGCATTCAGCAACTAAACTGTCGATTTTAGCTGCTAAATGCATTATAAGATGGCAGCACTACATTTTATAAATGGACATTTTACAAAATTTCTCTACAAAATGTTTTAATACACTTATCTAAATAAAAGTAATAATGTAGGGCCCTTTTATGAGGAAGTCATGTGCCGTGAGTCCTCTGGGTACGAGCCGCTACGGACGTTAGCTAAAATAATCAAATCGGGAAACACTGAAAGCATGGGAGTTACTTTATGTTGTATGTAAACTAAAACTGATTTTAATGGCATTTAATTAGCATAACATTTACTGCCATATTTTTAACGCAATTCAGTCCATACTTCTATAATTGCTGAATCCTAAAATACCCAATTTTATCTTCTAATCAGCATAAAAAAGCTATATTACTTTTAAAATGTGAGTAAAAGCGAAAAAATAGCTAACTAAATCAAATTATTTTTCACATAAATAGTGTGATTGTGCATCTCTTTGCATTCTCGTGTTAGGGCCATCCATGGAGAGGGGGGGAGGGGGCAGATCAAGTGAATGGGAGGGTCCAGACTCCCAATATTTCTATTATTAAGTCTTGAGAGGTCTGTGAAAAGAGTTTGTAGAGGGGCCCACAATTTATGTGAATGGCCCTGCTCGTGAGTTGCTGTAATGTAAATAATGCATAAATATTATTATTCAGTCTTGAGAAGACATGAAAAATTCAAATATGTAGGGGGCGCATGAAAAAAGTTTATAGAGGAGGCCCATAATTTATATGGATAGCCTTGTTCATGCATTGTATTGAGTAAAGCATAAATATTATTATTGTTTTCTGAAATGCAACTTTTTATTTCATATAGCTATATATATATATATATTAATTAGAAATATGTAACAATAAAAAATTCAAGTAACATCACCATAGAAGCAAAGTCACGGTCATAATGCTGATGAGAGAAGAGAATAGCACCAGCCCAAATTCAATGACTAGTCAGAATCAAATTCCTCCTCAGGTCTGAGTATTTAATTCTAACTAACCCAAACAATATGCCTGTTTCAGATTGAGCAATAGTACATTACTATAAATACTCAAACTCAGACTACAGGCATCAAAAAATGAAAAAATGAAGATATGAAACATTAAGAAAATTGTATTACCATGCAGCAGGAACCCTTCTTCTTTCACGTGTATACACGTGTATATATATATATAACTATATATTAGGAAAATGATACATAAATATTTAATATTTTGAAAATTATTTTCGCTAAATATATGTAACTTTAGCTAGTTTGTAACAATGATTTAAGGCCCCTTTTAATGGTGTAAGTGGCATACTCGTTTATTCATTTCTAATGTGGATCACTTTTATAGTAAGATTTTTCACCTATGATTCCTGTTCATCCTGTTTATCTTTTATTAATTATGATTGTTCTGTTTCCAACTCTAACTCCCTGAACACAGTGGTGTATCGTGAGTTTTTGGCAGGGGGTACAGGCGGAGAATTGCGCCCCTCCTTCCCTTACCATATTACAAACTTGAGCTTGTGTGTACATGCATACCCACACATGCATGCTCACATGCACACACAAATTATTCATCTTGGAATTATTGAAATTTCTAGATTTATTGAACAGATATTAGCACAAGATTTTTCATTATTAAATATTGTCTCAAAAGATCATATCCTACAAATGAACCCTTTTGAGTTTTCGCAATTGCAAAAATATCAATAACTTTATCAGCCCTGATTTTCTCAAATGTTTCCCCCTCAATACTCAACAATGCCAAGTCACTCAAGCGTTCTTGTCCCATAGATGATCTTGTGGGGGCTGCACATCCCCTGATGGTGGGAGATAAGTTCGAACTAGGAGCCTTTCAATTACTGACCTCGTACTATACCATCTGGCACAAAAGGATCCTCTTGAGCTGAGAGGATAGTCGGCGAGTCTTTTATAGCGAAGAATGGCGCAATGCTGCCCCTTCAATCTCAAATAAGACAATCAATTTCAGTTAGCTGAAGAATCTTCCACAACTAGCAATTGATACTGAAATTGTGTGCAGAATTTTCAAAGCAATCAGGAAATTAGGGTACACTTTCTCTCCATATGAGAGAATGAGATTCAGCAATTCTAATGTACATATTCAGCTCAATCACATCGTTCTCATTTCGATTTTTTAACAGCATTGCACAATCCAAAATTTCTTGATGCAGCTTCTTCCCATTAAAATCATTTTTGTAGATGCTGGCAGTAGAACAACATTGTCTTTCCAATTCCTTATCCATATTGGGCCTACTAAGAAGTTTCTAAGCATTCAGGAGAAATCCAAATGTGTCAAGGTCACGCTCTCTGATTTCCATTCCAATACGGTCAACTACGCTCCGTAGGATTCGCCCAATTTCTTTTTTGGCTGATAAGCCAGCATCTCTTGCTTGTTCACCTGGCATCATTGTGACACGTTTTACTCTTTTCTGAACTGAAACTCTCCAATCAATGCAATTTCCTTCTCCTTTGCAAACTGATTCAGTACACAACTTTTCACGATTCTCAGGAAAATATTGTTTAAGAGAGTTCATGTTAGCTGCCGCTTCCCTGAAATTTATTTTAGAATCCTGCAGTCTCTTTGGGATGCTATTCATCAGATCCAAAATGGGAGAAATATCAAAAAATTGAATCTCAAAATGTTTGACAGAAGCTGATCTGCTTTCTTTCTCGTTTTCTCTGTGGAGTACTTATCAGAACACATCCTCTCCAGCACATTCACAAACTTCTCCAGATTCTTATGGAGAACTGTAACAGCTACTTCCCGGGTACTTCAATGAGTTTCAGACTATTTTTTGATAGACACACCAACATCAGATATCAGCTGCCACCGAATTGTTGACTGAGAGAAGAATACATATAATGCCTCAACAGTTCCAAAAAATGTGACAGCCACAATTTCATTTCTAGCAGCATGCACTCCGATCAAATTCAGGCTGTGGTTGTCAGAATTCAAAAACAAAGCTTTGGGATTCTAATCCAAATTCTTTGCTGCACACCAGATAAATGACCGAACATCACAGCTGCATTGTAGTAGCATTGAGAGCGGTAGTCAGACAGAGGCAGCTAGCTCATTTGATTCAAGCTTGTGTTGTTTTTCCGATTCTAGTTTGTTCCCATCAGAATTACTTTCTCAATCGCAGCAGCATCTTTCTCATGAATTTTGATGTAGTCAATGAATGCTACTTTAAGCACAGCAGTTCTTTCTACAAAGTGGATCTCGACATGCCGAATAACCTGAGACCTCTGCTCATGGTGTGCAGCATCTGGGGTAGAGTCAAACAAAATCCTAAAATATTTGCTCCTCCGAATTTTTTGTAGAATTGAGTTCTGGGTATCTTGAGCTAAAAAACCATGAAACTCATTATGTATTTTTGGTGATAACTAAGGTGAGCCAGGATTGTCCTTGACATAGGTCAGACGCCGATCTAGCAATGGATTATATTGTGCCAGCAACTTGATCAGCACCAAAAAGTTTCCAAAATTTGAAATTGAGGATAGTTGCTCTCAATGCCTGCGTCAGGCAAGATTTTGTGATGCCAAATATTTGATGCAGTCAAGGATTCGCTTCAATATTCCTCGCCATTTTTCCTGTTCCAATTGGATTTTGTTGAGGAGTGTTTGAGTAATTGCTTTTTAGTCTGGAGACGCCATATTGAATAACAACCGATATGTTCCCTTTTCATTTTCAGGGACTTTTTCTTTCAATTTCTTCCAATTTTGGAATCCACAACCAAGTTCAAATTTTGATTTGTGGTTCTCAGGGGCACATGAGAATAAAAGGCAAGAAAAGCAGTATGCTGCTCCCTTTTAAGGTGTATAAAGTAACTAGGTTCAATTCACCTTCTTCCCATCAGAAAGCTCTTGGATAAACAATTTCTTAGTCATAGAGTGACTATCAGTTGCAGAAAATGGACCATCTGCATTTTTGGAATACTGCCAATCCCAATGTAATCATTTCAGTTCCAAGTTCATATGTTATAATGGGTCCACTCAGGTCAGAATGTAAGTCCAGTAGGCCTATATCTTTATTCGATAAAACAGTAGGATTCAAAGTCTGAACCCTTTCCGATATTTCCACTGACGCTTCAGCACTTTCAGCAGGAAGAATTGGCATAGCATTGACAGTTACCTCAGAGACTTCTACAGACTCCATAGTGCTCGCAGTAGTAGATTCATCAGATTTGGTATTTGGTATCAGCTCCAAGTATTCCAACTGTGTTTGGGCCATTGTTTTTTTGCTTCTTAAGGAACCTTGCCATCAATTGACAGGATTTTCCGATTTCTATTGCAGCTCTTTTTCTCTGTTTGTGCCCAGCGGCTTCAGATTATTTTCTATTGCCACTGCTCATTATTCAATATTCACAGCAAACCACTTTCTTACTTTACCACTATGGATGAGCCTAAATAAATAATAATAATAATAGTTTACAATACCCATACTTGCAGTAAAAGAGTAAAATTATTCACACACTCATCAACTAATTATTAATGCTTAATCCATGTTCATTTTTTTTTCATTTTGCACCCCCTAAATGGTTGGCGCCTGAAGCAATTGCACCCAACTGTACTCCTCCACCACCACCACCACTGTACACCACTGCCTGGATGGGTTTCAGTGGAGGTCCCTTTAAATATTTGTTCCTGTCCATGGTTTTTTTTTCCTCCTCCTCCCGGATGCATCTCAACCTTTTCATTCAGATACAACTGCTCAATTTCATTGCACGTGTATACAAGGTTCCTGCCTCATGGTTTAAAGTAATACTCATTTTTTTAATTTTTCCTTTATTAATGCTCGTAGTCTGAGTTATGGTATTTATAGTAACTTACTGCACCACAAGCTGTGTTGTAAATATGCTGTCAAATAAATCTTTTAATAGTGATTATTATACTTTAAGTCATCCTCGAGTTACATCAGAACCTGCATACATATTTTCGCAATTTTCACCCACTAAACATAGCTTGCGGCATGTTCCATTTGGGCTTTTGTTCCTCTTGATGTCTACTAACAACCTGAGTTTGTTACAGAATTAACTGAACGCACTGTATATATATATATATATATATATATATATATATGTATATATATATATATATATATATATATATATATATATATATAAAATGTATGTATACATATATATATATATATATATATAATACATTATGGATCAGATGAAATATGTTTGTAAAAAAAAATTACTATTTATTAAAAGGTGGGGGAAAGGGATGTTAAAAATCGAAAATTAGAATAAAAAATATAACCACTAACTATATCAAAGTGGCCACTGAACTTTGAGACGTCACTGGCCACTGGCAATTCTTTATAATCTAAAGCATTATTGATTAGGAAAAGAGAAAATCATGTGAAAAACTTAAGGGGGAAATGGCCACTTTTACAATGTTGAGATGGGCTATTTTTTGCATTTTATATTTTACTTCTATGTTTGAATTATTTTCATTGACTTATTATTTTCCTTCTGCTCAACCTAACATGGTGTTTCTAATTGCTTTTCCATGTGAAAAACTTTAGGAGGCAAATACTATGTTTTTATTTTATTTTATCTTTTTTTACAAAGCTGACATGTACTAACTTTTGTTTTTGTATATTTATGTTTTATATGCATTTTGTATTTACAACGTGACTGCAGAAACTTAAAAACAAAATTCTCCGAGTTTTCCCTGATTTCCAGAATACTTTTTATGAAATTCCCCGATTTTCTTCAATCATCTGTTCGAATAAGAATTTCCCAAACATACTCATAAACTCGACTAACTAAAAACTGATAGACAGATAAATGAATATAAAAGATATATATAAAACATTTATATATATTGTATGAGATAAGTAGCATAAAAAAAAACGAGTATCAACTTTGAAGCAGAAAATATTGGAAGATTTTTTAAGTAAAGAGGCAAAGCGAGTAAATATAATTTAGTAATTTCAACATGTTTTTACATTACATTATGCGATGGTTTTTTCAAGTTGCTTAATGTTATGCAAAATTATGTTTAAGCATGTTTTGAAACAATTTAGAAATTTGCTCTTATTACTTAGTACTTATTTATAATAGATTTTATTGTACAGTAGACATAAGTCAAACAACCAATCCTGCTCCCCATGTCTTGAACTGATGAGTACTTTATTAAGGTATCACTACATGTCTGTTGGCAAGAAAGAAAACTCCTTGATCTACTTTTATAGAATGTATTTAGATGTTGAAGCAGAGGAGGATTTTAAAGATTGGGGAACATTTAAGATATTGGTAAAATACAAATTTTATTATTATTACTTGATAGTAACAAAGACAAATTCACAGAAATATTTTAATTTATTAATGAGTAATATTGTTAATATGCATTTATTATTGCTATATTCTCATTTTTAACATTTAAAAAATTTTCAAAACTTATTTTAAGTGGTTTTTTTTTCTTTTTCTAAAACTAAATCTTTTCAATAAGTTATTGCCACTATTACCATTTTTTCATTTCTTAAAGGTTTGTCAAATTTAAAATTTTCATTTATCCATTGTTTAAATATTTTAAACATTTATATTCACTAATTTTTTTTTAATCTTGCCAATGATTTTCATTATAGGCCTTTTCAGGTGTTTTATAATATTTGTTTTCCAATATATCATAAAAAAATTCATTTATCATGAAGCATTCAAACACATTTTGAGAGGCAATTTTAAATTCATTTAAGTTTTCTCATCTTGATCTTTTTATTTTTCACTTTTCCTAGCTTACGAAGCATTCACTATTATTTATTCCTCTTTTATTTATAAGAAGCCTGTCCACTAATTTTTTTTTAATTTCGAGGGTTTTACAAATGATTTTCGGCGAATTTTAATGAATTAATATTCTTGTTTTATATTTTGATCATTTACTCTAATTTTTCAATCATAGCGATCGCAATATATCAGCCTTTTTTCCCATTATATTATCGGATGTTATGAACTCTTATTTTAAAATTTCCCCAATATGTTTATTTCATAACAAATAAATTCTTTATCCTTTTGAAGAAATTTGATTTTTTTTAATATTTTAAAGTTTTGAATTTATAAAATGGCATTTCATATCACTAGAAACATGCCGTTTTACTGCAATACCCGAATTTTCCAATCAATGGGGAAAAGGCCGTGAACTGCCCCTGGTTCCCAAGGGTAAGTTGAAAATGGAACCGATTTAACTTTGAATTTATAATAATTGTTAACAGTTAGCACAGAGTTTCCCCCAGGCACTTTTGGAAGGGTGCAGCACCCTGCCTGCCCTTTTGTTACCAGAACAGCACCCTCCTTGCCCTTTGTACGAGAAGAGCGCCCTCCCTGCCCTTATGTTAGCATATTAGATCCCCTATTTAGCCTTTTGTTAAGAGAGTAATATCTGTCCTCAAGCGAAAATCAACCAGTTCTTGTATGACCTAAGATAAGTCTCTGAGTCCTTTCTCTGCATTCATTACTACAAATTTTGATCGTGTCTATCTCTCTCCCCCTCCCCCTCACTGCTCCCTCCTCCTTCAAAAAAGAAAAAGGGTGATCTAGTGCCAATAAAAAGAGGATTGACAGACCCATATCACTTCTTTCCCCCACTAAAAGAAACAAGATGGAAAGGGGAATATTAAGCGCGTACATTCCTTCTTCCATCTGATGAAAACTTTCGAAACAGTTTTCTTTTTCAACTTAAATTTTTGTTAAATTATTTCATGCTTGATATGCATTGGAGTTATACAGTTCTATAAATGTAAACCCTGTAAGCACATTTGCTCTAAAACAAATATTTCAAAATATAGATTTCCGGACTAGGGTTCTTTGCACCATTTGCGGGAAGATGTTTACGTTGATTCCACCGATTCAGTCAAAACCGGAGGATGGTAAAAAGGGTGGGGAGAAAAGTTGTTAGATTAGCGCGGTGATTTTAACCGGCTTGAATGAAATATGGGAGAGTTTATTTTCTTTATATTGTTTACTAATTGCCTTTAGCTACCAGCCTAGTCGCTTTTTGAAAATTCTCTTAATATGCTTTCTTGCTGTGGACTGCGTATCTTCGCTACGTGCGAAAGTCCCGGCTAAGAGTACTCCCATTTGTAGTTCGTATAATAGCTATCAACTGTGTATTTGTCCACCGCCGCCCTTAGAGAGGATCGGACTCCACTCAAGTGGTGGGACCCGGTCTCCCCAACAATTTTTGAGGGAGGAGAAGACATGAAAAATGCACAAAAGAGGAAAATGAAATATGAAGGGGAACCCACGAATTTGTATGGGCGGCCCTCATCTGACCACTACGCGTTATATACAATATAATGAAAACTCCGTTCCATGCAATGATGATATGTGAACATATTTAATTCGCGTAGCGGATTTTCTGCCTATGCAGGTCATGCAATAGCTATTGGCTGTGTATCTGACCATGGCTACCCATAAGGAGGGTGGACACCACTCAAGTGATGGGGCCCCCAATAATTTTTTGAGGAGGGAGAAGATATGAAGAATGCACAAAAGAGGAAAACGAAATATGAAGGGTAACCCAGAAATTTGTATGAGCGATCCTGACCCAACTACTACACAGATGGATGTAATATGCGTTATATATAATATAACGATAACGCCGCTCCATGCAATAACGATTCAACATATTTAATTCACGTAGCGGATTTACAAAATTAAGTGCCTTCTTTTAACGAGTGTATGTAATCCGCATGCAATAACGATATATACCTTGTGCAGACGCGTGCAAATCGTATGACATTGTGTTATGAACACGCGCACACTATGCGGGCTTATGGATAACCAGATTAGCCCATTGCATGACATGCGCATAGCAGATTTAAAACACAAAATACCCCCCCCCCCCCTCATATTAATGGACTCGTCATTGACCAGCTCCACGGACTCATGCAATAATAATAATAACGATGTGCCCGCTTTAGAGACCTATGCAGTAGTTGTTGTTTGCATACAACGCTACGCGAGTGTACGGCTAAAGATACGGATGCTGCACATACACATGAACATACGTTGCTTGCACTATTAATAACTCTACTCCATGGAATAATGATTAACTTAGCAGCTAAACATTTGCTAATCCATAGTTATACGGTGATTTTATGGAGCTTTCTAGAATTATATTTAGTCATTTAAATCAGGGATTTTTTTTTTTTTTTTAATCAATATATAACAACAAACAATTAACAAATATTTTCAACGTTTAAATATATCTTATCCCTTAAAATCATCAAACCTCATTGACTAATGAGAAAATACTAAAACTCAAAATTTAATATTCTCCTTTTTAAATTTAATAAACTCTAAATTTATATAAATTCAAAAATTGTAATTGCTAATAAACCCAATTGCTCAAGACTATAATTGCATTTGATGTAAAAATAGCATTTATTCAATCATAAATTTGTTCTCAACAAAAGAAACATTTTCATATCTAAATGGTGGTGGCTCCAGTCCGATGAAGCCAAAATTGTTTTGAATGATTAACATTTTGTAAAATAAAACTTCAGTAAGGTTCAATACAGCTATTTGATTTCTTCAGATTCATTTATATTGTTTACAGGATTTCAAAGTGCTACAAATAACACTCTAACTGTTTATAGCTAGTTAGTACTTTAGTTTTCAAAACGATTTTATCTGGATGCTTCGACCATAGACTTCAGGTTAAAATATAGAATTATTTTATGAACTTGTTTTTCAGTATATAAATTAAACTTATCTCACCTGAAATCAACTTGACCTATATTCTATAAACTTGCTTGGCGGCACATAAATATGTACTTGAATATGTATATTTTAATTTCTTTTGTTCAAACCTAACCAATCATTACACATTTTTAGAATCTCCAAGTTCATTTAATGCCCTAATTTTTTTAAACAAAATAAGATTATCTGATACTTATGCACAAATATTTCACCAAGGAGTAAGTAACAGATTCAGCTGAAACAATAGTAACATTTTAAGTAAATTAAAGCTTTCCCACACACTGAATAAAATACTAAAATAACGAAATTATAACCACTATACTTTGCAAATAAAGAGCTCATCCAAAATCCAATTATATACATTTGTAAGGATTTCAAGAGCTATATTCTTGCATAATTGTTTACCAATTTTGTTTTTGACGTAGCATTACAAACTTGAAAAAGGGGAAATTTTCACTCTTCTTCAACTCGGCAAAACGATTACTCGAAAACTATAAGCACATTTTTAAAATATAAATATAGATTTAGCAACTAAATTTCCTAATACATATTTTTATCCCTTACTATTTATATCTGTCTCTTATGGTTTCGAAGAAAAGTGAGTGAAAATAAGCGAAGTGAGTGAAAATAAGCAAAATGAAAAAAAAAAAACACTTGCTCGGACAGATACTTTAAGTTTTTCAAAACACAAGTTCAAAATATTAAAAATTTGAAATTCATTTTATATATTCACAATCTTGACTCTATTTCCTACAAAACAAGAAAATATATTTACATTTTTATCTATTAGACTTGGAGGTATACGCTACAAAAATGTTATTTGGAATGCTCTGATTTTCGTCATAAAAATCCCAAGCATAAATGTTATTCAAACATAAAAAATATGTGCCCTTTTTTTCTAAGAAGTGCCCTATTACTGGTAACAGCACCTTGCCCTTTTTTAATCCTGGGGGAAACTCTGAGTTAGCACTTCTGAAAATACAACTAAGCAAATATTTTAGGAATCCATACATCGTTGTTTTATATATTATCAATGAGAGATTAATAACTTAAAACAGGGTATAATCTGTAAAAGAAAATCTGAAATTTCTCCTAGTGAAAAACTGTCGTACATCAAGATATTAAAAATTATGAAGTTCTCGCGATCAAGCCGTAAAATTAATACGAAGTATGTCCGGGATAGTATCCTTCAAATGCGCTATTTTAGCCAATGCTACACACATTCATAATTTCCATATTTCCGTTTATGGACCATTCATATGTAGGTTAAAGTTGAACAATAATACATAACATTGCAATATCGGCAATTCAGGTCAGAAAAGCATTCCCCCATCCCAAGGTGGTTATTCTTTATTCGTGCCGAGCACCCAGATTTAATTCACTCGTGCCAGTCCTGAGCGGCAGCATATTCCTAAAACTCGTTCATATAGATTAATTCTTTTAATTTTTCATTGTGAAAAATATACTACAATGAATATTTAACCAATAAATAAATTCACAAGTAGGAAATAGCAGGAACAAGTTTCACAAACCATGATTCATTTTAATTCTGTTCGTGCATCCGCTTTAGGGAACCCTTTCAAATTTGAGTTAGATGTGAAAATGGGGGAACCCATTTAAGCCGTAATTATTATTTGCTGTGCTCATGGTAGAGAGCATAGCAAAGATGCTATACAGGAATGTCGTAAATCAGATCAGTGATTACAGGGAGGGGTAAGATAAGAATATGGATGGCACTCATTCTCGGCAGCAAATGCAATAAATTACGATCGCCTCGTAGGGGAAAAACTATGGGAAAGCCGTAGCAGTATTGTAGCAGTTGGTAGCCATAGCAGTTGGTTTTCGACAGATTTTTCTCACTCCACATGTGGATTTGTTTAAAGAAAATAGCCATCCTATGCTATCACACAGTCTGATCGGTAATCAGGATTTCGTTAATCACCAGTTTTTCAAGTTTAATCGCCATGTGCTGAGTGGGAATTTTAAGCTTTATGATGTCATCTGATCAACAGCTAATCAGAATAAAGTTTAACACTTCCAACATAATGAGGGCAATTTCGCAGAGGAACAAGGAGAAAGGAAAATTCCAGTTCAGATGTTTTCACAGGAATTTGAAGATCAGCGACTCGCGAAAAAAAATTCCAAAATTTTCACTGATTTGAAGCAAAATTCCCTGAGATTTCCCCGATATTTCCAGAAAATAATTTTTGCCTGAGAATTTCCTGATTTCCCGGTTCTGTCACCACCCTGATTTTACATAAATACTTTTCAGTTTATTATCCACTAGGTCTAACATGTTGTTCGCAATCACTTTTCTTATACTATCTTCCTTAGCAACATTTTGGCTTACCAATAAAATGGCGAATTATGCTAAAAGTCTTAATATTAAAGCCATTCAGGAATTATAACCTGTTCTTTGGTACGAACCGGGCACTTGTCTCGATAAGAAGGTGGGATATTCTATCAATCACCCAAAATCTGTTTGTCTGAGATTGCAAAATTGGGTACTTGCAAGTGGCGATTTCCACTGTGTCTGGAGAGAGATGACCAATAATTGTCTTTCTGCTATATTTACAATCTATTTGCATCTGCTAAAATTTTCATAACTATTTGATGTTATATATAAATAAAAACTATTTTTCAAACATGTTATTAATCAAATGAAGGGCTATTTTGTTGCAGTATCTGCTAAACTCATTGTATATGATCCTGTAAATATTATCCGCTTTTACAATCTGTTTGCATCAACTACTACCTAACCTATTGTCCACAAAATGTAATAATGTAAAATTATATAACTACACAATTAAGTCCTTTCAAACAATGAATTTATCTCAACTGCCATGCATATAACTTATCAACACAAAGTTGATTTTAAACACCTGTATTTGTTGAAAAGTTTTTGACCACTAACATTTTTTGGATTGCCACTCAAAATTTTGTTCCTAGTGGAGCGTAGATCAAAATGAATCTTTACTTTTCCCCAATGAGTAAGAAAATGCCTAATTAAATCAGTCTTTAGTCAGAATGTTTTCAGACACATGTAGAATTTTACCAGTATAAGTAAGGATATTGTTGTTTAAATTACTCAGTCAAGTAAATCCTTTTTGCCACACCTCACAAGTACGGGGAATCATACCAATATGAATAAGTAAATATATTTAAATCACTCTTTAGACTGAATTTTTTTGACATACCTCATAAGTATGTGGTTTTTCACCAGTAATAAGTAAGGATATGGCAATTTAAAGTATACTTCTGATTAAAAGCTTGGTGATACATATAACTTTTCACCAGCATGAGTATGGATATAGATATTTAAAGCACATTTTGATTAAATCCTTCCTGAAGCACATCACAAATATGTGGCTTTTCACCAGTATGAGTCAGAAAATGTTTTTCAAATCACTTTTTTGATTATGCTCTTTGATACACCTCATAAGTATGTGATTTTACACTAGTATGAGTACGGATATGTTTATTTAAGTTACGCTTTCGTATAAATCCTTTCTGACACACTTCACAAATATGTGGCTTTTTGTCAATATGAGTAAGGAAATGTTTGTTCAAATTACTTTTATTATTAAATCCTTTTTGACACACCTCACAAGTATCCCGGCCACACACTTAGCTGCAGTAAACCTTCGGGTCTGTCGTGTGGTCTGGGTTTTCAACACTTCAACACCTCACAAGTATGTGGTTTTTCACCAGTGTGAGTAAGGATATGGTTTTTTAAACTACTCTTTTGATTAAATCGCTTCTGACACACCTCACAAGTATATGGTTTTTCACCAGTGTGAGTAAGGATATGGTTTTTAAAACTACTCTTTTGATTAAATCGCTTCTGGCACACCTCACAAATATGTGGCTTTTCACCAGTATGAGTAAGGATATGTTCTTTCAAATCAACTTTATGATAAAATGTTTTCTGACACACTTCACAAGTATGTGGTTTTTCACCAGTGTGAGTAAGGATATGGGTTTTTAAATTAATCTTTTGATTAAAGCCTTTCTGACATACCTCACAAATATGTTACTCATTTTATTAAATCCTTTCCAACTCATGCTGACTGACTGAGAGATGGCTTTGGGATATTCGCTACTGAGAACCCGGCATAATCCCTAATTACAGTGGCTAGAATAGATAGTGTGCCGACCGAGGCGAAAAACAGGTTCCCTAAAAACCGCCTACGCAAGATGGCGTTGGTCTCGAATAAGCGGTCTAAAGCGGAGGAGTTAACATGGAAACTAATGGGAATTTAATTCAAACGAAATGATTGATATCTTTGGAAATAATTGAAGAATTTGTCTGAAATTTGGTGTAATTATTGCAAGTGGTATACACAACAAGTCATTTGATTTTCAGAGAGATTGATCTAGGGATATATTCATATTTTAAAAATGTTATTTAGCTTTATCTGTGGTCGTTCAAACATTTGAGATCCAAAATAATCAAATTCATTCATCACAGTAATGTGAAATTCGGTATGACGTTTTCTCTTGTGGTACATTTCAAGTCTTTCGATTTTGAAGCTTATCGGGCTAGCCCGTCCTGGGCCCGCCATATGACTTTACTTTTTGGTATAACTCGAGAACAGGTGTATCTAAAAATTCGAAGTTTAGCATATGCTTGTAATTTGCTGTATATTTTAACTCTTTGGATTAAGAATCTTATCGGGCTAGCCCGTCCTGAGCCCAACAAGAGGAATATATCGTTTTTTGAGAATAACTCAAAATTCGGAGCATCTACAATGTCTAAATTTAATATATCATTGTGGTATATTATATTTCATCGCATTTCGAACCTTTTCGGGCTAGCCCGTCTTGGCCCGCCAAAGAAATTTACTCGCTTTTCAAGAATATCTCGATCAAACGAAGTAGCTAAAGCATGTGAATTTTGTATATCATTTCCTTTTGGATGGATTTTAATTTAGATTTTGAACCCCATCGGGCTAGCCCGTCCTGAGCCCAACAAGAGGAATATATCGTTTTCTGAGAATAATTCAAAATTCGGAACATCTGGAATGTCTAAATTTAATATATCATTGCCCTTTGTGGTATATTATATTTCATCGCATTTCGAACCTTATCGGGCTAGCCCGTCTTGGCCCGCCAAAGAAATTTACTCGCTTTTCAAGAATATCTCGATCAAACGAAGTAGCTAAAGAATGTGAATTTTGTATATCATTTCCTTTTGAATGGATTTTAATTTAGATTTTGAACCCCATCGGGCTAGCCCGTCCTGAGCCCAACAAGAGGAATATATCGTTTTCTGAGAATAATTCAAAATTCGGAACATCTGGAATGCCTAAATTTAATATATCATTGCCCTTTGTGGTATGTTATATTTCATCGCATTTCGAACCTTATCGGGCTAGCCCGCCTTTGCCCGCCATAGAAATTTACTCACTTTTCAAGAATAACTCGATCAGTCGGAGTAGCTGAAAAATGTAAATTTAGTATATCATTCCCTTTTGGATGGATTTTAATTTATAATATAGTATTCTCTTTTGGGATATATTTTAATTCTTTGGATTTTAAACTTTATTAGATTACCCCATCTTTGCCCAGCCTTAGGAATGCATTCGTTTTTGGAAAATAACTCGAAAATTGGAGAAAAATTATCATTTACCAAACAATTAAACAATTACATTAGTTCTCCTTAGGGATTATATTTGAGAAAGTATTTTGTACTGTTGTGTAAACCCACATTCGATCGTCGACCCCCCCCCTTATCCTAGATCTTGCCTACGCTTATATGCAAGAGAATTAAATAATGCGAAACCAGTCCACGGTGCACTTTAAAGATTCATAGTAATATAGTGATTCGTACTACATAGTATAATAGAAAGAAAAGTCTGGTGACGGGATTTTTGGATGCTGAAATTTGCAGATTATGAAATGTTAAGCTATTTTTTAGTAATATGCTGGATGAATCGAATTAATACATTTTTCTAGGCAATTTTACACAGAACAGGCGATAATGGTATAGCTATAAAAACAGCCCTTTTTAATCCAAATATAGATTTTCAACGTCAGTTACAAAAAACATCAAATGAGTGAAAGCTTGCTGCTTAAAATTTCGAAAAATCTTTCTTTCTGAGTGGGTCCATCCTGTCCAATTTTAGAACGAAAAAGAATATTGTACAGGTGACGGTTCTTAGTAAAAACAAATTCGATCTCAGATGACTAATGTGCTAATGAGATACTTCCTATTGTATCTAGAGGCCACCCTGAAGGCAGTACAAAATGCCCTTCCCTGGTGTTCTACCCATTTCCAGAGCCCCCGCTGATTTGCGGATCTTTTGAGCATTGTTCGTGTAAGAGATGTGGCAATTTGCGGAAACGTATGTAAAGGAGACGCGCCTGTCGAAATAAAATAGCGGTCAGTTACATGTCCACCCTCAATCGAAATTCTTATCAGCGCTATCTTTCACCGTACAAAGAGACAGCACTTGTAGGCAGACCCCACCTCGTTCTAATGTTCAAGCGGCAATGGTGTTTCATGTTTTTCTTCCAAATTCACAGGGCCACCCACAGGCATTTTTCCTAGTAGACGAACATATGAGATAAAACAAAATATTTGTCAGACATTCTCATACATTCTTTTTTCAGGTTTACATGGTAATATGTATCAAAATGCAAAACAAAAATTTGGTTTTAAAGCATTCGTTCAAGTTATTCATATAATGCTTTTAAAAATTATTGAAAAATTTCAATTTCAAGTAAATAAAATCAATACGTACGGTCCAAATTTCTGCTAAAGAAATAAAATTATCTTCGTAAAAAGCAGAATACCACTCAAAATACTAATATCGACCGGTTTCGAAGGCATAAAACCTTCTTCGTCAGATCACGCAGAACCGTAACCTTCACTCGTACTCCCAGTGCACCGACCCAACATCCGTGGGCAAATTTCGCACTTCTTAGCTCTTTTGCATATGGATGTAACTGTGTATTTAGGACACAAGGGGGTCGACGATCGAATGGAGCTTATAGTACAAAATTCATTTTTTAAAAATATAGACTATTTTGAGAACTAATGTAATTGTTCGGCAAATGAGGTTTTTTACCACACATCCTATCTCCCATGCCTACGCCACTAATTATAATTATATATACGCCGAAAATATTAAATTCTACCCGAAATGGAAATAATATACTAAATTTGAATCTGCTCCAGTTTTCGGGTTATTCTAAAAAAATGAGTCTATTCCTATAGCAGGCACAGCACGAGCTAGCTGAATGAAGTTCAAATTCGAAAAAATGAAATATATCACAAAAGACAATAGCATGCTAAATTTGGAATTTTTAGCTACTCCGGTTCTCGAGTTATTCATCAAGCACGATCACATTCCTAAGACGGACTCAAGACGATGAGGTTCAAATTATAAATTATGATAAACCCCAAAAGAAATTGATATACTAAATTTGAATTTTTTAGCTGCTCCAATTTACGAGTTATTCTCGAAAAATGAGTACATTACCACTCTGTCGGGCCCAAGACGGGCGAGTCTGATAAGGTTCAAAATCCAAAGAAATAAAATATACCCTAAAAAACAATATATTAAATTTAGATATTCTAGCTGCTACAGTTTTGGAGTTATTCTTAAAAAACGAGTACATTCTTTTTGTTGAGACCGGGACGGGCTAGCCCGACCAGGTTTTAAATCCAATGAGCTTAGACATACCGCAAATGACAACGACATTCTAAACTTGAAACTTTTTGATACTCCGGTTCTATAGTTATTCCACTAAAAAAGTGAATTTCTAAGTCGGGCCCAAAACGGGTTGGCCCGATACGGTTAAAAAACAAAGGAATTAAAATATTCCCCAAAAGATAAGGATGTACTAAATTTATATTTTCTAGCTTCCCCGATTTTCCAGGTATTCTAAAAAACGGGTCCATTCCTATGTCGGGCTCAGGACGGACTATCCCGATAAAGTTCAAATCCGAAGAAACTTAGATATACCCCAAAAGCCAACGACATGTTAAATTTGGAATTTTTAGCTACTTCGGTTCTCGTCTTATTTTTCAAAAACTAATGCATTCTTCAGCGGATCCAAGACGGGCTAGTCCGACGAGCTTCAAAATCTAAATTAAAATCCATCCAAACGGAAATGATATACTAAATTTATATTTTTCAGCTACTCCGATTGATCGATTTATTTTTTAAAAGCGAGTAAATTTCTATGGCAGGCCCAAGACGGGCTAACCCGATACGGTTCGAAATGAGGTGAAATGTAATATACTCCAAAGGACAATGACATATTAAATTTATACATTCTAGATGCTCCGAATTTTTAGTTATTCTCAGAAAACGATATATTCCTTTTGTTGAACTCAGGACGGGCTAGCCCGATAAAATTTTTATCCAAAGAGTTAAAATATACAGCAAATGGCAAAGATATTCTAAACTTCGAATTTTTAGATACACCTGTTCTCGAGTTATACCGCAAAAACGGATGAGTTTCTAAGGCGGGCCTAAGACGGGTTAACCCGGTACGGTTGAAAATTGAAAGAATTAAAATACACCCCAAAAGAAAACGATATATTAAACTTAGATTTCGAAAGTTCTCTGATTTTCGAGATATTCTCTAAAACCAGGTAATGTCCTATGGCGGGCCCAGGACGGGCTAGCCCGATATGCTTCAAAATCGAAAGAACTGAAATGTGCCACAAGAGGAAACGTCATAACGAATTTCGCGTTACTATGATAAATGAACCTGGTTATTTTGGACCTCAAATGTTTGAACGAACACCTGATCAATTTAAATAAAATTTTTAAAATAAGAATATATCCCTAGCTCAATCTCTCTGAAAATCAAATGACTTTTTGTGTATACCGCTTACAATAATCACACCCAATTTCACACAAATTCTTCAGTTATTTCGAAAGATATCAGTCATTTCATTTGCAATAAATTCCCATTTGTTTCAATGTTAACTCCTCCGCTTGAGACCGCTTATTCGAGACCAACGCCGTCTGGCGGAGGCGGCTTTTCAGGAACATCTCCCAGCATTGGGAGATATAGGCGGTCGGCACACTATTAGTTCTAGACACTGTACCCTAATGCTCCATACCAAAACACACCGAAAAAAGGACAAGAAAAAAATAAAAACACAGGAAACCCTCCCTGGAAAACGCGCGAGATTACAAATCACACACCCAAACGACCCATGTAACACTAAACCGTCCCACTTCGCAAAGACCAGAAAAAACACTCCTCAACACAACCCCAAAGACAGACAAATTTACATATCAAAATTCCAACTCATATACAAATAAAAGGTCTTCTACCAGTGGCATGTTCCGAAAACGTACCGGCTATACCCCCTGCTGTGAGGCCGATTCTTCGCTATTGGCTAAGTTAAATGACGTCATGGGCGGAGCCTAGTATTCACTTTGAAGTTGTCGTCTTCGAGATTATACATAAAAAAAAATGTTTGTTGTTAAATCGGGAAGAAAATTATGATAGAAAGGAATAGTGCAAAGATATAACGTTGTATGACAATATACAGAGATATATATACACGTTCGTAAAACAACAAAAATGTCTTAATATTAGGTAAGTAGTTTATGATATATTTATTACAATCTTTGCGAGTAAAATGCTGACATTGGAACGTTATACCATATACATCTGTAATAATCCAATTGAATGATTTTCTAACTTATTTTTTATAGTACCTAATTTTAGATAGAAGATCACCGACCAAATATGAATATATTTCAAAACTTGTACTGCAATATTTCACATGGCCTGTTTAAATAACTTAAGTGGTCAGATGTTTTTATTGTTGTATCAGTTAAATTAAAGGGGAAACTTTGATTTATTTCCTTCTAGGCTAATTAAATTTGTGTAAAAGACAGCAATATATTTTTTAATGTGATTCATAGTTCATTTGTTTATCGCAGTAGTGTGTTATAGTATAAGAGTGTAAAGATGTTATACAAATTAATGAAATTACTAATAAAATTAATATATATTCTATATGTATATACCTACCAAGTTGTAATTTAAATAGCATATATATGAAGTTTCATTTCAATTGTATGGGTGTTGATTTTGAGATTTTATTGATATTAAGTAACATTCTGAAGAAAGCAAACACTAATAGCCATTATCTAATGTTTATGAAATACTTTGATGTTTGATCTGTACCCAGTAGTGAGCTGCCAAATTTTTAACAGCCAGTAAGCTATTGTGCAAGATTATGGTTTCAAATGCTATCATTCTTCGCAGTTCACACTAACATAATATGTATTTATTGTGCGTTTAGAATTCATTTGGTGTTCGAGTTAAAATTATTTACATTTTAACTCGTTGTTGTTGTTGTTGTTGTTTCTTATGACCGCCTGATTTCGACGGGCATTTTAACTCTTAAACATGTTTATTTCAAATTATGTTTAAAATTTAACAACCAATATTTAAACTTTGGAAATGTTTAATAACAATTACATGTGTATTATCCTACACTTTGAATTTTAAATATACAAAATTTTGATATTCAAATTTAAAAGGCATGTATTGATACATCATTCAAATTTTTCAGAACATTTTGAATTTAACTCAACGTTAATTCAATTAAAATCCTCTTTACACTTGCTATTCTGTATAGCACATCTGAAATATAAAACCTGAAGTTTTATTTTTCAATCTCTTGAATAATTTCAGTTTGAAACATTTAGTCAAAATATTATTAATTTCTAAACCCAAAATTATTTATTTGAAACAAATATTAATTTTAATATCTTTATTACTTCAACAACTATAATTCGATTTAGATAATATATTACTATCTAATCTTAACGAAATACTTTAGCATCGGTTGGACGCAGTGATAACTAGTCAAACTTTTAACTGGTATATGTATTTACAGCTTCATTATATCTCATTACATCAGGATAAATCAAATAACATCATTATTAACTAGGTAAGTCAATTTACATCTATTCATGCATCCTAGGATATCAAATCCATCTTCATATAAAATTAAATTAGTAACTACTCTCTATTATTTTCAAAAACAGCATTCAGTAAGTTGATTTAAAATATCTGTTGGATAAACTCCTTCTTTATAAACATGTTATAAATTGAAATTAGGTAATATCATGCAACATTATTATTATGCAGTTAAAGTTGGTCAAACAGATTGTACTGTTAAACAGAAAATGCATATTTTTAACTATAGTAAAGCACTATTTATACACTACTCTAGGGACCAGTGAAGTAAAGCGTATATACCTGTGAAAATATGTAATTGAAATTAAAGTCCCTGGATAGGAATGTTTGACGAGCTATGTAGAAATGCATATAAATTATGTATGTACTGTATTTCAAATATTTGAAATTTAATATTCACTGATTAGAATGAGAAATTAAACTATATTAGATTTAACAAAATATTTGAAACATTTTTATGTAAATAAAATTAAAATTTGTTTTGATTTAACAACAAATTATGAATTTTATACAAATATTGAAATTAAAATATAACTATCCATATTTCATTACCTGATGATAATTCAATTGAGTAGTAGAAAATTAGTACTAACTTTTGAATCATTTGTAAGATATCAGTGATTACAAAAGTACACATGCTTATCTCAAAAGCATTCGAAAATAAGAATATTTAAAACAAAAACATGTAAATTCATTGATAGTTCAAATATTTGATCCTATTACAATATTTTCCTTTAACGTTAGTATTATGTGTGTAACAGTAGCATAGCATCCCCAGGCAATTCTTTTTTTGAGGAAGATGGGGGGGGGATTGAATTGGTAACCAAACAGTTTGCTTCCCATTTCACTAAATATCATTTCTCTGAACTTAAATGGATTTCTAGGGAATATGATTTCCCTACTTGGTAATGCTATTGGTGTGTAGAGACAAAAAATATTTCTTAAATATATTTCTATAATTTTAAAGAAGGATGAATCACCAAGCGTCTGAGATTTATCGCCAAGGTAGGTTGTAAAATCTCACCAAACGTTTGCAGTCCTAAAGAAACAGAACTTGTTTATATTATTGTCATATTGCTTTTTCGTTAATGAAAACCTTGGCGAAATCTTAACTGCGACCTTGGCTCAATCGTGTTTATGGGAGCCACTATAATAAGATAGTACTGAATCAAGCTATATATACAATTTCTTTCTAATAATACAATGATTCTAGCTAAAACTAAATCTGCTTTTCAATTTCTTCGTCTACAGTTACAATTGCAATATATAGATATTAGTTTATTAAATGGGATGTTTTTATTTACTTTTGAAATTTATTTTTACCTTTACTCTAAGGCAGGAATTTTACTTTTATGCATCAAAATTCTATTATCTGTACTACTGATGGGAAAAAATCAGTACAAATAAGATAACCATATGCATTACCTAAAAAACATATTTTATTTCATCCGGTGAACAATATCTTGAAAAATTATAAATATTTAATCAACTGAACCTGACTGACTAATACCTACTTAATCAAATTTAAAACATTTTAATTTTTATTACATAGTGTTTATGTTAATCCATGTCTAGCCAATCCGGATTTCTTATAGAAAGCTGAAGGTTAATTAGGTCCTTGTAAATTGATCATCATTCAATGAATCGTGAGTACAGTTAACCAAATTTAAAAGGTAGTTGCAAAGTTTACAGTTAGTACATTACAAGAGCAGATTCAGGCAGAAGTAAAAAGGGATTTACTTTGACACGTTTCTTTTATTGAACATTTGTTTTTGTAATATATCAGTAAATAGTTATCGAAACTCATAATTTTTTTTTTGATTAATCATAAATATCATATAATATAAATCATCATGATAAAATGAATTTTATGTCATTTTGGGATTTATGACATTGCAATAAACTTTTATAATTGAATCTATAGAATCACAAGAAATGACACATATATCTGAAAAAGGAGAGGGGGGGGGGAGGCGTAATTGCCACAATGACCCATACCTGGATCTACATTAAGTTTCTTGTTACCATTATAGATATCAGATATTCTATATTGACGAATGCATAATAAGCATGAAACCAGTCCAAGAATGCTCATGCTGGTATCTGTAATAGGAATATCACCCATATTTTTTAGAATGCCTCTTATAGATGGGCTTTGTGTTTATAAACTTTGCCTTTGCAGCTTCATGTGACCTGAGCTAAATTGTATATGAATTTTGAGCCGGCCACGTGGAAGAACTGAAAATGTTAGTTCCCATAGAAATTCTAAAAAATTGTGGTGCATGCTAACTTTCATGCTACCACTACAAATTTTGACTATTTCATGATGACGAGCATATAATAAGTAAGAAACTAGTCCATGGATACTAGTATCTGCAATAGGAGTGTCTTCTCCATTATATCCTATTCACAAATTGATATATTAGAATGTTGCAAAACTATAAGAGCAAAACAGTTTTATCAAGCTATTTTCATAAAAAATATTATGACTGGAGAAACAAATATGAGCAAGATAAATAGCAGATCTATTTTGAAGTTGAAATTGGGGCTGCAGCTAATATATTTCACATGACGTCTTTGATGAACAAGTATTTTAGCTATATTTCAGGCATTTAAAACTAACTTGAATGTACTCGGAAAGCTGTATCTATTTACTCATATTTGTTCCCATTCGCCTATTACGTGTACATATATTAAGTAGATGGTTATCATAAAGAAAAAATATCAATTTAGAATGCTCTGGTATTAAAATATGGAATTATATGAGGGTTTTGCTGTCTAAGAAAAGTTGAAACCAATTTATGTGAAATATCAGTTAGCACGAACTGTAGGCTAGGCACAATCAGTGCCTATTATATATTCTATTATATATTTATTTGTTACATATAAAGTAGTTAACTTGAAATTTGAATTAATGTAAAAAAAAAAGCTATTCCTCTGAAAGTCAAATTTTTCAGGTAACACACTAAGTTAGAGTGCAAATCTCAACCACCTTGTTTATTTCTGGTGATATCAATTCAAATCCATAGCATCTATTCTATTGGTATATAACTTTTTAATACTTCTGTAAAGAAACCAGGCATAAAAAAATTAGGTGACAAATCAGATTCTTCAAGAAAGTATTACAAATTTATATTCTAAAAAGCAGCAGTTTATTTATTTTGATCTATTGGTATCTTTCATTCACATAGAAACAAGGAGCGAGCATTAAAGGAGAACTAGAGTCAGTATGTACATACTGATTGTCAAAATTTAAAATGTTCCAAGTATCGGTTGTTACATTGAAAATGTTTGAAGTAAATAAAAGTTTAATAAAGAATGCCAAGAAATTAACTTATATATTTAAAAGTATGCACTAGTTGTGACTGATGGACTTACCTGGTTAAAGATACCTCCCCCCCCCCCAACTATAGGAAAAAATCTATTCGAATTTTTTTTTTAATTACACTAAATCAAGACACAAATCATATTGTAATTGTTAATGAGTGTAAAAATTTCCTCAAAATCCAGAAGAAGGTGTATTGAAGTACTTTAATTGTAAATCCATTGACGCAGTTCTATAAAAACATAGGTATATCATTCTTTTGGTTTTGCCACTTTGTTATCTTTCGGTTAGTGACAGTGGCATAGCATTAGCATTCATCACACCTATTCAAATGGTAAAGAAACCAATATGCATATCTATTTGTTTAGAGTTTAATGGGAACAGCAAACAATTTATATATATAATTTTCGAAGCATATCAGTTATTAAAAATTTTTAGCACATCATTGGGTATATAGAGTGGGATGGTTTACCCACCCTCTACACTAAATATTTTACCCAGGATTACATTGTAAACCTGCATTTTTACTAATTTTTTAGAAAAATTTCCACATTTTTTGTCCAAAATATTCCATTGTATGGCTTTTTCTTTTAAATCAAACACATAGTTATTGTTTACAAACTTGCATAAATATTTGAAACCGACTTCAAAAAAGGTTGTGGTAACCCACATTTAAACAGTTATATATTTTGTTTTGGATAAACTTGCTTTTTTGTAGTTAAAACATTAATAAAATAAAACAAATTGCCTCAAGTGCTATAAGTCATCAATAAAAATAGGATTAAAAAAGTTGCGATACGCGTACGGAATACAATATAAAATGGGCTTAAGGTGCCTTTAATAAACATAATACATATAACACAAGCATTTTAAACTGTATGCTGTATATAATTTTTTTCACGTAAATGAAGCATTTTTATCATTGATCAAGTAGTAATAATAATAATATATTTTATTTAATTCTTTAGTTTAAAATCATATCAAAAGCAAATAAATATGTTTGTATGAAGTAAATTACTTGATGAAATGTATGTAAGGAAAATGTAAACACGTATAATCTCGGACCACAGATTTTGTCTTAAACTGTCAAACTTCAAAGTGTATACTAGGCTCCGCCCATGACGTCATTTAACTTAACCAATAGCGAAGAACCGGCCTCACAGCAGGGGGTATAGCGCGTACGTTTTCGGAACATGCCTACCAGTGTAAACTGACTGACTGAGAGATGGCTTTGGGATAAACGCTACGGCAAATCCGGCATAATTCCTAATGCTCCACACCTAAACGCATGTTCCGAAAACGTACCCGCTATACCCCCTGCTGTGAGGCCGATTCTTCGCTATTGGCTAAGTTAAATGACGTCATGGGCGAAGCCTAGTATACACTTTGAACTGTCGTGTTCGAGAATATACGTGTTTACATTTTCCTTATATACATCTCGTCAAGTATTTTACTTCATACACACATGTTTATTTGCTTTTGATATGATTTTAAACTGAAGAATTAAATAAAATATATTATTATTATTACTACTTGATCAATGATGAAAATGCTTCATTTACGGGAAAAAAAGTATATGCAGCATACAGTTTAAAATGCTTGTGTTACATGTATTATGTTTATTAAAGGCACCTTATGCCCATTTTATGTTGTATTCCGTACGTGTATCGCAACTTTTTTAATCATATTTTCATTGATGACTTATAGCACTTGAGGAAATTTGTTTTATTTTATTAATGTTTTAACTACAAAAAAACAAGTTACCTATCTAAAACAAAATATATAACCGTTTAAATGTGGGTTACCATAACCTTTTTTGATGTCGGTTTCAAATATTTATGCAAGTTTGCAAACAAAACTATGTGTTTGATTTAAAAGAAAAAGCCATACAATGGAATATTTTGGACAAAAAATGTGGAAATTTTTTTAAAAAATTAATCTAAAATTAATAAAAATGCAGGCTTACAATGTAATCCTGGGTAAAATATTTAGTGTAGAGGGTGGGTAATCCATCCCACTCTATATACCCAGTGATGTGCTAATAATTTTCTATGCTAAAAATTTTTATTAATTGATATGCTTCGAAAATTATATATATATCATTTGTTTGCTGTTCCCATTAAATTCTAAACAAAAAGATATGCATATTGGTTTCTTTACCATTTGAATAGGTGTGAGTAATGCTATGCCACTGTGACTAACCGAAAGAAAACAAAGTGGCAAAACCAAAAGAATGACATACCTATATTTTTATAGAACCATGTCAATGGATTTACAATTAAAGTACTTTAATACACCTTCTTCTGGATTTTGAGGAAATTTTTGCACACATTAACAATTACAATATGATTTGTGTCTTGATTTAATGTAATTAAAAAAAAAATTCGAATAAATATTTTCCTGTAGTTGGGGGGGGGGGAGGGGAGTATCTTTAACCAGGTAAGTCCATCAGTCACAACCAGTGCATACTTTTAAATATATAAGTTAATTTCTTGGCATTCTTTATTAAACTTTTATTTACTTTAAACATTTTCTCAATGCAACAACTAATACTTGAACATTGAAAATTTTGACGATCGGTATGTACATACTGACCCTAGTTCTCCTTTAATGCTCGCTCCTTGTTTCTATGTGAATAAAAGATACCAATAGATCAAAATAATTAAACTACTGCTTTTGAGAATATAAATTTGTAATACTTTCTTAAAGAATCAGATTTGTCACCTAATTTGTTTATGCCTGGTTTCTTTACAGAAGTATTAAAAAGTTATATACCAATAGAATAGATGCTATGGATTTGAATTGATATCACCAGAAATAAACAAGTTGGTTGAGATTTGCACTCTAATTTAGTGTGTTACCTGAAGAATTTGACTTTCAGATTAATAGCTTTTCTTTGCATTAATTCAAATTTCATGTTAACTACTTTATATGTAACAAATAAATGTATAATAGAATATATAATAGGCACTAATAGTGCCTAGCCTGCAGTTCGTTCTAACTGATATTTCACATAAAGTGGTTTCAACTTTTCTTAGACAGCAAAATCCTCATATAATTCCATATTTTAGTATCGGAACATTCTAAATTGATATTTTGTCTCTATGATAACCATCTACATGATATATGTACACGTAATAGGTGAATGGAAACAAATATGAGTAAACAGATACAGCTTTCCGAGTACATTCAAGTTAAATGCCTGAAATATAGCTAAAATACTTGTTCATCAAAGACGTCATGTGAAATATATTAGCTACAGCCCCAATTTCAACTTCAAAATACATCTGCTATTTATCTTGCTCATATTTGTTTCTCCAGTCATAATATTTTTTGTGAAAATAGCTTGATAAAACTGTTTTGCTCTTACAGTTTTGCAACATTCTAATATATCAATTTGTGAATAGGATGTAATGGAGAAGACACTCCTATTGCAGATACTAGCATCTATGGACTAGTTTCTCACTTATTATATGCTCGTCATCATGAAATAATCAAAATTTGCAGTGGTAGCATGAAAGTTAGCATGCACCACAATTTTTTAGAACTTCTATGGGAACTAACAATTTCAGTTCTTCCACGTGGCCGGCTCAAAATTCATATACAATTTAGCTCAGGCCACATGAAGTTGCAAAGGCAAAGTTTATAAACACAAAGCCCATCTATAAGAGGCATTCTAAAAAATATGGGTGATATTCCTATTACAGATACCAGCATGAGCATTCTTGGTCTGCTTTCATGCTTATTATGCATTCGTCCATATAGAATATCTGATATTTATAATGGTAACAAGAAACTTAATGTAGATCCAGGTATGGGTTATTGTAGCAATTACCCTCCCCCCCCCTTTTTTTTTCAGATATGTCATTTCTTGTGATTCTATAGATTCACATATAAAAGTTTATTGCAATGTCATAAATCGCAAAATGACATGAAATTCATTTTATCTGGCTAGTTTGCTTCATTTTATGATTAATAAAAAAAAATTTATCAGTTTAACTATTTACTGATATACTACAAAAACGAATGTTCAATAAAAGAAACATGTCGAAGTAAATCCAGGGATGTATCTACAGTGGTCGGGGTTTCCACCACTCAGAATTGCCGACCACCACTCATCCAAAAAAATATACATATTATAATTACATTTAAAAAAATTATATTCAATTTTATGAAATGTTTTCGTTAATATATAAGTATATAATACTAATACTGTTTGTGTGTGCGAATTAACGTGAAGCTCGTTTCGAAATTTTATATTCTCAATTATAATTGTTCTGGAAAATCAACCACCACTCACATTTCTCTAGATACATCCTGTAAATCCCTTTTTATTTCTGCCTGAATCTGCCCTTGTAATGTACTAACTGTAAACTTTGCAGCTACCTTTTAAATTTGGTTAACTGTAATCATGACTCATTGAATGATTATCAATTTACAAGGACCTAATTAACCTTCAGCTTTCTATAAGAAATCCGAATTGGTTAGACATGGATTAACATAAACACTATGTAATAAAAATTATGTTTTAAATTTTGATTAAGTAGGTACCAGTCAATCATGTTCAGTTGATTAAATATTTATAATTTTTCAAGATATTATTCACCGGATGAACTAAAATATGTTTTTTAAGTAAAGCATATGGTTATCTTATTTGTACTGACTTTTTCCCATCAGTAGTACAGATAATAGAATTTTGATGCATAAAAATAAATTCCTGCCTTAGAGTAAAGGTAAAAATAAATTTCAAAAGTAAATAAAAATATCCCATTTAATAAACTAATATCTATATATTGCAATTGTAACTGTAGACGAAGAAATTGAAAAGCAGATTTAATTTTAGCTAGAATCATTGTACTATTAGAAAGAAATTGTATATATAGCTTGATTCAGTACTATCTTATTATAGTGGCTCCCACATATCCGATTGAGCCAAGGTTTTCGTTAACGAAAAAGCGATACAGTGACCGCCGCTTATAAGAAACACGTTCGTTTCGCTCGTTTTGTTTCTTATAAGCAGTTGTTTCTTAAATCCGGAAATTTTTTAAATATCGTTCTTCCATTGTAAATACTAACTATTGAACACAGTTTTACAGAATTTAAAAGATAAATGTATATAAGTAAAACATTAGTACGTACATATGTAAATTGAGTTTTGCATTCAAAAATATTTCTTATTTTACGAATTAAGCCTTACAACTTAAAATATTATCTATATGCATATACTAGTATGTAGTTAAATAAGAATAAAAAGTAAAACTCATAGTTCGTTCATTTATGTATAAGAGCATAGTACATTTTCATACATACCGTAATCTGTTACTGAGGAACAGCAAAAAATTATCCAGTGTAGTTTGTGCTAACGAGTCTGTGATTAGTTTACGTACATCCATTTCTAAATCATAAAATAGTCCATAAACTTTTTCTGATGTCCCTCTATGCTCAAGAGTTTTTCTAATTATAGTTAGGGCTTCTCGCGACTGTTTGGCTGTAGAAAAATTTTCTTCTTGTGGAACGTCGTCTTCATTTTCTTCTTCGTTGCAAACATTCTGAATTTTCGCAACTATGTCATCATCACTTTTTTCTTCAGATGTTTGTAAATTTTCGTCGATGTGAATCCATTCTTCGAAAGGTGCTTCTAATTCTTCTTCATCTTCTGTTGGTATGTCAACATTATTTTTCAAAAATCCTGCTTTACGGAAGCAATTAAAAATGCATATGTCAGAAACATTTTTCCATGCGCCTGCGATCATATGGATAGCATCAAGCAAGGTTATTTTCCTGCTTATTTCGGAAGCCGATCCTTTCTCTTCATCAATTGCATCCACTGTCGCAAATTTGATCGATACAGAGTTTTAAATGCTTTAATAATTCCTTGGTCAAGAGGCTGTATGATGGAAGTTGTATTGGGTGGCAAAAAACAAAGTTCAATGTTTGTCAGCTGTACTACAGGATGAGCCGAACAGTTGTCAAGGATTAAAAGATTTTTTTCTTTTCCCATCAGTTCCCTGTCCCACTTTAACAAAAAGTCTTCAAAAATTCTACTTGTCATCCAGGCATTCTTTGAATTTTCGTAGATCACTGGCAATTTTTTTATTCCAATTAAACAGCGAGGACGTTTGCTTTTGCAAATAACTAAAGGGTTTTTTACAGTTCCCGTCATATTAGTTGTTAGCAGAACTGTAACTCGATCTTTTTGTTTTTTTCCAACGGAGGATAGATCATTTTTGAACATCATTGTATACTCGGGCATCGCTCTAAAATAGAGCCCAGTCTCGTCAGTACTAAAAATTTGATGAGGAGCGTATTTTTCTAATAGAGATGGTAAGCTATGCGTAATCCATGAAGATGCCGACTCGGAGTCCGTGTCCTGCTTCTCTCCATAATTTTTTTTGTACACAATGTTATTTCGTTCTTTCCAGCGGCTTAACCAACCATCAGTCGCACGGAACTCTTTTTCTCCTAATTTTTCCGCAAAATTTTCTGCTTTTTTCAGTAAAATTGCCCTACTGATAGGAGCGTTCTTTAATCTGGCGTTAGAAAACCATTGTAAGAGTGCTTCCTCTATAGCAGCTGCCTTTCCTTCTCGCTTCCGTTTTCTTTGAAGATTACAATTTGGCGTCAAAATTTCATTTCTGCCTTTCCGAATTTTACATAATGTTGAGTGCGGAATTTCTAATGCAGAAGCAACTTCTCTTTGACTACACGGAGGTAGAGAATCATACTTTTTAAGTAAACTTTGCTTTTCAAGCAAAGTAAGGGTTTTTCTCTTTTGAGACATGTTTCCACTAGCAAAACATAAAATTACTAACTAAAGCTGTACGAATCTTATTTGAGTGCTTAAGCAAAGATGCCTTTCCTTATCAGTACGTTTCCTTAACTGCCAAAAGATTAAAACTCGTTTCTTACTGGTTTTGGGGTTGCTCCCCCTAAGCCTTTCTACGGAGAAATTCTCTGTCATCCTTTGTTAAATAGCAAACTCCCACCCCCTCCCCGTACGCCCAGAGACAAGAGATAACAACTCGCCCTTCAGTTAACCTTAAACAAATCGATTTTTTTTTTACACCCGCGTCGCAAGGAAATCAACAAATTTTCTGTAGGAAACTGTTTCTTATAAGCGGAATCGTGTTTCTTATAAGCGACACAATTTTAATGTTAAAACGAAGTTTGTATTTGTTTCTGTCGTTTTGGGTCTTATAAACGGCTGTTTCTTATAACCACTGAATCTTATAACCGGCGGTCACTGTATGACAATAATATAAACACGTGCTGTTTCTTTAAGACTGCAAATGTTTGGTGAGATTTTACAACCTACTTTGGCCATAAATCTCGGACGCTTGGTGATTCATCCTCGGGGGCCACAATAATAAGGAAGTACCCTTGATTCTTTAAAATTATAGAAATATATTTAAGAAATATTTTTTGTCTCTAAACACCAATAGCATTACCAAGTAGGGAAATCATATTCCCTAGAAACCCATTTAAGTTCAGAGAAATGATATTTAGCGAAATGGGAAGCAAACTGTTTGGTTACTAATTCCCCCCCCCCCCCCCACTTCCTCAAAAAAAGAATTGCCTGGGGACACTACGCTACTGTTACACACATAATACTAACGCTAAAGGAAAATATTGTAATATAATCAAATATTTGAACCAGTGGTGTAGTCGTAAAAAAAAAGGTGGGGGGACGCTCTTTTTTTGAAGAATTTTAGCCAATACTGTATAATTTCTGTGATTGACATAGGGGTGGGAAGTATAGCGATACAAGTATCACCCATATAAAATGTCTTGAGTAACGACCCTAGTCTCAAAATGTATCTTGGATTTTGTATTGAGATACTTTTTCAATTGTATCCAGTTTTTTTTTCTTTTTTTACTTTCCAACTCGAACTCTTAACATGTTGATAAAATCAAAAGAATAATAATTATTTTGATTTTATTTAGTTATTTATTAAAAACCAAAAATTGTGCTCCAAAGCATATGATTCTCAGCTCAAGAAAGAAAAATTAAGATTCTTGCATTTTGAAATCAAATTATCTCAAAGAACTTTCTATAGAGATACTTTTTCATTGATTACTCATTGAATACATTGATTCATTGATTACATTGATACTTGTCATTGATTTCTCTAATGATTTTTTTAAAGCTTTTTAGCTTTGGAAAATTTCTAAAATCCGAATGTAAATAAAATGTAAATAACATTTTATTGTCTACAAACGTTTTTTTTTTTCCTAAAAGAAACCGAAAACGGTTATTTTTGTAATAATCCCCATCCCTATCCATATGTTTTTTCAGAGGAAGAGTGACCAAAGAATAATAATCTGAGGCCATCGACCAAGCATTCCATCTATGCCAAGCTGCAGAGGGGTTATATATGTATATATAAATTTAAAAAAAAAAGAGCGTCCCCTTACAAAATAAAAAGTGGGGGTACGCTTGAGATCAGGAGAAAAGGTGGGGCGTCTGCATCCGCCCGTGTCCCCCTTCGACTACACCCCTGATTTGAACTATCAATGAATTTACATGTTTTTGTTTTAAATGTTCTTATTTTCGAATCGAATGCTTTTGAGATAAGCATGTGTACGTTTGTAATCACTGATATCTCACAAATGATTCAAAAGTTAGTACTAATTTTCTACTACTCAATTGAATGTATCTTCAGGTAATGAAATATGGATAGTTATATTAAATTTCAATATTTGTATAAAATTCATAATTTGTTGTCAAATCAAAACAAATTTTAATTTTATTTACATAAAAATGTTTCAAATATTTTGTTAAATCTTATATAGCCTAATTTCCCATTCTAATCAGTGAATATTAAATTTCAAATATTTGAAATACAGTACATACATCATTTATATGCATTTCTACATAGCTCGTCAAACATCCAGTGACATTAATTTCAGTTATATATTTTCACAGGTAAACGCTTTACTTCACTGGTCCCTAGAGTAGTGATAGTGCTTTACTATAGTTAAAAATATGCATTTTCTATTTAACAGTACAATCTGTTTGAACAACTTTAACTGCATAATAAATGTTGCATGAAATTACCTAATTTCAATTTATAACATGTTTATAAAGAAAGAGTTTATCCAACAGATATTTTAAATCAACTTACTGAATGCTGTTTTTGAAAATAATAGACAGTAGTTACTAATTTAATTTTATATGAAGATGGATTTGATGTCTTAGGATACATGAATAGATGCATAATGACTTACATAGTTAATACTGATGTTATCTGATTTATCCTGATGTAATGAGATATAATGAAGCTGAAAATACATGTACCAGTTAAAAGTTTGACTAATTATCACTGCGTCCAACCGATGCTAAAGTATTTCGTTAACATTAGCTAGTAATATATTATCTAAATCGAATAATAGTTGTTGAAGTAATAAAGATATTGAAATTAATATTTGTTTCAAATAAATAATTTTGGGTTTAGAAATTAATAGTATTTTGACTAAATGTTTCAAACTGAAATTATTCAAGAGATTGAAAAATAAAACTTCAGGTTTTATATTTTAGATGTGTTATACAGAATAGCAAGTGTAACGAGGTTTTTAACTGAATTAAATTGAGTTAAATTCAAAATGTTCTGAAAAATTTGAATGATGTATCAATACATGCCTTTTAAACGTGAATATCAAAATTTTGTATATTCAAAATTCAAAGTGTAGGATAATACACATGTAATTGTTATTAAACATTTCCAAAGTTTAAATATTGGTTGTTAAATTTTAAACAAACAACAAGCACACAACTATAATAGAAGGGCTTTATTTAACTTCTTTAAGACGTACAAAACTTAAAAAGGCCAGAGTGCTTTCGAGCGTTCACGCTCTTCATCAGTGGCTGCATGGAAATAGGAACGATCGTTCATATATAGACCAGAAAAGGTGGCAAATTTGCATAAATTCAATTATCAATAAACTTACGTTTATCTAAGGAGAATCAAAAAATACAAAACATTTTGAACAGATTAAAAAAATCGAGCATAAATCACAAAAAGAGCAGTAAAAGTTTACAATTTTAATGCAGAATTTTCAAATTCAAAAAATTTTAAAAAATGGGGGCAGTCAGGCCCAATCCCCAAGAGGATGACGTCAAAGATAACTATGAAGAGACTTGAATTGCATGGAGTTGAGACTGAGTCGCCAAGCATAATTTAAAATCTGAACGGGGTCAAAATTACAAATCGACTCGCGGTAAACATAAATAAAGAGGGACTTAAAAAGGAGAATATTATGAGGGTTATATTACAACGCATAAGAAGGAAAGTTCTTTCAAAAAGGGGCCGGAAATTTTCTTTAACAACAAAATGAGCAAGGGCCGTAGAAAGTTTACCACCTTTGACATCCCTAGCATGTTCTGCCAAACGGATACCAATAGTATATTTTGTACTGCCAATATAAAATTTAAAATTACCATCGATGGACAACATGGGAACCACATACACCCCAGCAAAGCTTTTAAAGTCATCCTTATCACCCAGCTTATCAGACAGAATCCAGTTAAATAAAGAAGAAACATTAGAGTGAGCAGGTTTGAAACCAAATTCAGAGCAGTGATGATGAGCGTATTTACGCTCAAAAGCACTCCGGCCTTTTTAAGTTTTGTACATCTTAAAGAAGTGAAATAAAGACCTTCTATTATAGTTGTGTGCTTGTTGTTTCTGCTGGTTGAAATCAGACGTGATGCCAATTTTATTTATTTTAAACATAATTTGAAATAAATATGTTAAGAGTTAAAATATCCATCGAAATCAGGAGGTCATAAGAAACAACAGCGTTAAAATATAAATAATTTTAACTCGAACACCAAATGAATTCTAAATGCACAATAAATGTATATTATGTTAGTGTGAACTGCGAAGAATGATAGCATTTGAAACCATAATCTTGCATAATAGCTTACTGGCTGTTAAAAATTTGGCAACTCACTACTGGGTACAGATCAAACTTCAAAGTATTTCATAAACATTAGATAATGGCTATTAGTGTTTGCTTTCTTCAGAATGTTACTTAATATCTATAAAATCTTAAAATCAACACCCCATACAATTGAAATCAAACTTCATACATATGCTATTTAAATTACAACTTGGTATATACATATATATTAATTTTATTAGTAATTTCATTCATTTGTATAACATCTTTACACTCTTATACTATAATACACTACTGTGATAAACAAAGTAACTATGAATCAGATTAAAAAATATATTGCTGTCTTCTACACAAATTTAATTAGCCTAGAAGGAAATAAATCAAAGTTTCTCCTTTAATTTAACTGATACAACAATAAAAACATCTGACCACTTAAGTTATTTAAACAGGCCAGGTGAAATATTGCAGTACAAGTTTTGATATATTCATATTTGGTTGGCGATCTTCTATCTAAAATTAGGTACTATAAAAAATAAGTTAGAAAATCATTCAATTGGATTATTACAGATGTATAAGGTACAACGTTTCCAGTGGCAGCATTTTACTCACAAAAATTGTAATAAATATATCATATACTACTTACCTAAATTTAAGACATTTTTGTTGTTTTACGAACGTGTATATATCTCCGAATATTGTCACACAACGTTATATCTTTGCACTACTTCTTTCTATCATAATTTTCTTCCCGATTTAATAACAAACATTTTTTTTTCCATGTATAATCTCGAAGACGACAGATATTGTGTGAAACTGTCAAACTTCAATGTGTATACTAGGCTCCGCCCATGACGTCATTTAACTTAGCCAATAGCGAAGAAACGGCCTCACAGCAGGGGGTATAGCGGGTACGTTTTCAGAACATGCCACCTAAACAACTGCCCGAAAAACTACAATCGCTTATATCCTGCAAAGTCACTCCCGCCATAATATCAGGTGACCCATACGTCGGGCGCGAATTTCAGCAGACTAGCAGACGCATGTTCCGAAAACGTACCCGCTATACTCCCTGCTGTGAGGCCGATTCTTCGCTATTGGCTAAGTTAAATGACGTCTGGGCGGAGCCTAATATACACTTTGAAGTTGTCGTCTTCGAGATTATACATGGAAAAAAAATGTTTGTTATTAAATCAGGAAGAAAATTATGATAAAAAGAAATAGTGCAAAGATATAACGTTGTGTGACAATATAAGGAGATTATATACACGTTCGTAAAACAGCAAAAATGTCTTAAATTTAGGTAAGTAGTATATGATATACTTATTACAATTTTTGGGAGTAAAATGTTGACACTGAAACGTTATACCTTATACATCTGTAATAATCCGATTGAATGATTTTATAACTTATTTCTTATAGTACCTAATTTTAGATAGAAGATCGCGGACCAAATATGAATATATCAAAACTTGTACTGCAATATTTCACCTGGCCTGTTTAAATAACTTAAGTGGTCAGATGTTTTTATTGTTGTATCAGTTAAATTAAAGGAGAAACTTTGATGTATTTCCTTCTAGGCTAATTAAATTTGTGTAGAAGACAGCAATATATTTTTTAATCTGATTCATAGTTCATTTGTTTATCACAGTTGTGTGTTATAATATGAGTGTCAAGATGTTATACAAATTAATGAAATTACTAATAAAATTATATATATTCTATATGTATATACCAAGTTGTAATTTAAATAGCATACATATGAAGTTTCATTTCAATTGTATGGGTGTTGATTTGGAGATTTTATTGATATTAAGTAACTTTCTGAAGAAAGCAAACACTAATAGCCATTATCTAATATTTATGAAATACTTTGAAGTTTGATCTGTACCCAGTAGTGAGCTGCCAAATTTTTAACAGCCAGTAAGTTATTATGAAAGATAATGGTTTCAAATGCTATCATTCTTCCCAGTTCACACTAACATAATATACATTTATTGTGCGTTTGGAATTCATTTGGTGTTCAAGTTAAAATTCTTTACATTTTAACTCTGTTGTTGCTGTTTCTTATGACCTCCTGATTTCCACGGACATTTTAACCCTTAAACATGTTTATTTCAAATTATGTTTAAAATTTAACAACCAATATTTAAACTTTGGAAATGTGTATTATCCTACACTTTGAATTTTGAATATACAAAATTTTGATATTCAAATTTAAAAAGCATGTATTGATACATCATTCAAATTTTTCAGAGCATTTTGAATTTAACTCAACGTTAATTCAGTTAAAAACCTCTTTACACTTGCTATTCTGTATAACACATCTGAAATATGAAACCTGAAGTTTTATTTTTCAATCTCTTGAATAATTTCAGTTTGAAACATTTAGTCAAAATACTATTAATTTCTAAACCCAAAATTATTTATTTGAAACAAATATTAATTTCAATATCTTTATTACTTCAACAACTATAATTCGATTCAGATAATATATTACTATCAAATGTTAAAGGAATACTTTAACATCGGTTGGACGCAGTGATAACTAGTCAAACTTTTAACTGGTATATGTATTTTCAGCTTCATTATATCTCATTACATCAGGATAAATCAAATAACATCAGTATTAACTAGGTAAGTCAATTTGCATCTATTCATGCATCCTAGAATATCAAATCCATCTTCATATAAAATTAAATTAGTAACTACTGTCTATTATTTTCAAAAACAGCATTAAGTTGATTTAAAATATCTGTTGAATAAACTCCTTCTTTATAAACATGTTATAAATTGAAATTAGGTAATATCATGCAACATTATTATGCAGTTAAAGTTGTTCAAACAGATTGTACTGTTTAATAGAAAATGCATATTTTTAAGTGTAGTAAAGCACTATTTATACACTACTCTAGCACCAGTGAAATAAAGCGTATACCTGTGAAAATATGTAATTGAAATTAATGTCACTGGATAGGAATGTTTGACGAGCTATGTAGAAATGCATATAAATGATGTATGTACGTACTGTATTTCAAATATTTGAAATTTAATATTCACTGATTAGAATGGGAAATTAGACTATATAAGATTTAACAAAATATTTGAAACATTTTTATGTAAATAAAATTAAAATTTGTTTTGATTTGACAACAAATTATGAATTTTATACAAATATTGAAATTAAAATATAACTATCCATATTTCATTACCTGAAGATACATTCAATTGAGTAGTAGAAAATTAGTACTAACTTTTGAATCATTTGTGAGATATCAGTGATTACAAATGTACACATGCTTATCTCAAAAGCATTCAATTCGAAAATAAGAATATTTAAAACAAAAACATGTAAATTCATTTATAGTTCAAATATTTGATCCTATTACAATATTTTCCTTTAACGTTAGTATTATATGTGTAACATTAGCGTAGTGTCCCCAGGCAATTCTTTTTTTGAGGAAGATGGGGGGGGGGGGATTGAATTGGTAACCAAACAGTTTGCTTCCCATTTCGTTAAATATCATTTCTCTGAACTTAAATGGGTTTCTAGGGAATATGATTTCCCTACTTGGTAATGCTATTGGTGTGTAGAGACAAAAAATATTTCTTAAATATATTTCTATAATTTTAAAGAATCAAGGGTACTTCCTTATTATAGCGGCCCCCGAGGATGAATCAACAAGCGTCAGAGATTTATCACCAAGGTAGGTTGTAAAATCTCACCAAACGTTTGCAGTCCTAAAGAAACAGCACATGTTTATATTATTGTCATATTGTTTTTTCGTTAACAAAAATTTTGGCGAAATCTTAACTGCGACCTTGGCTCAATCGGATTTATGGGAGCCACTAGAATAAGATAGTACTGAATCAAGCTATATATACAATTTCTTTCTAATAGTACAATGATTCTAGCTAAAACTAAATCTGCTTTTCAATTTCATCGTCTACAGTTACAATTGCAATATATAGATATTAATTTATTAAATGGGATGTTTTTATTAACTTTTGAAATTTATTTTTACCTTTACTCTAAGGCAGGAATTTACTTTTATGCATCAAAACACTATTATCTGTACTACTGATGGGAAAAAATCAGTACAAATATGATAACCATATGCATTACCTAAAAAACATATTTTAGTTCATCCGGTGAACAATATCTTGAAAAATTATAAATATTTAATCAACTGAACCTGATTGATTAGTACCTACTTAATCAAATTTAAAACATTATAATTTTTATTACATAGTGTTTATGTTAATCCATGTCTAGCCAATCCGAATTTCTTATAGAAAGCTGAAGGTTAATTAGGTGCTTGTAAATTGATCATCATTTAATGAATCGTGGGTACAGTTAACCAAATTTAAAATGTAGCTGCAAAGTTTACAGTTAGTACATTACAAGGGCAGATTCGGGCAGAAATAAAAAAGGATTTCCTTCGACATGTTTCTTTTACTGAACATTTGTTTTTGTAGTATATCAGTAAATAGTTATCGAAATGATAAATTTTTTTTGATTAATCATAAAATGAAGCAAACTAGCCTGATAAAATGAATTTTATGTCATTTTGGGATTTATGACATTGCAATAAACTTTTATAAGTGAATCTATTGAATCACAAGAAATGACATATATATCTGAAAAAAGGGGGGGGGGGGGGTAATTGCCACAATGACCCATACCTGGATCTACATTAAGTTTCTTGTTTCCATTCTAGATATCAAATAATCTGTATTGGCAAATGCATATTAAACATGAAACCAGTCCAAGAATGCTCATGCTGGTATCTGTAATAGGAATATCACCCATATTTTTTAGAATGCCTCTTATAGATGGGCTTTGTGTTTATAAACTTTGCCTTTACAGCTTCATGTGGCCTGAGCTAAATTGTATATGAATTTTGAGCCGGTCACGTGGAAGAACTGAAAATGTTAGTTCGCATAGAAGTTCTAAAAAATTGTGGTGCATGCTAACTTTCATGCTACCACTGCAAATTTTGATTATTTCATGATGACGAGCATATAATAAGTGAGAAACTAGTCCATGAATGCTAGTATCTGCAATAGGAGTGTCTTCTCCATTATATCCTATTCACAAATTGATATATTAGAATGTTGCAAAACTATAAGAGCAAAACAGTTTTATTAAGCTATTTTCACAAAAAATATTATGACTGGAGAAACAAATATGAGCAAGATAAATAGCAGATCTATTTTGAAGTTGAAATTGGGGCTGCAGCTAATATATTTCACGACGTCTTTGATGAACAAGTATTTTACCTATATTTCAGGCATTTAAAACTAACTTGAATGTACTCGGAAAGCTGTATCTATTTACTCATATTTGTTTCCATTCACCTATTACGTGTACATATATTACGTAGATGGTTATCATAGAGACAAAATATCAATTTAGAGTGTTCTGATATTAAAATATGAAATTATATGAGGGTTTTGCTGTCTAAGAAAAGTTGAAACCACTTTATGTGAAATATTAGTTAGCACGAACTGCAAAATAAATATATAATACACTGCACTGAATAAATATACAATAGGCACTGATAGGGCCTATTATATATTCTATTATATATTTATTTGTTACATATAAAGTAGTTAACATGAAATTTGAATTAATGTAAAAAAAAAAGCTATTCCTCTGAAAGTCAAATTTTTCAGGTAACACACTAAGTTAGAGTGCAAATCTCAACCAACTTGTTTATTTCTGGTGATATCAATTCAAATCCATAGCATCTATTCTATTGGTTTATAACTTTTTAATACTTCTGTAAAGAAACCAGACATAAAAAAATTAGGTGATAAATCAGATTCTTCAAGAAGGTATTACAAATTTATATTCTCAAAAGCAGCAGTTTATTTATTTTGATCTATTGGTATCTTTTATTCACATAGAAACAAGGAGCGAGCATTAAAGGAGAACTAGAGTCAGTATGTACATACGGATTGTCAAAATTTTCAATGTTCAAGTATCAGTTGTTACATTGAAAATGTTTGAAGTAAATAAAAGTTTAATAAAGAATTCCAAGAAATTAACATTTAAAAGTATGCACTGGTTGTGACTGATGGACTTACCTGGTTAAAGATACCCCCCCCCCCCTCCTCCCAACTACAGGAAAAAATCTATTCGAATTTTTTTTTTAATTACACTAAATCAAGACACAAATCATATTGTAATTGTTAATGTGTGTAAAAATTTCCTCAAAATTCAGAAGAAGGTGTATTGAAGTACTTTAATTCTAAATCCATTGACGCAGTTCTATAAAACTATAGGTATGTCATTCATTTGGTTTTGCCACTTTGTTTTCTTTCGGTTAGTGACAGTGGCATAGCATTAGCATTGTTCACACCTATTCAAATGGTAAAGAAACCAATATGCACATCTATTTGTTTAGAATTTAATGGGAACAGCAAACAATTGATATATATATAATTTTCGAAGCATATCAGTTATTAAAAATTTTTAGCATGGAAAATTATTAGCACATCACTGGGTATATAGGGTGGGATGGATTACCCACCCTCTACACTAAATATTTTACCCAGGGTTACATTGTAAGTCTGCATTTTTATTAATTTTAGATTAATTTTTTTTAAAAATTTCCACATTTTTTGTCCAAAATATTCCATTGTATGGCTTTTCCTTTTAAATCAACACATAGTTTTGTTTACAAACTTGCATGAATATTTGAAACCGACTTCAAAAAAGGTTATGGTAACCCATATTTAAACGGTTATATATTTTGTTTTGGATAGGTAACTTGCTTTTTTGTAGTTAAAATATTAATAAAATAAAACAAATTGCCGCAAGTGCATCAATGAAAATAGGATTAAAAAAGTTGATATACGGAATACAATATAAAATGGGCATAAGGTGCCTTTAATAAACATAATACATATAACACAAGCATTTTGCTGTATATAATTTTTTTCCCGTAAATGAAGCATTTTTATCATTGATCAAGTAGTAATAATAATAATATATTTTATTTAATTCTTTAGTTTAAATTCATATCAAAAGCAAATAAATATGTGTGCATGAAGTAAAATACATGACGAAATGTATCTAAGGAAAATGTAAACACGTATAATCTCGAAGACGACAGATTTTGTCTTAAACTGTCAAACTTCAAAGTGAGGCTCCGCCCATGACGTTATTTAACTTAGCCAATAGCGAAGAATCAGCCTCACAGCAGGGGGTATAGCGGGTACGTTTTCGGAACATGCCTAGCAGACTCAGCTCTTCCCACTGATTGTTTCTTTCTTCTTTTTGACTTTTTGTGTGACGTCCGTAGATATGTGGCCGCGGTGAATGAATAGAGTTCTTTGTTTTCTTCATGAGGAAATGTACAGTGCAATTAGTTAATGCGTGATTTTGATATTGAAAATACACACACACACATATATATATAGCCATATATATATATATAAATATATATATATGGCTATATATATATATATGTCAGAAATATTTATAACGTCAAATATTAATGTAAAAAATATTTATAATATATATATTGTCAAATATATATATATCATAAAATATATATGTCAAAAATATTGTACGATCAAAAACATAGTGTGGTAATTGCAGGAGGGAGTCGACCTTGATTGAAAGAAGTAGGATTAAAGAATGCTAAAAATACTTTTTCCTGCGGTGGTCAAACTAAAGTATGAAACGTAAAAAATTGACTAGCTTGATGTTTACATTTGTGACCTTTAAATTTCCAAGGGAGGGTAAATGCCCCCTTGCGCTCCCCTATGGACGCCCATGGCAAAGCGCAAATAGAATTTTTCTAGGGGTGCCAACTTTATGATTATACCTACAATATCTACTAGCTTGAAGACTACATTTGCAACCTTAAACGTCCACAGTAAGGCAAGTTTTCCCTTGCATTTCCTTATGGGCGCCCACGGTAAGGACACCCGTAGAATTAATTCCATCGGTGACAAATTCAAGGATGCGGCGGTTCATATCGAATTGCTTGTAATCTACATTTGTAACCTTAAACGTACACAGTAGGGCAAAATTTATCTTGCATTCCCTTATGGACGCCCATGGTAAGGACACCCATAGAACTAATTCCATCGGCGAGAAACTCAAGGATGAGGTGTTCCACATCGACTAAATTGAGACTTGCATGTCTAACCTTGAACGTTTATAGGACAGCAAGTGTCATCCTTTCCTTCCACTATGGGCGCCCATGTAACATTTTCCAATAGGGCAAAATCAAGGATGAGGAGTTCAATATCTACTAGCTTGAAGACTACATTTGCAACCTTAAACGTCCACAGAAAGGCAAGTTTTGACTTGCATTTCCTTATGGGCGCCCATGGCAAGGACACCCGTAGAATTAATTCCATCGGTGACAAATTCAAGGATGAGGCGGTTCATATCGACTTGCTTGTAATCTACATTTGTAACCTTAAACGTACACCAGTAGGGCAAGTTTCACATTGCGTTCCCTTATGGGGGCCCATGGCAAGGACACCCATAGAACTAATTCTATCGGCGACAAACTCAAGGATGAGGCGTTCCACATCGACTAAATTGAGACTTACATGTCTACCCTTGAACGTCTATGGGACGGCAAGTGTCATCCTTTCCTTTCACTATGGACGCCCATGTAACATTTTACAGGAGGGTACTCAAGGACGACGCATTCAATATCGACTATCTGGTAACCTACATTTGTAACCTTGAATATCCTGTTGGGATTAAGTGCTCCCTTGCCGTGCTCGATGGGCTCTCTGCTTATACTATTGCCCTCAGGACAGAACCTAATGGAGCCGAAGTTTCGATTTCCTCAGGGACGGTAAACAGTCTTTCCAGGCCCTCCAAATGTCTCTGTGACATATTGAAACATTGCACACTTGCCATGGGCGCCCATAGGGGATGTTGAAAATCACGAATATCAAACTAATGAATACTGTCAGTCTCGTCCTTCAGATTGTCCCCGATGGAAAAAATTCTATTGACGTCTTTGCCATGGGCGTCCATAGACGTAAGGGAGCATCCATACGTAAGGGAGACGTAAGGGGGCGTCCATCGTCCGTCATCTTTGAGTACGCTCTTCTTAGAAAAAGCGCTATGGACACCCTCGCCATGGGAGCCCATAAAAAATTTTGAAAGCCACAATGTCGGTATCAAGCTAATCGATATTGTACGTCTTGTCCTTGAGTTTGCCCCAGCTTTAATAAGTTCTGTGGTCACATTTGCCATGGGCGCCCATAGGGGAGATCAAGGGGGCGCTTGCTCTCCCTTGGACGTTCAAGGTCCCAAAGTAAGTATCAAGCTAGTCGATATTATAAGTCTCATCCTTGAGTTTGAGTTTTCCCCTTTAAAAAATTCTATGTGTGCCCTTGCCATGGGCGCCCATAGAGGAGCGGGAGGGGCACTTGTTCTCCTGTAGACGGTCAAGGTCGCAAATGTAGATATCAAGCAAGTACATAATTATGTCTCATTCTTGAGTTTGGCCATCCCGGGAAAAAGTTTTATGTTCGCCCTTGAATCCTACTCTTTCGAAACAAGGTTGACCCCTTTCTGCAGTTACAACACTCTATTTTGATCGCACTATATTTTTGACACACACACACACCCTCTCTTTTATTCGTGCTCTAATCACTTTAATTATAAAATGTTATACTAATTCTGATTTTTTTTTCAGAATGCATTTACATATAGAATTTCATGGCTATACGTACTCTCTCTCTCCCTTTTGTAAAATCTCTAATTTTGAATAATCTGCGTTTTAATCACATTGATTTCAAAATATTCTACCATTCTGTAGGAAATTAGAAACAGTTAATTAAAACACGAATAATTCGAAATTAGATATTTTAAGAGAGAGAGTACGTACAGCCATGATATTCTATATGCATATGCATTCTGTAAAAAAATGGAATTAGGTAGAACATTTTGTAATTAACGTGATTAGAACTCGGATGAGAGAAATAATGTCAAAATATGGTGTTGTAATTGGAGGAGGGGGTCCACCTTGTTCAAAAGGAGTGGGATTCAAGGGCGTTTATAAAACTTTTCCTGGAATGTCCAAATTCAAGGATGAGAGGTAAATATATCTAGTATCTTGATACCTACATTTGAGACCTTGACCGTCCACGGGAGGACAAGTGCTCCTCGCGCTCCCCTCTGGGCGCCCATGGCAAGAGCGCCTATAGAACTTTTTCAGAGAGTAAACTGAAGGATGAGACGTACAATATCGACTAGCTTGATACCTACCTTTGAACATCCACGGGATGGTAAGTTCCCCCTCACGCTCTCCTATGGGCGCCCATAGGGTACAATAACATTTATCAATATTTATACAATAATATTAACAATACTCGAATATAGATATCAATACTGTATGTCAATATAATCAATATTGTACTTCACATCCTTCTTTTTATCCCGCTGGTAAAAGTTCTATTGGCGCTCTCACCATGGGCGCTTGTAGGGGAGCGCAAGGGGTCACTTGCCCTACTGTGAACGTTCAAGGTCACAAATGTAGGTAGCAAATTAGTAGGCATTGTACTACTTATCTTTCAGTATACCCTCCTTGAAAAATTTCTATTGACGCCTTTGCCATGGGCACCCATACGAGATGCTGATAATAAGGTGTTGCCCACAAGGTGTCAAACTAATCGATATTGTCGCCCTTGAATGTGCCCCCGCTGGAATAAGTTCTATAAACGCTCTTGGTATGGGCGCCCATAGGGAGTCTTGAGGGGGAACTTGCTATCCCGTCGACGTTCAAGTTCACAGATGTAGATATCAAGCAACGCGATGTATGTCTCTCCCTTCAGTTTTCTGCCTGTAAAAGTTATGCGGGTGCTCTTGCTATGAGCGCCCATAGCAAAGGTGGCCATAGAACTTATTAAAACGGGATGAACTCAAGAACGAAATGTGAAATATCGATTACCTTGATGCCTACGTTTGTGGCTTTTAAAATTTGTATGGGCTCCCATGACAAGGACGTCCATAGAGTTTCTTCCAAGAGCATAACAAGGATGAGACGCACGATATATACTAGCTTGAAACCAACATTTGGGACATTGATGTTCACGGGAAGGCAAGTGCTACCTTATGCTCCCCTATGGGCGCCCATGGTAAGGAAGTCAATAGAACTTTTTCCAGCGGGGACAATCTCACGGACGAGACGTACAGTAAGTATTCATTAGTTTGATATTCGTGACGTTCAACATCCCTTTGGGCGAACATGGCAAGTGTTGTCGTTGAGACCCAGACTGTCCGATCTACCAGAAAGATGTAAGGTATCTGTTTGGACGACCGAACAGTGCCACCCAATTTAATCCGGAACCCAGGAGGAGGCATCCACAGGGACCGTACCCTCCTTCCCCTATCACCAACCTCTCTCAAGGATTTACAGACTCACATGCTTAACGTGATCGTACTCCACGTGAACACGGCAGCAGTCTTGGCAGTAGCAGGAATCGAACCCGGGCCTACTGAGTGCAATCAATTCCCGCTCGCTAACCACTGAGCTGTCGTGCCCCACTCCATGGCAAGTGTGCAATGTTTCAGCTTTTTTTGTCACACAGTCTTTTGGAGGGTCTGGAAAGACTGTTTACTACCCCTGAGGAAATCAAAACTTTGGCTCCGTTAGGTTCTGCCCTGAGGGCAATAATATATATGCTGGGATCTCATGCGCTGGTAGCCCATAGAGGACTGCAAAGAATCACTTAAGCTGAACTGGATATTCAAGGTTACAAATGGAGGTTACAAGCTAGCGATATTGAACGCTTCATCCTTGAGTTCCCGTCAGGAAAATGTTACATGGGCGCCCATAGTGGAGGGAAAGGATGACACTTGTCTTTCCATAGACGTTCAAGGTTAGACATGTAAGTCTCAATCTAGTCGATATTGAACGCCTCATCCTTGAGTTTATCGCCGATGAAATTAGTTCTACCTGTGTCCTTGCTATGGGCGCTCATAAGAGAACGCTTGATATGGAACTTATCATACCGTGTACATTTAAAGATATAAATGTAAATTACAAGCAAGTCAATATGGGACGCCTCATCCTTGAGTTTGTCACCCCTGGAATTAGTTCAATGCGCGTTCTTGCCATGAGCTCCCTTAGCAATTCCGGCGCGCTAACCACTGGACTGTCGCGCTAACCACTGGGCTGTCGCGCCCAATCCTATGGCAAGTGTGCAATGTTTCAGCCTCTTATATCACAGAGACTTTTGGAGGGTCTGGAAAGACTGTTTACTAGCCCGAGGAAATTGAAACTTCGGCTCCCTTAGGTTCTGTCCTGAGGGCAATAGCATTAAGCAGGGAGCTCATGCAATGGGAGTCCGTAGAGGACTGAAATGGGCGCCCATAGGGGAGTGTAAGGGGGTCGTTTACCCTCCCCTGGACGTTTAAAGTCACAAATGTGAACATTAAGCATGTGAATTTTTTCCGTCTCATACTTTAGTTTGACCACAAAGTCGACTCCCTCCTACAATTACCACACTATGTTCTTGATAGTGCAATATTTTTGACATTCTCTCATCTAATAAAAGCAGAAGTAACTCGTAATACTAGTAATTTGATAGCCTTGAAAATACTTTAATAGAAAATAAATAAATAATATAATAGAAAAAAGTAATAAAAATTATTGATAATTAAATAAAATTTACATTATATATATATATATATATATATATATATATATATATATATATATATATATGTTAATTGTAGTTTAATGTGGCTCATTCTCCTATTTTATTCTTTTCTTTTATTTGCATAGGTTACTTATTATATTTTTGCTAAAATATTATTAATTATTGTCTTCCTTTCTGTTTTATTATTTGGTAAATATTTGTATTGCTATTATTCTTTAGCTATTTTTAATTTGATATTAGAGCAGGGGTCGGCAACCTGCGGCTCGCGAGCCGCATGTGGCTCTTTTGATGTAAAGTTGCGGCTCTCCAGTTCCATACGAAAAAATTAATATTTTATTATCAAAACCCTTAAAAAATAAGAAAATATATTTTTAAGTACCTAATTTCTCAATAGCTTCTATTTTCATAATCGTTAATTACAAATCGCTACGCTTAACATGACCGTAATGAGATAAATTTGAACTATTGTTTTGTTCTTAGAGATGAGACTCCGTGACCATGTTTATCTTTCAGCCAATTGAATTTCATTTCCGTCTCACCCAAACAGCCACCGTCTAGAGTCTAGACAACACGTCTAGGCTCTAGACGTGTTGTCAGTCAGTCATCCTCGGATATCGCGGTCGACGTTACGTTGCATGTGTGTTAATTTAATCGCTTGCGGTTTCTGCGTGTCTATTCGCTTGTTGTTTCAAGAAGAATACGATTTAGAAGCGAATTATCTTCTCAAAGGTATGTACGCGTATAATATAATAAAATCAGTAACAGAATTGGATTACATATCTGAGGATCGTGTTAACGAAGTAATAATGGCAGATAAATTGTTTGCCGTTTTAGATAGCTAAGTAAAATTTTAAAAATTCATTTTTTGAGCTCCGCCGCCAGCATGACATCTTGTAAAAAAAAGAGAACTGAAGAAGAAAACCGAGAATTCAATCAGGATTGGACGGAGTCGTTTGCATTCATATGCAACACAGATGGCCTTCCGACTTGTCTCATTTGCCACGAAAAAACCGCACGCAATAAGAAGTCAAATTTGGAGAGACACTTCACTACAAAACATACCCAGTTTACTGGTAAATATCCAACAGGTGACGCACGAAAAAAAGCTGTTGAAGAGCTCCAAAAAAACAACAACAGTCAAGTTCCATGCTAAGTAACTGGGCGCAATCTTCCAATAATGTAAATCTGGCAAACTTTGCAGTATCATTAGAAATTGCAAAAAGAGAAAAACCATTCACAGATGGTGAGTACGTCAAAGATTGTTTTATACGTGCATCTGGAGAACTGTTTCGTGATTTTAAAAACAAAGCAGAAATCATGAAAAAAATCAAAGATTTGCCATTATCTGCTAAAACAGTACAAGATAGAACTGCTAAAATGTCTTCAAATGTAACACATATGCAAGTGGGAGACATTCAACTGGCTTCTGCCTTATCACTTGCTATAGATGAGTCTTGCGACATAAAAGACACGGCACAAGTTACCCTTTTCGTCAGGTATATGTCGTCCCAAGGTCCAAAAGAAGAACTGCTAGGATTGCTACCGCTCTCAGGGCAAACTCGTGGAGAAGATATAGCAAATGCTGTGCAAAAATGCCTGGAATACAATGGAATCGATATAAATAAAATCGTTTCAGCAACTGATAGAGCCAGAAATATGACAGGAATACATAATGGTGTCTATAGTTAAATACTATCGCCATTGTCAGAAACTGGCTATTCTATCGGTTTTAATTCGAATTGTATGGCTGTCCTGATGAGAATGCAATTTCGAACTAAGCGCCATTTTTTGTGGGGTTTCAATTGATTGTTATCTATTCTTAATCTCTTATCTTAAGCTGATTGTTATTGCCTATTCTCATTTTTGCCGAGTTTTATTTTTATTTTATTTTTATATACTTTTAATTGTGATTTTTGAATCCTAATATTCTTCTCATCCCCCTTTCCATTGTAGTGATATGTTACCTTCTCTCTTTATCCTTAGTCTTGGCCTATAGTTACTCATTTGTAACAGATATGCTAGAGATGGGTTTTTTTGTACATACAGTAGTTTATGCATTATTTTCGATTAAAATCCTTTAATTTTTATTTATATATATATATATATATATATATATATATATATATATATACAGAGAGAGAGGGGTAACATCAATTCTTCAGAAAAAAATAAACCACTAAATTCTAACGTTTCACTGCATAATTCATCAAGAAGTGCTTTGTGCCCAAACATTTCCGGCCGAAATAGTTGAGGTCATGAACTTGGTAATTAAGATTATTAACAGCATCTTGCAAAAGCACTCTACCATCGCCAGTTTAAAGATTTCCTTGCAGAAATAGATAGCCAGTTTTCTGACCTACGTCTGCACAATAAAGTGCGATGGCTTTCCAGAGGTAACGTATTGCAACGTTTTGCTTTGTGCTTGAGTGAAATAAAAATATTCCTCAATGAAAAAAGCATTGACCATCCCAAATTGGAAGAAGACAAATGGCTGCAAAAATTCAACTTCATGGTAGATACCACAATGAAACTAAATGAACTAAATCTAAAACTGCAAGGAAAGGGCAACCCAGCCTACACCTTGCTTGAAGAAGTAGTTTGTTTCGAAAAAAAATTATTTCTTTTTGTTGAAGAAATGGAAAGCGGTAAATTACTTCATTTTAAAAATCTGAAGCAATATCGCGATGAGACCAATGCAACTATTGACACGAATTACTTCAGCCTAGCTTTAAAAAACATGAAGGATGGATTCGCTGAGAGATTCGAGCAATTCAAAACAAACAAAAGTACTCTCGCGTTCATAGTAAATCCTCTCAACACAAATGCAAATGAGATCAACATTGAGCCATTTGGAATTGATCCTGGATCGCTCCAAACGCAATTACTAGATTTGAAAAGGAAAGACTTGTGGAGTGACAAGTTCACAGAACTCAAGAGCCAGTTGGAAGAGTTGGGGGTCCAGAAATGCATGCGATGGCACAAGTGGACAGCTCTAAAAGAAATTCCTAGAGTTGAGGCCCTCATATTCGGCGCATGGAATAGTCTTCCAGAATGCTACAGTGAGGTGAAGAAGTTGGCATATGGAGTGGTGACGATCTTCGAGTCGACATATTCGTGCGAGCAAGCGTTCTCTTGCATGAATATAATAAAAAGTAAAGTTAGAAGTCAACTAACAAATAAAAATCTAGAGTCGTGCTTGAAACTTAAAATAACAAGTTATAAGCCAGATTTAATCAAACTTTCAAAAGGCTTGCAAAGCCAATGCTCCCATTGATGTAACTATCTATATTTGTGTTTTTATATGAATAAATATTATTCCGTATTTAAAGCCGTTTATTTTAAATCAAAATCCAATATATATAAGCAAATACTATAATATTGAAACGAAAATTTTTAGTGGCTCTTTAAAAACTGGGAAATTTTGTAAATTGTAACTTTTGGCTCTTCCGTTTCAATAGGTTGCCGACCCCTGTATTAGAGGGTTCTTATTCTAGTGCTGCCATCTATCGTTTTTAAATCTTTCTGCAAATTTTATTTGCTATTAGTAATTAAATATTAGAAGTATCTCATTCTAGTGCTGCCATCCATCGTTATTATTTCTTACAAATTTATTGGTTTTGTGATTTTATGACTGGGTAACTGCCTTTGGGATTTTTGTATTGGTGTTATTGATACCTTTTATAAACTGTACTTTTTAGTACAATCATTTTATTACCTTTTTGGACAGGATTCTATTTGAATTCAAGATTTACACAGTATATATTTTATTATACCTTGTGTTTTTATTAATCTTGTTTAGAATTGATTATATTTATACTGTTAATCATTTCTTTTTATCTTGTAATATCCTCCTTACTACATTTTATTAGGTTTTACATGGACTTAGATGTTTATATTTTTATATAAGCAAATATTTTATTTTTATTTATATTATTTATATGTGTTAATGCCATACTCTTTATATTACTTAAACTATTATGAATTATACATCTTATTTGATTTAGTGACTGGCAAATATATTTATTCTTGTTATTATATAATTTGATAAATATTGCTCGGTATTTTCAATTTTGTTGGGAATTGTTTAGACCGTTATCAATTTACCAACAGTGTGCCATGGATTGTTTTGGATTTAATAATTGCCCAGCTAAAAATTATAACTTCAATAAATGTAAGAATAAAAATTGTAAAACCTGCCCATTTGCTTCTAACTCACAAATTACTAATCTAAATAGTCATAAGACTTTCTGTAAAATTTTTAATTGCATCTACAAATTATCTTGTAATATTTGTAATATATCTTATATAGGACAGACCAGTAATCCTATTCATCTACGTATGAATGTACATAGAGATCATGTTAAAAAATATATCCATAATAATAATTTTCTTCCTACTTCTAATAAAATCGAATATAAACACTTTGCTCATCATGGTTTTGAAAATATAACTATACATATTTTGGACATTAAAACAAATACTGCTGATAGATTATTCTTTGAAAACTTCTATATTAAATCACATTGTACTCTGTTTCCATATGGATTAAATCAATTATATCTCAATGGTAATATTGTTAAGAATAATTTTGTAGATAATAAATATTCTATTTTTAATCACCTTTTTTTTAATCCTCTTTTACAAAATAGTAAATTGGCTAAACTCAAAAGATTTAAACGCGGTAAAGGAAGCTCCTCCCATCATGATTTTAAAGCGGAGATTAAAAGTATGCATCAACGTTTCAATAACACATTTCAATGGAAATTTATTAAATCATGGGTATTTGCAGTTAAGAAAAAACAATTAAACACAGTTTATGCTATTTTCTTAAAGTTAAATCTTACTAATGAACATTTTAATCATATTTTCTATGATTTGTTCATTACTAGATCAAAATATTTAAAAATAAAACTTAATCAATTTCATAATAATAACTGTTCTAATTCTTATTGTGTAATATCTTTTAAGCATCCTATTTATAATTCCATAAACTTTAAGAATTTATTTAATCATTTCCATCATCTTTTGCCTGTAAAGGATTTGAATGTTACTAAAACTTTTAAATATAACAAGCCTATTGGAAGAACCATTTTTAATTACAATGCAATTTCAAAATCTCTCTTAGTCGACATAGATTCCTCAACAAATGTAGATGGTGAATGTATTTGTAGTGTTGATAATTATGCTGAATTTATTAATCCACACTTGGGTCATATAGTTACTGGTGACTTAGCCATTGTAAAAGATAAATCTTTAAGAACTATTATGTCATTTGGCACTAAATTCAGGTTACCTTCATGTAATAATTCTAAACAAGTCTTAAAGTCAATCAATCTGGACCTTGATAAATTTATTTATGGATTAGCTTCTAAATATGCTCAGCCTTTAGAGGCATTTAATATGTGGAAATTTACTATTTTGAGATCTATTAAAAATGCCATTTGTAGTATTAAATTATCTAGATCTATATATAATATGGATAATATAAAGCAATCTGTTAATAATTTACATAGATCTTTTGTTGTTACTTATGTTGATAAAGCCTCCAATAATTATGCTATTATTCGTAAAAAATTCTATATTCAATATCTGCTAGATTATTTAAAAAATAATAGTCTATTTAAAATTGATTCACACTCTCTTAATAGTATCAAATTGAAAATTATCAATATGTATAGTGATTTAGATATTAATAATAAATTTTTGACATTTCCATATATTGTGCTTATACCTAAATTTCATAAAAATCCTATTAAGTTTAGAACTGTTACTAGTGGTCATAATTCATACTCTACTACTGCTAGTAAATTATTACTAAATTATTTAAATGTACTAAATAGTAATTTACGAGATTCTGGTGATAGCTACATTATTCTTAATAACAGTAAGGAATTAAAAAATAAATTAAAAACGCTTGGTAAAATAATAGGATTTCAAACTTTTGATTTTAAAGATCTTTTTAATAATATTAAGATCACTGATCTATATGATGTCATTTTAGCTTTATATAATGCTTATATTACTAATCATTCTAAATTTACCAATTTTCCTAAGCTTCTCCATTTTGTTCTTTTCAATAATTATATCTTTCAAGGTAATAAATTATACTTACAAGTCTCATGTGTTCCACAAGGTGGCTGTAGTAGCAGTATGTTAGCTAATTTATACCTATATCAATATGAAAAATTCTTTACTTCAACAGATTATAAAATTTACAGATATGTAGATGATCTGATTTGTCTTGTATTTACTGATAACTATGTCATAGATATAGATTTCTATCCGGATAATTTGGAATTAATACCTAATGAAACTTCTATTAGTAATAATATTTATTATTTGGATTTAAATCTAATTATAGAACCTGCTCTTGGGATAGTTACTAATTTATATGATAAAAAATATTTTTTTAAATTTAATATTAATAAATTATTACATTTTACTTCCTGCAACTCGATTCAATTGTTTAGAAATATTATACTTAATCAACTTTTTAGAATTTATAGATTATCAGATAAAAAATTTCATGCTTTGCACATTAATAACCTCAAAATTACCAGTAAAATGTATGAATATCCTGCTTATTTAGTAAATAGTATAGTTAATAAGTTTCGATTAGCCTAAAATTCTCTTATTCTCCCCTTATTATCGTATTTTAGCCGTACTTTTTCATTCTCTTGAAATTATATTTTCCTCTTTTCATCTTGAAGCTTTAACTGTTGAATAACTCATTTTATTTCATTTTATTGCTTTTGCGCAGTACAGTTTTTATTACTCTCTTTGGCAACAGCAAATCACATCTTTTCATTTTGGCATATGGCAACATTGCTCTAGTCATATTTTGCTCGTCATGGTTGCGCTGATGAGGTGTGTTTTGAGGTATTTATGTTTCCTTTATTGTTCCAATCTATATGCTTGTCGTCCATATAACACAAGTTTATAGATAAAATCTATCATGTGTTTCAGAAACAAGCATTTTTGTGTTCATTTCGAAGGGATATATGGACCCGAAGAGAATTTTTTCGAAATGAACTTATCGTAAGCCTAAATCTCTTCCATGTGCAAGCTTTTTTGCTTGATTTTTTTGTTTTCTTATTTGCAATCCTCATTTTTGAAATTTGTTGATTGTCTTTGTCTTTATGACCTGCATTACGCTTTATTATTTCCTCTTTATGTCTTAATTTCTTATATTTCTTTGTATTTTGTAGAAAATTTTGGAATAGTGTATTATGAGTTACTACATACATTCTAACTTTGGATTTACTAATTTATATTTATATATATATATATATATATATATATATATATATATATATGTGTGTGTGTGTGTGTGTGTGTGTTTGTGTGTGTCTGTGTGTGTTTTCAATATCAAAATCACGCATAGACTAATTGAACTGTAAATTTCCGCATGCAGAAAACAAAGACTTCTCATCATTCAACTGCCGCCACAAGGTCATGAAATTCGCGCCTGACGTAGTTATCACGTGATACATTTTCCCGGGAGTGACTTTGCAGGGTATAAGCGCTCGTGAAAAACTTTTCAGAAAAACGCGCGAAAAGTTAGAACACACACCAACATGCAGAAAATCCACCCTGAAATACGCACAAGATCACACACTGAGCTCAAGGTTCAAGGTCGGGGAGATCAGTGAAGTACCCAGATTCAGACTAAAAGGAAAGATAGCATAAGAGTGACAGTGCAGAAAAATAGATAGACTAAAAGTGTGCTCGGGGGGAGGGGGACCGCAGTCCCGCCCTTCCCTCAAGTCTTCAGAAAAGGAGTGAGCTGGGGCCCAAGTGGGTTCCCAGCAGAGAGAAAGAAGGAGAAGAGGAAAGAGGGGCGCAGGGACCTTGAACATGAACGAAGCCTAGTAGAGAAAAGTTGGAAGAACTTGCCAACACTACACGAGTTCCCAAAAGCTAGGGAGGGTTACAGAAATGGTTAAAAGTCTGGCCGGAAAAGAGAGCAGATAAAACTATGCAAGACGGCTCCGCTTTTTATGGCGGAGGTAAATATCACGCACGGGACGCCCCGGCAATGACCTCGGGCGCTTGCGCGCCTTCGTATTGCGAGGGTGGTAACGTGGGATACTGTCGAGCGTAGCGTTATTTAAGCTTTTCAGACCTCTGTGAAATTTGATAGATAATTTCTTGACATGAACCAAAAAGGGCCTAATTTGGAGGTCTTTATGCAGAACTTCTAACTTCACGTAGGTCGGAAGATTAGCAATAGAACGAAGTATATTATTTTGAAGTACTTGAAGCTTCCTGAGGTCAGCCTTCGCTGCGGTGCCCCAGATAGGGGCTCCGTACCTCATAATTGGACGTATATAGGACTTGTACAGCAGTAACTTATTTTTAGCAGACAGGCAGCTATTCCTAGCCAAAAGGGGACGAAGCAGGGCAAGGGAAATCCTCACTTTTCTGCAGATATCAGCAATGTAAGGTTTCCAGGATAATATGGAATCCAAGTACACTCCAAGGTACTTGCATCTGGATTGCCAGGGAATTGGCTCGTTGTTAAGTATTAAGTTAGTGGAAGGGGTATACCGGGGGGGGGAAGGTGACGGCGGCACACTTGCTCACGTTCACCTTGATCCTCCACTTGATTAACCATTGCTTCAGCTCGTTCAGATAGCCTTGCAGAGTGTCGTGCACGACTTGTGTCTGTTTGTGATGTGTGATCAGGGCCGTGTCATCGGTGTAAAGGCCAAGGGAGACACCGGGGGAACGTGGAATATCGTTAATGTAAAGGTTGAACAGTTTGGGTCCGACAGGGGAACCTTGCGGGACCGCGCTGAGAATATTCCTGGGAGAGGAGAAAAGGTTAGAGACTCGCACCACGAAGCTACGCTCCGTTAGGTACGAGTGGAGAATTTTAATCAGATTAGGAGGGAAGGAGCGTTTGATAAGCTTGAATAACTGTCCGTTAATCCATACCTTATCAAACGCTTTCTGAAGGTCGAGAAGGACAAAAGAGGTGCTTTCTTGTCTGCTGCGAGCCTCATGAACGAGTTCAACAACCCGAAGCAGCTGGTGCTGTGTGGAATGCTTCTTCCTGAACTCATATTTTTCAGGAATCAGAATATTCTTCAGGTTGCAGTGCTCGTCCAGATGCCGCGTAATCACAGACTCGAAAAGCTTAGAAAAACAGGAAAGGAGAGAGATAGGTCTATAGTTGACAGGAAGAGAAGGGTCAAGACCGGGCTTGGGGAGGGGGGCGACAATTGCCACCTTCCAAGCCCGCGGAAAGTAGTTAAGTTTGAGAAGGAGATTAAAGAGCTTGACAAGATGAATGTAAAGAAGAGAAGGAAGATTTTTAAGCATGTTAGGAGAGATAAGATTCTTCCCAGGAGAGTTATTCTTCTTCAGTTTTTGAATACGGGTCATCAATTCGTCTATCGTGACATCAGTCTGTGTGCTAGGAGTCGATGTTGTGATGAACTGTTCAACCTTGGAGTCCACAATCGCAACCGTCCTAGGATCAATTACGTCGTGGTGTGGTTCAAACTGACTTCTAAGTCTGTCTGCAAGCAGCCTTCTGTGTGTGAGAAATGGCCCTCGAGCTGGGACCTACAAGGGTCGGAATGTGTGTTTTCTGCCTACGGAAACGTGAGGTTGCCCTCCAAATGGTGTTGTCTTCAGTCGTTAGGGACTCAACATAAGTGTTCCATCGTGCACTGGAAAAGGCCTTGATGCGAGATCTTACCTGAGCTCTGATGAAGTTCAGCTCCCTCTTGAGGCTGGGGTCTCTGCTGGCCTGCCACTCCTTCCGAAGTCGATTCCTGTCCTTGATCATCTCCCTAATGTCCATGGCAAACTTGTAGTAGTCCACCTTAGTTTCTTTGGGCCGGGAGGATGAGGAGTAAGCTATTCGAAGCATATTCTCGATTTTACTCACCTCCTCATCCACCTGGTCCACGGAACTTTCAACGGGGGGGGGGAGCTCCTTGACAAGGATGCCTTTGAACTTGCCCCAATTCGTACTCAACTTGGCAGTGCTCCTGAGACAGTAGCTGTACATTTCCAGAGTGTAGATGATCGGGAGATGATCGGACGGCAGCTCGTTGAAAGCCTCCATGCAATAGGTGTATGGGACGTTGCTGGTGATCGCAAAGTCAATGACGTTGTTAAGATGAGTAGGTTCGCCCGGAGACACAATTTCCATGTTACGTTCGTCGGCCCAGCGTTTAAGCTTTGGGCCGCGACCGTCAGAGCGAGGACAGCCCCAGGCGGAGTGCTTGGCTTTGAAATCACCAGCAACATTTGCATGAGGCGAGATCTTGAACAGTGATTGCAGGTCGGCCAGGACAGAACCAGCTTGAGACTGAGGAGGAAAGTACGCAGACGCAATGGTCAAGACAGGATTGTTGGGCAGAGAGATCTGCACAACCGTAGCTTCACTGGCGAGGAAGGGGGGGAGGGCACCCGCGAGTGCGTGATGCCGCAGCGAATGTAGATAGCAGTGCCGCCGCTGGGACGATTGCTAACTAGAGGCCTGTCATCATTGTAGAGATCATAGTTAGCAATCTTGCAAGAAGAATTCTTTGGTCTGAAGTGGGTCTCTTGGACCAAGAAGAGGTCTAAGTTATGTGCTGTACAGAAGTCCCTAGCTTCACCGATTTTACCTTTAAGTCCATTGGCATTCCAGATGCCAATGGTGTGATCCTTCAAGCTTCTCGCGCGAAAACCCATGGCCGAGGGGGGGGGTTAGCCTGTGCTTACGAGAGCATGAATGCTCTCGTAAAATATATTAACTCAGTCCATTTCGGTTTGAGCAGACCGCATGGCAGGAAGGGCATTCTTAAATGCCCTGTTAGTGACATCTATTCTGTATCTGTCTTCGAAACGGAATAGATAATTCAGAAAATCATCTTCAGCATAATTAGTGGATGCTCCTTGGGGTACTGATAATTGAGGTACTCCTCCCTACGTCCTTCCTTAGCATTCGCATATGTGCGTTGCGGGTTTGCAAGCTTCCTAACGAAGGTGGAGTTCGAGGGGGGGGAGACTTGTATTTCGGAAATTTGGGACAATTGCAGTAAGAGGCAGGGTGCGCTCCTCCACAATTGACACATTTACAGGGGGCATCAAAAACTTTACTACATTCTTTGGCAAGATGCGGCTAGGCGCATTTAACGCAATTAGGGGGGAGATGACAGCCATTACTCATATGGAAGAATGATTGACATCTAAAACATTGAATAACTTTCTTCTGTCCTCTATATTTTTCTATTTTAACAATGGTATGAAATAAATTAGTAATGCTACAGATTTTTTCATTTTCAGGGGTTTTTGGCACCTGCACGTAATACAATGACATCATAACGCGGTTGGACTTGGGACCACGAATCAACTGGGTGACACTAATGGGTTTGTGGCCCAAGCACTCCAACTCGCGAGAGACCTCCATTACATCAGTGCAGATGGGCAGACCTCTGACTACAACTTTGATGGGCTTTTGCTCATCAAGAATATAAGACTTGAACTCCACCTTATTTTCAAGCAAAAAACTTTGAATTTTTATATAATCATCTCTAGTGCTGACGTGGACTTTCAAAAAGTCCCCTGAACCAGATAATTTACTGGTGAGATGGGCGTCATGGGCGGAGCCTAGTATACATTTTGAAGTTGTCGTCTTCGAGATTATACATGGAAGCAGGAGTGTGCGGGAAAACGGCCGGTTTTAGGCTTATTTAAAACCGGCAAGAAAGAGATGGTATTTTAAGAAAAAAATTGTTAAATGTTGTCAGAATGTCAGATTAATGTTTAAGGCATAAGGTCAACATAATATGTAATTAAATAAGAAAACTAACTTCAATTCTCTCCGAAAAATCTTCATAGCATAGCAATCAATGCTATTGTAATGCAGGCATCTACCGAACCTTGTCAGGACACTTGACTTTCTCGCCACTATTTCTGCTTTAGCGCTCAAGTTAGGCTTTCTAGTGAGTTCTTGTTTGGCGTTAAAGCGTTCGTAATTCACCGTTTTCGCCAACCATCACCTGGCGGCCATCCTGGGTTCTATACGCACCACCGATTCTTTTTACGCGGCCGGGTAACCGCTAGCTAGAGGCCAAAATTTTAGACTTTCATTCGAAGAAATTTACAGATGTAGAATCCGAGCCCGGCGCTGCCTAAAGAGCATTGAATATCGGCGCGGTCCAGACCGAAATGCTTTGTATTCAAATGTTTTAGAATCCCGAATTTGTGAATTTTATATACAAAAATTAAAATTAAAGTTAATTAATTTTTAAACATTATCATTACATAACTGAAATTAACAAATTAATTTCATGTACTCTCAGTGGCGGCTCATGAGCGACATGTAGAGGGGGGCGCTCATCTATGTATTTATGCCTATATATATGTTAGTAATATATATATATAGCTATATATATATACATATATATATATATATATATATATTGTATATATTATATATATTTGTATATATTATATATATTATATATATATGTATATATAAAGCATATGTATATACTTATACGTATTTTGGGCGTAGCAACGGGAGTATTAAAAATATAAACGACGGATGTATTAAGTAAAATAACATACCTCCCACCTGCTCGCTCGTTCATAAAAATCCTGGACACATGGAACGTATCTTTCCTAGTGAAAAACATTACATAGTCTTAATTTACATTAAAGTAAAATTGTAGGGGCTAGTTAAACTAAAAGTTATGCCCAGGGAGTTGACTAAAAATATGCATATTCTGGCGATACGTACTGATGGTTCAGACACTATAGCCACCCGTAAAATCAAAATCGGTGGATTAGGAGGTGAGATAGAAAATTGGGGGGGGGGGGGGGTAACCAAAGTAAGAGTTACGCTCGGGGATTTGCTATATTAAAGTTGCATATCCAGGTGACATGTACAAATGGTAGAGAGACTCACTATAGCGACAAGCCGAACCAAAACCGCTCAATTAGGAGCAGATATGTAAAATTCTGGGGACTAGTTAAACTAAAAGTTATACCCAGGGGTTGATTCAAAAATATGTGTATCCAAGTGAAATGTACAAATATTGCTCAGACTATATAGTAACCAGTAGAATCAAAATCGCTCAATTAGGAATTGAAATGTAAAATTATGGGGACTAGTTAAACTAAAAGTTAAGCCCAGGGGTTGACGCAAAAAACGTATGTATATTATATCCTTCAAATATGTATATCAAGTTAATACGTACATGTGGGTCAGATACTATAGCCACCATCTGAATCAAAATCGCTTTATTAGGAGTCGAGATGGATAAGTGTGTGTGTGTGGGGGGGGGGGGGGGCTATTTGAAGTAAAAGTTACGCTTAGAGATTTATCACTATAAAGATTCAGATCCAGGTGACATGTGCTAATGGTGCTGAGACTATAGCTACTAGCAGAACCAAAATCGCTCAATTAGGAACAGCGATGTAAAACTGTGGTGGATAAAAGTTATGCCCATGGGTTGACACAAGAAACGTATGTATATTATGTCCATCAAATATGTATATCAAGGTGATACAGATGGTGCAGAGACTATAGCCATCAGTAAAATCAAAATCGCTCAATTAAGAGGTGAGATGGGAAATTGGAGGGGGGGGGGCGTAACTGAAGTAAAAGTTAACCTCAGGGATTTCTCACAACGATGCATATCCAGGTGACATGTACAAATGGTGCAGAGGCTATAGCCACTAGCAGAACCAAAATCTCTCAGTTAGGAAACGAGATATAAAATTGAGGGAGCTAAGCTAAAAGTTACGTCCAGGGGGTTGGCACAAAATATATATTCAGGTGACACGTACAGATGGTGCAGAGACTATAACCATGATTAGAATCGAACTCGCTGAATTAGAAGCCGAGATAAGAAATTTGGGGCTACCTCAATTTAAATGTAAGCCTAGGGCCAATATTATAAGTCTAGAGCCAATTTGGGGGCTACCAATATAGCCGCCAGCGGTCGGGCCAAAATTTCCAGAAAAATGACATCAGATAAAAGGATCAGGGCGCGGTAGCCCTGTGGATAGCGCACGGAGGTTGCACTCGGTTGTCCCGGGTTCGATTCCCGCCGCTGCCCAAAGTGCCGCCGTGTTCATGCGGAGTACGATCACGTTAAACATGTTTGTCCGTAAGTCCTTCCGAGAGGTTGGTGGTAGGGGAAAGAGGGTACGGTCCCTGTGGATGCCTCCCCCACTGGGTTCCGGTCTAAATTGGGTGGCACTTCCCGGCCGTCCAAACAGATACCTTACACCTTTCTGGTAGGTCGAACGGTCTGGGTCGAAGAAGAAAATAAAAGGATCATGTTGAAAATTTAATTTTTAAGTTTTTAACAAATACTTAGAATTTCTTTAATTTTTAGGCATTTTTTAATGTTAAATAGCTGAAAAAGTAAAACAGCTGAGTAAGTCAACTCAAACTAAATATCCGAAACAACACATTTATGAAAGTGTCACTAAAAATAGCCTATATGTCACAGTGTGCCAAAAATGGGAAACTCGTGACGTTTAAAGAATTATTTTGAAGTCAAACATATTGAAATTCGTCACCAGCAGATCAACCAGAGCATAGAAATAAATCCCTTCCGGAAGAACAGAACAACAGACAAACTACATCAGAAATGACGAAATGCGAAACAACTTCAAAAATTAAGACAGCTGGGTGGGTCTAGCGATTCCTCAAACTGAGTGTCCTAAACAAGGCACTTTATTCACGATAGCCAGAAACCCCTAAAATATCATACCCCCCCCCCCCCCTTCCCATCACCACACACATACACTTAATTCTCTCATTTGTTTAAATGTTTATTTAAACTTCCAAATTTATAACAAAGACGAGAATAAGAACAAACACTTTCTTAAATGTAGAAAATTGAAGCCAAATTAGCGAAACTGAGCCAATTTGAGAAGTCCCTCTTCGTGTTTTTCTACTCTTCTGTTTCTTTTTGGCTGGGGCGCGCTCAATCCCGCGACACAATCTACTAGTAAATCTGCAATGTCTGGTTCTTTTTCACGCCAAATTTCTAATATTGCTCCTATACCATTCTTTCACTCAGGAGATGCCGACGGTTGGGACGCGGCTTTAAAAATATCCCTGTATTTTCCCCTATGTGTTGAAAATTCTGTGCAATACAGCTTTCGTGAGTCGACTTTCTCCGAAGAAAGGTGTAGTGCTGCCATCTAGTGACTTTTTTCATAACTTATTTTTAATAATTCTCGATTAATTGAACCAAAAATTCAGATTTTTTTCAATAGAAATTGTAATAAATCTGTATAACTAAAAAAATAATTTGGGGTGTTTACTCAATGGTGTCGCGCGTACTCGCGCCCCCCCCCCCAATGGCCGCCACTGTGTACTCTATTAAAATTCATTTAAAATGTTTTCAAAATTAAATATGTTATGCCTGATCAGACTTCTTTTCAATCTAAGCACAACAAGTCCGGTCCGACTATGCCCACTTGTCGGGTCGGGCTTTTGTCCGTTCGTCAGACACGAGCCCGTGTAGACCGCTACCACAGGCTACCGGTTAATATTTTTAGCAAACTGTTTATAATCTAATTATATTACGAAGTATCTTTTAATTGCAGACTATTTAATCAGGTTCAGCGAATATTTTATATTATGCATTACAGTGCTATTTCGCAGTCAATCTCTAAATTACAACGTCATCAAATAAAATATTTGACAAAATTTTAAAATATTTTTCTTAAAAGTGATTATAATCTTATCAGAGTTGATTTCAGTTATGTAAAAATAATGTTAAATAAATTAACTTTAATCTTAATTTTTGTACATAAAATTCACAAATTTGGGCTTTTAAAACATTTGAATACATAGCATTTCGGTCTGGACCAGGCCGATATTCAGATCTTTTTCTTAAAAGTGATTACAATCTTATCAGATAGCGCATTATAATCTTATCAGACAGCCAACTAAAACTGCAGAATTGTGAAAGGAATGGCCAAGGCGAAAATGCGCCCATTCCCTCTATCTTCGAAAGAACTGACCGCTACAACTGTCAGTTGTACAACCATCACTCTGACAAATGTACCCTCCCCCCTCGCTGCCTTAAATGTGGCGAAGGCCATCAGACTAGAGATTGCCAAAAAACTCGTGAGACCCCGGCGAAATGCTCCAATTGCGGAGTTTCCCACCCTACCAACTTCAGGCACTCAAAATCCCTGGAATCGCAAGAAATCCCAGGAACTCAACAAACTCCAGCGACCTACTAAAACAACCCCCCTCAGTCTTGGTGAGGAAAATTTCCCCCCTTTCCCTTCAAACTGTATCTCCTCTGTGCAGGGAGTGCAGGAAAGTGCCGAGATGATAACAGGAATTACCGGAGAGCACTTTCCCAACGCACAACCTGCCACAGCTAAAAATCAACCCCAAACCTCTTAAGCATTCCTTGAATTCATAAAATTCTATAAAGAAATTGAGTCATACTTCGATTTAAGTAATTTACAGCTAGCACAAATCCTGACAACCAACGACGTGGACCCGATGCAGAAGTTTTTCAGCATCATAAAATTAATTTCTGAAATTCAGAAACCCCAGTCCCCCCAAAATAAGTCTCCTAATTTTTGGTCGGCTAACAGGGAGGTTTCATCACAGCTACTTTGTTCCAGTATTACCAGCAGTTTCAGCAACAAGCTTGTACAGCCATACTATCTGATGCACGGAATACTATATTCAGAAGGTTCACTCCCATAGGAACCTATGGCAACATCGTTAACGTAGGGTTTCGCATAGACACTAGCGTTCGATGAGCCAATCATCATCGACTGCTAGATTTGGCGACTATCGCTCAATTGGCGATTTTATGTTAATGCGGTAAAAAAAATACGAGACTGTACTTTTACAATATTTTAAACTATAAACATGATCAGCATTTAAAAATACTTTTATCTGTAATATGTGTAAATTTAAATAAATAAACATAGATATATATTTATTTCATGCAATCATAAACTAAATTAAAAAATTGACGCATTGCATCACTGTAAATCATTATACACTAAAAATTACAAGCTAACATACCCAAAGGACTAAAATATTATATAATATTTTCAGCCTAAAAAATATACTAGCATGTTGATTGTTAAATTGCTTAGTTCTTAATTTATTCTGGGATGCTGTTATTATATATATATATTTAAATACACTTTTCTTATACTAAATAACAAATTTACATAAATGCATTATCAAGGGTGTCGAACTCAATCGTTAATTAGAAAGGGGGGGGGGGTTATCTTCCACATTACGTCAATTACTAAAAAGCATGTAAAATATATACTTATTTAATATCATAAACTTTCTCTAGAAAAAGTTATCCAAATTTCAATTTTTATACATTTTATATAAATGAGGAAAAGGTTTTTAACTAATAATGCCACCGCTTCTTAGAATTTAATCTAGTCTGCAGTAATAATACTGCACCAATTTCTTACGATGAACACGTGCATAGGATGAAATATGGGATGGATAACAAATAAATTTTTTATTTAAATAAAAATAAATTACATACCTTGTAAACGTAATTCCTTTTCTTTTAGTAATCCATAAAAAATAAAATAATTGATTATAAAATCCAAAATAGCACCGAAATTATGTTTACCACGTATAAACATGGGATGATTGAACAACGTTCTTCCAAGTTCCAAGTGTTATGTTCAGTGTCAAATAGGGTTATATTAGCAGAAAGTCTTGGCGAAAACAGTCACAGACCATCGCCAAGTGTGCCAAACCTTGATATTTTGGTTGGCGGTTGAGGGCGCTGCCGTCGAGTGAAAAGTCGGTTCTTATTAGTCTGTGATCTGATGGACGTGCTTCTCCACGTGCTTCTTCACACACCGCTTCTTCTTGAAGCCAGGGCCTACGACAATGCCCCGCCCATCTGGGGGCGGTTCCCGTCGACATCTGGTCGAAAAAACAGATAATGTCAAAGCTACAGTATAAGGAATCTAACAAGACTGAAGATAAAGGCAGAAATAAAATGCCAGGTGCTTCATCAACTGCGAAACAAAACAAGGCGGTGCATATCTGCGATCTTACAATAAAACTTTACACGCCACATAGGCGATAGTGCGCCAATTTTGTTATACAGTGACCGCCGGTTATAAGATTCAGTGGTTATAAGAAACAGCCGTTTATAAGACTCAAAACGACAGAAACAAATACAAACTTCGTTTTAACATTAAAATTGTGTCGCTTATAAGAAATACGATTCCGCTTATAAGAAACAGTTTTCTACAGAAAATTTGTTGATTTCCTTGCGACGCTGGTGTAAAAAAAAATCGATTTGTTTAAGGTTAACTGAAGGACGAGTTGTTATCTCTTGTCTCTGGGCGTACGGGGAGGGGGTGGGATTTTGCTATGTAACAAAGGATGACAGAGAATTTCTCCGTAGAAAGGCTTGGGAGGAACAACCCCAAACCTGTAAGAAACGAGCTTTAATCTTTTGGCAGTTAAGGAAACGTACTGATAAGGAAAGGCATCTTTGCTTATGCACTCAAATAAGATTCGTACAGCTTTAGTTAGTCATTTTATGTTTTGCTAGTGGAGCATGTCGCAAACCCTTACTTTGCTTGAAAAGCAAAGTTTACTTAAAAAGTATGATTCTCTACCTCCGTGTAGTCAATAAGCAAGAAAATAACCTTGCTTGATGCTATCCATATGATCGCAGGCGCATGGAAAAAAGTTTCTGACATATGCATTTTTAATTGCTTCCGTAAAGCAGGATTTTTGAAAAATAATGTTGACATACCACCAGAAGATGAAGAAGAATTAGAAGCACCTTTCGAAGAACGGATTCACATCGACGAAAATTTACAAACATCTGAAAAACAATGATGATGACATAGTGCGGAAATTCAGAATGTGTGCAATGAAGAAGAAAATGAAGACGACGTTCCCCAAGGAGAAAATTTTCCTACAGCCAAACAGTCGCGAGAAGCCCTAACTATAATTGGAAAAACTCTTGAACACAGAGGGGCATCAGAAAAAGTGTATGGACTATTTCATGATTTAGAAATGGATGTACGTAAACTAATCACAGACTCGTTAGCACAAACAACACTGGATAAGATTTTTGCTATTCCTCAGTAATAGATTACGGTATGTATGAAAATGTACTATGCTCTTATACATAGATGAACGACCTATGAGTTTTACTTTTTATTCTTATTTAACTGCATACTATATGCATATATATAATATTTTAAGTTGTAAGGCTTAATTTGTAAAATAAGAAATATTTTTGAATGCAAAACTTAATTTATAAATGTATTATGTACGTACTAATATTTTACTTATATACATTTATCTTTTAAATTCTGTAAAACTGTGTTCAATAGTTAGTATTTACAATGGAAGAACGATATTTAAAAAAATTTCGGATTTAAGAAACAACTGCTTATAAGAAGCGAAACGAACGTGTTTCTTATAAGCGGCGGTCACTGTACCATAAATCTCGCCGCATTCGCCAAACGATCCCAGAATACTTTGCGCGAGTGGAGCGGCCACTGTCTCTAACGCTTCGTTAAAACTTTGGTTTAACTCCACTGACTAATATTGTAGTATTGTGTCAGGGGGGTGCCACGAAGACATCTGTGACGTCAGTTGGAGTTTACTTGCAGCTCGCGGAACAAGATGGCGCGCGGGTTTTTTTTATTTTTTGTTTGAAACAAGTGTATTTTTAAAGTGTTTATTGGTTTCGAAGACTTCTTACAAGTTCAACTAGAATTTTAATCAAAGATTTGCATCTTAAATTCCAGGCAATGCTAGCTTTTTTTATGTGAATAAGTAAGTGTTCTTTTCGTAATATAATGTATATTTTAGAGTCGTGTTTCCCAACCTCAGATACATGCAAAAATTTCAGTATTGAAGAATAGGACTAATTTAAATTCGTTTATTAAACCAAAGATATTTTTTATTAAGAAATTAATGACTAAAAGAACATTTATATTTTCAAAATTTATTTATATTCCTTTTTTTAAGGTTGAATAACGCAAATTTTAATCAAAAATTTTCTTTTAAAGTAGTCAACATTGTAAAATTTATATTAATTTGTCAAAATGCACTTCTTTCTTGAAACATTAGTTTAGTTCATGAAGTTCCATTATGCAGGATTTTTAAATCTTAAAAGACGAAAGTACAGTATACTATTTATTCATTTCATTTTACAGCAAGTTATTTGTATCTTTATATATTTTCTAATGATGTTCTTGTAATTTTTGAAAAATCTAACAGGATTTAATCTCGCACATTTCATATTAATTAAATTTTATTACATTACATTTCATTAGTTAAATTTTATTACATTACATTTTATTAATTAAATTTTATTACATTCCAAAAATGGGGGGGGGGGGGAGTACGATTTAAGAAAATAAACAGGCGCGGGTTTTCAAGAGGATAAAGGTTGGGAACCGCTGTTTTAAATCAGATTGCAAGTTGTGTACATGTATGTGCATGCAAATTGTGTACAAAATTGTGAACAAAATTCATATAAATTATAGAAGCATCACTTAAATCGTTTACTAGTTGGGCATAAGTACATCCCCCCCTAAAAAGACATAAAACTCTTAGTCTTAGCATTTTAATTATTGTTTTGATTTTCAATTATTAGAGATAACATAATTGAAAATAACTTTATTTATATGCATTTAGAAAGAAATTCGCAATGTTTATTTGTGTATAATGAAAATTTTAGAATGATTGCTTGTTTAGAAAACTTTCCGAACATATTTTTGTAAATTCGCGTATTTGAAACAAAAGTCATATACATTATAGAAGCATCACTTAAATCGTTTACTAGTTAGGCATAAGTACATCCCCCCCCACTAAAAAGACATATAATTCTTAGTGTTAGCGTTTTAATTATTGTTTTGATTTAATCTCGCACATTTTATATTAATTAAATTTTATTACATTACATTTTATTAATTAAATTTTATTACATTCAAAAAATGGGGGGGGGGGGGGTACGATTTAAGAAAATAAACAGCTTGCCCGTATATTTTTCATCATGAATCAATATACTATAATACATTTAATTTATTATTCCGAAAGTATGTCATAGTGTATGTTTTAAACGATTAGTTTCTATATTTTTATATGTTTACATTGAATTTCGATTTGATATAAATTATCTTTATGATCTAAAAAAAAATAATAAAATCAAGTGTTTAGCAATAAGTTCTGCACTATAAAAGCATCACTTAAATCGTTTACTAGTTAAGCATAAGTACATCCCCCCCCCCCCAAAAAAAAAGACATAAAATTCGTAGTGTTAGCGTTTTAATTATTGTTTTGATTTTCAATTATTAGAGATAACATAATCGAAAATAACTTTATTTATATGCATTTAGAAAGAAATTACGCGATGTTTATTTGTGTATAATGAAAATTTTAGAATGATTGCTTATTTAGAAAACTTTCCAAATATATTTCTGTAAATTCGTGTATTTAAAACAAAATACATTAAAAATAACATCGCCTCCTGTAATAAAATTGACTAGTTCCAAAAAGAAAAACGAAACTTTCAGATGATTTATATTTTTCAGAAAGGGAAATACAGTTTTATTATATATGTACCCTTCCCAAAATCCCCTGTACTGCATATTTAAGTTGTGTTCAAGTAAAATTAATGTTATTTGAGTATTTATTTCATATTTTAAATTAAAAGAAATTATTAAATTAATTTTGTTAGCATCCTTTAACATTGGAGTCTACCGGGCCGTTCCTGACATTTAACTCCAAGTGACGTTGCGTCTTTACGTGCTCTCATTGGCTAGAGCTGAAGTAGCGCAACCTTATAAATATAGTCACAGAACACTATATTCAGAAGGTTCACTCCCATAGGAACCTATGGCAACATCGTTAACATAGGATTTCGCATAGACACTAGCGTTCGATGAGCCAACCATCCTCGACTGCTAGATTTGGCGACTATCGCTCAATTGGCGATTTTATGTTAATGCGGTCAAAAAAAATAAAATAAAATAAACTGTACTTCTATAATTTTTTAAACTATAAACATGATCAGCATTTAAAAATACTTTTATCTGTAATATGTTTAACTTTAAATAAATAAACACAGATATATATTTAATTCATGCAATCATAAACTAAATAAAAAAATTGACGCATTGCATCAATGTAAATCATTATACACCAAAAATTACAAGCTAACATACACAAAAGACTAAAATATTATATAATATTTGCAGCCTAAAAAGTATACTAACGTGTATATAGTTAAATTGCTTAGTTCTCAATTTATTCTGGGATGCTGTTATTATATATATATATATTTTTTTAAATACACTATACTAAACTATATTCTTATACTAAATAACAAATTTACATAAATGCATTCTCAAATGTGTCGAACTCAACCGTTAATTAGAAGGGGGGGGGGGGATTATTTTCCACATTACGTCAGTTACAGGGCCGTCTTAACGCATGGGCACTCTGGGCAGTCGCCAGGGGCCCCCACGATTTAGGGGCCTCCAAATTAAAAAAAGGTTAGGGGCTATAAAAAAATCGAATATTTTTTTTTTCTTAAAATCTTTTTTTTTTTTTTTTTTAAATTTCGGGTGGCCCCATCGGATTTCTAGAGGCCAGTAAATTAAAATAAAAATCTTGTTTTTGAAAATAGACTGCTTTAAAATTTTGAAAGATTAGTATAACAAACTCAAGAAATGAGAAACATGTTTTTAATTTCTGATACTCGTCAGCGTATTTCCTGGGCCGCAATGATCTCATAGCGTCACAGGCTAGACATATGTGAACAGCGTCGTTTTGTTTTGCTTTGCTTTTGAGAATCTTGCGATAGAGAGACACGTTTTCTGTACGTCTGTTCGTTAAATTCAAGTAAGTTTGGAAAATCATTTTCAAATTTCTCCCAAATAATTAAATTTGATTTTTACTTGAAACGTGATTTTTAATATCACTATTTACTAAGTTAGAATGATCTTAAAATTATGCATTTTAAAGTCAAGAGTTTTTCAATTCAAATCTAGGTAGGCTTAACTGTATCACTTGTCGCGTATAAAAATCTGTGTTCTTTATTATTAATTTATAATATTTTAGGTGCGACATATAGTAATATAAATAGAATTAAAATAAACATGGTTGTAGTCTAGTAATTAAAATAAACATAAGTTTGAGATAGTTCTCAAACGTTCCTATTAAGAATACTATTGATTCTTTTCCGAAACTGTATGCGTATGTACCATAATGTATTGAAGGATAAGGAATATTTTTGCTCAGAATTTAGAATTTTAATGATTTTTAATTGATACTGGTTTGTTCATTGTCACGGTTTTTGCACGATCGCTTTTCAAGTGGTTATCACTTTTTCTTTTTCTAAATTCAATACTTTATTATGATATATCTACATCTGTAAAACTGAAGAATTTGTGCAGTTGCAACTTTTTCTCAAAATAGCCCTTGCAGTTTAGTCCTTATATATGTAATATTGTGGGCTCAAGCAGAAAGATAATGAACTTGTTTCGCATGAACAGGAATTAATTTCTACAGATAGGTCTACTAGAGCTCTCATGGCTTTCCAAAACTTTTTCTTCTTCTTTGTATCTTACAATTTGTCTGGATATTTGAATTATTTAATTATTAGAGATTAAATTATTATGTACTAGCCGCCTTCGGCGACCAGCCTGTTCGCTACCCTTGAAAATTCTGACCGTGGCAAACTCGCTGGCGCCATAACCCCGTAGAGTTACCCAGACCAACCGACCTACCAGAAAGGTTTAAAGTAACTATTTGGACGGCCAGGAAGTGCCACCCAATTTAGACCGGAACCAAGTGGGGGAGGCATCCACAGGGACCGTACCCGCTTTCCCCTACCACCAACTTCTCAGAAAGACTTACGGACCCACATTTTTAATGTGATCGTACTCCGCGTGAACACGGCGGCAGTTTTGACAGTGGCGGGAATCGAACCCGGGCCTACCGTGTGCAATTCCCGCGCGTTAACCACTGGGCTACCGCGCCCTCAACCCCGTGGAGTTAACAACGTTTGTTTTAGTTTAATGACGTTAAAACCATAATTCAATCATTTACATTTTTTAATGACCATATGCTAAGCTCTTAATTCCATCATTTAAAATATAGCGTAATTTTCTAATAAATATAATAATTTTATATAAATATAATAATTTCACTCTGTATACTGTTACCACCACCCGATGTATACAATACATCACCGTAATTCAATCCACCATAATTCAATCATTTAAATTTTATAATGGCCATATGCTAAAATATAACGTAATTATCTAACCCGATACACAATCTCCAAATAAAACGTAATTTTCTAACCCGATCCACAATCTCCATCACTTTCTTTTTATTTATTTTTTTTCCCATGGAAACACCGTGCGTCTGCGCGCGTAGTGCGTTGTGGGTAAAAAACTTCAATAGCGGTTTTCGCTGAGAAATTGAAATTCAGAAATTCTTAAAATCCGGACCCTGCGGCTACTTTTCATTATTTCTTGATCAGATTGGGCTTGTAAGAAAGCCTGATGTTTCAGCTTTCTAAAAATGTAAATTATTAGTCGAAATTGCCGGTACTTTTTCCGATACGAGGATTTAAATACGAAAATTAGTTTTTTTGAGCCGAAAGTGACTTTTGTTTTAAAATATTTAAAAAATATTAGAATTTGTCCCTGAGATTTGAAATTGGTATATTTTTACTCGCAATTGTCTGCTCTTTCCGGTCGTGTGATTTGTTTTTTTTTCTATGACGCCTGGATGTTGGATAAAAAGGGGGGGGGGGGACCGGTCGAAATCGCATAAAACATTAAATAACAACAACAACAACAAAAATAATTCAAATTTTAAAAATTGGTTTTGACGTGTCACCTTCTTCTTCACACAGACAGGGTCTTCAACACAGACATTGCCTTTTATTATATAGAAGATGATTTGGTGGTTAGTTTGAAATTAGGATGCATATATAGTTATTTGAGCTTGATGAAGTGAATATTTCTAATTTTCCCAGGTGGCTAAGTTTTTGAACAGAAATGAAGCGTACTTTCATGAGTGGAGCACAGAAGAGAAAAAAGGCTGTAGTGGAGAAGGAGAAAACGAGAAAGCTTCCGAAGTTAACATCGTGGCTGAATCCAGGTGCCACGTCAGCACCAGCAGCTACTAATATTACTCCTCCAAATGCAGAATTGCCGTCTACATCTTCTGCGTCAGAACACTTAGTTCCAAACATATTACTACCTGTTGTTGGGGACATTCTGCAAGAAGAAATACAAAAATCTGGAACTATAAAGGGTCTTGAAACTAACGTCACAGATCCCGGGCTATGGAACATTAAGGATACTAATACAGTGGAATACTGGATTCGTAGTGGGCCGACGTTATGTCAGAATCATGACTGCAACCCTTCAAACTCAGGTAGAGTGTATGACGGAGCCAGAAAAGAGACAAGGTATTTATCAAAGAATGTGTTCAAACGTGAACTGCGGAATGGCGAGTGTATTAAACGCGAATGGTTACTGTATTCACCATCGCAAGGTTGTTTGTACTGTTTTGCATGTCGCTTATTGTCCAATAAAGAATGTCCCTTTGTTTCATCAGGATTCAATGACTGGAAACATAACAATCTTATTGTAGAACATGAAAATGGAGCAGAACATATGAAGTGCATGGCGGCATATTTTATTCGGCATAAAGAAACTGGATGTGTAGATTCTTTGTTGATTAAACATCATCGCTCAGAGCAGGAGTACTGGCGTAAAGTGTTGACACGTGTGATTTCTGTCATTCGCTTTCTTGCCTCCAGAGGTTTGGCATTTCGTGGGGATAACCAAACTATTGGGTCGCCAAAAAAACGGAAACTTTTTAGGTATTCTAGAGCTGTTGAGTGAATTTGACCCTTTTTTGGAAGAGCATCTCAAACTGCACGGAAATGCTGGAAAGGGGAACCCATCATATCTATCAGCAAATATATGCGAGGAATTTAGTCAATTAATGGGGCAACGTGTTCTTTCTACTATTCTAGAAGAAATAAAAACGTCAAAGTATTATTCAATAAGTGTAGATTCTACTCCAGACATCTCACATCTTGATCAGCTGACATTTACTATCCGGTACATTCGAGGATATGAGTCTATGGAGCGTTTCATTCAGTTCATTCCCATCTTTTCTCATGGAGCAAAGAATCTAGCAGACACTGTTGTGCATTTTCTGAACGAGAACAAAATTCCAATATCAAACCTACGTGGCCAGTCATATGACAATGCTTCCAATATGTCTGGACGCTATACAGGATTGCAGGCACGAATCCGTGAACTGAACGAGTTCGCCATTTATGTTCCCTGTGCTGGACACAGCCTGAATTTGGTGGGAGTAACAGCGGTAGAGTGTTGTCTACAGACTGTAAAATTCTTTGACTTTGTTCAGCGTCTATATTCCTTTTTCTAGGGTTGTACACATCGGTGGAATATTCTAACATCATATTTAGGAAAAAATCATGTTGTGATCAAATGTCTGTCCGATACGAAATGGTCATCACATTTTGATGCTGCCCATGCTCTATATGGGGGTTTCGAGAAAATCAAAAATGCACTAGATTCTCTATCAGCTGATACTGACCAGAAAGCGAACACAAGGCGGGAGGCAGAAGGATTAAGCAAGAAAATGGAGAAATTAGAAACGATATTTTTGACAATTTTATGGAATGACATTCTGGAAAGAGTGAACAAAACAAGTAAAGTCTTGCAGTCAAAAGATGCGAACATACTTGTGGCCATAAATCTTCTTGAGTCTCTGAAAACGTATCTTCAAGATATTAGAGGCAAGTTTAGTGAATATGAATTGAAGGCCAAGAATAGGTGTCCAGAATCGGATTATAGCGATGTGAAAAAGCGAGAAAGAAAGCGAAGTGTGCGTCTTACTGTATATGATGGACCAGAAGAAGAGATATATCTACACAAAAGTGAAAAGTTTAAAGTGGAAACATTCCTTCCTGTTTTGGATTCTCTGAGCTCTGAATTAACAAAACGTGCAGAAGCTTATTCTTCGATTGGAAATCTGTTTTCCTTTTTCAGTCAATTGAAAACAATTGCTTCCAATGAATTAAGCAAAAGGTGTGAATATCTAGCTAATGTGTATCACCAAGACCTTGATTATCGAGATCTTCTAAATGAGTGCGTACATCTCAAGCACTACATAGTTCTTGATAAAAAGTGTGAAACTCTCCCTGCCTTATACAGAAAAATAATTTCCGACAACTTGAAATCTGTGTTTCCAAATGTCGAAATTGCACTCAGATTGTTTATGTGTATGATGGTAACTAACTGCACAGGAGAACGTTCTTTCTCAAGATTAAAACTTATAAAGAATCAGCTTCGTAACGCAATGGGGCAGCAGCGTTTAAACTGGCTTTTTCTCATGTGCATGGAAAATGATATCCTGAACACCATTGACTTCATACCAATTATAAATCAATTCATTGAAAAGAAATTTCGCAAACATTTGTGTTGAGGATTAGTCGTAAATAATTCACATGGTGTGCCATCTCCGTCTATGCGATATACCAGTTATCATTTATATTTTGAAATTTTTTTTTTCATATTTTTTTAAAGCTTATGTTATATTGCTCAAAAGTTTATGTTGATCTATCATTGCTTTTTTCACGTTTAAGAGTGTAATGTTTTTTTATACATTTTTTTTTTACAAAATGAATATTCAAAGTTGTAGCTTAAATTGCAAGTTTCATCTCCGCCCCCACCCCCACCCCCCAAAAAAGACACATTTTTATTACCGTTTAAATTTTTATTTGTATGGATGGGCAGGGGGCCTCAGTTAATTTATTCGCCCAGGGCCCACACTGTTGTTAAGACGGCCCTGGTCCGTTAGTAAAAAGCATGTAAAATATATACACATCCAATATTATATTCAACTTTCTCTAGAAAAAGCTATCCAAATATCAATTTTTATACATTTTATATAAATGTGGAAAAGGTTTTTTAACTAATAATGCCATTGCTTCTTAGAATTTATAATCTAGGCGGCAGTGATAATACAGCACCAATGATGAACACGTGCATAGGATGAAAAATGGGATAGATAACACATAATTTTTTATTTAAATAAAAATAAATTACATACCTTTTAAACGTAATTCCTTTTCTTTTAGTAATCCATAAAATAGCAGCGAAAGTAACATGCGATGTGCATGCGATGATAGAACAGAGCAACAAAGTTCTAAGTTCCAAGTCAGGGGGGACCGTAAAAGCGATGTGCAACGCGACACCTGTTTTCGGAATCTGCGCATGACGTCATCATCGAGTCAAACTTTCTCGATTGCTTGCTGCTCTTCCCGCCGTTTCGTTGTTTATATTGACCTTGGATTTACATATTGTTTTGCATCGTTTGATTTCTTTTACACATTCAAGTGTAGCTATTTTACTTTTATTTAGTACTTTATAATTTCATTAACATCATGCCGAATTGTGCAGTTACTACATGTAAGAACACAAATCGCCACACAAAAGGTATGGGAATTATTTTTCATAGTTTCCCTAAAGACGAATCTATGCGAAAAAAATGGTACATTAAGTGCCGAAGATTGGATAAAGTGAATTTTTCAAATTCATGTGTATGTTCCGAGTATTTTGTGGAGGAGGACTATGCTAGAGATTTAAGAGCTGAACTTTTACAATTACCCCCGTCAAGAAGTTTGAACCTCACTTCTGTTCCATCTCAGAAATTGAATACTTCTAGTTCAAGGCCAAGCACTCCAACAAATAATAGCTGTGAATTTTTAAGTAAAAATTTCGAAGAAAATTGCATTGTAAACACGAAATCGGAAAGAAGAACGAGATGTGTATCCAGAGAAGTGAGGAAACGTGCTCTTTCTACAATTACTAGCATATCACCAAAAAAAAATGAAATACGACAAAGAAACATGGACTGAATGTGAAGGGACACAGAAAAGTAAGGAGTTGGTGGAGTTGAAAAAAAAAATAAAATGCCTTGAGTATAGAAACCGGATACTGCGAAATGAGAATTTAAAGTTAAAAATCAAAAACAAAGAATTAACACACAAATCTTGGCAAGCAAAGAAAATATTGCAGAAAAATAAAAGCAGATTCAATTGTGAAATAAAAGAAGAAGTTGAACATATATTAAGTAAAGTATTTACAGAGAAACAAATTCAGTGTCTTATTAAACAAAAAAAACGTGTAAATTGGAAGAAAGAAGACATCAGCAAAATAAATATTGCAGAAAAATAAAAGCAGATTCAATTGTGAAATAAAAGAAGAAGTCGAACATATATTAAGTAAAGTATTTACAGAGAAACAAATTCAGTGTCTTATTAAACAAAAAAAACGTGTAAATTGGAAGAAAGAAGACATCAGCAAAGCACTTGTTCTACGTGTAGTGTCAAGAAAATGTTACATGTATCTTCGGAATAAAATGAAAATCCCCTTACCATCAATATCAACTTTGAGAAAATGGGTTTCTACTTCATTTGTTTGCGTCCAGGGCTTTTGACTGATGTGCTTCAACTGATGCAAAAAAAGGTGAACAATTTAAGGAATGTGATCGCTTGTGCGTTTTATCTTTCGATGAAATGAACATTGATTCAAGTATTGAGTACGATCAGCAAGATGACGGGGTATATGGTCCTCATAGTCAAGTGCAAACAGTCATGGCACGGGGACTCTGTGCTTCATGGAAGCAACCAGTTTATTATAACTTTAATGAGCAAATGACAGGTGTATTATTAACTAAAATTATATCGAAAGTACAAGGTGCTGGATATAAAGTTGTTGCTGTAGTTGCTGACATGGGTGGTAAAAATTATAAAGTGTGGAATGATTTGGGTGCAACATACCTTAACTCTTGTTTTCCTAATCCCACATATCCAAAGAAAAGAATTTGGGTTTTTGCAGATGTCCCTCACATGTTAAAACTATTAAGAAATCATTTCTTGGATGATGGTATTACGCTTATTGGCGGAATGAAAATAGGTAAAGAGATTATAGAACGCTTGCTGTCCATGGATAGTGGGGAAATGCGAATTTGTCCAAAATTATCTCATCGGCATCTGACAGTTTCAGGACGAGATCGCCAACGTGTACATTTGGCAGCTCAATTATTTTCTAACCACACAGCAAAAGCAATAAAATATTTATTGCCAGATAAAATGGATGCATTCAATTTTTTTAGCCTTGTCAATGACGCTTTTGATATTTTAAATTCAAGGGTTCCTCACAATGAGCACAACTCTGTAGCCAGTGCCTTTGGTTTGCAGATGGAAAATCAAGAACGAATTCTTCGTAATTTTTATGATGTGTGTAAAGGGATGAGAGTGGGTTTACGAAAGAACTTATTACCTTTTCAAAAGGGATTTATGATAACGATAAGGTCTGTGCTCGGGTTATATAATGATCTGAAAAAATCATTGAACATTAAATATATTCCGACTTCTCGACTGAATCAAGATTGCCTTGAAAATTTGTTTTCACAAATAAGAGGTGTTGGACATTTCAATGATCATCCACTACCAGTTGATTTTAAAAACCGATTACGTCTTTTAATTATAGGTGTAAATGTATCGGACATTTGTTTGTCAAATTCATCCCCAGTGTTACAGGAACAAGATCGCCAAAATTATATGACTTCTGAACTATTCATAGGATTGCTTCCTGATAAGAATAATGTATTGGCGATGGTTGATGGTGATGAGGAGATGTTTGATGTCGCATTGGGAGAACTTCCTGTTCAGTTGTCCTCGTCAGTACCATCAGAATGTTCAGCTGAAGGATTACGTTACTTGGCTGGATATGTTGCATGCCGTGGACGATCGTTAGATAGACCTCTTGCAACACCAACAGGGCAAATAATGCAAAATGCAGGGACTACATTAAATAATGGTTGGATTGAGGCATTGTCTAAAGGTGGCCTCCTCGTTCCTTCAGAAGAGTGATTTGAAAAAATAAAGCAGTTTGAGTTGATATTTTCTATTTTTCACGATGCAACTTTGTCAAAAGAAGCAAATGTTATTAAGTCATTTTGCAAGTTAATAGCTGGAAAATATCCTGAAGTGAGTGAAAATTTTTTAAAAATATATGCTAGAACCAGGACATTCATAAGGATGCGCCACTTAAACATCGCAGCAGCTAATCGCCAAAATAGAAAAACAAAAAAAATGGCAAGCGTCTACATGTAAATAGAGAAATTTGGTGGTGAATTTCAGAGCCTGAAATTAATAAAATATTTAGTATTGAAATTCTCATGTTTGATTTTCTTTTAATTGAAGAAAAAGAACAACACTGAAACAATGTAGTAGGCCAATTCATTTTGAGGTTTGGAAGCAATTTTGTTATGTTTTGAGAAATATTGAAAACTGATTGTTTTTCCAAAAAATCATATATTTTTTTTTGGAGGGGGGGGGATTTTTCCAATTGTTTGTTCTTTCTTTCTTCGACCCAGACCGTCCGACCTACCAGAAAGGTGTAAGGTATCTGTTTGGACGGCCGGGAAGTGCCACCCAATTTAGACCGGAACCCAGTGGGGGAGGCATCCACAGGGACCGTACCCTCCTCCCCCTATCACCAACCTCTCGGAAGGACTTACGGATCCACATGTTTAACGTGATCGTACACGGCGGCAGTTTGAACACGGCGGCAGTTTGGGCGGCGGCGGGAATCGAACCCGGGACTACCGAGTGCAACCTCCGCGCGCTAACCACAGGGCTACCGCGCTCTCCAATTGTTTGTTAGCAGACCTAAGTTTTAAGGCAGTCGTGCCTTTGGCGAATCTATTGGCTCAACCAATGACTAATAATATCACAGCCCTTCGCCACTGATTCGTAGTTTATATTCAATTGATAATTTTTGCGGCAATATTGGACTACAAGCAATTTATTTTAAATAAAAAAAGCGATAGGGGCTCAAATAACGGGTCCAATTTTGGTGGTGGTGATGAAATTTCTAATAGAGATTTTGATTTTGTCAAAATATTTTGGAAGAGACCTGTGACAAGAAGTTGGGATATTTAAAATGCGCGGTTCTGGGCTTCGCCGTTGCGGCTTGGCTCTGACTTACTCGATGGTGACGTCACGATCAGTAGCCAATGACAGCAAGCGCATCGCTAAAATCAACCTATTTTAGACGAGCGCTTAGACCTTGCAAAGTCACTCCCGCCAGAATATCACGTGATACATACGTCAGGCGCGAATTTCAGCAGACTCAGCTCTTCCGATTGTTTCTTTTTTCTTTTTGTCTTTTTGTGTGACGCCCGTAGATATGTGGCCGCGGTGAATGAATAGAGTTCTTTGTTTTCGTCATGAGGAAATGTACAGTTCAATTAGTTTTTACGTGATTTTGATATTGAAAATACACACACATATATATATATATATGTCAGAAATATTTATAACGTCAAATATTAATGTAAAAAATATTTATAATATATATATATGTAATGTCAATATATATATCATAAAATATATATGTCAAAAATATTGTACGATCAAAAACATAGTGTGGTAATTGCAGGACGAAGTCGACCTTGATTGAAAGAAGTAGTATTAAAGAATGCTAAAAATACTTTTTCCTGCGGTGGTCAAACTAAAGTATGAAACGTAAAAAATTGACTGGCTTGATGTTTACATTTGTGACCTTTAAACTTCCAAGGGAGGGTAAATGCCCCCTTGCGCTCCCCTATGGACGCCCATGGCAAAGCGCAAATATAATTTTTCTAGGGGTGCAAACTATATGATTATACCTACAATATCGACTAACTTGAAATCAACATTTGTGATCTTAAATGTTCTAGGGAAGAACAAGTGCACCCCTTGCCCTCTCCTATGGGCGCCCATAGAGCTTTTTTTTTGGTGACAAACTGAAGGTTGAGGCGTTCAGCATCGATTAGCTAACAAATATAATGAGTCATCTATGAGAGGGCAAGTGTCCTACTTGCCCTCCACTATGGGCGCCCATGTAACATTTTGCAATAGGGCAAAATCAAGGATGAGGAATTCAATATCTACAAGCTTGAAGACTACATTTGCAACATTAAATGTCCACAGTAGGGCAAGTTTTCCCTTGCATTCCCTTATGGGCGCCCATGGCAAGGACACTCGTAGAATTAATTCCATCGATGACAATTTAAAGGATGAGGCGTTTCATATCGACTTGCTTGTAATCTACATTTGTAACCTTAAGCGTACACAGTAGGGCAAGTTTCACATTGCTTTCCCTTATGGGCGCCTATGGCAAGGACACCCATAGAACTAATTCTATCGGCGACAAACTCAAGGATGAGGCGTTCCACCATCGACTAAACTGAGACTTGCATGTCTAACCTTGAACGTCTATGGGACGGCAAGTGTCATCCTTTCCTTTCACTATGGGCGCCCATGTAACATTTTCCAGGAGGGAACTATCAAGGACGACGCATTCAATATCGACTAGCTGGTAACCTACATTTGTAACCTTGAATATCCTGTTGGGATAAAGTGCTCCCTTGCCGTGCTCTATGGACTCCCTGCTTATACTATTGCCCTCAGGACAGAACCTAACGGAGCCAAATTTCGATTTCCTCAGGGACGGTAAACAGTCTTTCCAGACCCTCCAAATGTCTCTGTCACATATTGAAACATTGCACTCTTGCCATGGGCGCCCATAGGGGATGTTGAAAGTCACGGATATCAAACTAATGAATAAGTCTCGTCCTTGAGATTGTCCCCGCTTTAAAAAGTTTTATTGACGTCCTTGCCATGGGCGTCCATAGACGTAAGGGAGCATCCATATGTAAGGGAGACGTAAGGGGGCGTCCATAGATGTAAGGGAGCACTTGTCTTCCCGTAAACATTCAAGGTCACAAATGTAGGTGTCAAACTAGTAGATATTGTACGTCTCATCTTTGAGTACGCTCTTCTTAGAAAAAGCGCTATTGACACCCTCGCCATGGGAGCCCATAAAAATTTTGAAAGCCACAAATGTCGGTATCAAGCTAATCGATATTGTACGTCTTGTCCTTGAGTTTGCCTCAGCTTTAATAAGTTCAATGGTCACATTTGCCATGGGCGCCCATAGGGGAGATCAAGGGGGCGCTTTCTCTCCCTTGGACGTTCAAGGTCCCAAAGTAAGTATCAAGCTAGTCGATATTATAAGTCTCATCCTTGAGTTTGAGTTTTCCCCTTCAAAAAAATTCTATGTGTGCCCTTGCCATGGGCGCCCATAGAGGAGCCGGAGGGGCACTTGCTCTCCCGTGGACGGTCAAGGTCGCAAATGCAGATATCAAGCTAGTACATAATTATGTTTCATTCTTGAGTTTGGCCATCCCGGGAAAAAGTTTTATATTCGCCCTTGAATCCTACTCTTTCGAAACAAGGTTGACCCCTTTCTGCAGTTACAACACTATATTTTGAGCGCACTATATTTTTGACACACACACACACCCTCTCTCTTATTCGTGCTCTAATCACTTTAATTATAAAATGTTATACCTAATGCTGATTTTTTTTTTTCAGAATGCATCTACATATAGAATTTCATGGCTATACGTACTCTCTCTCTCTCTCTTTTGTAAAATCTCTAATTTTGAATAATCTGTGATTTAATTACATTGATTTCAAAATATTCTACCATTCTGTAGGAAATTAGAAACAGTTAATTAAAGCACGAATAATTTGAAATTAGATATTTTAAGAAAGAGAGTACGTACAGCCATGAAATTCTATATGCATATGCATTCTGTAAAAAAATGGAATTAGGTAGAACATTTTGTAATTAACGTGATTAGAACTCGGATGAGGGAAATAATGTCAAAATATAGTGTTGTAATTGCAGGAGGGGAGTCCGCCTTGTTCAAAAGGAGTGGGATTCAAGGGCGCTCATAAAACTTTTCCTGGAAAGTCCAAATTCAAGGATGAGAGGTAAATATATCTAGTATCTTGATACCTACATTTGAGACCTTGAACGTCCACGGGAGGACAAGTGCTCCTCGCGCTCCCCTATGGGCGCCCATGGCAAGAGCACCTACAGAACTTTTTCAGGGGGTAAACTGAAGGATGAGACGTACAATATCGACTAGCTTGATACCTACCTTTGAACATTCTCGAGATGGTAAGTTCCCCCTCACGCTCTCCTATGGGCGCCCATAGGGGACAATAACATTTATCAATATTTATACAATAATATTAACAATACTCGAATATAGATATCAATACTGTATGTCAATATAATCAATACTGTACTTCACATCCTTGTGTTTATCCCGCTGGTAAAAGTTCTATTGGCGCCCTGACCATGGATGCCTGTAGGGGAGCGCAAGGGGTCACTTGCCCTACTGTGAACGTTCAAGGTCACAAATGTAGGTACCAAATTAGTCGACATTGTACTACTTATCTTTCAGTATACACTCCTTGAAAAATTTCTATTGACGCCTTTGCCATGGGCGCCCATACGAGATGCTGATAATAAGGTGTTGCCCACAGGGTGTCAAACTAATCGATATTGTCGCCCTTGAATGTGCCCCCGCTGGAATAAGTTCTATAAACGCTCTTGGTATGGGCGCCCATAGGGGGTCTTGAGGGGGAACTTGCTATCCTGTCGACGTTCAAGTTTACAGATGTAGATATCAAGCTAGTCGATGTATGTCTCACCTTTCAGTTTTCCACCTGTAAAAGTTATATGGGTGCTCTTGCTATGAGCGCCCATAGCAAAGGTGGCCATAGAATTTATTAAAACGGGATGAACTCAAGGACGAAATGTACAATATCGATTACCTTGATGCCTACGTTTGTGGCTTTTAAAATTTGTATGGGCTCCCATGACAAGGACGTCCATAGAGTTTCTTCCAAGAGCATAACAAGGATGAGACGCACGATATATACTAGCTTGAAACCAACATTTGGGACATTGATGTTCACGGGAAGGCAAGTGCTTCCTTATGCTCCCCTATGGGCGCCCATGGTAAGGAAGTCAATAGAACTTTTTCCAGCGGGGACAATCTCACGGACGAGACGTACGGTAAGTATTCATTAGTTTGATATTCGTGACGTTCAACATTCCTTTGGGCGCCCATGGCAAGTGTTGTTGTTGAGGCCCAAACTGTCCGATCTACCAGAAAGATGTAAGGTATCTGTTTGGACGACCGGGCAGTGCCACCCAATTTAATCCGGGACCCAGGAAGAGGCATCCACAGGGACCGTACCCTCCTTCCCCTATCACCAACCTCTCGGAAGGATTTACAGACTCACATGCTTAACGTGATCGTACTCCACGTGAACACGGCGACAGTCTTGGCAGTGGCAGGAATCGACCCCGTGCCTACTGAGTGCAATCAATTCCGGCTCGCTAACCACTGAGCTGTCGTGCCCCACTCCATGGCAAGTGTGCAATGTTTCAGCTTTTTATGTCACACAGTCTTTTGGAGGGTCTGGAAAGACTGTTTACTACCCCTAAGGAAATCGAAACTTTGGCTCCGTTAGGTTCTGCCCTGAGGGCAATAATATATAAGCTGGGATCTCATGCGCTGGGAGCCCATAGAGGACTGCAATGGATCACTTAAGCTGAACTGGATATTCAAGGTTACAAATGGAGGTTACAAGCTAGCGATATTGAACGCTTCATCCTTGAGTTCCTTCCTGGAAAATGTTACATGGGCGCCCATAGTGGAGGGAAAGGATGACACTTGCCTTCCCATAGACGTTCAAGGATAGACATGTAAATCTCAATCTAGTCGATATTGAACGCCTCATCCTTGAGTTTATCGCCGATGAAATTAGTTCTACGGGTGTCCTTGCTATGGGCGCCCATAAGAGAACGCTTGATGGAACTTATCATACCGTGTACATTTAAAGATATAAATGCAAATTACAAGCAAGTCAATATGGAACGCCTCATCCTTGAGTTTGTCACCCCTGGAATTAGTTCTATGCGCGTTCTTGCCATGAGCTCCCATAGCAATTCCCGCGCGCTAACCACTGGGCTGTCGCGCCCAATCCCATGGCAAGTGTACAATGTTTCAGCCTCTTATATCACAGAGACTTTTGGAGGGTCTGGAGAGACTGTTTACTACCCCCGAGGAAATTGAAACTTCGGCTCCGTTAGGTTCTGTCCTGAGGACAATAGCATTAAGCAGGGAGCTCATGCAATGGGAGTCCGTAGAGGACTGAAATGGGCGCCCATAGGGGAGTGTAAGGGAGTCGTTTACCCTCCCCTGGACGTTTAAAGTCACAAATGTGAACATTAAGCATGTCAATTTTTTCCGTCTCATACTTTAGTTTGACCACAAGGTCGACTCCCTCCTACAATTACCACACTGTGTTCTTGATAGTGCTATATTTTTCACATTCTCTCATCTAATAAAAGCAGAAGTAACTCATAATAATAGTAGTTTGACAGCCTTGAAATGACTTCAAATAGAAAATAAATAAATAATATAATAGAAAAATGTAATAAAAATTATTAATAATAAAATAAAATTTAAATTATATATATATATATATATATAAATATATATATATCTGTGTGTGTGTGTGTTTTCAATATCAAAATCGCTCATAGATTAATTGAACTGTAAATTTCCCCATGCAGAAAACAAACAACATCATTCAACTGCCGCCACAAGGTCATGAAATTCGCGCCTGACGTGGTGCATTTTCCCGGGAGTGACCTTGCAGGCTATAAGCTCTCGTTATTTCAGGACGTCACCTTCGTGAACTAAAGCTTTAGATCTCGAATATGACGTTTCAGGATATAGTAACCTTGTTCCAAGTGTTTCGTTCAGTGCCAAATAGGGTTATATTAGCAGAACGTCTTGGCGAAAACCGTCACAGACCATCGCCCAGCATGCCAACCTTGATATTTTGGTTGGCGGTGGAGGGCGCTGAGGTCCAGTGAAATATCTGTATATGTTAATCTGTGGATATAGTAACCTTATTATTGTTACAGTGTCTAGAAGGGATAGTGTGCCGACCGAGGCGAAAAACAGGTTCCCTAAAAACCGCCTACGCCAGACGGCGTTGGTCTCGAATAAGCGGTCTAAAGCGGAGGAGTTAACATTGAAACTAATGAGAATTTAAAGCAAACGAAATGATTGATATCTTTGGAAATAATTGAAGAATTTGTCTGAAATTTGGTGTAATTATTGCAAGTGGTATACATAAAAAGTCATTTGATTTTCAGAGAGATTGACCTAGGGATATATCCATATTTTAAAAATTTTATTTAGCTTTATCTGTGGTCGTTCAAACATTTGAGATCCAAAATAATCAAATTCATTCATCACAGTAACGTGAAATTCGGTATGACGTTTTCTCTTGTGGTACATTTCAGTTCTTTCGATTTTGAAGCTTATCGGGCTAGCCCGTCCTGGGCCCGCCATAGGACTTTACTTGTTTTTGGTATAACTCGAGAACAGGTGTATCTAAAAATTAGAAGTTTAGCATATGCTTGTCATTTGCTGTATATTTTAACTCTTTGGATTAAAAATCTTACCGGGCTAGTCCGTCCTGAGCCCAACAAGAGGAATATATCGTTTTTTGAGAATAACTCAAAATTCGGAGCATCTGGATTGTCTAAATTTAATATATCATTGCCCTTTGTGGTATATTATATTTCATCGCATTTCGATCCTTATCGGGCTAGCCCGTCTTGGCCCGCCATAGAAATTTACTCGCTTTTCAAGAATAACTCGATCAAACGGAGATGCTAAAGAATGTGGATTTTGTATATCATTTCCTTTTGGATGGAGTTTAATTTAGATTTTGAACCCCATCGGGCTAGCCCGTCCTGAGCCCAACAAGAGGAATATATCGTTTTTTGAGAATAACTCAAAATTCGGAGCATCTGGAATGTCTAAATTTAATATATCATTGACCTTTGTGATATATTATATTTCATCGCATTTCGATCCTTATCGGGCTAGCCCGTCTTGGCCCGCCATAGAAATTCACTCGCTTTTCAAGAATAACTCGATCAAACGGAGTAGCTAAAGAATGTGGATTTTGTATATCATTTTCTTTTGGATGGATTTTAATTTAGATTTTGAACCCCATCGGGCTAGCCCGTCCTGAGCCCAACAAGAGGAATATATCGTTTTTTAAGAATAACTCAAAATTCGGGGCATCTGGAATGTCTAAATTTAATATATCATTGCCCTTTGTGGTATATTATATTTCATCGCATTTCGAACCTTATCGGGCTAGCCCGCCTTGGCCCGCCATGGAAATTTACTCGCTTATCAAGAATAACTCGATCAGTCGGAGTAGCTAAAAAATGTAAATTCAGTATATCATTCCTTTTTGGATGGATTTTAATTTATATAATATAGTATTCTCATTTGGGATATATTTTAATTCTTTGTATTTTAAACTTTATAAGATTACCCCATCTTTGCCCAGCCTTAGGAATGCATTCGTTTTTGGAAAATAACTCGAAAATTGGATAAAAATGATCATTTACCAAACAATTAAACAATTACATTAGTTCTCCTTAGGGATTATATTTGAGAAAGTATTTTGTACTGTTGTGTAAACCCACATTCGATCGTCGCCCCCCCCCCTTATCCTAGATCTTGGCTACGCTTATATGCAAGAGAATTAAATAATGCGAAACCAGTCCACGGTGCACTTTAAAGATTCATAGTAATATAGTGATTCGTACTACATAGTATAATAGAAAGAAAAGTCTTGTGACGTGATTTTTGGATGCTGAAATTCGCAGATTATGAAATGTTAAGCGATTTTTTAGCCTATTCGTCGAAATGCAAAATAAAGTAATATGCTGGATGAATCGAATTAATACATTTTTCTAGGCAATTTTACACAGAAAAGGCAATAATGATAATTACAGCCCAATCTTAGAACGAAAAAAAATATTGTACATGTGACGGTTCTTAGTAAAAACAAATTCGATCTCAGATGACCAATGTGCTAATGAGATACTTCCTATTGTATCTAGAGGCCACCCTGAAGGCAGTACAAAATGTCCTTCCCTGGTGTTCTATCCATTTCCAGAGCCCCCGCTGATTTGCGGATCTTTTGAGCATTGTTCGTGTAAGAGATGTGGCAATTTGCGGAAACGTATGTAAAGGAGACGCGCCTGTCGAAATAAAATAGCGGTCGATTACATGTCCACTCTCTATCGAAATTCTTATCAACTTCAACGTACAAAGAGACAGCACTTGTAGGCAGCCCCCATCTTGTTCTAATGTTTAAGCGGCAATGGTGTTTCATGTTTTTCTTCCAAATTCACAGAGCCACCTACAGGCATTTTCCCTAGTAGCCGAACATATGAGATAAAACAAAATATTTGCCAGACATTCTCATACATTCTTTTTTTAAGTTTACATGGTAATATGTATCAAAATGCAAAACAAAAGTTTGGTTTTAAGGCATTCGTTGAAGTTATTCATATAATGCTTAAAATTCATATAATGCCAAAAGAAAACGATATATTGAACTTAGATTTCCAACGTTCTCTGATTTTCGAGATATTCTCTAAAACCAGGTAATGTCCTATGGCGGGCCCAGGACGGGCTAGCCCGATAAGCTTCAAAATCGAAAGAACTGAAATGTACCACAAGAGGAAACGTTATAACGAATTTCACGTTACTATGATAAATGAACGAACACCAGATTAAGTTAAATAAAATTTTAAAAATAAGAATATATCCCTAGCTCAATCCCTCCGAAAATCAAATGACTTTTTGTGTATACCACTTACAATAATCACACCCAATTTCACACAAATTCTTAAGTTATTTCGAAAGATATCAGTCATTTCATTTGCAATAAATTCCCATTTGTTTCAATGTTAACTCCTCCGCTTTAGACCGCTTATTTGAGACCAACGCCGTCTGGCGGAGGCGACTTTTCAGGAACATCTCCCAGCATGCATGTTCCGAAAACGTACCCGCTAAACCCCCTACTGTGAGGCCGATTCTTCGCTATTGGCTAAGTTAAATGACGTCATGGGCGGAGCCTAATATACACTTTGAAGTTGTCGTCTTCGAGATTACACATGGAAAAAAATGTTTGTTATTAAATCAGGAAGAAAATTATGATAGAAAGAAATAGTGCAAAGATATAACGTTGTGTGACAATATAAGGAGATTATATACACGTTCGTAAAACAGCAAAAATGTCTTAAATTTAGGTAAGTAGTATATGATATATTTATTACAATTTTTGGGAGTAAAATGTTGACACTGAAACGTTATACCTTATACATCTGTAATAATCCGATTGAATGATTTTCTAACTTATTTCTTATAGTACCTAATTTTAGATAGAAGATCGCGGACCAAGTATGAATATATCAAAACTTGTACTGCAATATTTCACCTGGCCTGTTTAAATAACTTAAGTGGTCAGATGTTTTTATTGTTGTATCAGTTAAATTAAAGGAGAAACTTTGATTTATTTCCTTCTAGGCTAATTAAATTTGTGTAGAAGACAGCAATATATTTTTTAATCTGATTCATAGTTAATTTGTTTATCACAGTAGTGTGTTATAATATGAGTGTCAAGATGTTATACAAATTAATGAAATTACTAATAAAATTAATATATATTCTATATGTATATGCCAAGTTGTAATTTAAATAGCATACATATGAAGTTTCATTTCAACTGTATGGGTGTTGATTTTGAGATTTTATTGATATTAAGTAACTTTCTGAAGAAAGCAAACACTAATAGCCATTATCTAATATTTATGAAATACTTTGAAGTTTGATCTGTACCCAGTAGTGAGCTGCCAAATATTTAACAGCCAGTAAGTTATTATGCAAGATTATGGTTTCAAATGCTATCATTCTTCGCAGTTCACACTAACATAATATCCATTTATTGTGCGTTTGGAATTCATTTGGTGTTCGTGTTAAAATTCTTTACATTTTAACTCTGTTGTTGTTGTTTCTTATGACCTCCTGATTTCCACGGACATTTTAACCCTTAAACATGTTTATTTCAAATTATGTTTAAAATTTAACAACCAATATTTAAACTTTGGAAATGTGTATTATCCTACACTTTGAATTTTGAATATACAAAATTTTGTTATTCAAATTTAAAAGGCATGTATTGATACATCATTCAAATTTTTCAGAACATTTTGAATTTAACTCAACGTTAATTCAGTTAAAAACCTCTTTACACTTGCTATTCTGTATAACACATCTGAAATATGAAACCTGAAGTTTTATTTTTCAATCTCTTGAATAATTTCAGTTTGAAACATTTAGTCAAAATACTATTAATTTCTAAACCCAAAATTATTTATTTGAAACAAATATTAATTTCAATATCTTTATTACTTCAACAACTATAATTCGATTTAGATAATATATTACTATCTAATGTTAACGGAATACTTTAACATTGGTTGGACGCAGTGATAACTAGTCAAACTTTTAACTGGTATATGTATTTTCAGCTTCATTATATCTCATTACATCAGGGTAAATCAAATAACATCAGTATTAACTAGGTAAGTCAATTTGCATCTATTCATGCATCCTAGAATATCAAATCCATCTTCATATAAAATTAAATTAGTAACTACTGTCTATTATTTTCAAAAACAGCATTAAGTTGATTTAAAATATCTGTTGAATAAACTCCTTCTTTATAAACATGTTATAAATTGAAATTAGGTAATATCATGCAACATTATTATGCAGTTAAAGTTGTTCAAACAGATTGTACTGTTAAATAGAAAATGCATATTTTTAACTGTAGTAAAGCACTATTTATACACTACTCTAGGCACCAGTGAAGTAAAGCTGTGAAAATATGTAATTGAAATTAATGTCCCTGGATAGGAATGTTTGACGAGCTATGTAGAAATGCATATAAATGATGTATGCACGTACTGTATTTCAAATATTTGAAATTTAATATTCACTGATTAGAATGGGAAATTAGACTATATAAGATTTAACAAAATATTTGAAACATTTTTATGTAAATAAAATTAAAATTTGTTTTGATTTGACAACAAATTATGAATTTTATACAAATATTGAAATTAAAATATAACTATCCATATTTCATTACCTAAAGATACATTCGTAGTAGAAAATTAGTACTAACTTTTGAATCATTTGTGAGATATCAGTGATTACAAATGTACACATGCTTATCTCAAAAGCATTCAATTCGAAAATAAGAATATTTAAAACAAAAACATGTAAATTCAGTGATAGTTCAAATATTTGATCCTATTACAATATTTTCCTTTAACGTTAGTATTATATGTGTAACATTAGCGTAGTGTCCCCAGGCAATTATTTTTTTGAGGAAGAGGGGGGGTGGTTGAATTGGTAACCAAACAGTTTGCTTCCCATTTCATTAAATATCATTTCTCTGAACTTAAATGGGTTTCTAGGGAATATGATTTCCCTACTTGGTAATGCTATTGGTGTGTAGAGACAAAAAATATTTCTTAAATATATTTCTATAATTTTAAAGAATCAAGGGTACTTCCTTATTATAGCGGCCCCCGAGGATGAATCACCAAGCGTCAGAGATTTATCACCAAGGTAGGTTGTAAAATCTCACCAAACGTTTGCAGTCCTAAAGAAACAGCACATGTTTATATTATTGTCATATTGTTTTTTCGTTAACAAAAATTTTGGCGAAATCTTAACTGCGACCTTGGCTCAATCGGATTTATGGGAGCCACTAGAATAAGATAGTAGTGAATCAAGCTATATATACAATTTCTTTCTAATAGTACAATGATTCTAGCTAAAACTAAATCTGCTTTTCAATTTCTTCGTCTACAGTTACAATTGCAATATATAGATATTAATTTATTAAATGGGATGTTTTTATTAACTTTTGAAATTTATTTTTACCTTTACTCTAAGGCAGGAATTTACTTTTATGCATCAAAATTCTATTATCTGTACTACTGATGGGAAAAAATCAGTACAAATATGATAACCATATGCATTACCTAAAAAACATATTTTAGTTCATCCAGTGAACAATATCCTGAAAAATTATAAATATTTAATCAACTGAACCTGATTGATTAGTACCTACTTAATCAAATTCAAAACATTATAATTTTTATTACATAGTGTTTATGTTAATCCATGTCTAGCCAATCCGAATTTCTTATAGAAAGCTGAAGGTTAATTAGGTCCTTGTAAATTGATCATCATTTAATGAATCGTGGGTACAGTTAACCAAATTTAAAAGGTAGCTGCAAAGTTTACAGTTAGTACATTACAAGGGCAGATTCGGACAGAAATAAAAAAGGATTTCCTTCAACATGTTTCTTTTATTGAACATTTGTTTTTGTAGTATATCAGTAAATAGTTATCGAAACTGATAAATTTTTTTTGATTTATCATAAAATGAAGCAAACTAGCCTGATAAAATGAATTTTATGTCATTTTGGGATTTATGACATTGCAATAAACTTTTATAAGTGAATCTATAGAATCACAAGAAATGACATATATATCTGAAAAAGGGGGGGGGGGGGGGTAATTGCCACAATGACCCATACCTGGATCTACATTAAGTTTCTTGTTGCCATTCTAGATATCAAATAATCTGTATTGACAAATGCATAATAAGCATGAAACCAGTCCAAGAATGCTCATGCTGGTATCTGTAATAGGAATATCACCCATATTTTTTAGAATGCCTCTTATAGATGGGCTTTGTGTTTATAAACTTTGCCTTTGCAGCTTCATGTGGCCTGAGCTAAATTGTATATGAATTTTGAGCCGGCCACGTGGAAGAACTGAAAATGTTAGTTCGCATAGAAGTTCTAAAAAATTGTGGTGCATGCTAACTTTCATGCTACCACTGCAAATTTTGATTATTTCATGATGACGAGCATATAATAAGTGAGAAACTAGTCCATGGATGCTAGTATCTGCAATAGGAGTGTCTTCTCCATTATATCCTATTCACAAATTGATATATTAGAATATTGCAAAACTATAAGAGCAAAACAGTTTTATCAAGCTATTTTCACAAAAAATATTATGACTGGAGAAACAAATATAAGCAAGATAAATAGCAGATCTATTTTGAAGTTGAAATTGGGGCTGCAGCTAATATATTTCACGACGTCTTTGATGAACAAGTATTTTACCTATATTTCAGGCATTTAAAACTAACTTGAATGTACTCGGAAAGCTGTATCTATTTACTCATATTTGTTTCCATTCACCTATTACGTGTACATATATTATGTAGATGGTTATCATAGAGACAAAATATCAATTTAGAGTGTTCTGATATTAAAATATGGAATTATATGAGGGTTTTGCTGTCTAAGAAAAGTTGAAACCACTTTATGTGAAATATTAGTTAGCACGAACTGCAAAATAAATATATAATACACTGCACTGAATAAATATACAATAGGCACTGATAGGGCCTATTATATATTCTATTATATATTTATTTGTTACATATAAAGTAGTTAACATGAAATTTGAATTAATGTAAAAAAAAAAGCTATTCCTCTGAAAGTCAAATTTTTCAGGTAACACACTAAGTTAGAGTGCAAATCTCAACCAACTTGTTTATTTCTGGTGATATCAATTCAAATCCATAGCATCTATTCTATTGGTTTATAACTTTTTAATACTTCTGTAAAGAAACCAGACATAAAAAAATTAGGTGATAAATCAGATTCTTCAAGAAGGTATTACAAATTTATATTCTCAAAAGCAGCAGTTTATTTATTTTGATCTATTGGTATCTTTTATTCACATAGAAACAAGGAGCGAGCATTAAAGGAGAACTAGAGTCAGTATGTACATACGGATTGTCAAAATTTTCAATGTTCAAGTATCAGTTGTTACATTGAAAATGTTTGAAGTAAATAAAAGTTTAATAAAGAATTCCAAGAAATTAACATTTAAAAGTATGCACTGGTTGTGACTGATGGACTTACCTGGTTAAAGATACCCCCCCCCCCCCCTCCTCCCAACTACAGGAAAAAATCTATTCGAATTTTTTTTTTAATTACACTAAATCAAGGCACAAATCATATTGTAATTGTTAATGTGTTGTTGTTGTTGAGACCCAGACCGTCCGACCTACCAGAAAGGTGTAAGGTAACTGTATGGACGGCCGGGAAGTGCCACCCAATTTCGACCGGAACCCAGTGGGGGAGGCATCCACAGGGACCGTAACCTCCATATTGTAATTGTTAATGTGTTGTTGTTGTTGTTGTTGAGACCCAGACTGTCCGACCTACCAGGAAGGTAACTGTATGGACGGTCGGGAAGTGCCACCCAATTTAGACTGGAACCCAGTGGGGGTGGCATCCACAGGGACCGTACCCTCCTTCCCCTACCACCAACCTCTCGGAAGGACTTACGGACCCACATGTTTAACGTGATCGTACTCCGCATGAACACGGCGGCATTTTGTGGCAGCGTGCAAATCTAGCGCGCAAACCACGGGGATACCGCACCCGAGATGGCCAACAGCACGCGGCGTTCCGAGGTGGTCACCCACCAAGTACTAACCGCGCCCGATGCTGCTTGACTTCGGTGATCTAACGAGAACCGGTGTTTTCAGCACGGTACGGCCGTTGGCCCTAATTGTTAATGTGTGTAAAAATTTCCTCAAAATTCAGAAGGTGTATTGAAGTACTTTAATTGTAAATCCATTGACGCAGTTCTATAAAAATTTAGGTATGTCATTCTTTTGGTTTTGCCACTTTGTTTTCTTTCGGTTAGTGACAGTGGTATAGCATTAGCATTGTTCACACCTATTCAAATGGTAAAGAAACCAATATGCACATCTATTTGTTTAGAATTTAATGGGAACAGCAAACAATTGATATATATAATTTTCGAAGCATATCAGTTATTAAAAATTTTTAGCATGGAAAATTATTAGCACATCATTGGGTATATAAGGTGGAATGGATTACCCACCCTCTACACTAAATATTTTACCCAGGATTACATTGTAAGTCTGCATTTTTATTAATTTTAGATTAATTTTTTTTTTAAATTTCCACATTTTTTGTCCAAAATATTCCATTGTATGGCTTTTCCTTTTAAATCAACATAGTTTTGTTTACAAACTTGCATAAATATTTGAAACCGACTTCAAAAAAGGTTATGGTAACCCATATTTAAACGGTTATATATTTTGTTTTGGATAGGTAACTTGCTTTTTTGTAGTTAAAACATTAATAAAATAAAACAAATTACCGCAAGTGCTACAAGTCATCAATGAAAATAGGATTAAAAATGTTGATATACGGAATACAATATAAAATGGGCATAAGGTGCCTTTAATAAACATAATACATATAACACAAGCATTTTGCTGTATATAATTTTTTTCCCGTAAATGAAGCATTTTTATCATTGATCAAGTAGTAATAATAATAATATATTTTATTTAATTCTTTAGTTTAAATTCATATCAAAAGCAAATAAATATGTGTGAATGAAGTAAAATACATGACGAAATGTATCTAAGGAAAATGTAAACACGTATAATCTCGAAGACGACAGATTTTGTCTTAAACTGTCAAACTTCAAAGTGTATAGGCTCCGCCCATGACGTCATTTAACTTAGCCATTAGCGAAGAATCAGCCTCACAGCAGGGGGTATAGCGGGTACGTTTTCGGAATATGCTCCCAGCATTGGGAGGTATAGGCGGTCGGCACACTATTAGTTCTAGACACTGTAGCTCTTTGACTGTAGTATTGTGTTATATATTATAGTGTATTCTGTGTTAAACTCCATCATCTTATTTGTGGGTGTGATTTAAAAATTACAGCATACTTACATTGGTAGAAGACCTTTTATTTGTTACTTGAGTTGAAAGTGATTTAATAAAATGATTTCTCAAAGAAGATTTAATCAAAATAGTCTTTTAAAAAGACATGGCGGTTGAGCTTCCGCAACATTGCCTTACTCATACTGGTGAAAAGCCATACATTTGTGAGGTGTGGAAGGCCCAGACCACACGACCAACCCTGAGGCTAATGCTATATTTATGTGAGGTGTGTCAAAAAGGATTTAATCGAAAGGATACTTTAAATAGCCATATCCTTACACATGCTGGAGAAAAACCATATACTGGTGAGGTGAGTCAGAAAAAATTTAATCGTATGAGTAATTTGAATAAACATGTACTTGCTCACACTGGTAAAAAACTCTATACTTGTGAGGTGTGTCAGACAAGATTTAATTTTAAGAGTATTTTGAATAAACATATCCTTATTCATACTGGTGAAAAACCATATACTTGTGAGGTGTGTCAGAAAGGATTTAATCAAAAGAGTAATTTGAATAAACATATCCTTATTCACACTGGTGAAAAACCATATTCTTGTGAGGTGTGTCAAAAAGGATTTAATAATAAAAGAGATTTGAAAAAACATTTCCGTACGCACACTGGTGAAAAACCCCATACTTGTGAGGTGTGTCAGAAAAGATTTAATGAAAAAAGTAATTTGAAAAGTCATTTCCATATTCATACTGGTGAAAAACCATATTCTTGTGAGGTGTGTCAAAAAGGATTTAATAATAAAAGTGATTTGAAAAAACATTTCCTTACGCACACTGGTGAAAAACCCCATACTTGTGAGGTGTGTCAGAAAAGATTTAATGATAAAAGTAATTTGAAAAGTCATTTCCAAATTCATACTGGTGAAAAACCATATACTTGTGAGGTGTGTCAGAAAGGATTTAATCAAAAGGGTAATTTGAATAAACATATCCTTATTCACACTGGTGAAAAACCATATTCTTGTGAGGTGTGTCAAAAAGGATTTAATAATGAAAGTGATTTGAAAAAACATTTCCGTACGCACACTGGTGAAAAACCCCATACCTGTGAGGTGTGTCAGAAAAGATTTAATGATAAAAGTAATTTGAAAAGTCATTTCCAAATTCATACTGGTAAAAAACCATATACTTGTGAGGTATGTCAGAAAAGATTTAATCAAAAGCGTATTTTGAATTATCATATCCTTATTCACACTGATGAAAAACCACATTCTTGTGAGGTGTGTCAAAAAGGATTTAATAATAAAAGTGATTTGAAAAAACATTTCCGTACGCACACTGGTGAAAAACCCCATACTTGTGAGGTGTGTCAGAAAAAATTTAATGAAAAAAGTAAGTTGAAAAATCATTTCTTTACGCACACTGGTGAAAAACCCCATACTTGTGAGGTGTGTCAGAAAAGATTTAATGATAAAAGTAATTTGAAAAGTCATTTCCAAATTCATACTGGTGAAAAACCATATACTTGTGAGGTATGTCAGAAAAGATTTAATCAAAAGCGTATTTTGAATTATCATATCCTTATTCACACTGGTGAAAAGCCATATACTTGTGAGGTGTGTCAAAAAAGATTTAATGATAAAAGTGATTTGAAAAAACATTTCATTACTCACACTGATGAAAACCCCATACTTGTGAGGTGTGTCAGAAAAGATTTAATCAAAAGAGTAGTTTGAATAGACATATCCTTATTCACACTGGTGAAAAACCATATACTTGAGGTGTGTCAAAAAGGATTTAATGGTAGAAGTTATTTGAAAAAACATTTCCTTACTCATACTGATGAAAAGCCATATATTTGTGAGGTGTGTCAAAAAGGATTTAATCAAAAGTATAACTTAAATTGCCATATCCTTACTCATGCTGGTGAAAAACCATTACTGGTGAGGTGTGTCAAAAAGGATTTAATGATAAAAGTGATTTGAAAAAACATGTTCTTACACTAATAGAAAAACCCATACTTGTGAGGTGTGTCAGAAAAGATTTGATCATAAAAGTATTTTGAATAGACATATCCTTATTCATACTGGTGAAAAACCATATACTTGTGAGGTGTTGTTGTTGAGACCCAGGCAGTACGACCTACCAGACAGCTGTAAGGTAACTGTTTGGATGGCTGGGAAGTGCCACCCAATTTTGACCAGAACCCAGATGGGGAGGCATCCACAGGGACTGTACCCTCCTTCCCCTACCACCAACCTCTCCGAAGGACTTACAGACTCACATGTTTTAAGCTGATTGTACTTCACATGAACATGAGGGCAGTTTTGGCAGTGGCAGGAATCGAACCCTAGCCTACAGAGTGCAATTCCAGTGTGATAAACACTGGGCTACTGCTCCCATACTTGTGAGGTGTTGAAGACTCAGACTACATGGCCAACCCAGAGGTTTGCAGCACTGAGATGTGAGGCCGGGAGAAGATAGCAAGCAGAGGCTGACCTCTATGACCACTGAACTGCCGAATTTTTATTATGATATCAAGATTTTACATCAATGGTATATATGAATATGACAAACAGCAGTTAAACAAAGACTTCATAACAGGCAAAAATATAAAAGAACGTACATAACAGACAAAAATACAGAAGGGATGAACAACAGCAGAGGTAACAAAAGCAAAGAAGACTCAGAGAAAAAACAGGGAAGAGCGGAAATTTCGAAGAAGACCAAAAGAAAATCCAAAAGAAAGGAACTCTAGGTACAAAAATGGTACCAAGGGGAAACTGAGTATCCACTAAAGGAGATTCCAAAATCACCTATAATTTTTGAAATTGCAAGTAAATATTATATTTAGGAAATATATAGTATTATATTTACAGAGAAATATATAGTATTATATTTACAGAGAAATATATAGTATTATATTTACAGAGAAATATATAGTATTATATTTACAGAGAAATATATAGTATTATATTTACAGTACAATATTTACAGTGGGAATAAAGATGTAACGATATAAGCAGAGAAAAAATAACAGGAAAGACACAAGAAGGATCAATGGAACAGTGTAATCTTCATTGATTGTTAAAAGCAGAAAAATACTCATGAGCTTGTCATTTAGCTTTGTTGGAAATATCTCTCACAATGAGAACATAGTTTTTGAGTTTGTTTATAAGGGTTTAGTTGTTTCTAACTCCAGAGAACCAGGTTGCACGATGACTAGGGGCAGGCTTAGTTAAGTGGTGGGCAGAGGTGAAGAGACAGGAAAAAACATAGTGGTCCACATCACCAAAAACGTTGCAGGGATAATTTAAAGATATTTTTAATTTAAAAAAGTAAAGTTAATCTGAAAATGGACCATGACCCGTTAAAAAGTAGATGAGATATTTGTTATAGATTTGATTTGGAAATTGGGATTAACTTTGGGTAGGTAATTTAAGATTCTAGCCGAGTCATGGGTCCGGGAGGAAATGTAATTGTTAAGGTATGTTTGCCAATTGCTTAAAAGAAAAGATTTGCAGTGGTTGGTTAAAAAGGAATATGGGAGAGGGACTATAGTTGGAGAACCAAGAGTGGTGGCAAGTTTGGCGTTCTGATCGGCAACCTCATTTCCCTGGATGTTAGTGTGAGCTTTCACCCACGAGAGGTTAATTAATGATTTCGAAGGATAAATTTTTGATTTAATTTCATTTAGGAATTTTAACTTATTAAAAGGGGAATTAATGGCCAAAATGGCAGACAGGCTATCGGAGTAAATATTAACATTATTATTATTATTGATGGCCCATGAAATAGCCATGCTTATTGCGGTAAGTTCAGCCTGGAGAACTGTGTTCCCATTATCTAATTTATATAAAAGTGCTTTGACCAGCTTATCGAGTTTGAAGATACATACTGAAAAACCAACTGTCTCTTCCAGCTTAGAGCCATCGGTATAGATGTTAAAGTTGGAAAATAATTTAAGGTCGTGGGAGGGGAAGTTAATTGAATGATGATGAGGGAGAAAGCCGGAAAGTGCACAATGGGAGTCAAAACAAACGGGGGGAAGGGCAGGATCAGGGAAAAGTTAATTTTTTGTTTCTAAAAATGGTATTAATTAAACTGGCTTTTAATAACAAAATGAATAGGGGGAATACCAGTAATAGAGAAATGTCTGAAGTTATTCTAAATCCAGTTGAAATTTTTAAAAGGAAAATCCTCTGCAAAGATAAAAGCTTAGAAGTTTGATCCCCAGTAAGATTCCCACCCCAGATACCTGAACCATAAACAATTATTTTTTCAATCACTGTCTGATACCATATTTTGAGTAGACCTATATTTACACCCCAGTTATTCCCGGAGATTTTCCCAAAGGTAGAATAGAGCTTAAAACATTTCTCTTTCAAATAAAAAATAGGGAGACTCCATCTTAGGTTATCATCAATAATTAGGCCGAGGAATTTCAGGAATCTGGTAATTTCTATAGGTTTGTTAAGGAATTTAATGGATGGGCGATGGGCTATATCTACATTTAGAACGGGATCTGTTAAAAATAATACAGTGTAATTTTTTGGCAGAAGCCTAGAGTTTGAGATTTTTGAGAGAGTCAGCAATGAGGGCCAGGACAGTATTGGTATTTTTAGCATCTATTTTAGTGTTGTAAACTAAAGTAACCACAGTGAGATCATCAGCGAATGCCTGCAGGTAAAAGATATCATTATTTAAGGTTAAGATATTGTTAAAGTAAATGTTTCAAAGTATGGGGGAGATAACTGAGCCTTGCGGAGCTCCTTTTGTAATTGTTTTTGTGAATGAAAGATTATTGTCCAAAAAGGAAATAGTGCGAGAATTTAGATAAGAATAAATGAAGGCTCTAAATTGGTAGGGAAGGTTAGTTTTGTCAAAAGTGGAGGCCAAAATGTTCCAGTTAAGATAATCAAATGCACCGCTGATGTCCACTGTGGAAAGGGTAACAAGATGCGCCGGTCGAAGAGATTTTATACGTGAGAAGTCTGTGAGCAGCGTCTTCACAGCTATGCAGGTCCCTAAATCCAAATTGGAGCAGATGAAGAACATCACCCATCTTCACAAAAAAAATTAAGTTTATTTATAAAGATCCTCTCTATAATTTTTCCAAAGACGGGGAGCAAGCAAATTAGATGATATGAACTGCAAAGGGTGGGATCTTTACCAGGTTTGTTGATAAAAGGAATTTTTGCATTTTTTAAAGACTAGGGGAAATTGCAGAATTTGAAAATGAGATTTTGGAGAATAGGGAGGGGAAAGATTTAAAAAGGTTTCTCCAAATGATGAAATCAATGTTATCCTGTCCAGGGGCCTTTCCAGATTTTAAGTGGTTGAAGACAAGGGATAGCTCCTCATCCGAGACAACCCCCCAGTAGGAATGTCGCAGTGAGGAAAAGTAGAGAAGTTTGTATCCTCTGAGAAACAATGGTCCAAAAGTCGATTCACTTTGTCTTTATAATCAAGATTGGGGATATCGGGGAGTTGTAAATTAATATTGTTAAATTTCTTTTGTTTTTGGAAGGTGTATTTGAAAAGAGAGCTGAATTTTTTAGAGCAATTGCTACAGTGATTTTTCCAGGCGTTGGACTTAGCTTTATTGATTAAGATTTTATATTTAGCTCTGGAATTCTTATATTTAGCTATATTCACTCCATGCATTATGCTCTGTCTAAACTCAACTTTTGTGGTTGCACCACAATTTCCTATATAAGAGGTATTTCGGCACATATTAATGGCATTTGCCTTAGCTTAGCATGTGTAAGAATTTTTTTTTTTCGTGTCCGTGTAAATTAAGATTATTTTGTTATTTTTAATTTTATCCAGTTTACTATGCTTTTCTTTTTATTGATTTTTGAGTGTGAAGAAATAAACAAATGAATTAGGGTTAGTAACAAGTTAATTAGGGTGAGTGTGTTTCATTAAAACATAATTGGATGAATGTTGATGTAAATGAGTCCAATATAAAATTAATGGGAAGTCTACATAAAGGTTAGTTTATGTTTTCTTTTTTTTTAATTTTTTATTTTTGAAATTTTGCTTTGTATTTTCCCTTTTTGAAAATTGCTCTCTAATGCATTCAATTTTTGCAAGGTTTTGAAATGTTTCTAAGTTTCATTTTTTTTTATATTTTTGAAGTCATAAAATTTTCTATTGGGTATGTGAAGTTTTTGCAAGGTTCTTTAAGATATGAAATTTTTGCCAAGTCCCAAAATTTTAAAGTTTTGTGAAATTAAAATTGTGCTTTTAAAGTATCTGTAAAATTTATAATTTTTTAAAGTATTGTGATTTTGAAAATTGTAATAATTTAGAAATTACTTTTAATATTAAATCAGTAGAATAACTCCCTCCGTTTCTTCCAAAGTATTAAAGTACACTAATTTGGTGTGTTTCCCCATGTTTTGAAATTTACTCCTCCATACCAAAGTCACATTCTACAGTGTTTGAAAATAGGCTTCTCTCACCATAGTGATGCAATCTATCACATTCTGAAATATAATTTCTAATCTAAATAAGGTATTAAAATGTAAATATACAGAATACAATACTCTAGAAAAATTTTGGGACACACAAAAAGTTAAAAAAAAACACAAAACTTTAAACATTTTTGTGATTTTAATACTTTGAAAAAATAAAATACAAAATTAAACTATACTTTGAAAATTTTCAAAATATTTATTTATATTTAAAATGTCTTATTTATTTAGTTATACTTTAAAATATTTAAAAAATTTTTGGATCATGTAAAATATAAAAAAATGCAATATTTAAAACTTTTTTCTGAGTTTCTAAAAGATGATACTATAAATGATTCTAAATTTTGGGGACTTAAAAAAATTATGAAAACCATGATTATATGTTAGAAGTTCTAAATTATTAGAATTTCATAAACACAAAACTTTAAAAATACTATAAATTTTGGAAAATTTTTAGGATAATAAAAATTTCAGAACTTGAAACTTAAGAAACATTTTGTAAATTTGCCAAAATTGTAAACATGAGAGAACAATTTTCAAAATATGGGAAATGCAAAACACGTAGGATAAGGCCCCTGACTATACAGATTATTGATAAAGGAAAAAATTAAATCCAACGTGGCCGGCTTACTGCAAAATCTCCAGAGATTCCCCAAATTGTATCCACAACTGCCTTTAAGTAGAGTCTAAATCTGTTTTATATACCACATTTTATAGAAGTACATTTGCCCAAAATTCATTTATACATACTTACCAAATTCTCTATATAATCCATCATTTTTATAAAAGCACATTTACCAAAATTCATTTGTGCATACTTACTAAAATCGCAAATAAACTTGATGTAAACAAAGAACATAAATTATAATCCCTTACATATGGCATACGCTAATCCGAACATTGTTAAAATGTGCTAAAATACCCTGTTATTAAAAATTCCAATAATCATGAAAGCGGAATACTGACTGGGTGTAACGTATGTGTATAAGTTACCAGATTTGACTGCAAAATAGATTGCAATTAAAATGCTTAGAACTGAACATTTAATGTGATTGGAGCTATTCTATTGATGAAAGAAGTTAATATTTAAGCCCAAATTTCAACTTTTTTTTTTTTTTTTGAAATATTTTTCAAACCACAGAAATGTTTTGAGTGTCATATGTTAAGCCTATCATTTTTTATATGTCCTGAAAATTTTATAAGTATTTTATTTTGTATTTTAACTTTATTTTCAATTTAAAATAGCTTATCTTTTAAATTTAAAATTATATTTCATAATGCAGTAAATTACAATGTCACTTTGCAAGATAGGAACCTTTTTCAAATCACAGGAAAACACGCCAACTTGGTATACTTTTGTAATTAAAAATGTTGTGGGGTTTATTACCAGGTTTGCTGGCTATTTATAGTTTTTCTTTAGGTTTAACTACTTATTTACCCATAAAAGGTTTATTTATGACGTATGATTACTGAATTGTATAGTATTAAAGATATTGAAATGAAAAAGTATGCATTTAGTTCAATATCTTAATAAAAAGTCTGTATTTCAAAATTATTAATAGAATAGTTTCTCAATCTGTTGTTATTACCTGTTCTCCATTGTCTAGTGGCAGCTAGACACTGTCCATGAGCCCGTTAATCCTCAGCAAAACGAGGGCAAGCAAGGGCTCCGAGTCAAAATCTTCTTTTATGAGTTGCAGACAGTCGAGTATTTGCTCTGAGGAAACCTACTCGATGCTATATTTGCTGCAGATATGGTAAACCTTCTGGCCATGACTATAAGAGAGACTCTTTAAGTGGTCTCTGGCAAATCTGGATAGTGCCATCTTTTCTTTCAAAATTAAGATAAAGGAAACTACCAGGGTGATCCCTCCGATAGTACCCGTCATGAGTTGGGGGTACGAGCCAGATCTTTTTATCCAAATTTTTCCTTCTAGGGTAGAGCTCTAATAAGGTAAGGATATTAGGGAAAGCCAAAGATTCCCCAGTACCCTCCTTTGCTAAGCTATTGGCAATATCATTATCTATATCCACTTGAGAGGATAATTTCTCTCCATTCAATATAATTTAAAATACTGGTACTGCAGTACAAGTAACAAACTCAATATTTACTTTTGTCTAACATTAACCTTTCCTATTTGTGTACAATTTACTTATGAGGAGGAAAAATAGTAACAATTACCCCTTTATTTTAAATTAAATTGATTTACATTTCATTTCGTTTACCAGATCTAGATGGTATCTTACTTAGACATGATTTTTAATATGTTGCCCATGTTTTGATAATAAAATGCTTATTTCCAAGAGTAAATAGACTATTTTTTTCTGAAAGCTTTTTGTTTGCTTTCTTTGCAATATATAGTTTACTATACAGGGTGTCCCAAAAAAGATTGAAATGCGCTTTAATTCTTTACCTGTTGGAAATAAGTGGGCAATGTAAATTGCAAAAATGTTGAAAGTAAGTGCGGGAAATAAGACTATGTTAATGAAATAGTCCTCTCATTAATTTTCACAAAGTTACACTTTTTAAATTTTTATACGACCCCCTTAGACAAATTTGGTCAATCAGAAATTTTTTATTCTTAATGCAACAAGATCATTAAAAAACCCTCATACCTGTATCTTTAAAATCAACGGAATTATGATAAAGGGAAAAATCTGGCTTATGCCACCATGTGAAAGGCTGTTTCATCAGTGAAAATAGGGATCATAAACAAATTGATGATGGAAATTGTTTAGATCAAAAATGTCAAAATTGTTTGTCAGAAATGGATCTAAATAACGCATTACACAGACAGAGATCATATAAAGCAGTGGTACTCACTATGCTGTTGGGTATCCTATGTATTATCATCCAGTTTTATCTTTTTTGTGATATGCCACAAATTTACATTTCTAATTTAATGTATGGTCCCCATTCACAATGTTTAATTTTCAATTAAATATAACTCGCTCAATTTTAAAGATACAGATATGCAGGAGTTTTTTAATGATCTTGTTGCATTAAAAATAAAAATTTCCTGATTGACCAAATTTGTCTAAGAGTGTCGTATAAAAATTTAAAAAGTGTAACTTTTTTAAAATTAATGGGAGGACTATTTCATTAACGTAGTCTTATTGCCTACCTTAGTTTCAACATTTTTGCAATTTACGTTGCCTACTTATCTCCAACAGGTAAAGAATTAAAGTATGTTTCAATCTTTTTGGGACACCCTGTATATACATATGTTACATAAATTGTGTATGTTTGATACTGTTTTCCAATTTGAAATGATGAATTAAATCATTTGTGTTAAAAACCCATTTTTGATCTCTGTAAGATCTTGTTTAATATTCAACATAAAAATACAAATCAAATTACATGTGGTAGATGACTGACTATAGATGTGCTAATTGAATATTTTTTGCATTCGGCCATGACTTGTTTATGCATAAAGTTTGTGTAACATATTGCAGCATTTTGTTACTAATTGAAATCATTTGAAGATTTTAAAAAAAATAATCATTTGTGAGAGTCATTAATGAGATTCTTTCTTCCATTTTTAATTTTTGAGTATAAAATATGGTCACAATGGATAATTTCTTCAGATTTGTCCTATTTCACTTACATGTAGTGGTGTTTAAAGGGTGTACTATTTTGTAGTGGTGTTTCATACATTGCTTAGAGAGTGTAATTTCTTACTTGATATCTTGGTGACATGATAATAAAAGAAATTAGCCAATACTTGAAGTTAATTTTCAGAAAGTAAAATTCAACAGATAATCATTAAAGTTAAAAATACAGAAGACAACTCAAAATGGGAAAAAATTTAATTTGCTTGAAAATTGATTTCTTCATGATAAAAATGTACATTTTACAAAATATACAATAAATATTGAATTAATTTGATGCAAATGTTTTAAAGATAATCCAAAATTTCCAAAGAACAATGACATGGTGAAAACTTATTCTCTCACCCCGTCTCTAATGTTTAGAAAATCAATCATACCAATATTAGTTAAGGTAAAGTGTTCCCGTCAGATGAATATTAAAAACAAAAAATAATATTTGGAGTAATTAAAAGGAGTTCAGTTACCATTTTCATAGGCATTTCATATATGTATAAAAATTAAAAATCTCTAAGTATCAGTATTATACAGGGTGTCCAGTGCTATCGGTGCCCAATGGCTATTTCCTCAACCTTTAGTCACAGAGATATACTTCCAATTGCAAAAATGTTTTAAATTTTAAAATCTATTATCTTAGAAACAGTTTAAATTAATAGATGAATTTCTGAGAGAAATACGAAATATAAACTTTTATACAGTACCCCGATCCTACCAGTTATATTTAGGAAAGTCATCCTCATACAATTTCATGCAAAATAAAAAAAAAATCATCCTCTTTCTTATGACCAAAATTGACCGACTTATAGCTGCTTAAAGTTAAAGCACTTTTTGTGCTGAGAGATGGGGGTTATACACAAATCTGTTATTTTTTAGGTGTTATATGTCTATTTTAGATTTAATGTGCGTAATTTTTTATTTTTGTCTGCAAGTAACCTGCAACTGGTCTCATTACTAATCTAATACTGTATAAAAATTTAAATTTCGTAATATTTACAGAAATGCATTTATTAACTTAAACTACTTGACTTAAACAATAATGTGCTACCTCATTTATAATAAAGATCTTAGAAAGTCCGCCAGAAGATCTTAGTCGAGCCCTGATTATAATACATTTCTAAATGAGTTACTATTCGATAAAAAGCCTTGCTTCATTCTCGCCATTATGTCAGCAAATGCAATTGAAATATAATACTTTGAATACGGAATTTCAATATTTATACCGTCCCTGAAAGGTTGCCTAAAACGGGACATTTTTATGCGTTGAAAAGTGACTTAAGTCAAAAAGTTTAATGCTTCATAACTCTGTGAATTTTGGTCGTAAAAGGGTGATTTTTTTTTATTTTGCTTGAAATTGTATAAGGATGATTTTCCTAAATATAACTGGTAGGACCGAGGGACCGTATAAAAATGTATATTTCGTATTTCTTTCAAAAATGCATTTATTGATTTAAACTCTTTCTAAGATAATAGATTTTAAAATTTAAAATATTTTTGCAATTGGAAGTATATCTCTGTGACTAATGGTTGAGGAAATAGCCATTGGGCACCGATAGCACTGGACACCTTGTATATGTATTTAAATATAAAATTATAAACTGGTAATTTAAGTTTTTTTTATCTTATATTGTTAAAATATACTAATATTTTTAAATATCATACATTTTTTTAAAGTTTTAAAATTCTACTTTGAATTAAAATGATTGGTTAGATTTTGTACACATAGAATATATAGAAAAAACCTGATATTTTTTACAATGTAGAATACAACAGTAGAAAACCACGTATTATATGTCAATTGTCGAACTTACATGCCCAACCCTGATGCATACATACAATTCTAAGTATGCATCCCTTATTAAAAATTATTTTTATGTTTATAAGAGAAATTTATTTTGGTTTATTATTTCCGTTAAGATGAATCAGAGTAAATTTTATTATATTGTAATATATGAACAATTGCTTATGCATTTATTGCTTATTTTCAACCATTTAAAATATATAATTTATAATAAGTTTTATTCATAATTATAAAATAGTTAGGCAATCTACATTTCTTATTTCACCTTTATCCTCATAAATGTATTCAATATTTCATTTGATGGCAGTATTTTTATATTTCCAAAACCTAAATGCATCACAGAATCTCAAACACGCTCTTAGTACAAAACAACAAAAAGCATTGTTTGATTGATTGCAGTTGCATTGTTGAGAAACCAGTATCTTATCTTTAGTTAAACTAAGAAAGAATATTTTCATTTTTGATGATTAATTCCTCTTCTAGTACAGATCTTGCTAAATCAGTAATTGCTGTAAAAACTGATTGCTAAATTTAATGACCGTTAACTTTGAGCACCACAGCTCATTATTACTGAACTTACGTATCAACCCAGATGTATTGAACATATTTACAAAAATTTTACACAGCTTCTAAGTTTATTTTTCTTTAAATCAGAAATCACAAGGTAGCTACAAAACAAAACAGTTTTGTGATAACAATTCAAAATCATATTGATTTATCTCCAAATGTTGCTATGTGCAAGTAGTTTGCACTTAATGTGTTTACTTTTGTTGCGGCCTACGCACCGTTTCCAGTCCTTGAGTTTTTGCATAAGCAAATTTGCTCTAATTTGACTACCGCGGTGGCAACGCAAGTATATTGGAGGCTAGAGAAGGAGAGAAAATGGTCGTCGTCGTCGAAAGGATCGCAAAAATCGTATGGCAAGACATCGCATCGCATTCGGATGGAAAGGAAGACAGAACGTCCGACCGCACTCAAGTTTATAGTTGGAACCGCAATTGGACGCATGTATTATGCCGCATTTTGTAAGTTGAAAAGTCTTCAAGAGACGTTTGTAAGTGGCCTGATCATCGAATAAATACAGTCCACTTTAAGAATCATAGTCGTTCATTTCAAGGCGATCATGCCATAACATGGTCCGTCGAACCGGAGCTTGACCTATGGATATCGTTTGGAATCTTGAGTTAGACCTTGGATTTGGAATTCGCGTGTGGATTCTTTCGTTTGGATAGTAAGATAGTAGCAAGCACGGCGAACGAAGAACTAATAACGCTCAACCGTCGTCGAGGTGGAATAAAAACTGCAATAAAAAGACTGCAGACCTTTATCGCAGATGCCAAAGACTGCAGATTTGGTGATTTGAAACCGGTGACCTGTGAAGATTTGGAACCAGTTGGGTTGCAAGTGAAAGTAGAAAAGGTACAGAAGTTGCTTGGTCAAGTAGAAGAGCTTCGCTTAGAGTATTATAAGTTCACGCCTGATGAAGATTTGGAGAGTGTAGAGGACCAACTAGCAGACATCGAAACAGACATTTCAAATATAGAGGTAAGCCTCAAACGTTTCTATATCTCATTGTCTAGTTTAAAGGATATCAATAACAGTTCTAAAGATTTGAAAAGTTATGAAGTACATGTAAAGTTGCCTGAAATTCCTTTACCTAAATTTTCCGGTAATTACGAAGACTAGAATAATTTTAAATTCCAGTTTAATGCTTTAGTTACATCAAATGTTCAGCTTTCAGAATCTCAAGTCGATGGCCATTCATTGTGCTTCTTAATCTGTTTTTAATAAATTTTAGTGTGGAGAACGATCTTTCACATGCAACTTGTGTTTCGGATAATGTTAATAGATATTTATATGCACTATGAAGCAATCGATATGTTTCAACAAATTAGCAATATGAAGCAAGCAATATGTTTTACACGCAAACAGCATTTTTGCAGCACCTGTAGTGTAAACAGCATATCACACAATTTTTGTAAAAGTTTGTTGTAAGTATTTCTGAACATATTTAAACCAATAATATTTTTGCGGGAAGAAATAAATAATGATAAGAAATCAGCCGTATGAATGTTGTATGTACTTTATAGTGATTTTAACAATATCTAAGGGGTGATAAATGTTGAATATAACTTAGAGCACCTCTATTCTTGACGGCAGTTCTTAGATCGACAAGAACTCTTTATTTTGTATTAGACTTACACACACACGTCCCACGGCGCGGTAGCCCATTGGTTAGCGCGCTGGAGTTGCACTCGGTAGGCCCGGGTTCGATTCCAGCCGCTGCCAAAACTGCCGCCGTGTTCATGCAGAGTACGATCACGTTAAACATGTGGGTCCGAAAGTCCTTCCGAGAGGTTGGTGGTAGGGGAAGGAGGGTACGGTCCCTGTGGATGCTTCCTCCACTGGGTTCCGGTCTAAATTGGGTGGCACTTCCCGACCGTCCAAACAGTTACCTTACACCTTTCTGGTAGGTCGGACGGTCTGGGTTTCAACAACAACACACACGTCCCACATGCACATGTACCGTTTCCATTTATGCGACACATGTTTCACAGATTTTCTGTGAGGCGAGTATCCCTCAATCTCTTCCCTCTAACAAGGTCACCTTTCGAAATGATTCCAAGACGCATTGCCTCAGCCCTCGGGCAATTGTTTGCAACACGCTTATTTACAGGAGCTTAAAGAAAGGCCAAAGATATTTACACAGACTAATATATAGTATTCTGTGGATATTTATTAGGGATTTGATTTAGTTAGTCCATTGACATAGGTTTAGTAGCTTGATATAGTTTTTTTTTCAATGAATTTGCGGGAAAAATATCGTCTGTATAATGCTATTTCTATGGAATGTTTAATTATGTGATTTTATTAATATCTCGACAACCTCTTGTCCTAGACTTCTAGGAACTCAAAACATGGATTAAATTTTAAGAGGTTATTCTAAGATCCACAAACTTTCATAAAATTCGGTACACCCGTTTTGCCGTATTGATGAGATAAGCACACAAGAAGATATTCAATTTTATTTATATACGAGTAGATAAACAGAGTCGAAGATTTGGAAGAAATATAAAGTATTGATGAAAAAAAGGTTATCTTTCCAAATGCAAAAATATTGTGCGACAAATTAATTAATATCATTCTCGTGGATTTAGGACGTTCCTATTACGAGAGAAGACATTAATTTTGTACTTCAGTTTTAATTTATTCTCCAAATTTTACTTACTTGATATTTATTAAATATCATTGTTATTTTGCTTTTGCACATACTTATAAAGACATTTTATACAAACAAAAAATTGTCGAAATATAAATTTTATGGTATAATTTTCTTTTTAAATCAGTGGCATAAATGAGTGAAAAAAAGTATTTTGTATAGAAATTATATACATTGAATTACTTTTATATTATTTATAAATATATAAAAATAATTCATCACGATGTGTGAAAGTCATGTGCAGTATTTTTTCAATGATGTCTGTTGTAAGAAACTCGGGGTTTTCGGATCCAAATGCTCGCCATTTTGTTTTGGAACTCTTTGAGTTCATCCACCTCGTGTGCCCAGACCTCCAACTTTGCTTCGAGAAAAACAAAGTCATAAAGATCCCTCGGATTTCCACGGAATCAAGCAATAAAAACTGTCATCAGAGCGGGGGAGAGATTTTCCCGCGATGTGCTATGTGGGGGTGCATGACACCCAAAGGGCATGGGAACATTCCTCAGATTTTATATCTGGGGTGGTCGGATTTTGGTCCGAATATATACTGAATTCAGAGCCGAAATCGAGAGACGCTCCTTAAGATCTAGTGGCAGGAGGACGACTGTTACACGTCCTCGCGTCTCAGACTAAATTTCTGTATTATCAGCAATTGTAAAGATTTTCATATTGGTTCTTCATTAATAAATATTTTTTTTCTGTATCATCAACCAAGCGTCTTTTGTTTATGTCAAGATCAACTATATTTTAATTGATATTCTCTCGCAGGATCTAGATACGAATTCTCATGCTAGCCCGAAGAGGCGTTACTGTAGCGATGGTTTTCCATTTAAGTCATCGCAGGGAAAGTCTAGGCTTTCCACTCCCACGGAACTAAAGATCCGTGGAGAGACTTTTCTGATTTTGTCGCCGATGCTTATTCTCGATCGGAAGATCAGTTTTCAGAGTTCATAACATACTCTGGAATTCTCAGCGCAGAGGGTAATCTTAATCGACCCCCCTCTCACTTGTTATTCGAACGGCGACGGACCGCGGTCCGGCAGTAAACCCGGAGCGGACTCTCACATTAAATGGTGGTGGCAGCGGTGGGATTCGAACCCACGCCTCCGAAGAGACTGGTGGGAATTTTGTTAGACATTGCATTATTCTTAGGAAATAGTTACGATTTGCATTTTACTTGAAGATGGCATTTTTAGCAAGAGCGCGAAAGGCAGACTTGACTAAGTTAGCAACGGAACTGGTAGAAACTGTTCCGCCAAACCTAAAAATTTTGGAGTTAAGGAGATTAATTTTGGAAAGCGCGGATTATGAGGAAGGAATGGCAGAAGGAATGTTAGCGACTATTGTAGAGGAAAGAGTAGAAAGGGAAGAGTTAGAGAATAAAGTACGATCGGAAAGAGAGCAACTGGAGGCTAAAGAAAAATTAGAACGGGAACAATTTGAAGCAAAATTAAGGGGAGAACAGGAACAGTTTAAATTAAATTTAGAATATCAAGAAAGGTTAGAGCTAGAAAAAATTCGAGCAGGTAGTCGTAGCAGCACTGAAAGTCCAGTTATAAGTATAGAGACAGGGATGCCCATGAAATTTAGAACGATCGAGGAGACGGTCAAGATAATAAGGTTACTGACGGTAAAAGTGCCAACCAGGGCAGATCAGTGGGCGTATTTTTTTTCGAGTTTGGAAAGGGCGTATAATTTGGAAAATGTACCGATGGATTTCAGAGCGACAATCTTACTAAATTTATTAGGGGAAAGGGCGGCCGATTTATTGACTCAAGTGCCGGAAGAGCGATATGGAGACTATGCAACTGTGAAGGCAGTGGTATTGGAAAATTTCCAACCGTCACCACAGGAATGCCTAGAGAAATTTAGGAAAGCGAGCTGACGAGAATTTCGTACAGTTCGCGACTAGATTAACGTCCATGTGGGAGCATTATTGCAGTTTGAAGGGGGCCCAGGATTTAGAGACACTAAATCAGATGATAGTGGCGGACAAAATGACCCAGGGATTGGACGTGGAGACGTTCGCGCACATAGGTATTCGGCAAGGCGAAAGTTGGTTTAGACCAAGGGAGCTGGCGAAGGAATGCGACTTATACTTCATGGCCAGAGGGAAGTCCTATGCGACGTCTATACAGGGGGCAGAGAAGCCCAGTGCATATAAAGGGGGAGAGCGTGACCGATCTCGACCTGAGGGCGGGAAGGCACGACAGATTTGGAAAAGACCCGAGAGAGGAGGCCAAAGCGGGCAATGTTATGGATGTGGGTCAAGCAGCCATCTTAGATGGAACTGTCCTCAAGTGAGGCAGAGACGGGCGGACGGGCAGACAGAAAGACGCGCAGGGGATTCAAGAAACGCTCCACGAGTGGGGGACCAGAGGGTCATAGCCAGGGTGGATGCGATAGGAGCGGTGAATGGGAAGAAGCAGGAGCAACAGACTCGCTGTAAGCTAGAACGGGTGCCGATCAGTGTAGACGGGAAGCTAGTGTTAGCATTAGTAGACTCCGGGGCGGAAATCACAGTCGTGAGAGGTGATTGTTTATCCGAGAAGCCAGGTACGGAGGAGGCGGCTATTTTATTGAGAGGAGCATTTGGGCCGGCCGTAGAATGTCCTTTAAGGAATGTCCCGTTAGGAATGGCATCGGGGGGAGACTGCAGTGTACCCCATCAGGAAATTTTGTGCGCGGTCGCCCAGGACTTGGCAGAACAAGTGTTATTACCCCCGCAGGTAAAGAGATTGCTGGAAGGAGCGCAGGCCGAAGTGGAGGCAAAAGTCGATAACGCGGAGAGAGAAGGGGTCGCAGAGGCAGGCCAGACGAAAGCGAAAATCGCGGAGGAGCCTGCGACGGATTCGGTTTCGCTATTGGAAGGATCGCAAGTTGCGGAGAGCGGGGAGGAGGAAGGGAGATCTGAACCCCAGGCACAGAGGTTCGCGAGAGAACAGATTAAATGTGCAAAGCTGGAAGCTGTTTGGGAAAAAGCGAAGTCAGGGAGAGATGGGTACTATGTAAACAATGATTATTTGTTCCATCGAGAAAAAGTGCTGGGAGAAGTGGTGGACCAATTAGTGGTACCGATGTGCAGGAGAGATGAGATACTCCGGATAGCACACAGTTCAGTATTCGGGGGACATATGGGAATGAGGAAGACGATAAAAAGGATTAGGTATTCATTCTTTTGGGAAGGAATGAAAGCGGACGTACGGAGATTTTGTGAGTCTTGTGAGCCATGTCAGCTCAAAAGACCGGTACGGACTCGGGAGAGATGTCCCATTACCCCAGTGGCAAGACCAGATTTGCCTTTCCAGGTCGTAAATATAGATGTAATAGGGCCTATCGAGCCACCGAGCTCTAAGGGGCATAGGTATGTTTTATGTTTGGTAGATCAGCACACCAGGTGGGCGGAAGCGATACCCATGACTTCCCTATCAGCGAAAGCTACATGCGAGGCGTTGCTACACATTTTTGTTAGGACGGGAATACCCAACGTGATCGCATCTGACAATGCGACAAATTTCACATCTGAACTGACGAGGGAATTCGAAAGACGGTTAGGGTCTAGCCCGAGATTTTCCACACCGGCATATCCAGCAGCGAACGGGTTAGTAGAGAGGTGGAATCGGACGCTGAAAGCGATGCTCCATCATGTCATAAGGGATCATGGCAGGCAATGGCATTTACAGATCCCTTACGTTCTGTGGGCGTATCGGGAGGTGCCGAATGCAACGACGGGGGTTTCACCCTTTCAATTGTTATATGGAAGGACACCCCAGGGTCCACTGTCAGTTTTGAAGTCTACTTGGACGGGAAAGTTAGACGGGATGCAGTGCGATACAAGGCCGATATCTGCATATCTGCAAGAGATGGGAAAACGATTAGAGATGGCCGCGGAACAGGCAGGACTGACCGCAAAGGTTCAGCAGGATAGAATGGCGTACTATCACAATCTGAGGTCTTCCTCAAAGGTGTTCAAGCCAGGCGACCAAGTGATTGTGCTAGTACCGGATTCTAGCAATAAGTTGTACGCGAGGTGGCAAGGACCAGCCAGGATAATAGAAAAAAGGAATCCGCACTCTTTTATCGTTAGGATGATAGATGGGAGTACTAAACACGTTCACCAGAACAAAATCAGAGAGTATATAATGAGGGCGGAGGCGGTGAACGTAATCTTCGAAGAAAATTTTGGGGAAATAGTGGATACTCCGAATCAGAGGGACGTAAAGGGGGAGTTTAGTAAAACCCTAGGGGAATTGGATACCCAGCAATTAAGTGGAATTAGGACCAGAGAGTTAAGGCGAGTATTGGAAAGGCACCAGGAGTTATTTACAAGACCAGTACAACCGGCTAGAGTGGGAGCACATAAAATAGAATTGATACCGGGAGCAGAAAGGAGAAAACCCCATTGTTATAGCGTGCCAGTAGCATATAGGAGGGAGGTAGAAAATCAAATCCGGGAACTATTGGATTTGGGACTGATTGAACCCTCGGAGGCGGAGATAGCGCACCCGATAGTATGTGTGGCAAAGAAGGATGCAACAGTACGGTTATGCGTCGATTACAGGGCTTTAAACGCAGTGTCGAAGATTCCGGTATTTCCAATGAAAGACATGCAGGAAATGATTTTTACAGCAGGAGGGGCACGGTGGCTAACGAGTTTAGACCTTTTGAAAGGGTATTGGCAAATTAGGCTAGAGGAGAACAGCAAAACCCTCACAGCATTCTCGACACATAATGGGACTTACCAATGGAGAACGATGCCATTCGGGTTGGCCGGGGCATCGGGGACGTTCCAAAGAGAAATGAATAGGGCGCTGGGGAAGCATTCCGAGTATGCACAGGCATACATTGACGATATCGTCATTTTTTCACGTGGCTGGGAGGAACACCTGAAACATTTAGATGTGGTTTTGAAAGAGTTAGGAAGGTTAGGTTTCGCAGTTAGCGCGGACAAATGCACATTCGCAGCCCGCGAGATAAAATACTTAGGACATCAGATTGGAGGGGGGAAACATGCCCCGGACCAAGAGAAAGTATTAGCGATTAAGCAACTTGATAGACCGGTAACAAAGAAAGATGTCAGATCGATCCTAGGACTAATGGGTTTTTATAGATCGTACATTCCTAATTTCGCGGAGTTGGCCACACCGTTGACTAACTTGACGAAAGGGAGAGCGCCAAACAAAGTCGAGTGGGGCGAAAGGGAGGAAAGGTCGTTTCAAGAATTGAAACGCATTCTGTGCGCGGCAACCGCTTTGGCTACGCCAGAATTTGGGGAACCGTTTCAGATACACTGTGATGCGTCAGAATTCGCGAGCGGTGTATGTCTTTCGCAAAAAGATTCGGACGGGAATTTCCGGCCGATTGCTTTCGCGAGTCAGAAATTCAGTGGCGCCCAAAGGAACTGGGCTACGATAGAGAAGGAAGCGTGGGCGGTTCTTTTTGGATTGAACAAATTTGATAGATGGATTTGGGGAGCCGAGATTGAGGTCATAACCGATCACGACCCATTAAAATTTTTACGAAAATGTACACCTAAGAGTCCTCGACTAACGCGATGGGCGTTAGCCCTTCAAAGATGGAACTATAAGATTTCGCACTGTGTAGGAAAACAACATCTAGCGGCGGACGCGATGTCTCGCTTACGTAGAAGCGAATCTTCGGATCGAGGGGCGAGGGAGAGAGAGAGTGAGCTCAGTCAGCCGAAACTAGGTCAAGGAGGGGGAACGAACACCCCGACATCAGCAACAAAACTTTTAGCTGTGTGCGGAGAAGCGAGCAGGGAGACGAGGGGGTAAGGAGAGACAGATAGTTTTGGTTTCGAGAGGGGTCAAACAATGTTTTGACGGGATCCTTGCGTATATGTCAGTGTACAAAGTTTGGGGAGAGTGGTTTTCTGGATTTTTGTTTATTTTGTTTATTGTTATTGTGAGTGTGCAAAGGTTTTAAATTGGACGGGTTGGTCATGGGAGTATAGATAGAAGAGAGGAGAGTAGATGGGTCCAACGGGGTAGAGATTTGGCGAAGATGCAAGAATAGTGAATGTAGGATTTATTTTTTTCTTGTATAGAGGAATTTTATTTTATGAGAGAATAGTCTAGTGTATATTTCTGTCTACTGAGTTTTTATTTTTGGCTTTTTGGAAGGGAACCTTGGGGAGTGTTTATTTTTGATTATATATGTTTGTATATACATATATCTTTTTGCAATGTAAAATTTTGAACACGAGCTCCCGAGGGGACAGTCGGGTAGATTGATCACTGGTGACTCTCATGCCAATCGAGCTGTGATTCAAGATCCACGCTCAAATAGCAGGCTCTACACCCAGGGCTAGGAATTGTGTGACAGTGTGTGTGGAAGTGTTGTAAGACTCTCCTGTGTGTTTTAAAACTATGCAGTGGTAAAAACTTTTATCGAACTTGGAGTGAGGTCAGTGAACTGAATAGACATGAGTGTTCGTACCAAGCCAAGGATCGAAGGATCTGGGAATCCGGTGGAGAATGATTGATGGTTTGCTTGATTTATGTGGTTCCTGATGATGCATGAGAAGTCCGAGGGTCCAACCAGAGTTTCTTGGTGGTTGGAAAAAGCTGGGTGTTTAACCCAAGTTTTTCTCTGAGGGGCATGTAAGAAACTCGGGGTTTTCGGATCCAAATGCTCGCCATTTTGTTTTGGAACTCTTTGAGTTCATCCACCTCGTGTGCCCAGACCTCCAACTTTGCTTCGAGAAAAACAAAGTCATAAAGATCCCTCGGATTTCCACGGAATCAAGCAATAAAAACTGTCATCAGAGCGGGGGAGAGATTTTCCCGCGATGTGCTATGTGGGGGTGCATGACACCCAAAGGGCATGGGAACATTCCTCAGATTTTATATCTGGGGTGGTCGGATTTTGGTCCGAATATATACTGAATTCAGAGCCGAAATCGAGAGACGCTCCTTAAGATCTAGTGGCAGGAGGACGACTGTTACACGTCCTCGCGTCTCAGACTAAATTTCTGTATTATCAGCAGTTGTAAAGATTTTCATATTGGTTCTTCATTAATAAATATTTTTTTTCTGTATCATCAACCCAGCGTCTTTTGTTTATGTCAAGATCAACTATATTTTAATTGATATTCTCTCGCAGGATCTAGATACGAATTCTCATGCTAGCCCGAAGAGGCGTTACTGTAGCGATGGTTTTCCATTTAAGTCATCGCAGGGAAAGTCTAGGCTTTCCACTCCCGCGGAACTAAAGATCCGTGGAGAGACTTTTCTGATTTTGTCGCCGATGCTTATTCTCGATCGGAAGATCAGTTTTCAGAGTTCATAACATACTCTGGAATTCTCAGCGCAGAGGGTAATCTTAATCGACCCCCCTCTCACTTGTTATTCGAACGGCGACGGACCGCGGTCCGGCAGTAAACCCGGAGCGGACTCTCACATCTGTGAACACGATAATTCGAACAAACTGAATGAAAAATTGAATGAAATTTTGTGCGATTATTGTAATCAATGAACATACGATAACTATTGATTTTCAGGACACTCAGATCAAGGAATAACTCTTAAATTTGAAAATCAAAAAAAGAATAAAAATTTAAAATTGTTGAACTTTATAATAATGTTATTTCTGATGTACTTTTTATTTAAAAGCAAATGTCATCATTTACAAAATATTAACATGCGTCGTCGAACCAATATCACTCCAGTGCTCCGTTTTTCCCATGCGCAACCATGCCAGTGATATATCGCGGGCATAATACGCTTCGTACGCGTCCTAAATAAGCGAGTCACAAGTAAATAAAAACATTTGTAGTTGCAAAAAGTATAAAAAAAGTCTTTTACATAAGAAGTAAAATTAGCATGTTGGACATCCAAGTGAGAGTTATATTTAATTCACGCGGGATTTATTCAAGAAATTATGTGAATTAAATATAGCTCCAACCATGGATTGAATAACTATATTCTGTGAGTTGAATATGCTTTACATTTACTATGGAGTGCTTAAATGCAGACACTTTCTGAGTGGCCTCTTGGATCCAGCTTTTGCTTTAATAAAGATATGTGGCCTCAAATGGGTCAGGTTCTAAATTTTTTTCGAATTTGGTAAACAATGTATTAAAAAATAATTTCTAACAGCAAGTTTTTATTGAAGTAAAGCCAAATTTTCAGAAGACATTTATAATATTGAAATAATTAATTTCAAAACATAAAAATTCACCTCTTAAATTCATGAATGTAAAAAGAAGCAAATGAAATAACACTCGTCTATATAAAAGTTTGTGATATCATTGTAGTGTTCTGTTCTTGGAAGCTACGACGGATAAATTGGACCACCTTTTACCATCTGCCGAGAATAAAATTGATTTTGAAGTCGGGATTTCAACGCATCATTTACTTTAAATGTTCATTACTTTTAAATCAAATCGATGTAAAAAAATCTCTTCGAGCCATTGTCCGTGTGAGTAGACTAGAAGTAGCTTTATACCGGATTTCGTCGCTGCCAGAAGCTTCGATTTTCCACTACAGACATCTTTTAGTATGTCAGATTTATAGTTTAAACGAGACTCATACAGGAGTTGAGTTTGACAAAAAGAAAAAATTCTTGACCCAGTCCAGCAGCGTCTGATCGAAATACCAACCCGCTACGGAATTGTAATTCAACATTTTTAAATGTCTAACTCATATGGACAATTTTCTGCTTTTTATAGTTTGTAATCCTTGTTTACGCATTTATCCAGTTACTCCCATAAAAATTAATTCGAATGTGGCTCCACTCAACTTTCTCACACCAGAATCTATTTTCAAGTAACTTGTGTTTATTATTTTTCAAATTTTATAAGAAAAAAATTGAAAAATCTGTATTGCTGATGCAAACGATCGCCATTATAACTTATTATACCCTTCAAAGGGATAAAGAATAACTCCTCTCCCCCTTCCCCCCTGAGGGGACTAATGATGTCCCGACCGAACACAGAAATTGTATCGCAGCTGTTCATTGAGCCATAAATAACCCCTTTTATGAATGATTACGTGAAATTTTGCCGTACACTCCCATGTTAAGAAAATATAAAATTTCGAAGTTTTCGCTCGCATTTCAAAAAATTCCATTAGATTTATCGTTAACAAAGGTAGTTTTGTGAAAATCAATACTTGCAACATTTATTGTGCAAAAAATCGACCACGGTCAAACGAACCACTATCTAAAAATATTGAAAGCGTGCTCAGGAGGTGTTAAAACATATTAGCATATAAATCTCGAAATTGAAATTTTCGGAAAAACAATACTTTCTCTATATTCTATGGAGTGAGAAAGTAAGTGATAAGACGCCTTAAAAACATATTGGCATGAAAATATCGAAATCGAAAATAATACTTTCTCTATACTATATAAGAAAGTAAATATGTGATAAGATATAGACCTTAAAAATAATTTTCACAGGTACACATGCAGCTTAAAAAGTAATGGATACTCGGCCCGCAACTTGAGAAATAAAAGAAACTCATGCGAACCCAACCTGATGCAGATCTCGAGTTTGAACTGGAAAAAATCATAAATACGTGTATTCACTATAATCAAATCTACAAATACGTTGTACATTTGTTGGGTTGCTTTAGAATTTAGGTAATTTGGGGATTTGAAAATTCACTTTTATTTCTTTTTCCCTGGCTCAATATTCTTAATTTGGTAATATTTAAATAATATTTATTGGCTTTTTCATTTATTCTTTAATTGGAATATTTTTAATCTTCTAAATTAATTTTCTTTATAATATTCTTAATTAAAAATGTTCCATTCCTTAAATTAATATTACTTTTGATTTGTAAATTTTAAAAATTATTTATTTATTTGATTCCCCTTAAAATTCCCTTTAATTTGATATACCATTTTCCCATTTTGGTTAGAAATTCCGTTTGTTGTTCAGTTTCAAGTTATTTCCATGTCTCACTGCAATTCAAAAATTTCAGTTGCGGCCATTTTCGGAATTCTGTTTTGCGGGCTTTTTACTGCGATTAAATGCGCCACCTAAGCGTTTTCGCGCCTCTGGAATTCGTGATTTATTTTAATTGGTTCGCGTTTTTACGGATCGTCTGCTCTCGGAATTATGAGTATTATTTTTGCAATATTAATTTCGGTAAGCGAATTTTAATTGCTGCCGTTTATCTAAACTCCGCGCTTTTGCCGCACATATAAATACGCACGTAGAACTTTTCAGTTTCAGTTTTTTGTTGAAATCCTTCGTCGGTGTTAGCGCGAGAAGCGCGTTGTTTATTTTCGAATGGAACTTATGTTCCACGCGAGCTTTTCAATGGAACGTTAGGTTCCTCGCGTTTTTTTTTTTACATTTGTAGTTTTAATTTAAATGATGGTTTTTCGAGTTTTTATCGCGAAATTCACGAAGTAACTCACGGAAAGATGTGTTGTGAGAATTTATTAGGTGTGCTACGAGAATGAAGCGCCTCTAGAAACTTCGTCCGGTAGTTTTAAGAAGATCCGAGTGTACCAGAAGTAGCTGTTAGGTCTGATCTCCTGAGTTTACAATCCTTTTCAAGAAAAATGCTGAATCCTCTCCTGTTTCAAGTTTAGTGATTTCCAGTAAACCAGTCTACAAAATTTGTTTCCTACCAGTGAAGTTCTAATAAATTGCAACTTTTCCCCCTGTCTGATGACCCATCTGGTGAATATTGCTGTTATATTTAAACTTCTAATTTCTTAAATTCTCAATATTTGAGATGTATTTAATCAAATTTTATTCTGTAAATTTAAAATTCTAAAACTTTATTCTGAGAGCAAATTTCTAAACCTTCATAAATTTATAAGAGCCTGGGAAAATTCTAAAATTCTTTTAAATTTAATATTTTTTGTTAATGATTTTCTGATGGAATTTAATATAGATTGTTTTGAGTAAAGTTTTTATGCTAATTCCTTAATTTTAACTAAGTTGATAAAATTCTAATGTTAATTCTCCCTGAGTTGCCTGCCTGTGAGCAGTGTTTTTGTATTTGTTAATTTGAATTAATTTGAAGTACTATTTAATAAACTAATTTTCTTTAAACTAAATATTATGTCTTCATTTATCTTTTTTTAAACACAGCAGGTTTTATTCTATCTGTCAAACACAACAGTAGTTTTGGTGCCATGTACCAGTCTAGAAATTGCTCTCATGTTTTATAATATTTATTAGTAGTATTAAACTTTCAATTGTATTGCAATTATGGATGATGTTAGAGAAAATAACTGTATGTATATTTCTGTATTTGGGTCAGATGAAACTGGAGATGGCTCTAAAGATAAGCCTTTTGAAACTGTATTATATGCTATGTTCTCTGTTGGTAAAGAGCCATTTCCTTCATTTCTTACTAATTCAAACGATGGTAAAGATTGGGATTTAATTCCCAGAAGTCAGGTTGCTAGTACCAAGAAAACTTGGTTATCCTTATTGGAAAGGAATTTACCTTCTAAAATAAACATTGAGGCAACCTCTGATAATGTAAATTCTGTTTGTAAAAAAAATATTGATTCAAATGTTAATAGTAAACAATATGACTTAAATGAACAGGGATTAAAAATGGATTCTTCTAAATGTAATGTAATGAGTAATTTTAAAACAGTCTCTTCAATAGGAGACTTTTTAGATTCAATCCCAGTGTTTTCAGGAGAGGAATCTGGCCTCCCATTAGAGGATTACATAGATAGAATTAAAATGTTAGCTGACCACGCAAATTGGTCTGAGTCAGACAAGGTCTTGGTTTTAAAGTTAAAACTGTCAGGCATAGCTGCAAGATTTATTAGAGATAATCCTAAGTTAGAAGAAGAGAAATCTTTCTCTCAAATTCTTAAAGCTTTACGCGACAGATTTTCCTCAATAGAATGTTTACACAGTAACTTGAGAGCATTTTTGCAAAGTTATCAGAGACCAAATGAATCTGTGCGTCAGTTTGCTGCCAGAGTTGAGGCTTCCTCATATAAAACTGTTTCACCTGCCTTACTGAATGACAGAGTGGCAAACCAGCAAAGACTTGATGTCTTGTGCTCGGTTTTCATTGAGGGTCTGAAGCCTCATTTCAAACGGCAAATCCTACCTCAAAACCACAAGAGTTTTGACTCTGCAAAAAGGCATGCTGTGGCAGAGGAAGAGGTGTGGAGCAAGCAACATGGGGATGACCCCCAATATGTAATGAGTCTTGGAGAATCTGAAAATAAGCAGCTCCATGATGAGCTTAAGAGAAATAAAATGGAGGTAGAGAACCTCACTAAAAGGCTTGCAGAGTTGCAAACTCAGATTAACACCAAACCACAGCTGCCTCAAACTAGAGTGACAAAGGATAGCCAAAGGTGTTTTTCATGTGGTCTATTAGGTCACATAAGTGTGGATTGTAGGAAATTTCCTCAATCACACAGGTTCAACAGAAATTCTAGGTCTCTGCCTACTCGAATGTATCAACAACCTTTTTCTTTTCCACAATCTACACAAAACTATCCATATAGTTATTTTCCACAACAAACGCAGGGATTTCAACAACCTACTCAATTTTTTTACCATCAGCCAAATCAAAGCTTTCAGCCTGACATAAATGAAACTAAACCTAAAATGAGTTACAACACTTTTTATACACCTAGGGGTGATAAAAATGACAACGACAAACAAAATTTAAACTAAGTAAGGGTGAAGGGAGTTTTCACTCCAACTTACCTTCTGAAGCCCTTGGGGTGTTACCTGTGGTGCAAAATTCAAATCTGATTTCATTTCAGAATTTGTCCCTACCAGTGATTTCTGGTATGATAAATAATGTTGATATTCCTATACTTATTGATTCTGGTGCTTCTATTAATGTGTTGTTTACAAATGTATTATCTCATTTAAATATACCTGACAGTCAATTAACAAAGTGTAATATAAATTTAAATGGCATCTCTAGTGATATTATAAAAGTTTCCAAAAATTGAATATTAATTTAAATTTAAATAACAAAATATTTAATGTTGATTTTTATATTATGGACTGTGATTCTTGTAATTATTCAGCAATACTTGGTGTGAAATTTTTAAAGGGTTATAAGATGTCAATAGATTTTAGTAATAATGTTTTATACAATAATATTGTAACTGTGCCTTTTGCAATTAAGGATGAATCTGTACCATTTTCATTAACTGATGCAACTCAATTCTTTAATAATTATGAAATTAACAGAGAAAATACTTTGAATTCTGAGATATATAAGGATAATTTGTGCTATACACTTAAGAAATACACAATTCCTCCTCTATCGGAGGCTTTCATACAAGTAAAATTAAAAGAGATTGTTAAATTTAATTCACCTACTGTGATGATTGAGCCTTTAAACAACAGTAAAATTCTGGTCGCTAGATCAGTAAATAATGTATCTAGATCTAATATATATAATGTAAAAGTATTGAATTTGTCAACTGATGAGTTGCACATAAATAAGCATTCAAATTTAGCAAAAATTGTTCCTATCACAGTAGTATCTTCTTTTTCAGTTAACAATATTACTGAGTTAAGTGCAGAGAGTGGTGATAATTTTGATGTTTGGGAAGGAAATTTTGATCTTTCACACTTAGACTATAATGAAAAAAGACAAATAGAGAGTTTAATTAATGATTATAAGCATATTTTTGCTAATTCTATTCCAGATTTAAAGGGGTGTGATACAGTTTTTCATAACATTAACTTAAAAGATGATATTCCTGTTAAACAGAAACCTTATAGAGTTCCTTATCATGTAAGAGATGAATTAGATAGACAAATTAATGAGCTTCTTGAAAATGACATTATACAAGAAAGTGATTCACCATTCTCCGCACCTGTACTGTTTGTTAAAAAGGCAGATGGAACATTAAGATTAGTAACAGATTTTAGAAAATTAAATGATAAAACTATTGATGATATTTTTCCACTGCCAAATATCACTGAATTGATTGATAGTTTAAGTGGTGCGAAATATTTTTCTACATTAGACTTAACATCTGGATTTTATCAAATGAAATTGCACCCAGACGACACACACAAATATGGCTTTTCTACACCTTTTGGCCACTATGAATGGAAAAGAGTCCCTTTTGGTTTGAAAAATGCCCCCAGCTCCTTTCAACGACTTATGTCCATCGTCCTAGCTAAACTTTCCCCTTTACAAATTTCTGTTTACATAGATGATATTGTTATTGCATCTAGAACCTTTGAGGAACACTTAATGAAATTAAAGGTAGTATTTGATAGATTATCTCAACATAAATTATGTTTAAAGCCAAGTAAATGCAATTTTTTTAAATCTTCAATAAATTATTTGGGTTTTCAAGTTTCTGAAGGTATTGTCCAGCCTGACCCCTCAAAATTATTCATAAACCTGGTCGCCTAAATTTAACAGCTGATTATCTATCTAGATGTGTAAATAATGTAACAGTAAACACTATAGACTTGGATGTTGATACAAACCTTCTTTTAAGAGTACGTAATTCTCAAAATTCTGACCCTAATTGTATAAGAATTGGCTCATGCTTAGATAAAAATATTGACCCATTCCCTAAAAATTTAATGTTTTTTTTAAAAGATGATGTATTATATTGTACTAATAGAAAACCTAAATTAAAATATCAAAGAAAAGAGCGTATTGTTGTTCCACAAAATTTGATCTCTGATATTCTAAATTATTGTCATGATTCGATCACTGCAGGACATGGTGGTTTTAGAAGGACTTTGAGGAAAATTCAGCAACACTTTTATTGGCCTAGGATGTATGTTCAAATTTTAAATTATGTTAAGAGTTGTCCTGATTGTTTACAGAAAAGAGGATTTAAACAAAAACAAAAAGCTCCTTTACAGAGGTTTCCAAATTCTACTTACCCTATGGAAAGAATAGCTATGGATTGTATTGGCCCCATGCCTCTAACTTACTCTGGCAATAAGTACATACTGGTGATTACGGACTATTTTACTCGTTGGCCAGAAGCTTATGCTATCCCCAATATTAAATCTGAAACTATTTTAAATTGTTTAGAAAACTTCTTTTCTCTTCATGGTGTGCCAAAACACATTATCACTGACAAAGGATCTAATTTCATTTCGAATGCTGCCATGAAGTTGTATGAAAAATTAGGTATTGAAAAACATACCACTACTAGCTATCACCCACAATCGGATGGAGTCTGCGAGCGTTTAAACAGTAAAATAATTAACACACTTAGTCATTTAGTGTCTGAAACACAAGAGGATTGGGATCGACATTTATCTTTTGCCTTGCTGGCCCACCGAACTTCAATCCATTCCTCGACTGGTGAGTCTCCAGCTAATCTTCTCTATGGTAGAGAATTAATTTTGCCACATCATCTTCTTTTTAATTTAAATGAACAAAATTTTACCACTGTTAGTGATTATAGTCAGGATTTGGCAATTCGTATGAAAAAATCTTTTGAAATAGTAAAGAAGAACTTACTTAAAGCAGCTAAAACACAAGAGACATACAGAAATAAGTCTGCTGTTATAAAAGATATAAAAGTTGGAGATTTAGTATATTTATACATTCCTGTTTTTCCAAGAGGACATTGTAAGAAACTCTCCAAACTTAATAAAGGTCCTTTTAAAGTTATACAAAAAACATCTAATGTAAACTTTAAAATTCAACATGTAAATGACACACAAAATATTCAGTTGGTGCACATTGACAGATTAACAAAAATTCCAGAAAGAGATTCTGTGTTCTTTTCTTGTGCACAATCTGATAATTCAGCAAGTAATACATCTCATGAGAATGATATAATTCCAACACAAAGATATAATTTACGACAAAGGAAAAACTAGAATGACATTTTTTTTTATTGTTGCGCAACATAATTTTTTTAAGTGTATAATTTTTGTATGTGTGTATTTGTTATTGATACATTGCAGAATGCTGCAAACTGGATTTAATTGATGTTGATTTTAAGATAAAATTTGTTATTGTTGTTATTGATATTGCAGATTACTGCAGGATTTAAATAAATGATTGAGAGAAAAGATTAATTTGGATTATATGAATTGATGATAATATTTATAGATAGAGATATATTGTTACTTATTTATTGTTATTGAGAGTGCAGATTTCTGCAAATATTTAATTACGTGGTCCATGACGTAAGTTCTGATCACATATGTTGATATTTTTTTTGGTATATATTTGATGTCGGTAAAAGTATTAGAGTTCTGCAAAGATAAAAGGGCAGTGTATATAAGATAACTTCAGAATACAGATGATATGGTTTGGTTTTGAATGGACATGAATAGATACTTGTGTCTTTGAAATTTTAGTATATCATTGTTGCTTATTGATAATAATTGTTATGGTGTCAATTGTCATTTGACACTTCTATTGAAATTTTATTTATTTTATACAACTTATGTACATTGTTTTACTTTTTTAGATCACTCTATTTACACATTTTTTTTTCTCTTTCCAGCTGGTATTTATATTTTGTAGTGGAAGTGAGAGTTGTTTCTCATTGGTTATTCAAGGTACCTTTTCAAAATTCAATGTTTCGATTCTTTGAAAACTATTTGGCTGGTCCAATGTTTTCTTAAAAATTTATTTTTATTATTAGCTAATGAGAATCAATGTCAAATCCTCTACCTTTACTTTTGTCTACACAAATTTAGTGAACTAGAGAGAAGGAGAGGACACGCCGTAGTAAAGAATTGCATTTTTTCCCTGGCCAAGCGATGCACTTCACAATTCTGCTAATGGTACCGCCCTCTAGTGCACATTGTGTAAACTAAAAACTCTAAATTTTTTCAATTATCATACGCAGTTTTAAAACAAATGTTTTCAGTTTGAAAATAATATTTAATTCGTATTGAAAGTAAATAAAAAAAAAGGCAAGCCGTGTTAATTTTATTTTTCATCTCTAAGAATTATAATAGAATTATAATTTATAGAGATGAGAAACTTCATGAAAAAACTTGATGAGACTGCACTTGCTCATTAATTTTAAAATACAGTCATATAAATTTCGGGATATGAACGTATTAAAATCTAACATTAGCTTTAATATATTTTTAGATTTTATTTTCTTGATTGATATTTCCCTGCAGTGAAATTCTAATCCATAACTTTTGTCAAAAAATGATGAGAATATGCATATAAAATAATATATGTTAAGCACATAAATTAATTTGTAATAATTACACATTTACAATTTATTTTATGTGCTTACCAATGTTTTAGGAAGTTTACTTTTAAGTTACTTTGTATTTGAGAATGTTTCAACTATACCACTGTTAAAATGATACCTTCAACTTGAAACATTGTAAAATTATCTTTACCTTTAAATAATCCAAACCTGCAATATTATATTATCTGTGAACAGCAATCTCGAATTCTAATAACTCAGTTTAGAATGTATTTATAAAAGATAGCACTCTACAATGAATAGGATATTAATTTTTAAATGCTATCTATATTTCAATATATGCACTGTGTTTAAGAATATGTATTAATTACAAGCAAACAGAGGGAAATGTTACGAGAAACAAAACATTGTAATTTTTTAAACAGAATAAAATTGGTATGGGTATATCTTCTAATACCATTTCAGCACTTTCAATTCAGCATATGTTGATTCAATTTCATAGCGCTTTCATTCAGGCATATATTGATTCAATTTGATATTTTTTATTAATTTGTTTAAGAATGGATATGCTGCTAGTGAAAAATACTTAGGTTTCATAATTTTACACTTTGCCTATAAAGTTGAGAAGAGGGATTCTTTCCAAAATAATTTTGTTCAATATCCAGGCAAATTATTTAGGTTATAAAACAATATCAATAATACAGGTAACAATATTGTGTATAGATAACAACAGGGTGGCATACAAGTAATAGAGTGTTTTAAGGTATCTTTGTTACATAGAATTTTGTCAATGACTGTGCGAGCTAAAATAATGCTCTTCACATTGCTAGGTTCTGTGTAAATCTTTGACTAGAAAAAAAATATAAAATCAGTGCAATAAGTGCTTATTGATCATCTCATTGCCTACCTTATGCTGATGAGTGGTAAGAACCATGAAATCATTCACATGTGGTTAAGTACTTATTTGCTTGTATGCAGCAGTGTGTTTTAAGGTAGCAGTTGCTTTACTGTTATAGATATCTGCTGTCAAACTTGGCCCAAATTTCCAAACAAATTACTTTGTGGACCACACTGTTTTATATATAATACATCCTTTTTTTTTAGAGGTTATAGGAAACAAAATACTCGTTTTATTAACACAAATTTTTATTGATATTTTTTTATTCAGAACACATGATTGCACATGCCATAAACATTCCTTTGATAGTTGGATCCAAACTGCATATCACCAATTGAACAGTCTGAGTTAGATGCAACGATGGCTAAAAATACCAAAATTAACTTCCTTGAATTACAATAAAGGCAAAGGTTAAGACTATCTTTGCATCCTATCCTAGAAAATTAAAATCATTTGACATATACATAAAATTGTTATACATTATTAATGAATTCGATTAAAAATGGGCTTTTACCATTTGTTTTAATTTTTACATACTATGACAAATAGTTAATAAACAAAAATATACATGCACTATATAAATATATTAAAAAATTTACATGAAACTACTTACGTGCCACACTGTACATAAAAAGCATATATTCTTCATATTCTGTGAAATGAGAATATTCTTGAAAATTTTCAGCCAAAAAACCACTAAAGAGATTGCTGACATTATAAAAGCAGCATAACTCTCTAGTGATCATTTAGCTCTAAATGGTTGTAGATGAAGAAACGGTACTATATATCTCAGAAATCCTATAACAAAATCTAAAAGTTTCTATTAAAATTAAAAGAAACACAGAATGATACTCAATAAAGACATAAAATAATTGTAGGATTGCACATTAAATCAACAAATCTCCATGACTCTTAAAAACATGAAATTCTTTTACCAAATCTTTTATTACCAAACATCAAAATTATTCTGTGACTTCATGCACTTAGCTAAAAGCTTGGAGTTCTATTAAGTATTTTTCCAAAACATGCAAAATTGTTATATTTCTTGCAACCTCTAAGAAGCATGCTATTTCTTATTTGCTATTCTTGAACTCCATCTTAAACTAAATTATACACATACAATCCATCAAAATACTACAATTTTTACTTGCAGCTACTTACATGCATCACTGTACTTAAAAATCACCCATTCAACATATTCGGTGAAATGAGAATATCCTTGAAAGATTTCTACAAAAAAACTAGAAAGTTTGTTGAAATTTTAGAAATTTTTAACAATTCTGATATATTTTGTATCATAACATTCTAAGTGCCCAATTGCATGCACTCTGTTTAAAATTGCAAAATTGTTAAACTTGATGCACTCTGTTAAAAACATACAGTTTTGTTAGTTTTAAAAAACATGTAAAATTGTTAGATTTCATGAAATCTATTATATCACTCCTTGAGCTCTAAATTATGCATATGCGATAAATCAAAATAATACTATTTTCACCTGCAACTACTTACATGCCTCACTGTACTTAAAAATTACACATTCTCCATATTCTGTGAAATGAGAATATCTTTAAAAGTTTTCTGAAAAAAAAAAAGAAACTAAAATTTGCAGAAATTTTAAAAATCTTTAACAATTCTGATATTTTTATGTACCAGAACATGCTAAAAAGATGTCTCATTGCATGCACTCTGTTAAAAATTGTTAGACTTCATGCACTCTGTTAAAAACATACAGTTCTGTTAATTATTTTTTCAAAACATGCAAAATTGTTAGATTTCATGCAATCTATTAAAACACTTCTTGAGCTCTGCCTTAAAGCAAGTTAAATTATGCACATGCAGTAGATAAAATTACTACAATTTTTACCTGCAACTACTTACATGCCTCACTGTACTTCAAACTCACATATTCCCTATGTTCTGTGAGATGAGAATATCCTTGAAAGTTTTCTGCAAAAAAATTAAAATTTGCAGAAATTTTAAAAATCTTTAACAATTCTGATATTTTTATGTACCAGAACATGCTAAAAATATGTCTGATTGCATGCACTCTGTTAAAAATTGTTAGACTTCATGCACTGTTAAAATCATACAGTTCTGTTAATTATTTTTTCAAAACATGCAAAATTGTTAGATTTCATACAACCTATTAATACACTTCTTGAGCTCCACCTTAATCTAAATTATGCACATGCAACAGATCAAAATACTACAATTTTTACTGTTAAAACACACAGTTCTGTAAATTAGTTTTCCAAAACATGCAATATTGTTAGACTTTATACAATCTGTTAAAAACATGGTATTTCACTTCTTGAACTTCCCCTCAATCTAAATTAAACACATTCAATAGATTTATGATTTTGAAATGTTAAAGTTAATATTAAAATTAAATGTTAAAAAGTTAAATTAAATATTATTCCATTTAAGATCTTTAATAATTTTTATACATTCCAAATATCTGCACTCTTTCATTTAGAATATTAATAATAAATTGAAGGATAAAAACAAATTAAAATAAATGTTTAAATTATGTAAAAAATGTAAAAATTTAAAAAGAAAACTGTAAATTTCTAATAACCAGAAGCACATGAAATATTGTGAAATTTCAAATCTTTGGCAGTCTTCATTATGCATTAAAAATGTTATATTCTTTCACAGAATTAAAATTGAAATATTCAACAGAAAGCATATTAAATGTTATCACTCTTAAGATCTTCAAGAATTTTTATACATTCCAGAGAATAAATGCCCAACAAGCGAAAGAGCATATACAATAATAAATTAGAGACAATACTTCCAAAGAATGCTTTCATCTAGTGTGTTATTAAAGCAAGTGATAGACCATTACCTCATATTCGCAATAATGCAATGTATAATGCAATAATGCAATGTACAAAAAATTTGTACATTGTTGCAAATTACTCAGACATTTTGATGTCAGCATCTATGCTTGTCGGATTTTGTGGTGGAAAATGGAGAGTTACGAAAAATGTAAACAAAAATGTAGCTTATGCCCCCAAACGCAATAGATATAAATATAAATATTTTTTCTTGTTTTGTCATAAATATGATTCAGATTATGAATATATAAAAATAATTTTGATATTTTGAACTTCCTTTCCTAAAAACTTGAAAAAGTATCTGTTCGAGTGTTTTTTCATTTTTCTTACTTTCATTTGAAATATCTCTGAAAGTATAAAGATATAAACAGATATCAAAATATCATATTTAGTATAAAATGAAAAAAACCCAAGGTTTACACTTATTTCTTTACAAGTTTTTGTTTTTGCAATTAACATGATTTAGATTATGAATATATAAAAATAATTTTGATATTTTGAACTTTCTTTCCTAAAAACTTGAAAAAGTATCTGTTCGAGTGTTTTTTCATTTTTCTTACTTTCATTTGAAATCTCTGAAAGTATAAAGATATAAACAGATATCAAAATATCATATTTAGTATAAAATGAAAAAAAACCAAGGTTTCCACTTATTTCTTTACAAGTTTTTGTTTTTGCAATTAACATTTTTAACAGCATTTCAATATTATTTCAATTAGTTATTTGTTTTAGAGAATATAATATTTACAAGTATTAACAAATCAGTCAGTGGCATTAATTATTGAAAATACAGTTTGGGCAGTAAAAAAAAATGTAAATACAATTTCAAATAATTAATTAACAAAATCATAATTCAAGTTATCTTTATACCAAGAATGGGGAGTCTGGCATCTTAACACATTTTAGAAGAGTGTTAATTGAGTATATTGTATTAATTTAACGTGATTTACCTTATAAAAGTTTTTTGCTTTTGCAAGGAGTCGAAATTATTTTTTTTTACTCCTCATCCCTGATTTATATAAAATTAGAAAAGATACTCCCTTATTTAGTGGCCTTGGCAAAATCGCATTGGAGACACAGATTACACATATTATTATGTATATTGTATTATGCATATATTTACAACAAAGGCGACCAAACTTTGTAGTTAATCAACTTGTTTACTTAATATGGCCAAGGCTTCCATTTTAAATAAGGGAGTACTTTAAACAGTTACTTTCTTTGATATCCCTATTATATTGAATAACTATTCTTTTTTCTGAGTAATATGATACATTCCATCTGGCACACATCACAAAATTATCCACATGAGTAATACTCCAAAAAGAATATGGTTTTTCCACAGACTGAAGATGCATCAAAAAGTTGTCAAATGTAAAATCTTTTTCTGATTCTACCACAGGCGAATCATCAACATATTTACAATCAGTTGTATTTTCAGTTGTACACACTTTAGATTTTTTTCGGTGGAGCAGCTCTGCTTGCAGGCAATTTCCTGTTAGGCTTGGTCTTACATAAATAAGGTGGCAGATGTTGAAAAATTTTGGAATTGCTCCTGATTTTAAAATGTACCTCATTCTTTCTAATTGAAAAGCACTTCCATCAGTAAAACATTTTCAATATCCTCATCCAAAAAATGCAATTCACAGACCTTACTTATTTTGGTCAATTCTTTGTCCGCTCTAGGTATGGCCAATTTCCTTTTTGGGAATAGATCAGCATCCTAAAATAAAATACGTTACAATATTGTTATTTATTAGTTATCTTTTTATGTATTACTAAACACTGCATTACAATCTTCTTATTTATTTATATATAAAAGTGCTTAATAGATGCTCACCACAAAATCTATGTTTACAGGAAATACAATAAGCACACATTTAGCATTGTTGGCTATCAGTTACAATGATCGTATGCGAAACAAAACTTTTGACTTGTAAAATGTCAGATTAAAATAACAAATACTCCATTGTATTCACAGCTTCAAATTTTATAGGGGGGGGGGGGTTGAAGGTGCACTTCAAATGTAATGGCCCTCTTAAAAGAAAGAAATTTCCTTTCAAAATCAATTATTTTATAACTATAGCAAGTAAAACTGACTGAGAAGCGTTTGTAAATATACAGTGAAATCTAATAAAGATATGATACTTACATGCGGCGGGTAGAATAAAGTGGGATTCTTTTTACCTTCAATTTTACGTTGTTTTCTGTCACTGTCTTACTCTCAGAAACGAAACATGTACTAGAAACCATATTTTGAGAAAAATCGAAGTATTGGTAATAAAGGAATAAATTAAAATCAAATAAACTTGTGATCAACCTAATGCTATTTGAATGGAACAATAAGGACTGTACTAACAGCAGCGCCACTAAATTGGAATCTTTCTTCCCATCAATCATTTGTCACTTTTCTCCGCTGCAGCCTATTTCGTTTCCCCTCCTTCTATCTAGTCTTCATGGTTCCACGCGAGCTTTTCAATGGAACGTTAGGTTCCTCGCGTTTTTTTTTTACATTTGTAGTTTTAATTTAAATGATGGTTTTTCGAGTTTTTATCGCGAAATTCACGAAGTAACTCACGGAAAGATGTGTTGTGAGAATTTATTAGGTGTGCTACGAGAATGAAGCGCCTCTAGAAACTTCGTCCGGTAGTTTTAAGAAGATCCGAGTGTACCAGAAGTAGCTGTTAGGTCTGATCTCCTGAGTTTACAATCCTTTTCAAGAAAAATGCTGAATCCTCTCCTGTGTTCGGTAGTTTTTGTTCATTTATGATATATTCAAAAAAACAAACATTCTATCATTCAAAATATTCTAAGTTCTTGAAAACATTCCAAAAGTTCCTAAACTTGTAAAGTATCTATAATCTGAAAGTCATCTGAAAATACTGAACCATTCTAAGTTCCTAAAACCTGAAAACATTCTAGAAATATAACTGAATTCTTAAATAAACAGAAAGTGGACCTATTGACCAGTTTCCCTACGTGTACAAATATGTACTCTACATGTAATTAAATGGAACTTTCCTAAAAATAAAAACATTAAATGTAAAAGAAAGAACACAGATTTTAGGTTTTCAAAATCTAACGTTTATTAAAATTTAAACTTCATTTTTAAAAATAATTTTTAAAACATTTAACAACATCTCATTAACTAAAATCAAACATCTTAAATAATAAAAATAAATGGAATGGCCGGTCGTATAGTGGTAAAAAAAAAACGTTAGAATATTAAATTTTAAAGTTAACAATATTAAACTTATTCAATTATTTATCTAAACTAAAATTTGGGATAAAAGAACATCAGTTAGCCAAAAGGGAATTTAGAACAAAATTTAAAAAGATAACCACAGGATTCGCAACTTAAAATATATAAGTGAAAGGGGTCTTAGTCATACTAATTTAACTTAACTTTAAATTTTGCAAAAGAATAAAATTACTGAAAAGATATCACCCATAAACGGGAAAACGCTGAACGGCAGTAATAAAGTCCCGAGGACGAAATTGATGTCAGTCATCATCAGCTTGGGTGCAGTCCCTTCCTGCTCCAGAAGAGGCCAAACGGAGAAATACCTCCCGTAGGGCATCGGTACATCAAGTGAGTCCAACCATTCAAGTGGAATATGGGGTTCCAAAACTCCGCGAAAAGAACACTCCCAAGGCCTGATCTGCACAAAAACGGGCAGCTCCTTCACATCATAAAATTCTCAGCCGAGAGTAGCAGAGCGCCAGTGGACATCGCTCGGAACAAAAGAACAGACAGCTCCATCATCAAAACCGTGAAGTAAACAATTGGAGGTCCGGTCCTAAGACTCGGAAAATTTAAACTACTCAGTTCACTATGAAAGAACAAATCTGACCTCCGGAAGTAAACAACTATTCCAAAGGCGCCGACGATACTTCAGTAGACATCAATCACTTCGCTCGCAACGTCATTTCAAGTAAAAAAAACACTCTGCTATCAGGATTCCACACACATTTACAGGCAGGCCGGGAAATAAGACGTTCGTTCCTCAGAACGCATTTCGCTCGGCTCGCGCCGAGGCACTGAAAACAACAACTCTATAAGACTACATTTTAGTTCCAATCAAAAGAGCAAAAGAGAAAAGAGATCGAAAAAGTGCGCGATTTGCTTATATACTGAGAAACATCGCTGCCACAGATTGTAAACAAAATTATCGATGAACGATAAAATAATTAATGACAGACGATTTTAATATTACGATCAACCAATTAAAAACTCGAAACTTTAAAGAAGAGAAATGGAATTTTAGAGCAGACGAAAATTAAAAAGAAATGAAGTGAAACGATTTGGAAAATACGAATTCGGCAACAATTTAAATATGGACGATTCTGAAATATTTAAAAAGCTGAAAATAGAATAAAACTGTAAAATTGCGGTGAATTAACCAATTTTTAACCGAGAGCAATAAATTTGGAATCAAATTAAAGGGAATAAAAAGGGCAATAAATGGAATTGCAAATTAGCAAATTTAAATAAATTTAAATTGCTAAAACCTAAAAAGAACGAACTTTTGCCGTTTTTAACACAAAACCTATGGAATACAATATATTTGAACAGAAGAATATCAAAACCTAAACAATTGGAAAATGGATAACTAAAAGAGAATGGCTATGTAAATAAGACCCCTGAACACATTTAAACAAATAGCAAAACTCCTAAAATTGTTAAATATCCAAAAGTATAACCCAACAACTCCTTCGAACGTCCCAAAAAAATTTTTCATTTGAAAAATGAAAAATTTTAGCTAACACATGACAAAATTCCGCGAAACGAAGGAGAAAAAAAAAATCAAAATCTCAACTACATCTGTAACATGAGCCATAAAATCACATAAAAAATCAAATTCCTTATAAATAAATCAAAAATCAAACAATCACTTCACTAAACACTCTCATAATATCAGATCATAAATTTCTCAACTCTAAAATAAACATGTAGATTCAACATTAAACTCTCTAACTTCATTATAACTCTATATTATGAAAATTCATCAATTCATTTTAAAATGCTCCAACAAATATGCCATCAAAGAGAAGCAGCAGAAAAATAATAAACAAATCTCTATATCATTAGCTGTCATGAAAAAACATAAATTTTAACGAAAACTTTGGACCAGCCAAAGAATTCCAATAATCTAAACAATAAATTTTGAAAAGGTACCTTCAACATTAACAACTAATAAATATAAATTAACAAATTCATCATCAGTCTCCTCCTCTACAAAGAAAACAATTATTCGAAGCATAATTTTCAATTTAAATAATAATATCAAAGTTGGCTCAAGTTACAAACAAAAAAAATTGTGGAATATTTACCCCAAAATAACAAACTCAATTCCCTAACAATTTGGAACTGAACACAAATTTAACCGACTTGTTTACAAATTATACTATAAACTGATTACTTGGCAAATTAGGTCGTTTAAAAGACAAAAATACACCAAAATGACCTTATGCATCATTTTACACTACAACAATAAACGCGATTCCAATAAATATGGTGCAACATCTTGCACTCTCAACAACAATAAACTCAAATATCATAACTGCAACTCTGGAAATCTCAAACAATTCTCATAAAAATAAAAAAAAATTAAGACAAGGGGCCGAGGGTTGTGAGTCCTCTCAAAGGTTGTGAATCTTTTTTGAACCCCAAAAAAATAGCACAAAAATATCCATCAAGTATAAGTAGTACATTTAAATTCACTAACTGTCAAGTGTATCACATTACTTTAACCAAAATTCCAAAGAAAAAAATCAAATTACAAATCCCCATTTAAATTTTTAAAACTAAAAGAACTCAAAATTGCATTCCACAATTTTAAATATTCCACTTAAAAAAAATTTAATTCTCCTATAAATAAAATAAATTTTTCCACTTTAACGACCAAAAATTTTTAAAGACAGTATAAAAAATATCAGATTCAGAATTAAGAACAAACAAACTGATTTTATCACCACTCTATTTGAGTGTGAAAACCAAACACATGATCAATATGAAGAACAAGATAACTCAAGTTGATATTTATGTCACACTCATATTGGAGTGTAAAAACACCTGCATTACCCAATTTTTCAATAAATCACCAGTATTTCATCATCTACATTCACATATCAGTGAGCATTTAAATCTCAATTCCAAATCAGAACATAAAAATTCTAAGTCGAAAAACTACTGCTTTAATTCTATATAATTTAACTTAATAAAAAAAAATATTCTCATTAAATTTGCTCAATTAATTTTACTCTATTTCATCAAAACAATTCTAAGTTGCTGGGAGCGTGGGTTACAAGAACAACAAAATAAAAAAAATTTGTTAATGAGATGGGATTAGAACAAAAAATGTAAATACTACAAAGTGCGTTCTTCAAGTACCTAAAACTTCCAAAACTTATGAATTAAATTTAATTTCAAACTACTTCAAATAATAAAACTCAAATCAAATTAACTTAAATTAAGGAATGCTTGAATAAAAATTCTAAATGAAAAAGTCAAACTCAAAAATTCTTAAGTTTCCTCAAAAAAATTCTAAATGAAAATATTTAAATTAATCCTAAAATTTTAATTTTAATCAAAATATTAAAATAATTTCCTCTAATTTAAATCAAGAACATTCTAAAACATCATGCCTCAGTTTAAGAACATATCAACAGTAATCACTTTTAGAATAAACAGGTGTGGAATCAATTTACTGAAATTTCATTTTTAAGAACAAAAATTATTAAGAACATCTATTACAGTTAGCATGAATAAGCCCCTAGACTGGTCAAACGGCGCCAATTGTTCGGTAGAAAAGAGCATTTATGATATACTAAAAACAAACATTCTATCATTCAAAATATTCTAAGTTCTTGAAAACATTCCAAAAGTTCCTAAACTTGTAAAGTATCTAAAATCTGAAAGTCATCTGAAAATACTGAACCATTCTAAGTTCCTAAAATCTGAAAACATTCTAGAAATATAACTGAATTCTTAAATAAACAGAAAGTGGACCTATTGACCAGTTTCCCTACGTGTACAAATATGTACTCTACATGTAATTAAATGGAACTTTCCTAAAAATAAAAACATTAAATGTAAAAGAAAGAACACAGATTTTAGGTTTTCAAAATCTAACGTTTATTAAAATTTAAACTTCATTTTTAAAAATAATTTTTAAAACATTTAACAACATCTCATTAACTAAAATCAAACATCTTAAATAATAAAAATAAATGGAATGGCCGGTCGTATAGTGGTAAAAAAAAACGTTAGAATATTAAATTTTAAAGTTAACAATATTAAACTTATTCAATTATTTATCTAAACTAAAATTTGGGATAAAAGAACATCAGTTAGCCAAAAGGGAATTTAGAACAAAATTTAAAAAGATAACCACAGGATTCGCAACTTAAAATATATAAGTGAAAGGGGTCTTAGTCATGCTAATTTAACTTAACTTTAAATTTTGCAAAAGAATAAAATTACTGAAAAGATATCACCCATAAACGGGAAAACGCTGAACGGCAGTAATAAAGTCCCGAGGACGAAATTGATGTCAGTCATCATCAGCTTGGGTGCAGTCCCTTCCTGCTCCAGAAGAGGCCAAACGGAGAAGTACTTCCCGTAGGGCATCGGTACATCAAGTGAGTCCAACCATTCAAGTGGAATATGGTGTTCCAAAACTCCGCGAAAAGAACACTCCCAAGGCCTGATCTGCACAAAAACGGGCAGCTCCTTCACATCATAAAATTCTCAGCCGAGAGTAGCAGAGCGCCAGTGGACATCGCTCGGAACAAAAGAACAGACAGCTCCATCATCAAAACCGTGAAGTAAACAATTGGAGGTCCGGTCCTAAGACTCGGAAAATTTAAACTACTCAGTTCACTATGAAAGAACAAATCTGACCTCCGGAAGTAAACAACTATTCCAAAGGCGCCGACGATACTTCAGTAGACATCAATCACTTCGCTCGCAACGTCATTTCAAGTAAAAAAAACACTTCATAGAGTTTCGTCCAGAACAGAGCACCAGGCGCGAAGCGCCTTTAATCTCCAATCTCTAGGTGTGGTTCTTATCTTCATACTGTGACATTATTTCATTGGTCCATAGTTGGAGGTTCGAGGTTTTTGATTTACTGTTTTTATTATTTGTCCTAGCTCCTAGTGTGGCAGTTTGTTGCACATTAAGAGTTTAAGCAGTTTGGGGGGGTTTATGCTGATCTGAGGGTAACCTAGCATTTTAGCAGTTTAGGATTTTAAACATTTTGTAGAAAACCAAAGATCGCGAGTTTTCTTTAATATCAACTGATTAAGGTGGGACGTTCCTAGCACCGAATATCAAAGTTAAGTACTGAGCGGGGTCTCTTACGAGATTTAGCCTTGCGATGATCATAGTCATGCAGATTAAATAATAGTTCATTTGGGACAGATGGCAGATTTTTGTAGAATTTGAGCGCTAGCTTTTTGATTTGGGCTCTAACAGTTTTTATTTTGAAGTCTTTCCTAATTACCGAGTTTCTTAAGTATCTAGGGGCTTTCCTTATAATCCTTAGGGTTTTGTTTTGTCTTGCCTCTAATAAGTCTATGGTAGTTTTACAGGCATATCCCCATACGGGTGCTGCATACAGCATTCCCGGGCAGATGACCGATTTATAAATTAGGAGTTTATTTTGATAACTTAGATTTCCGTTTCCTATCATTGGGTATAAGGCTCCTATGGTTATATACGCTTTTTTGATTATGTTCGTTACGTGCAGTTTCCAAGTTAGGTGGGTGTCTATCGTTACACCTAGGTATTTAGTAGATTTTTCCGCTTTTAGGGCATGGTTGTTTATGTACAGAGGAGGCGGAGGTTTACGTTTTCTTGAGAAATAAATCCAATGACATTTATTGGGATTTAATTTTATTCGCCATTTTTCCAGCCATGTTTGGAGTATGTCTAAGTGTTGTTGTAGCTGTCTGTGCATTACTGAGACGTAAGGGTGTTTTGCAAGTATCGCGCTGTCGTCTGCATAGAGTGCCAGCTCCGTGTCTGGGGTCCTGGGAATGTCATTTAGATATATGTTAAAGAGTGTCGGGCCCAGGATGGATCCTTGCGGTACACTACTTTTAATGAGCTTGGGTGTAGATAAGTTATTTTTTACTCTGACTTGAAAGTGTCTGTTATTTAGGTTTGAAATTAAAAGTGCGTCAGGGACTTTTAGAGTGATCAATTTGTAAGCTAATCCACAGTGCCACACTTTATCAAAGGCTTTTTGGATGTCAAGAAAAATCGCAGCTGTGGGTGTCTTATTATTAAAACCAGAAGAAATGTACTCTACCACTCTCAGCAATTGATGAGTGGTGGAGTGTTTTGGCCGAAATCCAAACTGCTCCGGAATGATAATGTCATTCTCACTAAGGTGCGTGTTCAGTCTCTTAAGAATTATTTTCTCAGTAATTTTACTAAGTGTCGGCAACAAACTGATTGGTCTGTAGTTGGCTGGAATTGAGGAATCCTCACCAGGTTTATGGATTGCTATAATTATCGCTTCCTTCCATTCTTTGGGGAAATAATTTAGTTCTAGTATTTTATTTATTAAGATGGTCAAGTAAAATATTATATTTAAGGGTAGGTTTTTTACCGCGATATTCCTGATTTTGTCGTGCCCTGGGCTTTTACGGTTTTTAAGGTTTTTGATAATCTCTACTATTTCTTGCGGGGTGGCTGGGTTAATCTCAGCCGTGACCGGGGAGTTCCTGAAATTATTTAGAGTTTGCCTAACCATTCTTAGGGTGTCCTGACACATTAGATCGTGGTTTGGTTCAAATTGCTTTTCGTAATGCCTAGCAAGCGCCTCTGCCTTTTCTTCGTCTGAGTACGCAATATTAGCGCCATCTATTAGTGGCGGGAGTTTAATTTGAGGTTTTCTGAGTCTTTTAGCGAATTGCCAGAGCGATACGTCTTCCTGGCTAAGGGATTCGATTAATTCTTTATACTGTTGCTGCTTTTCTGCGACAATTTTTTCACTGACTTTACACGTGAGTCTATTAAGCTCCCTTTTAAGGGTAGGGTCTCTGTTAGCCTGCCATGTCTTACGCATTCTATTTCTCTGTTTAACTAACTGTTTGACATGGTGGGAAAGTGTTGGCATTTTTGATGACTCACGATGTGTTGTGGCAGATGCAATAGCTCTCCTGATTTCTGTTGTGAGTGTGTGCGTGGCAGAGTCAATATCCGCCGTGCTCATAATGTTGGGTACTGCTAAATGCGGCTCGAAAAGTGCTCTTTTGAATACGTTCCAGTTCACCCTCTCTTGTCCCAGAGAGACTGGAAGGGGAGTGTTCAAATCGAATGTCACCAGTACCGGTAGATGATCCGAGTCGAATTCATCCAGGGTATCAATTGTGTGAGCGTATTCTATGTTTCTCGTTAGGACAAAGTCTATGAATGAGCCATTGGCACCTGAGAAGCAGGTTGGTCTCGACGGTGCAATGATGTCAGTGTTTGTTGTGTTTAGCAATCTATGTATCTGTGTACCGCGTGTGTTGGCTCTCCTGCTGCCCCACGCTCGGTGGTGTGCATTGAAGTCGCCCGCGAGTATTGTGTTTGGATATCGCGAGAAAAGCAGTTCCAGCTGCGCAGCTACATTTATACCACTCATGTTTTTGACATATATTGAAGTTAGGATAAATGGGTTTACATTATTTATTTTAATTTTTATACTAGTATTTTCTATACCTTGAAGATTTATGTTGTTTATTTCCTCGTGGGGAATATTACTTTTAATATATATTGCTGTTCCTCCATGGGGATTTCTAGCAGTTATATTTGAGCTAAGGGTATGATAGCTATTATAGTTTGCTATATTTAGTTTTTTGTTTTCTCTAACTTTAGTTTCCTGGATTAGCAGGGCATCTACATCATTTTCATTTACGTAGCTCCTAAGTTCATTTATTCTTGGAGATATGCCGTTCGCATTCCAAAATATTATTTTAAAACTTTCTTTTTGGGACCTATTCATGGCGGGTTTGTTTCTCACTGTTTTTATTAAATTCCGCGATTAATTTAAAAGCCTCAAAGACCATTTGCATTGGATCGCTCTTTTTTTTAATTAACTCAGCGAGCTGCATCAACAGATGTTTTATATCGTCTAGGTTGAACATACTGATAAATCCTCTGACGAGGTTGAGGATTTCATCCATCTTTTCATCATTGGATTTATCAGCAAGTTCAGTCTCAGCTTCCATTTCCTCAGTCTCAGCTACAATTTCCTCAGCCTCAACCGCGGTTTGATCTATTTTGTGAGTATCCTTTTGGACCTCGGTAGTCTTTTGTTTTTTTTCAGCCGATTTGTCTAACTGCTGTGTTTGCGCGAGCTCTTCTCGGGCGCGTTTAGTTTTCTGCCATTCCTGAACCTTTTTTTCTAATCTTTGTTTTGCTTCTCTTGCCTCTTTGGCGGCTTTATCAATTGCTATCCTCTGATTTATGTCTTCATGAGCTATTCTCACTTCCTCCACAGTCATTTCTCTGGAGGTCGACGGTTTAGGGGCTTGCTCTTGCACCGATCTGGTAGGTGCTGAAGTTTGAGGTCTTTTAACCTGTGGCACAGAGTGCGAGGAGTCCTGATGGGGTGTCTGAGGGTTTAGACCGAGGGCCTTTTGCCTCCAAGGGGGTATCTGATTTTTGGGGGGAGGGGGGGGCATACCCCGGTGCCTTTCCTCTGTTCCAGGGGTTCTTCGGGCATTGCCTGAAGTTCGCCGGGTGATCTCCATTGCAGTTAGCACACGTTGCTTTCTCTGTCCTTGGTCTTTGGCAGTCACGTGTGAAGTGTTCTTCAGCACACTTAAGGCACTTTGGTGGCATGCTGCAATTCTCAGAGGAATGATTGAATTGCTGGCACCGGTAGCAGATTTTGAAGCCCCGTGCTCTGAAGGCCTCTACCTTCACAGCCAAGTATCCTAATCTTGTCAGTCGGTATACCCTCTGCCAGTCTTCCGTAGGCCTAATGCTGACTAAGAAGATCGGCAGGGGCAATCTCGTTTTTGTGTTTCTCAGTTGAGAAACCCGGACTACATCTAATCCTTCGGATGTTAGAGTGATTTTTATTTCCTCAATGTTATAGTTTGTTGGTAGCCCCTTCAAAACTACCTTTTTGGGCCTTTCCGTCTTTAAGTTTAAACTGTGGAAGGGGATTTTCTCACTAGATAAATGGCGTTGTACAACCCTATAGGCGTCAGCGTCATTTGGAATCAATTTTAGCATGTCTCCTGTGAGCTTGCCAGATACTTTATTACCTGAGATTTCATTTAATTTTTTAAGGAGAGCCTGGTAATTGTCATTAAACTTGATGAAAAAACATTCCGCTTTTGGGTCTTTTTTCTCAACCACTACACTATTTTGCCTGTCACTATTTTGAACCGTTTTTGGTTTTGGTGCACTTTTGAACACTATAGGTTACGCGACAATTTCAGCATAACTCTTAGTTTTAACATTATCATTTACATCTTTATCAATTTTTTCACTACAATCCATGTTATCCTTGTCATTAGATTTTAAGTTTAATTCTCCATTCTGGTTTTTAGTAGGAGCATCCATAGTAGATTGCCCCTCTATCCTCCTCTTTTTATTTGGATTTTCAACAGGTTTAAGTTTATCTTCATCTTTAATTTCTTTAATTAAGCCTAGTTCTATCATTTTACATTTAATTACATCACTAGAATTACTTCCTTCACAGTTTTAAATCTCATTTAAATTACTAGCATAAAACCTATCCAAATTCTGGACCAACAAAAAAGAATTTACAGAAAGAAACGAACCCAGAATCTTGGAGACTTGGTCCTCGTCCCGTCCGAGTAGTCCATTCGTCAGTAGCTCCCTGATGTGTAGCGTCAGAGTGTAGATTGCCAGTGCACAAAAGTTCACAGCGTTTTTCACTTCTTCCTTCCAAGCGGGCATCAATCCATCCTTGGGCAGAGTATCACAATATTCAATCATGGCATCCCTGAGGCATGTTCCGAAAACGTACCCGCTATACCCCCTGATGTGAGGCTGGTTCTTCGCTATTGGCTAAGTTAAATGACGTAATGGGCGGAGCCTAGCATACACTTTGAAGTTTGACAGTTTAAGACAAAATCTGTCGTCTTCGAGATTATACGTGTTTACATTTTTCTTAGATGCATTTCGTCATGTATTTTACTTCATACACACATATTTATTTGCTTTTGATATGATTTTAAACTAAAGAATTAAATAAAATATATTATTATTATTACAACTTGATCAATGATAAAAATGCTTCATTTACGGGAAAAAAATTATATACAGCATACAGTTTAAAATGCTTGTGTTATATGTATTATGTTTATTAAAGGCACCTTATGCCCATTTTATATTGTATCGCAACTTTTTTAATCCTATTTTCATTGATAACTTATAGCACTTGAGGCAATTTGTTTTATTTTATTAATGTTTTAACTACAGAAAAGCAAGTTACCTATCCAAAACAAAATATATAACCGTTTAAATGTGGGTTACCATAACCTTTTTTGAAGTCTATTTCAAATATTTATTCAAGTTTGTAAACAAAACTATATGTTTGATTTAAAAGAAAAAGCCATACAATGGAATATTTTGGACAAAAAATGTGGAATTTTTTAAAAAAAATTAATCTAAAATTAATAAAAATGCAGGCTTACAATGTAATCCTGGGTAAAATATTTAGTGTAGAGGGTGAGTAATCCATCCCACTCTATATACCCAGTGATGTGCTAATAATTTTCTATGCTAAAAATTTTTAATAACTGACATGCTTCGAAAATTATATATATCAATTGTTTGCTGTTCCCATTAAATTCTAAACAAATAGATATGCATATTGGTTTCTTTACCATTTGAATTGGTGTGAGTAATGCTATGCCACCGTCACTAACCGAAAGAAAACAAAGTGGCAAAACTAAAAGAATGACATACCTATATTTTTATAGAACTGCATCAATGGATTTACAATTAAAGTACTTCAATACACCTTCTTCTGGATTTTAAGGAAATTTTGATGCACATTAACAATTACAATATGATGTGTGTCTTGATTTAGTGTAATTAAAAAAAGATTCGAATAGATTTTTTCCTGTAGTTGGGAGGGGGGGGGTATCTTTAACCAGGTAAGGCCATCAGTCACAACCAGTGCATACTTTTAAATATATAAGTTAATTTCTTGGCATTCTTTATTAAACTTTTATTTACTTCAAACATTTTCACTGTAACAGCTAATACACTTGAACATTGAAAATTTTGACAATCAGTACGTACCTACTGACTCTAGTTCTCGTTTCTATGTGAATAAAAGATACCAATAGATCAAAATAAATAAACTGCTGCTTTTGAGAATATAAATTTGTAATACTTTCTTGAAGAATCTGATTTGTCACCTAATTTTTTTATGCCTGGTTTCTTTACAGAAGTATTAAAAAGTTATATACCAATAGAATAGATGCTATGGATTTGAATCGATATCACCAGAAATAAACAAGTTGGTTGAGATTTGCACTCAATGTGTTATTGCGATTTGAACTTAGTGTGTTACCTGAAAAATTTGACTTTGGCAGAGGAATAGCTTTTTTTTTTTTTTTTACATTAATTCAAATTTCATGTTAACTACTTTATATGTAACAAATAAATGTATAATAGAATATACAATAGGCACTGATAGTGCATAGCCTGCAGTTCGTTCTAACTGATATTTCACATAAAGTGGTTTCAACTTTTCTTAGACAGTAAAACCCTCATATAATTCCATATTTTAGTATCTGAGCATTCTAAATTGATATTTTGTCTCTATGATAACCATCTACGTAATATATGTACACGTAATAGGTGAATGGAAACAAATATGAGTAAACAGATACAGCTTTCCGAGTACATTCAAGTTAAATGCCTGAAATATAGCTAAAATACTTGTTCATCAAAGGCGTCATGTGAAATATATTAGCTGCAGCCCCAATTTCAACTTCAAAATAGATCTGCTATTTATCTTGCTGATATTTGTTTCTCCAGTCATAATATTTTTTGTGAAAATAGCTTGATAAAACTGTTTTGCTCTTATAGTTTTGCAACATTCTAATATATCAATTTGTGAATAGGATATAATGGAGAAGACACTCCTATTGCAGATACTAGCATCCATGGACTAGTTTCTCACTTATTATATGCTCGTCATCATGAAATAATCAAAATTTGCAGGGGTAGCATGAAAGTTAGCATGCACCACAATTTTTTAGAACTTCTATGGGAACTAACATTTTCAGTTCTTTCACGTGGCCGGCTCAAAATTCATATACAATTTAGCTCAGGCCACATGAAGCTGCAAAGGCAAAGTTTATAAACACAAAGCCCATCTATAAGAGGCATTCTAAAAAATAGGGGTGATATTCCTATTACAGATACCAGTATGAGCATTCTTGGACTGGTTTCATGCTTATTATGCTTCATCAATATAGAATATCTGATATCTATAATGGTAACAAGAAACTTAATGTAGATCCAGGTATGGGTCATTGTGGCAATTACCCCCCCCCCCCTTTTCAGATATATGTGTCATTTCTTGTGATTCTATAGATTCACTTATAAAAGTTTATTGCAATGTCATAAATCCCAAAATGACAAAATTCATTTTATCAGGCTAGTTTGCTTCGTTTTATGATTAATCAAAAAAAATTTATGTTTCGATAACTATTTACTGATATACTACAAAAACAAATGTTTAATAAAAGAAACATGTCGAAGTATATCCCTTTTTATTTCTGCCTGAATCTGCCCTTGTAATGTACTAACTGTAAACTTTGCAGCTACTTTTTAAATTTGGTTAACTGTACTCACGATTCATTGAATGATGATCAATTTACAAGGACCTAATTAACCTTCAGCTTTCTATAAGAAATTCGGATTGGCTAGACATGGATTAACATAAACACTATGTAATAACAATTATAATGTTTTAAATTTGATTAAGTAGGTACTAGTCAATCAGGTTCAGTTGATTAAATATTTATAATTTTTTAAGATATTGTCCACCGGATGAACTAAAATATGTTTTTTAGGTAATGCGTATGCTTATCTTATTTGTACTGATTTTTTCCCATCAGTAGTACAGATAATAGAATTTTGATGCATAAAAGTAAATTCCTGCCTTAGAGTAAAGGTAAAAATAAATTTCAAAAGTAAATAAAAACATCCCATTTAATAAACTAATATCTATATATTTCAATTGTAACTGTAGACGAAGAAATTGAAAAGCAGATTTAATTTTAGCTAGAATCATTGTACTATTAGAAGGAAATTGTATATATAGCTTGATTCAGTACTATCTTATTATAGTGGCTCCCATAAATCTGATTGAGCCAAGGTCGCAGTTAAGATTTCGCCAAGGTTTTCGTTATCGAAAAAGTAATGTGACAATAATATAAACGTGCTGTTTCTTTAGGACTGCAAACGTTTGGTGAGGTTTTACAACCTACCCTGGTGATAAATCTTGGACGCTTGGCGATTCATCCTCAGGGGCCGCTATAATAAGGAAGTACCCTTGATTTTTTTAAATTATAGATATATATATTTAAGAAATATTTTTTGTCTCTATCCACCAATAGCATTACCAAGTAGGGAAATCATATTCCCTAGAAACCCATTTAAGTTCAGAGAAATGATATTTAGCGAAATGAGAAGCAAACTGTTTGGTTACCAATTCAATCCCCCCCCCCCCTCCTCTTCCTCAAAAAAAGAATTGCCTGGGACACTACACTACTGTTACACACATAATACTAACGTTAAAGTAAAATATTGTAATAGGATCAAATATTTGAACTATCAATGAATTTACATGTTTTTGTTTTAAATATTCTTATTTTCGAATTGAATGCTTTTGAGATAAGCATGTGTACGTTTGTAATCACTGATATCTCACAAATGATTCAAAAGTTAGTACTAATTTTCTATTACTCAATTGAATGTATCTTCAGGTAATGAAATATGGATAGCTATATTTTAATTTCAATATTTGTATAAAATTCATAATTTGTTGTCAAATCAAAACAAATTTTAATTTTATTTACATAAAAATGTTTCAAATATTTTATTAAATCTTATATAGTCTAATTTCCCATTCTAATCAGTGAATATGAAATTTCAAATATTTGAAATATGGTACATACATCATTTATATGCATTTCTACATAGCTCGTCAAACATTCCTATCCAGTGACATTAATTTCAATTACATATTTTCACAGGTATACGCTTTACTTCACTGGTCCCTAGAGTAGTGTATAAATAGTGCTTTACTATAGTTAAAAATATGCATTTTCTATTTAACAGTACAATCTGTTTGAATAACTTTAACTGCATAATAATGTTGCATGATATTAACTAATTTCAATTTATAACATGTTTATAAAGAAGGAGTTTATCCAACAGATATTTTAAATCAACTTACTGAATGCTGTTTTTGAAAATAATAGAGAGTAGTTACTAATTTAATTTTATATGAAGATGGATTTGATATCCTACGATGCATGAATAGATGCAAATTGACTTACCTAGTTAATACTGATGTTATCTGATTTATCCTGATGTAATGAGATATAATGAAGCTGAAAATACATAGTTAAAAGTTTGACTAGTTATCACTGCATCCAACCGATGCTAAAGTATTTCGGTAACATTAGATAGTAATATATTATCTAAATCGAATTATAGTTGTTGAAGTAATAAAGATAATGAAATTAATATTTGTTTCAAATAAATAATTTTGAGTTTAGAAATTAATAGTATTTTGACTAAATGTTTCAAACTGAAATTATTCAAGAGATTGAAGAATAAAACTTCAGGTTTTATATTTCAGATGTGTTATACAGAATAGCAAGTGTAAAGAGGTTTTTAACTGAATTAACGTTGAGTTAAATTCGAAATGTTCAGAAAAATTTGAATGATGTATCAATACATGCCTTTTAAATTTGAATATCGAAATTTTGTATATTCAAAATTCAAAGTGTAGGATAATACACATGTAATTGTATTAAACATTTCCAAAGTTTAAATATTGATTGTTAAATTTTAAACATAATTTGAAATAAACATGTTTAAGAGTTAAAATGTCCGTCGAAATCAGGAGATCATAAGAAACAACAACAACAACAGAGTTAAAATGTAAATAATTTTAACTCGAACACCAAATGAATTTTAAACGCGCAATAAATGTATATTATGTTAGTGTGAACTGCGAAGAATGATAGCATTTGAAACCATTATCTTGCATAATAGCTTACTGGCAATTAAAACTTTGGCAGCAGGGGGGGGTTAGAGAAATCATGTCCCACACTTTTACGTACGTACATGCGTATGTACACACATAAAAAGTTGTTTCGCACTTAGAAAAAGAAGTTACGAAAAAAAGTGTTTTAAATATTTTTGAATTTAATTTTTTTAATTATATACAATATTATAAAATAATATTTACATATCTTTTATAGTTACCTTTTAGTAGTCAAACGAACAGAAAATAAGTAGATAAGCAATCGAAATAGTGATAAAAAATAAAAATATGCAATTACATAATGCAAATGAAATATCTGGAATAAAAAAAAATGAAATTTCTAAATGTCTGATGACTTTAACAAACTTATGAAAAATATTCAAAACTCACTCAAAGGACAAAGATTAGTTTTCTTGCTTTTTTTAAAGCAAACACATTTATCACATCTTCATTGTCAATTTCAATGTCTATATAAACTGACATCAATGCCAGTCCATTTAGTCTTTCTTGACTTGTTGAATTTCGAAAGTAAGTTTTAATCCTTTTCAATGTCGAAAATATTCTTTCAGAGGTGCAGGTGGTTACAGGGAGGGTGCATAAAATTTGTAATAAACAAAAAATATTGGGGAAAAAATCTGCACTGCATTCATTCAAAGCTGTAATGGCACACTTAGGTCTATCAACACTCATTTCTTTCTCCACATTTCGTATTCCAGTTCTAAAGTGTCCCACTGCAACCTGTTTTTGTACAATTGTAACGTTTCTACATTGAACACTGTGTTTTCATCGCAACAGACAGATTGTATTAGCTGATCTAATGCAATTAACGTGGCTTTATGATTGGAAAATCTGTTATTTATTTGATTAACAAAATCATCAAAAAATGGAATAGCTATTGCAATTCGAAAATAAGTTTCAGAATTCGATGTACAAATATTTGCTCGGTATTTTTGCTTCGATGCTGTTCATTGAATTTTAATTTCTTTGTTTACAGAGTGCAACAAATGTTCAGCACATTTGTAAATGTTTAAAAACCTCTATTCTATATTTACCCTTATGTCAGCAAAAGTTTCTTGCAGTAAGTCTACATGTTGCATAGCTCCAGATAAATCACACTGCGGAGATTGTAACATTTTGCACACAGGCAGAGTGTATGAAAATAGCATAGATAAGCAGCACAAACTGATCACAAATTCGCTTGATAAAATAGATTTTAGCAACAATGATGCTTTCGAGACGTATCTACATCAGGATTGAAGCTTAAATCTTCTAAAGTTTCTACAATAGCTTTGTAGATTTCTTTGAATTTTAGAAGACTATCGTGGTTTTCTACCCATCTTGTTTCGCACATAGCTGTTAAAGTTTTCCATTTTGTTTTAGGAAAGTTAGATTCAATGTTTTATTTTAAACACCCTGTTCTTTTAGATGAAGATTTTTAAAAAATTCCCACGGCTTTAACAGTGCCAATGCAATTTCTTATTCTAACAACTTTGCATGAATGGCAGAGTGCTAAGTTCAGGAAATGAGAACTACAATGAACATAGAGTGCTTCTGGAAAATGTTCTCTTATTCGAACTTGCACGCCTTTAAAACTTCCTTCCATTGAAGAAGCTCACTTTCTTTCACTCCACTAATGCTGACCAGGTAGAAATTAGATGTCTGAAGTTTCGCAGAGGTCATTGGCGACTGTAAATTTCAAACAATTCGTCACCCTAAGCTTGGGACGTGGAAACAGCACGCAACTCGCTTTCCTAATATTTTTTTTTGTACACAATTTTTTACCCAGAGAATATAAAATTTTGTAATTTAATATTTCTTCAGGGGGGGGGGGGTGAAGGCCTCCCCTGAAGATGTACCAAAGTTTGATCTGTACCCAAGGGGATTGAATACCTTTGAAGTTTGATCTGTACCCAAGGGGGGCCTTGGGTACAGATCAAACTTCAAAGTATTTCATAAACATTAGATAATGGCTATTAGTGTTTGCTTTCTTCAGAATGTTACTTAATATCAATAAAATCTCAAAATCAACACCCATACAATTGAAATGAAACTTCATATATATGCTATTTAAATTACAACTTGGTATATACATATAGAATATATATTAATTTTATTAGTAATTTCATTAATTTGTATAACATCTTTTCACTCTTATACTATAGCACACTACTGTGATAAACAAATTAACTATGAATCAGATTAAAAAATATATTGCTATCTTCTACACAAATTTTATTAACCTAGAAGGAAATAAATCAAAGTTTCTCCTTTAATTTAACTGATACAACAATAAAAACATCTGACCACTTAAGATATTTAAACAGGCCAGGTGAAATATTGCAGTACAAGTTTATATATTCATATTTGGTCGGCGATCTTCAATCTAAAATTAGGTACTATAAAAAATAAGTTAGAAAATCATTCAATCGGATTATTACAGATGTATAAGGTATAACGTTCCAGTGTCAACATTTTACTCGCAAAAATTCTAATAAATATATCATATACTACTTACCTAAATTTAAGACATTTTTGTAGTTTTACGAACGTATATTGTCACACAACGTTATATCTTTGCACTATTTCTTTTTATCACAATTTTCTTCCCGATAACAAACATTTTTTTCCATGTATAATCTCGAAGACGACAACTTCAAAGTGTATACTAGGCTCCGCCCATGACGTCATTTAACTTAGCCAATAGCGAAGAATCGGCCTCACAGCAGGGGGTATAGCGGGTACGTTTTCAGAACATGCATCCCTGAGAGGCCGCAGTCCATCTCTTCGTCTAGCTCACCAGCAAGTCCGCGAGTAGCTTCCGTATCGAATGCATCCAAATCCATGTCGTCAGCGTAGAAACGATCAAAGCAATAGCACTACCACGTGGGAAAAACACACGTGGCACTCCAAAGTTGGAAATAAGACGTTCGTTCCTCAGAACGCATTTCGCTCGGCTCGCGCCGAGGCACTGAAAACAACAACTCTATAAGACTACATTTTAGTTCCAATCAAAAGAGCAAAAGAGAAAAGAGATCGAAAAAGTGCGCGATTTGCTTATATACTGCGAAACATCGCTGCCACAGATTGTAAACAAAATTATCGATGAACGATAAAATAATTAATGACAGACGATTTTAATATTACGATCAACCAATTAAAAACTCGAAACTTTAAAGAAGAGAAATGGAATTTTAGAGCAGACGAAAATTAAAAAGAAATGAAGTGAAACGATTTGGAAAATACGAATTCGGCAACAATTTAAATATGGACGATTCTGAAATATTTAAAAAGCTGAAAATAGAATAAAACTGTAAAATTGCGGTGAATTAACCAATTTTTAACCGAGAGCAATAAATTTGGAATCAAATTAAAGGGAATAAAAAGGGCAATAAATGGAATTGCAAATTAGCAAATTTAAATAAATTTAAATTGCTAAAACCTAAAAAGAACGAACTTTTGCCGTTTTTAACACAAAACCTATGGAATACAATATATTTGAACAGAAGAATATCAAAACCTAAATAATTGGAAAATGGATAACTAAAAGAGAATGGCTATGTAAATAAGACCCCTGAACACATTTAAACAAATAGCAAAACTCCTAAAATTTTTAAATATCCAAAAGTATAACCCAACACCTGTTTCAAGTTTGGTGATTTCCAGTAAACCAGTCTACAAAATTTGTTTCCTACCAGTGAAGTTCTAATAAATTGGAACTATTCCCCCTGTCTGATGACCCATCTGGTGAATATTGCTGTTATATTTAAACTTCTAATTTCTTAAATTCTCAATATTTGAGATGTATTTAATCAAATTTTATTCTGTAAATTTAAAATTCTAAGACTTTATTCTGAGAGCAAATTTCTAAACCTTCATAAATTTATAAGAGCCTGGGAAAATTCTAAAATTCCTTTAAATTTAATATTTTTTGTTAATGATTTTCTGATGGAATTTAATATAGATTGTTTTGAGTAAAGTTTTTATGCTAATTCCTTAATTTTAACTAAGTTGATAAAATTCTAATGTTAATTCTCCCTGAGTTGCCTGCCTGTGAGCAGTGTTTTTGTATTTGTTAATTTGAAGTCCTATTTAATAAACTAATTTTCTTTAAACTAAATATTATGTCTTCATTTATCTTTCTTAAACACAGCAGGTTTTATTCTATCTGTCAAACACAACACATTTTATAACAGTAAATACACATATTTATGACTTTTTTCAATTCAAACTAGAGATCTGAAGACTGAGAAATACTTTTTAAATTTGTAACTAGAAATAAATGTTGTCTCGAGTTTCACGATATTAATTTTCCATATGGTGAGCTCTATATCTCTAAAAAAAATTATATACTACGTAAACTACATAAATAGGAACGGCATTTTTGTACAGAACTTTTGTAACATTTTGTATGAAACATAAAATGCAAACTGAAGAATTTTGAATTAAAACCACAGTCAACTTTCACTTTTTGTTGAGGGTTAATGGGTCAGTGGCTTTTTTAAGGAAATTTCAACAAATACTCCTTTAACATTAACTAAAAATGCAGTTTTATCCATTTTAAAGAAATTTGAAAGCTTCTATTTAGGTAAGGAGGGATTGGACGATGAATCCAGACCCTCCCTCTAATAGAACTCAAAAATTAAATATCAAATTATGATTAGTAAAACAAAATGTTACTGAAATGTTCATTGTACATATACCGTAATAATTTAAGTAGTTTGCGTACCTATATATATATCACAACTGATGTGATAACATGGCTTAGTAGGCGTATTTCCTCAGCCATTCAATGCAACGAGAAGTTCGTACGACAACGGACACTGCCGAAATGGGAATGCCTTGCACCTTGCACAAATCGTTAGCGACAGAGGCCTGCTCCTTGGCGATATTTTCTTATAGCAAGCAACCCCACCGGTAACAAAGAAAATGTCACATGACATCAGAAACGACCTCTGATTGGAGGGAGAGGCCACTCTCTCTACCGGCTCTACATAAATGGGAAACTATAAAATTTGGTTAAACTCTCCATCACAGTATAGTATTCTGTACCACAGAATATAGTATTCTGTGCTCTCCATCTTCGGAAATGATTTAAAAATTACTGTATACTTACACCGGTAGAAGACCTTTTATTTGTTACTTGAGTTGAAAGTGATTTAATAAAATGAGTAATATGAAGCGACATATACTAACTCATACAAGAGAAAGTCTATTTATTTGTGAGATTTTTGTCAGAAAAGATTTCATCAAAATGGTCATTTAAAAAGATATTTCCTTACTCATACTGGCAAAAAGATGTGTCAGAGTGGATTTAATCGTAAGAGCCATTTGAATAAACATATCCTTACTCACACTGGTGAAAAATCACATACTTGTGAGGTGTGTGAAAAAGGATTTCATAATAAAGATCATTTGAAAAGACATTTCCTATCTCATACTGGTAAAAATCCATATATTTGTGATGTGTGTCAAAAGGAATTTAATCATATAAGTGCTTTTAAAATGCATTTCCTTACTCATACTGGTGAAAAACCACATACTTGTGAGGTGTGTCAGAAAAGTTTTAATCGAAAGAGTCATTTGAATACACATATCTTTACTCATACTGGTGAAAAGCCCTATACTTGTGAGGTGTGTCAGAAAGGATTTTATGCTAAGAGTACTTTGAATAAACACATCTTTGCTCATACTGGTGAAAAGCCACATACTTGTGAGGTGTGTCAGAAAGGATTTAAGTATATGAGTGATTTGAATAAACATATCTTTATTCATACTGATGAAAAGCCGCATACTTGTGAGGTGTGTCAAAAAAGATTTAAGTATAAGGGTGATTTGAATTCACATATCCTTACTCACACTGGTGAGAAACCACATACTTGTGAGGTGTGTCAGAAAAGTTTTATTTCAAAGAGTCATTTGAATAAACATATCCTTACTCACACAGTATGTGATGAGAAACCACATACTTGTGAGGTGTGTCAGAAAGGATTTAATTTTAAGAGTAATTTGAATACACATATCCTTACTCACACTGGTGAAAAACCACATACTTGTGACGTGTGTCAGAAAAGATTTAGTTCTAAGAGTAATTTGAATGCACATATCCTTACTCACACTGGTGAAAAACCATATACTTGTGATGTGTGTCAGAAAGGATTTAATTCTAAGCATTATTTGAATACACATATCTTTTCTCATACTGGTGATAAGCCATATGCTTGTGAGGTATGTCAGAAAGGATTTTATTCTAAGAGTAATTTGAATAAACATATCTTTACTCATACTAGTGAAAAGCTGCATACTTGTGAGGTGTGTCAGAAAGGATTTAAGTCTAAGAGTCATTTGAATAAACATATCTTTACTCATACTGATGAAAAGCCACGTACTTGTGAGGTGTGTCAGAAAGGATTTAAGTATAAGAGTGATTTAAATACACATATCCTTACTCACACTGGTGAGAAACCACATACTTGTAAGGTGTGTCAGAAAAGATTTAATTCAAAAAGTCATTTGAATACACATATCTTTACTCATGCTGGTGAAAAGCCGTATTCTTGTGAGGTGTGTCAGGAAGGATTTAAGTATAAGAGTGATTTGGGTACACATTTCCTTACTCACACTGGTGAGAAACCACATACTTGTGAGGTGTGTCAGAAAGGATTTAATTATAAGAGTCATTTGAATACACATATCTTTACTCATACTGGTGAAAAGCCACATACTTGTGAGGTGTGTCAGAAAAGTTTTAATCGAAAGAGTAGTTTAAATAAACATATCTTTATTCACACTCAAAAACCATATACTTGTGATGTTTGTCAGAAAAGATTTTATTCTAAGAGTCATTTGAATACACATATCTTTACTCATACTGGTGAAAAACCATACATTTGTGATGTGTGTCAAAGAGAATTTAATCATATAAGTGCTTTTAAAATACATTTTCTTACTCATACTGGTGAAAAACCACATACTTGTGAGGTGTGTCAGAAAAGTTTTAATCGAAAGTGTCATTTGAATACACATATCTTTACTCATACTGGTGAAAAGCCCTATACTTGTGAGGTGTGTCAGAAAGGATTTAATTATAAGAGTCATTTGAATACACATATCTTTACTCATACTGGTGAAAAGCCCTATACTTGTGAGGTGTGTCAGAAAAGTTTTAATCGAAAGACTAATTTGAATAAACATATCTTTACTCACACTGGTGAAAAACCATATACTTGTGAGGTGTGTCAGAAAGGATTTAATTATAAGAGTCATTTGAATAAACATGTCTTTACTCATACTGGTGAAAAGCCACTCGTGAGGTGTGTCAGAAAGAATTTAAGTTTGAGTCATTTGAATACACCCATCTTTACTCATACTGGTGAAAAGCTGCATACTTGTGAGGTGTCAGAAAGGATTTTTTTCTAAAAATCATTTGAATAAACATATCTTTACTCATAACCTACTGGTGTATTTGTAACCTACAGATGTCTCGTGAAAGATTTTTGGGAACAGCTGTGGTATAGAGAATTTAGCAAAATCTTCCATTTTTTTTTTACACCAAGGAAGACTGTATTTGAAAAGTTCTAACAAATGCAGTGTTAGGCTTTGTGTATAACAAATATAAAAATATATAATTAAAAATTAGGAATGCATGAAAACGTAATACATAAATGAGTATATGATAATGTATAAGAAAAAGATGATACTTAGAAAAACAAATTATACTTAACAAAATTTTAAAATATCATACTTAGAAAAATAATTACACTTTAACAAAATTAAAAACAATACTTAAAAAAACGATTACACTTTAAAAAATTTTTTAAATCAATACTTAGAAAAAATATTGTATCCGCAACAATTTCCATGACTTTCTTTTTATTTACCCAATTTAGACTGAAACTCAGTGGGGGAGACATCCACAGGGACCTTACCCTCCTTCCCCTACCGCCAACCTTTCAGAAGGACTTGCAGACCCACATGTTTAATGTGATCGTACTCCGCATGACCACGGCTGCAGTTTAGCAGTGGCGGGAATCAAACCCGGGCCTACCGAGCGCAATTCCTACCCGCTAATTTAAATTTTATAATGACCATATGCTAAGCTCTTAATTCCATCATTCCATCATTTAAAAAATCCATCAATCCACCATAATTCAGTCATTTAAATTTTATAATGGCCATATGCCAAGCTACTAATTCCATAATTTTAAATATCACTTAATTTTATAACCTGATGCACGATCATTAGCAAAAATTTTCAAACAAAAGAATAGACTCCTTTTCCGCCTTATCACAAATCGTTGCTTGGGGTAATTAACTTTAACACCGTTGACATGGAAACGCCGCTGGTAGTACACCTGTATGGGAATAAAAGGAAAATTATTTTGCCGGTTGCGCCCAATAAATTGAAATTCAGAAAATCCTGATCCTGCGGCAATTTTTTATTATTTCTTGATCAGATTGAGCTTTCAAGAAAGCCAGATCTTTGAACTTTCTAAAAATGTAAATTATTAGTCGAAAATACTTTTTCTGATGCGAGGATTTAAAAACCAAAGTTTGTTTTTTTGAGCCGAAAGTGACTTTTGTTTTAAACTCTTTAAAAAATATTAGAAACTGAAATTGAGGTTTGAAATTGGTATGCTTTTATTCCCAATTGTCTGCTCTTTCCGGTGGTGTGATTTGCTTTTTTCTACGACGTCTGGATGGTGGAGGAGAAGAAGAGGAAAAAAGCAGTCGAAATTGCATAAAACATTAAATAACAAAACAGATAATTAAAATTTTAAAAATCAGTTTTCAGGTGTCCCCTTCCCACCACCACGGATTTCTGATTGCCAAATTTCGTAGCTCTCCGATGTGCGGTCGCTGAACATATAGTGTATAAGACAGACAGACAGACATTGCCTTTTATTATTTACTAGCCATCTTTGGCGACCAGCCTGTTCACTACCCTTAAAAATTCTGACCGTGGCAAACTTGCTGGTGTGACCTACCAGAAAGGTATAAGGTAACTATTTGGACAGCCAAGAAGTGCCACCCAATGTAGACCAGAAACCAGTGGGGGAAGCATCCACAGGGACTGTACCCTCCTTCCCCTACCACCAACCTCTCGGAAGGTCTTACAGACCCACATGTTTAACGTCATCGTACTCCACGTGAATATGGCAGCAGTTTGGGCTGTGGCGGGAATCGAACCTGGGTCTACTGAGTGCAACTCCCGCATGCTAAACACTGGGCTACTTTGCCCCCCGTGACAATCTCCATAACTTTCTTTTTATTCACCCAATTTAGACCGGAACCCAGTAGGAGAGGCATCCACAGGGACCATACCCTCCTTCCCCTACCACCAACCTCTCGGAAGGACTTATGGACCCACATGTTCAATGTGATCGTACTCCGTGTGAACACAGTAACAATTTTGGGATCAAACCCTGGCCTACCAAGTACAATTCCCGCACTCTAACCACTGGGCTACTTTGTCTTCTGCGACAATCTCCATAATTTTCTTTTTATTCACCTAATTTAGACTGGAAACCAGTGTGGGAGGCATCCACCGGGACCATATCCTCCTTCTCCTACTACCAACCTCTCAGAAGGACTTATGGACCCACATGTTTAACTTGAAATACATCGCGACAATTAAGTTTTTACAATACAACAACAATACATTACGCCACAATACTACATCACACTCAATACATCGCCACAATTCAATCCACCATAATTCAATCATTTAAATTTTATAATAACCATATGCTAAGCTCTTAATTTCGTCACTTTCTTCCCTATAGTATTGCATATTCAGAACCGTGACGTCTCCTCCACCTTCCCTCCTCCTACTCAAAGAACTTCTGCCGGAGAAAAATACGGGTGAATAACTCCTTTAGCTGTTTGACGAGAAATTCTTAAAATCCCGATCCTGCAGCTATTTATAATTATTTCTTGACCAGATTGGGCTTGTAAGAAAGCCAAATCTTTGAACTTACTAAAAATGTAAATTATTAGTCAAAATTATTAATTTTTTTTCCGATGCCAGGATTTAAAAACCAAAGTTCAGTTTTTTGAGCCAAGTGACTTTTGTTTTAAAATCTTTAAAAAATAGTAGAAATTGAAATTGAGATTTGAAATTGATATATTTTTACTCGCAATTGTCAGCTCTTTCAGGTGGTGTGATTTGTTTTTTTCTACGACGTCTGGATGGTAGAGAAAAAAGGGGAAGAAACGTTCGAAATTGCATAAAATATTAAATAACACAAAAAATAATTAAAATTTTAAAAATCTGTTTTGACGTGTCCCCTTCCCGCCCCCCGGGTCTCCAATTGCCAAATTTTGTAGCTCTCCAATGTGCGGTCGCTGAACGTATAGTGTATAAGACACACACACAGACAGACAGACATTGCCTTTTATTATTTAAGACTAGCCATCTTCGGCGACCAGCCTGTTCGCTATCCTTGAAAATTCTGACCATGGCTCTCTCTTTAACGATGCTGCTCAGCAAAAAAATTATTTTTTAAAGATTGTCCCCACCACCACCCAATGCATAAATGCGCCGTGACAATCTCCATAACTTTCTTTTTATTTATTTTATTTTCTAAAGTGTTTAAATTTTTTCATTGTGGTCCCAACCACCTCCCAATGTAAACAATACATCACCACAATTCAATCCAGCATAATGAGCCAGAAACCTTATAAAAAGCAAACACTAATTCGGTTTGTAATTGTCGCTAGGCTAAAAATCATATAAAAAGCAAACAATTATTCAGTTTTTAATTGTCCCTAAGCAAAAACCGTATAAAAAGCAAACACTTATTTGGTTTTTAATTGTCCCTAAGCCAAAAACCGTATTAAAAGCAATCAATGATTAAGTTTTTTCATTGTGGTCCCAACCATCATCCGATGTAAACAATACATTGCAACAATTAATACATTGCCACAATTAAGTTTTTACAATACAACAATTCATTACGCAACAATAATACATCGCTTCAATTAAGTTATTTCATTATGGTCCCAACCACCACCCGATATAAACAATACATCACCACAATTAAGTTTTTACAATACAACAATGCATTGCAACAATTACATTTTTTCATTGTGGTCCCAACCACTACCCGATGTAAACAATACATCGCCACAATTAAAATTTTATAACGCTGAATTGCTGGCAGACAGTCTTAGAAGTCAGTTTGAACCACACCATGACATAATTGATCCAAGGATGGTTGCAATTGTGGACCCCAAGGTTGAACAGTTCATCACAACACCTACTCAATTCACTCTTACTGACGTCACCCCTGATGAACTTCTGCCCCGTATTCGGAATCTGAAAAAGAATAAATCTCCTGGGAAGGATCTTATTCCTACTAACATGCTCAAAAATCTTCCTTCTCTCCCTATTATCTATCTTTTTAAACTCTTCAATCTCCTTCTTCGTTCTAGGGTTCCCACTAAGTCAGGAAAAGAGGGGGAGAATTTCTCTCCTTCTAGAAAATTTTGGGAGAGATTTTCTGTTGTAAGGAGAGAAACTTAAAATTTCACTTTTTTTTTTAACATTCTAATTTAGAAAGTAATAAAAAAAGAAAGCATTAACTATAACTCATATTCTTCAACATTTAAATTTTTTAATTCTTAAACTAACATTCTTTTAACATTCTTACTAACATTCTTTTTTAAAATTTATTAGGAGTCATTTAAGTATTAAGTAAGCACATTTTTAGTAATTTTATATCTTCTCCCCTCCCACTTGTTAGCAAAAATACTCAAATTCCTGACTTCCCCCATGCTTACGTTATGATTTTATTTGCTGACTTAAAAATGTCTACATGGGTTATTTTATGTAAAATGATTCACATGCGAATTTACGATTTTTTTGGTCTGTAAACTGCAAAAGTCGAGGGCCGACTGTATTTACTTTATATTTTAATTTTTAAAATCATTTTATGATCAATTTTCATGCAGCAATAGCAATTAAAAACTTTAATGATTTTTGATCGCCGAACGCGAATATCGACGAAACTATTTCACTAGGCAAATAGAATTAGATAATTTTGGATATCGACGAAACTATTTCACTAGGCAAATAGAATTAGATAATTTAATAGAATTAATAATTTTGGCTTGATGTTTGAACATGGATTCTTTTTTTTGTATTTTATACAAAATTTGCAGAACATAAGGGTTGCATCATCCTTTTGTTGAATCTCAAGCCAGTCATGTGATTTTAGCCATTTTGTTTGAAAAGTGTCTACTTTTTTCTTTTTGTTTTCAAAATAGCTCTTTATTTCATAAATAATACGTTTGTAAAATAATTTTTCTGTATAAAACGTGAAACAATTACAAACACTGTAGTCGATGCAAACAGATTGGAAAAGTGGAAAATATTTTTTAAATTAAACGAAGTATGCCGAGGATCACATACAAATGCAGATTTTCGTGATGCTGCTGCAAAATAACCCTTCATTTTATTAATAATATGGTAGAAAAATGGTTTGGTTTTTATTCTTTGTATGTTAAACGAAAGAATTATAAAAAAAATTCAGTCGATGCAAATATATTGTAAAAATGGCAAAAAGATATTCATCGGTCATCTCTCCTCAGAAACTGTGGGAATCGCCGTATGCGAATGCCGTTTTCTTAATCGTGGAGAAACAGATTTTTAGATGCAAGAAAGGAATTTCTCTGATAAAAAATTCATTGCTTTGTTCAAATTTTGCGCCATTTTTGGGGCATATATGGCCAATTTCATGACATTTTTGTAACCTGCAGACATGCTGCGTACGGGGGAAAGGATTTTTGTCTGCGGAAAGAAAAAAATTTCTCAAGCAAAACACATAAAATGCGGGAAGTACTCGGAAAGAGCATAATTCAAATCCGTGAAAGAATCCTATAAAAGAAAAGCAAAATTTTATTTGATCAAATTTGCGAGCCGCACAAGCGAGGGAGACACTTATAGTTTTCTATAAAATATCTCGCTAATTAGAAACACGTAGTACTTTTAGTGTGCCCAAATCGCGATTGACTGCGATTCACATGTAGCTACAGGTTCGTGGTCCACGACTGACTGATCGTGATTTGTGGTTGCCATGCAATCGGCCCGATCTACCGGCCGCGGGCGCCGTGGGACAGAAAGGATTCTGAAGAATTTCTGTAGCCAGAAATGGCGACTTACTGTAATAATTTTAGTCGCCAATGGCAACCTGGCCACTGCGAATCTGCATCTCTAGTCATCGGGCATCAGATTTCTCTGTATCCAATTTGAAGGAAAAAATAATTTTAGGCCGGAACTGGAGAGAGAGAAATTCTCGTGCAGTCTAAATTTTTACACGAGATTTTTTATGGATTTCACGAGAATCTCGCGGGTTCGTGCTGAAATGGGACCCCTGCTTCGTTCTAACTATTTTCCTCAGGCTTGGAAGGTGGCTATAGTTGCTCCCCTCCCCAAGCCCGGTCTAGACCCTTACTCTTCCTGTCAACTATAGACCTCCCTCGCTTATGGGAACTCACGTTTTATTGGCAAGTCCTTTCCCCCTTGTTCACTAGGCCTTCTCAGGCTCAAGGCCCTGTGCCCCCCAGGGCGCACTTCTATCCCCCCCCCCCTTTTTTCTCTCTTCTGCTGGCAGTCCGCTTGGACCCCTGCTCTTTCACCTCTGAAGACTCGAGGAAGGGGCACGACCTCGGTCAACGCCCCCCCCCCCCCCTCTTAGTTGTAAATTCCTTTAATTAACTCTTCTGTCTTTTTTCCTTTTCACCCGAAGTTTAAAGGGAGGTACTTTCCTCTCCTGGGTACTTCTCTAACCCCGTCCTTGAGACCCCTGAGAATATATTACACCACAACAATACATTGCCACATTTAAGTTTTTTCATTGTCACAACCACCACCCGATGTAAACAATACATCGCCACAATTGAGTTTTTACAATACACCAATACATTACGCCACAACAATACATTGCCACAATTAAGTTTTTTCATTGTGGTAGCATTTAATGAGCTGGAGACCTTATAGAAAGTAAACGCTAATTTGGTTTTTAATTGTTCCTAGGCCAAAAACCGTATAAAAAGCAAACACTTATTCAGTTTTTAATTGTCCCTAGGCAAAAAATTGTATAAAAAAAAAATACTTATTCGGTTTTTAATTCTCGCTAGGCCAAAAACACTATAAAAGCAAACACTTATTCGGTTTTTAATTGTCCCTAGGCCAACAACAGTATAAAAAGCAATCAATGATTAATTTTTTTCATTGTGGTCCCAACCACCACCCGATGTAAACAATATATCGCCACAATTAAGTTTTTACAATACAACAATACATCACAACAATTAAGTTTTTTCATTGTGGTCCCAACCACCACCCAATGTAAACAATACATTGCCACAATGAATTTTTTACAATACATCAATAGAGTATGCCATAATAATACATCGCGACAATTAAGTTTTTACATTGTGGTCCCAACCACCACCCAATGTAAACAATACATTGCCATAATTAATTTTTTACAATAAACAATACATTATGCCACAATAATACATCACCACAATTAAGTTATTTCATTGTCGTCCCAACCACCACCCAATGTAAATACATCACTACGATTAGTACATTGCCACAATTAAGTTTGTTCAACACAACAATACATTACACCACAATACATTGCCACAATTTAATCATTTAAATTTTAAATTGATCATGTACTAAGCTCTTAATTCCATCATTTAAAATATCACGTTTTTCATCATAGGTGGATAATCCCATTTTAATTTGCTTAACAGTATAAATCTGATGGTTTTTACACTCTATTATATCTTCGCCTTGTTAGACAATTATAGTAATCTTGATGAGAAATTTATTTTTCCGCCACCACCAGAATTAATTCCCACCATCACCTAATGCATCAATTTTCTGCAACAATCTCCATAACTTTCTTTTTATTTCTTCAGAGTTTAAGATTTTTAATTGTGGTCCCAACCACCACCCGATGTACACAATACATCACCATAATTCAATCATTTAAATTTTATAGTGACCATATGCTCAGCTCTTAATTCCGTCATTTAAAATATGATGTTTATCATCATAGTTGGATAATCCCATTTTAATTTGCTTAATAGTATAAATCTGATGGTCTTTACTTGAAATTTTAAATTGTTCAACTCTATTATATCTTCGCCTTGTTAGACAGATAAAGTAATCTTGATGACAGATTAATTTTTTCACAGCATTGTTATTAACACCTTTAGCAGTTATCTTCTCCATGGAAGGTGTTTTTAAACTATACATCTTTGATCTCAGGCCAACAAACTCCAGAGTAGGGGTTCCATTTTAGACTCCATTCATTCCTTTAGTTCATTTTAGATTTTGATAATTTAGAAAATGAAATTTTGTTTCACTCTCGCTGTATTTCCTTATACACGATATTTTTTGTTTTCCCATCTGGTGCAAGTATAAATAGATTTCTATTCTCCTCAACTCTTGAACAACTAACATAAAGCTGTCCATGGGTGAAGCAAGACTTTTGTAGGTTGAGTCCAACGACTTTTAAACTCTGTCCCAGAGATTTGTTTATAATCATCGCAAAACTGAGCCGAACTGGAAACTGTAGGCATTTAAATTCGAACAGGAGGTTTGAAGATATGATAGGGATGCGTGGTAGCAAAACGCGACTTCCAATAGAATGACCTGTTATGATCGTTACCTCAAGGACATTAGGCATCATTTTCTTAACAATCAATCTTGTTCCATTACACAGTGCTGGTGGATCTAGATTTCTTAAAAGTATTATGGGTGCCCTAATCTTTAGTTCTAATTTATGCGAGGGCACACCGGAAATTTCCAGTGAATTCAAAAATTCTGGTGAGTACTTGACGACCTGATTTATATCTATTACAGAATCTACAGACTTGTACATATGAACAGAACCAGGAAGTTTCATGAGTAGTTGTCTGTTAATGACATTAACCGTTTCGTTCGTGGGAGCATAAATAGCCCTTTCACACAGCCACTTAGCGTCTCGGAAGTGACGCTCAATGTTGGGAAATACACATTCTTTTAGTTCTTCTGGCATTGTAACAATATTTCCAATTAATCCCATCTCTATTAATCCCTTGTCATCAGCGGTTATGTCCCCGTTTCCAAGTCTCAGTAGGTTCTCTGCAAATTCTTGAGCAGCGGCATGACCTGTCATATGAACTCTCATGTTCATTTCTAACCTGAGTCTTTGAACATTTGTCTAAAGGTAAGATGTTTTAATTGGTGCATGTATTTTATCATCTTTCGTACCACGTTGAATTACTGGAAGAGTCTGCCTGAAATCCCCAGAAAAAACTAAAGTGACCCCTCCGATACGTCTTGTGTTATGAAAAAGGTCTTGCATGGTAATGTCAAGAGCTTCCAGAGCAGCCTTGTTTGACATCGTGCACTCATCCCAGAAAATAAGCTTGCATCTTCTGAGATGTGCAGCCGTATTAGAACTTCGTGAAATGTTGCAAGTGGGATGTTCAACACTTGCTAGATTTAGAGGTAATTTAAACACTGAATGAGCTGTTCTTCCTCCAGCCAGAAGAGTAGCAGCAATTCCCGAAGAAGCTACAGCAAGGGCAACCATACCTCTCTGTCTCACTTTTGCTAAAAGAAGATTGATAAGATAAGTTTTCCCTGTTCCACCTGGTGCGTCTAAGAAGAATATTCCCCCCACTCCATTAAAAACAGCAGATGTAATTAACTCGAAGGCTTGTCTCTGATCCGGTCCATAGCTGCCAACCGTTCCGGATTTTCTGGATTCGTTCCGAAAATCAGAATTTTTTCCACAAAATCCGAATTTTTGAAAATATTCCTGTTTTACCCCATTTTTCCCCCTCTGCAACCATAAAAGTTACATATGTGCCAACTCTACTAAATTTGGCAGGAGACTCCCGATTTTTGAGTGTTTATCCCGATTTCCCACTTTTGAAGACACATCTCCCGATTTTAACAATTTTTTGAAAAAATCCCTACGTTTAGGGATAATATCCCAAAAAGTTTCCCTATAAAAGGGATTTTTTAGCTAAGTGGGAAATTTTTCTGTATTTGATCAAAAGTACTCTCATAAGATTACAGATCAGACGTGAAAAACTCTGGATTTTGGCCGGAAACTCCGGATGTTTCATTGCTTCTCCGGCGTTTTTTGTTTGAAATTTATCAATTAACCATACATGGTATAATTCCTCGGAAACGCCGATTTTCCGCTTTTTTAGCATTGATTTCTACTATTCCCGGGATCGTAGCAACTCCATAATAAAATGCAGGGTTATGCCAATCAAATTAACGTAGATTTACGGCCGCGTGTAATCTAATGTAAATTAAGATCTCGATCGCTTATTTTATGAAAGTAATAAATATACTTCTTCAAAGGTTGTTTAATTCAGCATAAATCGCTAAAATGTTATTTTGTTCATTAATTTCGCATAAACACTGCGATTGCGCAATTCAGTTTGTTCTCATGAATCGCCAAAAGTGTAATAATATCTTTTTCCATCCATCTCAATCTTCTACATATTGCATTTTTGATTGACCAAACTAACTTATTTTCATATTCTGATTAATTATTATGGTTACCCAGGTAACACACATACGGTATTATAACCGTTGTTAAACCGTTTATACGTTATATTTTCGTATGTGTTATACGATAAACGGTAATACATGGGTTATAATACCGTTATTAGTAAACAGTATATAAAAATACCATATATTATACGCATGAATTACCGTGTATGAACATACCGTATGTAGAAATACCGTTTGAAATACGTATGTATTACTGTTTATTTTACATTAAAATAATCGTTTTTATTACATTAAAAATACCAATTTATCATACGTAAAAATAACCATTAACGCTCCCCCCTTGCTCAAATCCTCTTTCAGCTTTATTTTCGAACCCTTTTCCCGAAGGCATTTTCATGTATTACCGTTTATCATACATTATAAATACCGTTTATCATACGTTATAAATACTGTTTATATTACATTAAAATTACCATTTTTCATACGTAAAAATAACCATTCCACCTCCCTCCCCTTGGGACTTCTTGCTAATCCCCTATCAGCTTTGTCCTCCAACACAGGTGGGCAGGGATCTCCTTTCTTGTTTATCTTCACCCTCCCAAGTTCTAACCCCGCCGATGCTACTTGAGTTCGGTGATCGGACGTGACGTCACGCAGTTCTGGAAGCTTCCAGAACGGACTCATTTCTACCTCAGGGGACGAAGCCATAAGCTCTGTGTATCTGGCAACACTGACTGCAGTTATTATTCTCCTTCCCACCATGTTTGTAGGTTTGTATCTTGAACTTGATTTTCCCGTGTTAGATTAACATGTTGCTTAATTTATATATTTTAACTTATTTAATTATATTTAGCTTTAACTTTTATTTTATTTTATATATCTTCCTAGCTTTGTTGTATGTATGCACATATTGCTTTAAAAGCAAACGGGAAAAGTGCATGTTTTCAGCATCGTGGTATGTGCATCCATGCTCGCATTTAATACTATTTAAGCGGAGATTAAATGAAAACGTGGTCCGAGATTGCATTTGTTGTCATGCATGCATGTTTATTTCAAATATTGTAAAATCAGAAATTATTCTTTTACATGTGTTTATATATTTTAGACTTAAGACAGTATACTTATACTAAATGAAAGTTGCTTCATTTATAACCTAATAAAATTCTAATTCATTTTATAGCAGTTTGTGTTCTGTGCATCTAGAAAGATGTTCTATTTGTGCTTTGTGCCCTTACTCACTCTGTTCACTCTTAAAAATCATTACAGTCGTATTGATACCACCGTTGATTTTTTAAAGGTAATATTTCTATTTTATGCCAATTTAAAATAGTTTTTATGTATTTTAGACTTAAGACAGTATACTTATAGTACATACTTACTAAATGAAAGTTGCTTCATGTATAACCTACCTGCAAGTAAAAATACTTATTTACTGTTGGTTGGTGTTTATAATAAAATAAATTTAATCTATATAATAATAACTGAAGCAACTTTCATTTAGTGTAATTATACATGTATGTCTAAAACTAAAATCTATTAAAAACATGTTAAAGAATAATTTGATTTTACAGGATTTGAAATAAACATGCATGCATAACAAATGCAATATGACTACGTTTTCATTTATTCTCTGCTTAGACAGTGTTAAATATTATAATTAATTTAATGTTATTTGCAGAAATAAAAAAAAATATACTAGGAAGAAATTTTAAAATAATACGCTACTTAGAAAAAGTTGATACAGGAGTGAAATGTTAAAAAACACAATACTAAATTAAAACAAATTTGATACTTTAAGAAAATAAAAAAAGAGTTGATACTTGGAAGAAATTTTTGGAAGAAGTAATAAAAGCCTTAAAAGAAAACATGATACTTAAAGGAAATAAACACACATAATTCTTAGAATTATTTTAAAAACACTGCAAAATTATATTTCATAACGTAGTAATTATAATTTTTGCAATTGTTAGAAATTAGAATTAAAAATATGCTTAGAATTTTTTCGACTAATTATATTTCTTTTAATTCATTTTATAGCAGTTTGTGTTCTGTGCATCTAGAAACATGTTCTATTTGTGCTTTGTGCTCTTACTCACTGTGTTCACTCTTAAAAATCATTACAGTCCTATGATACCACCGTTAATTTTTTTAAAGGTAATATTTCTATTTTATGCCAATTTAAAATAGAAAATGTTTCTATTTTGTTCCATACTTGCAAAGATAGCAAGAAAGTACTTGTCTGCACCAGCTAGCCAGCGTTGATAGTGAACGTTTATTTTCAGAAAGAAGCAGGGAATGCTTATGAACCAAACTTAATAGGCTGCAACCTGAAAATGCAGAACGCCTAATTTTCCTGTTCCGTAACTTACCTCTAACTTTGATTACAAAGAATAATTAGTTTGTTTTTAAACAATATTTCATATGGTGTAAAACTTAAGAAATTAAAATACTGCAAAAATGAATATTCATCCAAGGGTCATTCCGTGTCAAATCAACCAATGATCTGAACCTTGACATCATGGAAAATGATAATTTTTGGTACAATAGTAGTACCAGTGAAGCTGACAAAAACTGTAAAATATTAGATTTTTTGGGCTCTTAGTTTTCAGTTATTGACTTTCTTAAAAGCGAAATCTGCCAAATTTGGCAAAAAAGAAAGTATTTGACCTAGAGATCTCAAATTGGGGCAATTTTTTTTTTATTTTAATGGGTCTTAATTTGATATGACTATGCTATTTTCTAAAAACAATTTCTCTTTTAGTTTGTAATTATTTTAGAAACTCCAATTTTAAAAAAGAGTTAAATACCATAATCATGTTGTATATCAAATTAAGGCCTATCGAAAACAACAGACTGCACCAATTTGAGCTCTCTTGGTTAAATAGTTTTTGATCTACCACTGTTTAAAGATTTCAAAACTTTACCAGATTTGGCTTTTTTAAAAAAGTGAATAACTGAAAATCTAAGAGCCCCAAAAAATCTGAAATTTTACAGTTTTTTTAAACTTTACTGGTACTATCACTGTACCAAATATGATCAATTTTTTAGATATCAAGGTTCAAACCATTAAGTGATTTGATACAAAATTACATACATTTAGTACATAACTCATTAGCCAGTTTTTTCATACATTCAGCCCACATATGTTCTTAATTTTTACAATTTGCTACACACTTAATATTCAGGGTGGCCACTCAACCAGGAAAAGTCAGGGAATTTTGTGAATTTTTTTTTTTTTTATATACACTAGTTGTCCTTATAAAAACAGGACTGCCCAGTTTGTATGCCATTTTCGAAAAATTTCGCCAAGTATTATGCTGTACTCGTAACTTCTAAATAAAGGCTGCCATGTGTCCATTTGATTCCGTATAAAAACAAAAATGCGGAGTTTGTGCTCCATTTTGGACAACTGTCGCCAAGAATATTATATACATTTTACAATATTTTTTCGATTTTAATGACATTCTTTTGACATTGCTGAACTGACATTAATTATTCAATGGCTGTGGCTTGTTACAGTGTAGTTTTTGCATATCTTTAATGATGTCTGTCATTGTGAACAATTTGCAATGCCCATATTTAAGGACATCAGTTTAGACTATTTCTTTTTATTGTCTTCAGTGAAAAAAAACATTAAATTCTTTTAAATATTTCAGTAGTCCAATTTTGCTGCATTTACATGTATTTTTTATTAAAAATGTCAAAATTTATTTCTAAAAACAAAAAATGTGTATTTTTTTCTCCTGATTTAATATAACTTTTTTTGAATAGTGAAGTTAAATTGTTAAGATTCTTTAATCAAATTTGTAACTAAATAGGGATGTGCACACATTTTATGTTAAAATTACTGGTCTGGAATTTCTTTTCAATTCACCTGGAAAAGTCAGGGAATTTCAATGTGTCTGAAGAGTGGCCACCCTGATATTTCACATGCCACTCAATTTAATTTTTATATTTACAATTATAATTACAAAACGCTCAAGAACTTTTAAAATAAGTTCTTCTCCAAACTGAGTGAAGATAATTTCATTTCTTCCTTGCTCAAGAGTACAAACTCTCCCAGTTGCAGTAACAGGCTCTACATTTTGCAAAATGGTCTCACCTGGCACATTCAATACGTCACTCGGTTGAGGATGAAAGTAAGAAAAGGTCCCTTAGGATGTAGGAAGCTTACTTTATAGTTGCTCGTAACATTCTTCTTCTTAAGAATACATGCAAGCCACAAAGATCCTTTATAGACTATATAGTGCCAAATCCAGATTCAATTTTTGCTAAATTAGTTGGTGTAATATAGTCGAATGCTGTCACACGTTCAGTAAACCGGTGTTCACTACAGTAATAATGCTTAACAAGAAGCCGATTTTCAGAAATTGGGTAAAAAGAATGAAGTTTTTGAGTACAGTACAGTTGATGAGTATGAAGAAGTTAAAGAAATACTGTCGCCACAGTTGAATGACTTTAAGGCAATCATGGGTACTCAAAAACTTCATTCTTTTTACCCAATTTCTGAAAATATATTTCATGTTAAGCATAATTACTGTAGTGAACACCAATTTACTGAACATGTGACAGCATTAGACTATATTACACCAACTAATTAAGCAAAAATTGAATCTGGATTTGTCACTATACTCTATAAAGGATTTTGGTAGCTTGCATGTATTCTTGAAAAGACGAGCGACTATAAAGTAAGCTTCCTACATCCCAAAGGACCTTCTCCTTCTTTATTTTATCCTCAACCAAGTTACGTATTGAATATTTGAATGTGCCAGGTGAGACCATTTCGCAAAAAGTGGAGCCTGATACTGCAACTGGGAGAGTTTGTACTCTTGAGCAAGGAAGAGATGAAATTGTCTTCACTCAGTTTGGAGAAGTACTTATTTTAAAAGTTCTTGAAAAGTAACGTTTTGTAACTGATTGTAAATACAAAATTAAATTTTGAGTGACATATGTGAAATATTAAGTGTGTAGCAAATTGTTAAAATTGAAAAGAACATACGTGGGCTGAATGTTTGAAACAACTGGTTAATGAGTTATGTACTAAGTATATGTTATTCCGTGTCAAATCAATTAATGGTTTGAACCTTGATACCTCAGAAATTGATCATTTTTGGTACAGTGATAGTACCAGTAAAGTTTACAAAAACTGTAAAATTTCAGATTTTGGGGGCTTTTAGATTTTCAGTTATTTACTTTTTTAAAAAAGCCAAATCTGGCAAAGTTTAGAAATCTTTAAACAGTTGTAAATCAAAAAATATTTTACACAGAGAGCTCAATTTAGTGTCGTGCTTTTGTTTTCAATGAACCTTAATTTGATATACAACATGATTACGGTATTCTAGCTCTTTTTTTTTTAAATTGGAGTTTTTAAAAAATTACAAACTAAAAAAAAAATTTTTTTTTTAGAAAATCCAAAAAAAAAAAACTGATTTCTTTAAAATATATATATATATTAAAGACATTAAGGAACTATTTGTGTGCCAAATTTCATAGTCGGTCGTTAAGGGGTTCCTATGGAAATTAAATTTTTTGTAATTTAGCTAATTTCACTTATAGTTTAATACAAAAAAAAATAATTTTCATAGGAACCCATTGGCTTCCCATTATGAAACTTGGCATACAAGTAGTCCATAAAGCATATATTTTTTTCAATAAAATTAAAAGGGGTGTTTTTGAGATTCAAAAAAAAATTTTTTGAAGCTTTTCAAAAAATTCAAATTTGAAATAGCATAGTCATGTTATATATCAAATTAAGACTCATTAAAAGCAAAAGAAAATGACACTAATTTAAGCTCTTTAGGTTAAATAGTTTTTGATCTACAGCTGTTTAAAGATTTCAAAACTTTGGCAGATTTCGCTTTTTTGAAAGTCAATAACTGAAAAACTAAGAGCCCCAAAAATCTGAAAATTTGCAATTTCTGTAGTCTTTATAGTTACAATAAATAAACACTTTTCAGCTATGTTGTAAAGTGTTAAAAAGGAAAAGATTTCATTATGAGCAAGAGTACATTTTGAAATTGACACTGAAAAAACTGTGAAAACATGAATAGTCGAATTTTCATTAAAAAAAAAAAAATCGTGCAGAAAAGTCTCATTTATAAGCATTTATAAAAAGATATTTCGGTATAATTTTTTTAAATACAGGAGTTGAAGAATTAAAAAAAAATATATACTAGGAAGAAATTTTAAAATAGTATGCTACTTAGAACAAATTTAAAAAAAAGTTGATACAGGGGGTGAAATGTTAAAAAACACAATACTAAATTAAAATAATTTGATACTTTAAGAAAATAAAAAAAATACCTGGAAGAAGTTAAAAAAGCCATATACTTAAAAGTAAATAAACATGATACGTACAAGAAATAAAAACACACATAATTCTGGGAATTTTTTTAAAAACATTACACACAAAATTATATTTCGTAATGTAGTAGATTATAATTTTTGCAATTTTTGGAAATAATTGTGAAACAGTTTGTGTTCTGTGTATCTAGAAACATGTTCTACTTGGGCTCTGTGCCCTTACTCACTGTTTTCACTCTTAAAAATCATCACAGCTGCATGATACCACCATTGATCAGAGATGTGTAGTTTTAGCATGCACATATATAATTTAAAATAGCCTATAAACTTAATTACAATATTATTAATATTGTTTTTTGATATATTTTTAGTATTGATGTTTACTTTTAAAAAATTAACTCTTTAAAAATTGCAAAAATGTTTTAAGTATTATGTGTTTTAATATATCCCAAAATTTTATTCTGTATTTTTAAGTTATTTTCAATTTAAAATAGCTTATCTTTTAGATTTAAAATTATATTTCATAATGTAATAGATTATAATTTTTGCAATATTTAGAAATAAAAATATATTTAAATATAAACTGAAAATAAAGGAAAAAACATTTTTGCATTAAAATTATTATATTAACAATATATAATATAAATTAAAATAAAAATTTTATTACATATGAACAGAGTGATTCTATAGTATTGTGAATTTTGCATACATGACACATTTGATATATCGTATCTTTGTAAAAATATGATTTAGATGAATGTATTTTAAAGATACTGTTTCAGATTGTGTTGATTTCAAATTTATAAATTCAAGTACATTATTGAAATCAACACAATCTGAAAATTTGACATCTATTATAAAAATATATTCACCTGGCTCAATATTTTTGTTTTACAAAGATGCATAAAACTTTGTAAATATCATGTCTGCAACATGCACTATTCTGTAGAGTTGTCCAATGTGTGATAAATATATATATAAACACGTAATAAATACGTGTAGAAACACAATATAAACACGTAATAAATACATGTAGAAACACAATATAAATATGTATGGGAATACATTATAAATGCGTATGGGAACGCATAAATACATATGGGAACACGTTATAAACATGTATGTGGATATATGTAAGAAACACGTATGTGAATATACGTAATATACACGTATATGATATGTAAAAAACATGTATCTGGATACGTAATAATAACGTATGTGGATATACGTAATATACACGTATGTGATACGTAATTAACATGTATCTGGATACGTAATAATAACATATGTGGATATACATAATAATAACGTATGTGGATACGTAATATACACGTATGTAGATACGTAATAATAATGTATGTGGGTATACGTAATAATAACGTATATTTATACGTAATAAATACGTATGTGCATATACGTAATAATAACGTATGTGCATATACGTAATAATAACGTATGTGAATATACGTAATATTAACGTATAAGGATACGTAATAATAATGTATAAGGATACGTAATAATAACCTTTTTTATAACGGTTGGTATACCGTATTCTAACATACCGTTTTTGCGTAATAATTATGTATGGCCAGACACGTACCCAGGTAACACACATACGGTATTATAACCGTTGATAAACCGTTTATACGTTATATTTTCGTATGTGTTATACGATAAACGGTAATACATCGGTTATAATACCGTTATGAGTAAACGGTATATAAAAATACCGTATATCATACGTATGAATTACCGTGTATGAACATACCGTATGTAGAAATACCGTTTTAAATACGTATGTATTACTGTTTATTTTACATTAAAATAACCGTTTTTATTACATTAAAAATACCAATTTATCATACGTAAAAATAACCATTAACGCTCCCCTCTTGCTCAAATCCTCTTTCAGCTTTGTTCTCGAACCCTTTTCCCAAAGGCATTTTTATGTATTACCGTTTAAAATACATTATAAATACCGTTTATCATACGTTATAAATACCGTTTATATTACATTAAAATTACCATTTTTCATACGTAAAAATAACCATTAACGCTCCCCCCCCCCCTTGCTCAAATCCTCTTTCAGCTTTGTTCTCGAACCCTTTTCCCGAAGGCATTTTCATGTGTCCCTTCTTGTTTATCTTCACCCTCCCAAGTTCTAACCCCTCCGTGACGTCACGCAGTTCTGGAAGCTTCCAGAACGGACTCATTTCTACCTCAGGGGACGAAGCCATAAGCTTCGTGTATCTGGCAACACTGACTGCAGTCATTACTTCCCATTCCCGCCATGTTTGTAGGTTGGTATCTTGAACTTGATTTTCCCGTGTTAGGTTAACATGTTGCTTAATTTATTTATTATATTTTAACTTATTTAATTATATTTAGCTTTAACTTTTATTTTATTTTATATATCTTCCTAGCTTTGTTGTATGTATGCACATATTGCTTTAAAAGCAAACGGGAAAAGTGCATGTTTTCAGCATCGTGGTATGTGCATCCATGCTCGCATTTAATACTATCTAAGCGGAGATTAAATGAAAACGTGGTCCGAGATTGCATTTGTTGTCATGCATGAATGTTTATTTCAAATATTGTAAAATCAGAAATTATTCTTTTACATGTTTTTATGTATTTTAAACTTAAAGATGGTATAACTTGAATTTTAAACTTAACCTGCAACCTGAAAATGCAGAACGCTTAATTTTCCTGTACCGTAACTTACCTCTTACTTTGATTACAAAGAATAATTAGTTTGTTTTTAAACAATATTTCATATGGTGTAAAACTTAAGAAATTAAAATACTGCAAAATTGAATATTCATCCAAGGGTCATTCCGAGTCAAATCAACCAATGATCTGAACCTTGACATCATGGAAAATGATAATTTTTGGTACAATAGTAGTACCATTGAAGCTGACAAAAACTGTAAATATTAGATTTTTTGGGCTCTTAGTTTTTAGTTATTGACTTTCTTAAAAGCGAAATTTGGCAAAAAAAAAAAGTATTTGACCTAGAGATCTCAAATTGGTGTCATTTTTTTTTTCTTTTAATGGGTCTTAATTTGATATGACTATGCTATTCTCTAAAAACAATTTCTCTTTTAGTTTGTAATTATTTTAGAAACTCCAATTTTAAAAAAGAGTTAAATACCATAATCATGTTGTATATCAAATTAAGGTCCATCGAAAACAAAAGACTGCACTAATTTGAACTCTCTTGGTCAAATAGTTTTTGATCTACCACTGTTTAAAAGATTTCAAAACTTTACCAGATTTGGCTTTTTTAAAAAAGTGAATAACTGAAAATCTAAGAGCGCAAAAAATATGAAATTTTACGGTGTTTTTAAACTTTACTGGTACTATCACTGTACCAAAAATAATCAATTTTTTAGATATCAAGGTTCAAACCATTAAGTGATTTGACACAAAATGACATACATTTAGTACATAACTCATTAGCCAGTTTTTTCATACATTCAGCCCACATATGTTCTCAATTTTTACAATTTGCTACACACTTAATATTCAGGATGGCCACTCAACCGGGAAAAGTCAGGTAATTTTGTGAAAATTCTGTTTTTTTTTTGTTTTTTTTAAATACTAGTTGTCCTTATAAAAACAGGACTGCCCAGTTTGTATGCCATTTTCGAAAAATTTCGCCAAGTATTATGCTGTACTCGTAACTTCTAAATAAAGGCTGTCATGTGTCCATTTGATTCCGTATAAAAACAAAAATGCAGAGTTTGTGCTCCATTTTGGACAACTGTTGCCAAGAATATTATATACATTTTACAATATTTTTTCTATTTTAATGACATTCTTTTGACATTGCTGAATTGACATTAATTATTCAATGGCTGTGGCTTGTTACAGTGTAGTTTTTGCATATCTTTAATGTCTGTCATTGTGAACAATTTGCAATGCCCATATTTAAGGACATCAGTTGAAACTATTTCTTTTTATTTCTTCAGTGAAAAAAACATTAAATTCTTTTAAATATTTCAGTAGTTCAATTTTGCTGCATTTACATGTATTTTTTATTAAAAATGTCAAAATTTATTTGTAAAAACAAAAAATGTGTATTTTTTTCTCCTGATTTAATATAACTTTTTTTTAATAGTGGAGTAATTGTTAAGATTCTTTAATCAAATTTGTAACTAAATAGGGATGTGCACGCATTTTATGTTAAAATTACTGGTCTGGAATTTCTTTGCAATTCACCTGGAAAAGTCAGGGAATTTCAATGTGTCTGAAGAGTGGCCACCCTGATATTTCACATGCCACTCAATTTAATTTTATCTCTACAATTATAATTACAAAACGTTCAAGAACTTTTAAAATAAGTTCTTCTCCAAACTGAGTGAAGATAATTTCATTTCTTCCTTGCTCAAGAGTACAAACTCTCCCAGTTGCAGTAACAGGCTCTACTTTTTGCAAAATGGTCTCACCTGGTACATTCAATACGTCACTCGGTTGAGGATGAAAGTAAGAAAAGGTCCCTTAAAATGTAGGAAGCTTACTTTATAGTCGCTCGTAACATTATTCTTCTCAAGAATACATGCAAGCCACAAAGATCCTTTATAGACTATATAGTGCCAAATCCAGATTCAATTTTTACTAAATTAGTTAGTGTAATATAGTCGAATGCTGTCATACGTTCAGTAAACCGGTGTTCACTTCAGTAATAATGCTTAACAAGAAGCCAATTTTCAGAAATTGGGTAAAAAGAATGAAGTTTTTGAGTACAGCACAGTTGATGAGTATGAAGAAGTTAAAGAAATACTGTCGCCACAGTTGAATGACTTTAAGGCAATCATGGGTACTCAAAAACTTCATTCTTTCTACCCAATTTCTGAAAATATACTTCATGTTAACCCTTTCGGGACGACGGCATTCCGGAGCTGTCGCGGCCCAAAGGACGACGCGCTTCGCTTCCGAACTGGTCGAAAAAGACGGCGCATTTTTTGCGCTAAGCCTAACTCTAAAAAAAAATTCACTAAAAATCACCTATTCAACACAGAAATCTACTTTTTACAGGAATAAAAGAAATATTTATGTTCTATTTGATGTATAATTTTCATACAAATCTAAATACAAAATACTCGTTAGTTGCTCCCATTCTTTTATCCGAAATAAACGAATAATTTCACTGCCTCTAAAACCCAAACAAAAAAAATACTCCCTTATATTCCTATGATTCACCAACGAAATCATAACGCTGAAATAAAAATAAAAACCGAAACTCAATTATAAAATTGTTGATGCTACGAGAATTGCTCTGTTTGTTTATGTTACAAAATGATTTTCACTGCTCCAAATGGAGAAATAATTCATTCTATCCTCTTCTACCAAGGTCATGCCTCTGCAAAATGCATTGAAGTTAGTTCCATGGACAAGTAACGCCATCTAGTTCACAAATTAAAACGTTCTGCGTACTGGCACTTATGCGTGCCACTATCCGCTTGCGGTAAAATTCCCTCTGGCCCGAATGAGTGCCGCTCGTCCTTGAATGCATGTTCGCATCTGGCACCTATGCGTGCCGTTCGTCGCGAAAGGGTTAAGCATAATTACTGTAGTGAACACCAATTTACTGAACATGTGACAGCATTAGACTATATTACACCAACTAATTAAGCAAAAATTGAATCTGGATTTGTCACTATACTCTATAAAGGATTTTGGTAGCTTGCATGTATTCTTGAAAAGACGAGCGACTATAAAGTAAGCTTCCTACATCCCAAAGGACCTTCTTCTTTATTTTATCCTCAACCAAGTTACGTATTGAATATTTGAATGTGCCAGGTGAGACCATTTCGCAAAAAGTGGAGCCTGATACTGCAACTGGGAGAGTTTGTACTCTTGAGCAAGGAAGAGATGAAATTGTCTTCACTTGTTTGGAGAAGTACTTATTTTAAAAGTTCTTGAAAAGTAACGTTTTGTAACTGATTGTAAATACAAAATTAAATTTTGAGTGACATATGTGAAATATTAAGTGTGTAGCAAATTGTTAAAATTGAAAAGAACATATGTGGGCTGAAAGTTTGAAACAACTGGTTAATGAGTTATGTACTAAGTATATGTTATTCCGTGTCAAATCAATTAATGGTTTGAACCTTGATACCTCAGAAATCGATCATTTTTTGTACAGTGATAGTACCAGTAAAGTTTACAAAAACTGTAAAATTTCAGATTTTGGGGGCTTTTAGATTTTCAGTTATTTACTTTTATTAAAGACATTAAGGGACTATTTGTGTGCCAAATTTCATAGTCGGTCGTTAAGGGGTTCCTATAGAAATTAAATTTTTTGTAATTTAGCTAATTTCACTTATAGTTTAATACAAAAAAAAATAATTTTCATAGGAACCCATTGGCTTCCCATTATGAAACTTGGCATACAAGTAGTCCATAAAGCATATATTTTTTTTTCAAAAAAATTAAAAAGGGTGTTTTTGAGATTTAAAAAAAATTTTTTTGAAGCTTTTCAAAAAATTCAAATTTGAAATAGCATAGTCATGTTATATATCAAATTAAGACTCATTAAAAGCAAAAGAAAATAACACTAATTTAAGCTCTCTAGGTTAAATAGTAAGTCTCATTTATAAGCATTTAAAAAACGATATTTCGGTATAATTTTTTTAAATACATGATTTGGAAGAATTAAAAAAATATATATACTAGGAAGAAATTTTAAAATAATATGCTACTTAGAACAAATTTAAAAAAAAAGTTGATACAGGGGTGAAATGTTAAAAAACACAATAATAAATTAAAATAATTTGATACTTTAAGAAAATAAAAAAAAATACCTGGAAGAAGTTAAAAAAGCCTTATACTTAAAAGAAAATAAACATGATACGTACAAGAAATAAAAACACAATTCTGGGAATTTTTTTAAAAACATTACACACAATATTATATTTCATAATGTAGTAGATTATAATTTTTGCAATTTTTAGAAATAATTGTGAAACAGTTTGTGTTCTGTGTATCTAGAAACATGTTCTACTTGGGCTCTGTGCCCTTACTCACTGTTTTCACTCTTAAAAATCATCACAGTTGCATGATACCACCATTGATCAGAGATGTGTAGTTTTAGCATGCTAAATTAAAATTTAAAATAGCCTATAATTGTAATTTAAAATAACCTATAAACTTAATTACAATATTATTAATATTGTTTTTTTTTTATATATTTTTAGTATTGAAGTTTACTTTTAAAAAATTAACTCTTTAAAAATTGCAAAAATGTTTTAAGTATTATGTGTTTTAATATATCTTAAAATTTTATTCTGTATTTTTAAGTTATTTTCAATTTAAAATAGCTTATCTTTTAGATTTAAAATTATATTTCATAATGTAGTAGATTATAATTTTTGCAATATTTAGAAATAATTAGAATTAAAAATCTATTTAAATATAAACTGAAAATAAAGGAAAAAAACATTTTTGCATTAAAATTATTGTATTAACAGTATATAATATAAATTAAAATAAAAATTTTATTACATATGAACAGAGTGATTTTATAGTATTGTGAATTTTGCATATATGACACATTTGATATATCGTATCTTTGTAAAAATATGATTTAGATGAATGTATTTTAAATTTTAAAGATACTGTTTCAGATTGTGTTGATTTCAAATTTATAAATTCAAGTACATTATTGAAATCAACACAATCTGAAAATTTGACATCTATTATAAAAATATATTCACCTGGCTCAATATTTTTGTTTTACAAAGATGCATAAAACTTTGTAAATATCATGTCTGCAACATGCACTATTCTGTAGAGTTGTCCAATGTGTGATAAATATGTATATAAACACGTAATAAATACGTGTATAAACACGTAATAAATACGTGTAGAAACACAATATAAACATGTAATAAATACATGTAGAAACACAATATAAATATGTATGGGAATACATTATAAATGCGTATGGGAACGCATAAATACATATGGGAACACGTTATAAACATGTATGTGGATATACGTAAGAAACACGTATGTGAATATACGTAATATACACGTATATGATATGTAATAAACATGTATCTGGATACGTAATAATAACGTGTGTGGATATACGTAATATACACGTATGTGATACGTAATTAACATGTATCTGGATACGTAATAATAACATATGTGGATATACATAATAATAACGTATGTGGATACGTAATATACACGTATGTAGATACGTAATAATAATGTATGTGGGTATACGTAATAATAACGTATGTGGATATACGTAATAATAACGTATATGGATACGTAATAAATACGTATGTGCATATACGTAATAATAACGTATGTGAATATACGTAATATTAACGTATAAGGATACGTAATAATAATGTATAAGAATACGTAATAATAACCTTTTTTATAACGGTTGGTATACCGTATTCAAACATACCGTTTTTGCGTAATAATTATGTATGGCCAGACACGTAAAGATTACGTATTACTTGATACGTAAGAATTACGTATTTGTGCTACCTGGGTAATTTCTTAATTATTTTCGCATAAACAGTGCGATTGCGCAATTCAGTTACATCGCGTGAAATGCCGAGAGTACGTTAGTATCTTTTCCCATATATCTCCATCATTTAAATGTTGCATATTAGATCGACTAAATTATCTTATTTTCATATTCTGATTAATTATTATTGTTAATTTCTTAATTATTTTCGCATAAACTGCGATTGCGCAATTCAGTTACATCGCATGAAATGCCGAGAGTACGTTAGCATCTTTTCCCATCCATCTCCATCATTTAAATGTTGCATATTAGATCGACTAAACTAGCTTAGTTTCATATTCTGATTAATTATTACTGTTAATTTCTTAATTATTTTCGCATAAACAGTGCGATTGCGCAATTCAATTACATCGCGTGAATTGCCGAGGGTACGTTAGTATCTTTTTCCATCCATCTCCATCATCCTTCCTCGTATTTTCCTCTGCCAAAAGATGCTTCATATTCCATTCTATCACCCCCTGCAAACTGCAAAGAGATTTGAGTCCGCATTATTGCGTGGTTATGTTCAAGAGAATGTCCTATACTTTAACATGGGCGGAGAATAGTCGAAAACCGCAAAAACGAATCGCAAGTGTACGTCTCCAAAGAACACTAAAGGACAGACAGACACGACACGACACACACAAGGATATTCAAGAAAGGACGTGGATGCTGTGATGTGATATCATGCCCTGTCCGCTTTCGGAACCTGTTGCTTTCTTGGACCTTTATACGGCAAATCAGATGGCCATCAACAAAAAAGATGATCCCTCCCTCTTCTTAGAATTCGTCAAGACATCGGAAGTGTTTCTCGCCGATTATGCGGACGAAAATGGTGATTCCCCTTCCCAATCTGTGGTGCTACCCCTGGCCTGTGCTGAAATCATCGAGAAGCTGAGAGATATCGAGAACAGCGGACTTACTCTCAAGTTCGACTCTAAAATCAAATGGATTCAAACCTTCATCTCAGACATCGCAGACTTTCTGGTTGACCTTGCCCACGAAGAAGACGAGGCCCTGAAGTCACAGCCTGTAACGATGAAAGATTTCCAGGGTAAGTGCTTTTCTGCTTATCGTTACTTTGAGAACCCATTTTCCAATTCCTTCCCTGAATGCATTGACTTCGCTCTTATCTACGATAACGACACTGCTAAAAAATTTAAAACTAGAAAAACCAAATTTATCAAATTCATTGCAAATTGCCCCCCCCCCCCTCCCCTGCGGGATGGACGACCAAACAGACACCTACTAAAACTACTCCTTCGGAACCCTTAACTTTTGATGTAGATTTTAACGAACAGAAGGACACCACCCCTATCCAGGAAAATGATACCAACTTACCCTCTCAGGATACCACTGACGAAAATTTCAAATTCCCGAGTCCGAGACTCACCTGTAAAATTGCCGCTCCGCGTGCTTCCACGCCTGTTCATACTGATAACTCCTTTGAACTTCTTGATAACGTACAAATTGAAACCCTCGCTGATCAGGCTAAAAACACGGAAGTTATCATCAAACCCCAGCCGTTCTTCATTCATGCCTGCTCTGACTGGCAGAAGCTTGTTACGGACATTAACACCTATCTTGACACCCCCATCACGGGAACGTACAGTCGGGACATGATCAGACTTTCTCCTAACAGTATTGAAGACTTTCGTAAACTGAAAAAATTTCTAACGGACAAAAACATTCCCTTTAGCTCCTTCAATCTTTACAATGAAAAACCCTCTAAATTCTTAATTCGCGGTCTTCCCACTAACACGGAAATTGAAGTTATTGAAAACGAACTCAGAGCGCTTGGTATTCAGGTCGCTAGGATCACTCAATTTCAAAATCGGAAGTTAGGAACTCCCTTGCCCATTTTTCTCACGCTTGTTAATCACAATTCTGTCAGCTCCTTTCTCGAAATCAAGCAACTGCTTCACATCAGAATTTACATTTCGCCCTTTGTTTCTAACGGCACTAAGTTTGCTTGTCGTACCCGTCACCATCGTGAATAACAGGCCTCACAAGGGTAATAAACCAAACCGCCTACGTCATCGGAAAGGGTGTTAGAAAATTGTGCTTGGTAGTGTTAAACGTATGAGCGATATAGGGTATCTCCAGAATATTGGATATTTAATAATCATTTGATGGCCATTACAGGTATTATGTTTTATTATGTGTTCGTTAATGTTTCTGACAGTCGCTGCCAAAAAAAAATTAAATTTTTTTGGTAATTTTTGCAGTTTTTATCATTTTTCTTGCATCATGCGTTAAGCCTCGTCATTCAATGCTCGTAGTATATGTTAACGGAAATGTTGAGACAAGAGTTTTGAAATTTAACGTGTTTTATATATTTGTATTTAATCATTTATTAAAACTTTGACTGTCTTTCTATGCATACGTTATTGTTTTACGTAATTTCTGTTGGTAAGCCTTTAATTTTTTTGTATTTTCATTTAATGTTCATAGCATATGTGAATATTGAATTGCTATCTCAAAACATTTTCTATCCAAAAACTTGTTTATTTATTAGGCTTAACTTACATTTATTTATTGTTCATAAATTTTTTACCTTCGATATTTTATTTTCTGATCTGCAGTTTATCTTGGAATTGTGAATGTGTTGTGTACTAAGTATATGCTCCTTACTTTGTGTTCAAGGAATTTGGGAGTATTAATAGCAGTGGTTGCATATATTTAAGCTAAATCCTAGTGACCTAACTCTATTGTTTAGCGTATATCAAAAACCTGAACATAGTAGTTAGATTTCTTGGTGGGCTTTTTCATGACTAAAGATCATGCTCTGTTGTATATAATCAAATGTAAGGCTTATTTAGTACTTTCATAAAGAAGTATATTTAATATTATATTGTTTGTAACAGATTTACGGCTTACTTTTATATTTTTATTCTTTTTAAATTATTTAGTTTTTATTATAATTCATTGAATTTTAATAACTAAAAATGCCAAGTGCTTGTGTTGTTCTTGGTTGTTTTATTATAAAAATGGTTCCCAGCTTTAAATTTTCTGCTAATGAAGAACTAAAAAAAAGTGGATTTTATTAATACCTAGAACTAGCAAGTTGCAAAATATTCAAAGGTAAGTTCCATTTTCTCATTAATAACATTAATCCTTAACCAGAAACTTGCCGTCTGTGAGTTTGCTGCATTTACAAATCTGACACAAAAATGAACTTGCCCTCAATCTTACCACTCCACCCAGGGGCGGCATTTCAGCATTTCATTTGGGGGTGCGAGATTTGTATGTATGAAAATCCACAATATGGAATAAATAAAATGTTTGTTAACGGGGGGGGGGGGATCACAAAATTTAATTGATGTTGTGATGTTGAGAACAATAATTGTTGTTAACATAATTTTTGTACATAATTGTGTTAACATAATTTTTGTACATAATTGTGTTAACATAATTGTTGTTAACATAACTTTTCTAAATACAAATATCTATATTTATATACCTTTTATTGAAGTTTTAAACGCCTGTTCTCAGAGTCTGGAAAAAGAGAAAATTTTGTTACAATATCATCATAACCCAGTGGTATATCTTGTTCTATAGCTAAAACATCTAAAGATGAAAGTCTTTCTTGTCCCATTGTACTGCGAAAATAATTTTCCAGCCTCCTGACTGAGATACGAAAAAGACCTTTCACAACTGTCTGAGCTGATTGGCACAGTTAAATATAATTTAACTAATAACGTTATGGCAGGAAACACATTTTTTAAATTCCGCTCTTTAAAATATTCCAGGCGACTTTTAAAATTGAGATGGTCTATGTTTTCATTTTTCACCATTGAATAAAACAAAACAATCGCAATTCACATAACAATTCCTCTTTCTGGAAGTTATATACTTTGCATATGGTTGAAATATTTTCTTTTTCGACATCTGATCTGGATAATACTGAACTAAGGACAAATAAAACATATACATTGTTCTCATTAAATCTTGTCTCAATTTCATTAGATACTGAATCTATAATTTTATATTGAATATTGTGATATGATTTAACATCATCATGGGGATTTTTTTCACCGCCTCCGAATTCGGTTGGAATTTTTTACGCCTTTTCAGTTTTTGTTCAGAATAAGAATTTTTTTCGGAAAGTTCTGTCACAAAACTCCACTCTTGATTTAAATATGCATCAGTGCGAAAAGAACTAACAGTTTCAATAGTAGCTTTAGCCAAAGCTTGCACAGTCTGAAAATTAAGATCAGATGACTGAAGATGCTTTGAGAGAGTATTGCATTGATCGAAAATACTGGGCAATACAAACAAAGTGAACAAAAATTCGAACGATGTCATGCATGTTAAAAGTGCTTTGGCTCTTCCACCATTGAGAGAATCGTTTTCAGACAATTTTTCCAATGTTAAAATCACCACTTCAAAATTATCAAGTAGTGCTTTTATGGCTTAAACTCTGTAAGACCACCTCGTTTCACTCGGTGATTGTAGAGTTGAAGAACCTCCAGAAAAAGTACTTGTTGATGAGCTAAACTTTTCGAAAATAGAATGTCTTTTATGAAAGAATATAATGCATTGAGCTGCTGAAATGCATTTCATTTCTAGCAGAAGGAATGGATTAGCATGCACTAACTACACATAAATTTAATCGGACACTTGAAATTTTCAATTGAAAAGGATAACATACCCCAATCTTTTCAAGTTGAAAAGGATTCGCTCCAGCCGGAAGAGAGAAGCTAGAAAACTAACCAGTGGACAGTCGATAAAAAAGAGAGAAACCGATAGATGACGACGAAAAATTTGGGGGCGCGACCGCGCCCCCTATTTGCCGCCCCTGACTCCACCTAATCGTTAAATTATTTGGTCCTCTCCCTCCTACCTCATTCGCAACACTTGCGCATTTTTAGTTATTGAAAGAAAAAAATATTTTTATTAGATGCAGTCTGCTAGATGGTACATTTCTGTTTACGTAATTTTTTCCTGTGAAATATCTACATGGTGGGATCGTCAAAACGAGTATGGTGATAAAGACTTTAAAGAGACTATTTTGCGATGATTTGATGAAGTTGGAAGTGATGTTAGCAATGTAGATAGTATTTCAGAAGATGAATATGTAAATTCCGAACATAATAGTGATTCAATGTTGTCAGAAAAATCTGATGAAAGTGAAAATGGAGAGATAAGAAATGATGAGAATTTAGTGAATAGTAAATATATATATGAAAAAAATCGGTACAGGGTCTGTTTCAGAAGTTCGACCCTTTTCACGAACAAGAAAGCACAATAAATCATAAAAGTGCCAGTTTTAAAAGGTAAAGCTAAAGATATCGGAGAAAAAGCAGATCCATTCTCTGTCTGGCAGTTATTATTTACTAACGATAATTTTTTTTGTGCATGATTTTTTCATTATGTAATTTACGTTTTGATACTTTTTAATTTTTATTGAGAAACGAGGACAATTACAGACTATTATTTGGATGGGCAGTGAAATGTGAATCAAAATATAAATTTCCTAAGTTGTTGCCTATGTGATATTGTGTATCTGCATATATCTAACAGTTCATACATATTTTCAATGGTTGATGGTTATTATATATTTTCAGCATTTGTTACAACATTTAGTAATATGCACTAGCTGAATACCCATTAAAAATCAATGATCTTGCAAATAAGGAACTTCTGAATAATGTAAATAGTTTAATAATTTGCGTTTCACATTTATTCGACACATATTTTCGAACTATCTACCTGTATACAAAATTTGAAGTCTCTATGCTATTGCGATGCATATTTTTTCTATCCTTTAACCCAGGGCTGGCCAACCCAAATGACCTTGCGGGCCACTTCGGAAAAACATTATAATCCCGCGGGCCGCATATATATATATATATATATATATATATTATTGCCAATGGCCAGGCACTTGATTCATCGTCATTCGCCCATAATTCGGCCTTATATGTGATCCATTTAGCCGTCCTAGGGACGTTGCCCCAGGCGTACCAGAGGGGGGCGGGACACACTGCGCCCACAACACAACAACATCCATGCCTTACGTGGGGCTCGAACCCACAACATGGCGGTCGAGCGATTACTTTGGAAACGCATGCCTTGACCACTCGACCACCACGTAGGCCCGAGGGCTGCATATAAAAATATATATCTTTATATTAGATTTGGACCCATTACAAACATTTATTGGAGTGAAAATTTAAAACAGAATGAATTATTATTATTGTTTTCATTATTTTTCATGTATACAAACATAGATAATATAATAATAATAATGCAATGATCGAATAATGTTTAATTTATTTAATGAGTGAGATATTTGTTTCTCAACTCTTTCACTAGTTTTTGCAAGTCGATCTCAATGCGTGTATTTGCACATCGTAATTGATGTTGCAGGTTTTCGTCCGTTAAGTTTGAGCGCAATTTATGTTTGATAAATTTCATTTTCGAAAAAAATGATTCACAGGTGTAAGTTGATCCAAAAGCGCTCACAACTTTTTGTGCCAGATCTCTCAAATTGGAACATTTTTCTTTTGTGACATAAATGTTATAAAAATCTATTTTTGATTCTGATGTTTCATGTGTTTTAATTCATTATTGCATTGTAAGTCAATCAGTTCCATTTGGAGATATTCTGGGGCCGACTCGACATCGACATGAAAGGGAGATGAATATATTTCAAATAATTTTTTGTATTTTTCTAAAATGCAATACTGCCCATGCAATACTGTCCACTTCTAAGTATGTATAAAAACAGAAACAACGTGTAAAATAGAAACAGTTATGGGATTTATTTGTTACAAAACACTACACTAAAAACAAAAATATTGCACAAAATAATCGTATTTTGTAAAGTTGTAATGAATCTCGCGGGCCGCAAAATTATTCAAGGCGGGCCGCGGGTTGGCCACCCCTGCTTTAACCCTTCGAATGTTTTTCTGTGTACCCCCCCCCCCCCCCCTCTTAAATGAACATTTTTCAAAAACCATATTCATCTGGGGTTTTTATCAAATGATTAGCCCATATACTAAATTTCAAGCCTCTATCACATTGTAAAGGAGGTGTTTTTCATTTGTTCATCAAATAAAATGTTTTAGTATGCTGCACCCCTTATAATAGCTAATGTTGGAATACTGAAATTGCCACTTTCTTCCTACCCAACTATTTACCCATGCACCAAATTTGAAGTTATCTCATCGCAAAGTATGCTTTATATATCATTTCACCTTCGAATGTTTTTGCGTGGAGTATCCACCCCCTTAAATATTCATTTTTGAAAAAACCCATTTTTGGGTTTTCTATCAGATGATTCACCCGTATACCAAGTATCAAGCCTCTATCATATTTTTAAAGGGGCATTTGTCCTTTATTCCGAAAATTGAACATTTTGGTGTGCGGCACCCCCTAAAGTAGAAAATATTGGAAAATTGAAATTGTACACTTCTTCCCTTACAAACTATCTTCCCATGCACCAGATTTGAAATCTATCTCATTCTGAAGTGTGTGTGTTTTTTTTATCAATTTACCTATATTCATCTGTCATATCACTATATTCGTCTTGGGAGTTTTCATCAAATGATTTGCCCATATACCAAATTTTTTCCTTTCGAATGATTTACCTATACACCAAATTTGAAGTCTATGTTATCTCAAAACATACTCTTCTATCATTTCACTTTTCGAACATTTTGGTGTAGATCACCCTCTCTTCGGAACATTTGATGAAAGTCTGATTTTTTTCAGGGATTTCTATTGAACGATCGAGCCATATACCAGGTTGCAAGTCTTATCTATTTGAGAAGTGCCTAAAAAATGGGTGACAGATAGACAGACGGAGACTTGGCAATTAGTATATATAGATTTTTTATGTATTTCCAGGAGTTGCTTTGCTCTGGTGTTTTGATTACTTTTATCAAATGAAATCTTTCGTAAAATGGTGTTTTTACTTGCTAAATTTTATTTTGGCTTTCTATTTGAAAAATTTGATTTATAAATTCTCAAATTTCAAATATCATTGTTTTGGAAAAGTAGTTTTCATTATAATAAGTATACCATAACTTTTTATTTTGACATCGTCAGAATTCATGATCGCCAAATTGAAATTTTTTTTTCAAAATGTGATAATGATTATCAGCCCCTGTGTATTCCCAATGATCGCTATTAAAATTTTAAAAGGGTTTTAGGTGAAAACTTATTGATAATTTATACAATTGAACAAAAAAATACATATATTTAAAAAATATCTTTATTAATAACATTGACTTCAATTATTACGATATGACAGTTAATTATATCGCTACTGTTTTCAATTTTCTGATGCATTAAATCTTTCAAGAGACAACCATACATTTTTATGCTTTTTGGTTAGTTGCATTTTTCTATTATACAATTCCTGGAAATTTATAATGAGATATTTTGATATCTTGAACTCTTTTGATTTTCAAACTCCAACATTTCACACATAACCATAATTATTATATTTCTGTCTAAAACACTGGAACGACTGTAAATAATGGGACTGTTGAATATATTTACACATTGATAAACCACATGTTTGCCTCATGACATCATATGAATACACCCTCTTCAATTACCATAAATGAAAAGTATTACAATAATTAAAAAATTCATCGAAAAGGAATGCATTCATTTTGCAAAAACATAAATACAATAGAGTCCCTATTCAAGCTAATGTGGACTGGAAACAGCTTGAATAATGTCAAATTCAGTTAACATGGAAAAAACTTTGTATACTTCAATCTATAATATAGTGCTCACATTTGTGACAATGTTCCCCTTCCTATCAAGGACCTCCCCGTTCATGTTCTTAAGGAAATATAAACTATAAGAAAAAGAATATGTACAATAAATACTTAAATATTATCCTAAAATTATCAGTTGAATAGGTTATTATTATTATTTGGACTTGTATTATTATTATTTGGAATTTTTCAGACTTGTTTGGCTATTTTTAGATAATATTTGACAACACTTGTGTCAATAGTGTGATGTGTTTTGAAGATGTCCGTTATCGAACAGAAAGGGAAATTTTGCCGCTGAATCTGCTTTACTCATTTCTAAATTTACAAGTCGCCACTGTCGGCTTCAGAAAATACTTTTTCCATGTGTTCTACTTTAAAGAAGTCATTTGCTGTGATGTTCTTAAAAAAAATGGTAGGTTGAATAATTGAGATTCTGCTATACTTATGTAGTTTGTTTTTTAACAAAACATTCTAGATTTTTTTCAAAATACAAATTTTCTTCACAGGGTGGTGGAGTCAGAGTCGAAAAAAATATACTTACTCCGACTCCTAAATAAAACTATTTTGAAATAATTTTAATTCAGAATATTTAAATTTTTTATATATTTTTTAAATAATTCTTAAGCAATAAATTAAAAAAATATCAAATGTTTGCGAATTGAAAAAATTAGGAATACAAAAAAAAAAGTAAAATTTAATTGATATTTATGTCAATATCAAAGTCAGGTAGTAACAAATAAGATGAGTCAGGGAGTAGAAAAAAAGAGGATTGAAGGTTTGAGGTACTGATTCCACAATATCAATACTCATCAAAAATCACCAGGAAAAAATTCAAAAAATTAAATGAAATTAGACGTTATAGATTCCCCATCCCCCATAGATTAACATGGGGAAAATGAAACAAATGGCTGGTATAAAATAAATCTCTTATGCATACTTTTTTTATTTCTGTTTTTGAAAAACAGAGTTGCAGGAGTTGTGAAGCCAATCGCCATTGTCACATTTTGTGAAAGAAAATTCAATTTGGTAATAGAAGAAAAGATTTGGCAATAATGAATTCTGCCAATTGTGAATTATGGTATACTAACCATAATGTGTACTACTATACTATTCGTCTTTCCCAAAATATTGATCTTCTGAATTTATAAATCACAATAAATTTAATTTGAAAAATTCTGAGGGGTTGGTCGGGTGAAATCTTAATATTTTCGAACCGGACGGGGTAAAATTTTTCAAATTAAACCTATACTTTTAGTCTCTAAGAACTGGCTTTTGATCTTCATTCCTTTTTTTTCTTTTGCCAGGATTTGTCTAAATTTGGAGATTTTAGGTTTTTGTTTGTAGTAGGAGAATTTTTCCCCTATTGCAGTGATGTAGTAGCCCAAACACTTCTTTTTGAATTCTTAGTTTCTAAAAACTACTTACTTATTCCCATTTTTTTTTATGTAAACACAGGTTGTTTTCAGGGGCTCCAGAACAACAAACTAAATGGGATTGAGTACATTTTTTATCACATGTGTGTTTAGGAAACATTTTGAAAAAAAAATTAGGGGGGGGGGATGAACACTCTAAATTACACCCCCCGAATCTGCATGTGTCTAAGGCAGTGCTTTCCGAAGTTTTTCCATAGTGACTCGAAAATTTTGACAGCCCCCCCCCCCCCCACAAATGAAAAAAATATCTCTTCATAACATATGTACCCTTCGTAAGATGACTAAAAACAACCATACATCATATACAATGTTGTTTACATTTTATATGAGATAAAAGAAACATATTTGCATACCATGAAAAGAAAAACAAGCATATATATTTTTATCCTTAATATTTGTGATTTGCTCGCATGTGACTGGTGAGTCTTATAAATTTCTTTTATGTTGGGACAAATGTGGAATAAGTTCACACATATTTTTTCATTCAGCATTTTTAATCTGCCACATTTCACTGTTTTAATATTGGTCACCATAGAAAATCCTGCTTTGCAAAACTATGTGGTTGAAAACTTATTCACCATAAACATTTATTCGTAACATTTAAATTTGTCCTAAAGCTTATGTATAAATATTGAAAAAAAAAATCATAGAATAATTCAAATTGTTTTATTTACCTCAAATACATGCATAAAATCGATAGCCACAGGGCAACAAAGATATAACTATAGCGGGAAGTCACACATTTTAGATGAAGAAATTTATTCTGTAATATATATAGTTAAATGTAGTAAGTAGAAAAGTAAAGAAACCTATTTACATTTTAAAAGTAAACACGCTTTTAAAATTGTCAGACGTTGAAGACCACCATTATGAGAGATCAATTTTATTTTTCAATAGCGATCAATGCACAGTTCTTCAACACTTTCAACATATTTTATCTTTATATTGATGCATCAATAGTGTTGATTTGGCAATGAACTGATGTATTGAAATTTGTATAATACTTCGTTCACCCACAATTATTTTTTAAAATAATATAAATGTTATATTTTGCATATGGCGAACTTTCTGAAATGGTTATTTTTCTGAAATCTAGATAAATAATGGCAGTTAGTGACAAAATGCTGCAAAAAATTACAAAAACTTTATAAACAAGTCATGTTGAATTTAAAAAAAGTATCAAGCACATCTATAGTCATTGACCTACCATGTGATATTTGGTTTGTAGTTTTACATAGAGTCTTCGACAAGATCTTGGATTTACAGTAAAAAAGGTTATAGATATAATATATAGGTATGCAACAACATAATTGAGTAAATTGTACACAGTACTTTCATAAAATATAATTACATAAGATTAAAGATCATTTTTACATTCCTTATAAGACATAGTACACATATATTAAAAGTATTGTAATAAGCTATAAATCAAAATAAAATTTTGGATGTATTTACATGCACATATTTTGATCAAACTTCATCGTTTTCAGTACTATGACTGTTTCGCATGCGTATATAGTATCTATCTGTGTTATTGCAATGAATGTATGCTATGTTTATATTTGGGCATATAAAAGAAAGTTTTGCGTTACTCAAATTATGAGCTACAGTTTAAATAATTTATGCATGTTTCTTAAAATTTTAAATTTTAAAATGAAAGTTCTTCATTTTGATTGATAATCATATGACTTTTGTAGAAATGAAAAGTATCATATAACTTTTGTAAAAATGAAAAGTATCATGTGACTTTTGTAAAAGTAATACAAATATAAACAACACTATAGCATATTGCAACACTTTCAGAAATGATTGTTTTCTTGATATCGCTTTAAATGCTGCCAATTGAGACAAAATACTGCAAAAAGTTACAAAAGTTTTATACGTAAATAAGTCAGGATCAAATTAAAATAAATGTATCAAGCACATCTAAAGTGATGACTGTGATATTTGGTTTGTATTTTTGCATCGATTAGACAATATCTTAGATTCAAAGTAAAAAATATTACATATATAACATATACTTATGCAGATACCTAACTGAGTAAATCGTACAAAATACTTACATAAAATGTAATACATAAGATTAAAGATAGTTATTTCTCTATTTAGCATATGCATAATAATTTAGCAACAGTTTCAACATAATAACAACAGTTTATAAATTTTGCTTGTAATTCTAAATTTTTTATCAGTTGCTCAGCCTCCCTAGTCAAAAATCTCATGCTATGCTACTGAATTGCAGATAAATTTAAATGAAATTATTTTTTTACAATGAGAAATGAATGCTTTATGCAATGTACACTGTATTGACAAGTGAAAAAAATTTTTTAGTGAGCTGAAATTTCTTACCCTGCCATACATATTAAAATTCGAAATACATAATATAAATACGGATAAAGTATTCAGGGCTATCAACTGAATAGGAAAAAGACCGAAAAGGTTTGGGGACAAGGGCTGTATAAACAGTTTATGAAAACAAGCAATAACTCGTTAAATAGGGAGTAGTAGAGTGCTTGTGCATTTGCTGCAAAGGATCCTAAAAATGTTGTTAGCTGCAGTGAAATTATTTCTAATGGTTGGATAACCTTATCTTAATAGGTATCCTGTTTAGAACAGATGTCATGATTATGTTCCTGCATAGTATTATATATAGGGATAGATCTGTAATGGGGGTCAAATGTTTTGAATTTGAGTTTTCGATGGAATAGCACAATTTAAAAGTTTAATGCGTAATACAGAAAATCAGTAAAATATTACTACAAAAAATTCATGAACACAGACTGCATGATACTTTAAGATACTCATAAAAAGATATACAAATGTACTATGAACAATATAACATTAAATTTGTTTTTAAAGTATACTATATTGCTGAAAAAGCTTTATATTTGAATACACAATTTCAGAGCATGATCTCTAGTCATCAAAAAGCCCACCAAGAAATCCAACTACTATGTTCAGGTTTCTAATATACGCTAAACAATAGAGTTAGATCACTAGGATTTAGCTTAAATATATGTGACTACCGCTATTAGTGCTTTAAATACCATGGCAAACAAAGTAAAGACATAATACACTCCAAATTCACATTGTATGAGATTTTAGAAGTTTGTGATAGCCAAACAGAAAATGCAAAAAAATGTCTGTGACCCTGAAAAATCTCTGAACAATAAATACACGGAAGCTCGGCATAAATAAAATTGAAGGTAAATAATTTAGACAAACAATATTTTGAAGTAGCAATTCGATGTTAACATGTGCTATAAACATAAAGTTAAAACCGATACAAAAATATACGGTTTACTGATAGAAATTACGTAAAACAATAACGTATGCATAGAAAGACATATAAACCTTTAAAACGTTATACAATGCAAATATACAATAAAAGAAAAATTGTAAAATGCCCTACATCTTTTTACGTACTATAAGCATTGGCGTTAAGGCTTAACAGACGATGCAAGGAAAATGCATCATTTATTGCAAAATTTATCAAAAAAATTAATTTCTTTTACTGGCGGCGACTGCCAGAAACATTAATACACATATAGAAAAGGTTACATACCTGTTATGGGTGTCCAATTCTTAAAAAATAACCTCTTTTCACAAGAACTCCATATCTATCCATAAGCTTTACATTAGCGACCACAATTTTCTAGCACCCTTTCCAGTAACGTCACGAGGGAGTTGGATGGCCTCTTTAGATCTCGAAGGTGACGGTCGTACCCATCACTCTTTTCCATGTATAATCTCGAAGACGCCAACTTCAAAGTGTATGCTAGGCTCCGCCCATGACGTCATTTAACTTAGCCAATAGCGAAGAATCGGCCAGTATAGCGGATACGTTTTCGGAACATGCAAGCGGGCGACCACCACCACCAATGCTTATTCTTTTGCATAAATGGGAACTATAAAACTTGGTTAAACTCCATAATTTTATCTTTGGAAATGATTTGAAAATTACTGTATACTTACACCGGTAGAAGACCTTTTATTCATTACTAGAGTTGAAAGTGATTTTATAAAATGAGTAATATGAAGCGACATATACTAACTCCTACAAGAGAAAGCCTATTTATTTGTGAGATTTGTCAGAAAAGATTTAATAAAAGTGGTCATTTAAAAATACATTTCCTTACTCACACTGGTGAAAAACCACATACTTGTGAGGTGTGTCAAAAAGGATTTCATAATAAAAGTCATTTGAAAAGACATTTCCTATCTCATACTGGTAAAAAGCCATATATTTGTGAGGTGTGTCAAAAAGGATTTAATCATATAAGTGCTTTTAAAATACATTTCCTTACTCATAGTGGTGAAAAACCATATACTTGTGATGTGTGTCAGAAAGGATTTAATTATAAGAGTCAATTGAATACACATATCTTTACTCATACTGGTGAAAAGCCCTATACTTGTGAGGTGTGTCAGAAAGGATTTAATTCTAAGGGTGAGTTGAAAAAACATACCTTTTCTCATACTGGTGAAAAGCCACATACTTGTGAGGTGTGTCAGAAAGGATTTAAGTTTAGGGGTGATTTGAATAGACATATCCTTATTCACACTGGTGAGAAACCACATACCTGTGAGATGTGTCAGAAAGGATTTTATACTAAGGGTAATTTGAATAAACACATTCTTACTCACACTGGTGAAAAGCCACATAATTGTGACGTGTGTCAGAAAAGATTTAAGTCTAAGAATCATTTGAATACACATATCTTTACTCATACTGGTGAAAAGCCGTATACTTGTGAGGTGTGTCAGAAAGGATTTTATGCTAAGAGTTATTTGAATAAACATATCTTTACTCATACTAGTGAAAAGCCGCATACTTGTGAGGTGTGTCAGAAAGGATTCAAGTCTAAGAGTCGTTTGAATAGACATATCTTTACTCATACTGGTGAAAAGCTGCATACTTGTGAGGTGTGTCAGAAAAGATTTAAGGATATGAGTAATTTGAATAGACATTTCCTTGATCACACTGGTGAGAAACCACATACTTGTGAGGTGTGTCAGAAACGATTTAATTATAAGAGTCATTTGCGGAGACATATCTATACTCATACTGGTGAAAAGCCGTATACTTGTAAAGTGTGTCAGAAAGGATTTTATTGTAAGAGTTATTTGAATAAACATATCTTTACTCATACTAGTGAGAAGCTGCATACTTGTGAGGTGTGTAAGAAAGAATTTAAGTTTAAGAATCATTTGAATACACATATCTTGACTCATACTGGTGAAAAGCCGCATACTTGTGAGGTGTGTCAGAAAGGATTTAAGTTTAAGAGTCATTTGAATGCACATATCATTATTCATACTGGTGAAAAGCCGCATACTTGTGAGGTGTGTCAGAAAGGATTTAATTCTAAGAGTCATTTGAATACACATATCTTTACTCATACGGGTGAAAAGCCGCATACTTGTGAGGTGTGTCAGAAAGGATTTTATTATAAGGGTGATTTGAATAAACATATCTTTATTCATACTGGTTAAATTCCACATACTTGTAACATGTGTCAGAAAAGATTTTGTTTAAAGGGTGATTTAAATAGACATTTCCTTACTCATACTAGTAAAAAGTAGAAATTCAGCTTTGGGTTTTTTTAATTGTTGCGATTCAATAAAATTTTCAATGGCCAACAAAAAGAAGTTTGTGACCAGAAACTTTTCAACAATGATAGCCATCTATTATTTAGTTTATATTGATAAGTTATATGCCTGGCTGTTGAGGTAAATTCATTGTGTGAAAATACTTAATTATGTTATATAATTTTAATTGCTACATTTTATGGACAGTAGGCTAGATAGTAGTTGATGCAAGTAGATTGCAAAAGCAGAAAATATTTTCTCAAATACTCAAAATGTACTGAGGATCGTATTGCACAATTCTGTTTTGCATGATATTTCTTCAAAACAGGCCTTCATTTTATTAATAGCATGCATGAAAAGTCGTTTTTGTTTATTTATAACACTGAAAAATTATAAACACTTTTTGTCTATGCAAACAGATTGTAAATGTAGCAGAAAAATACTTTTATGGTAATAGATAATTATTAGTCATCTCTCGCCAGACACAGGAATCGCCACAAACATGTGCCTGATTTTGCAATTACGGAAAAACTGATTTCTAGTCTTCCAGATAAAAGAAAGGTAACACTAATTACAAAATTTGTGACTGTTCCAATTTCAATACTTTTTGAGAAAGTTTATGACCAGTATCATGCTTTTTCAAGTTTTTTGTGACCTACAGATGTCTCGTGAAAGATTTTTGGGAACAGCTTCGATATAGAGAATTTAGCAAAATCTGCCTTTTTTTTTTTTTTTTTTGCGCCAAGAAAGACTATGTGAAAAGTTCTAACAAATGCTATGTTAGGCTTTGTGTATAACAAATATAAAAATATATAATTAAAAATCAGAAATGCATAAAAACGTAATACATAAATAAGTGTAAGATAGTATATAAGAAAAAGACGATACTTAGAAAAACAAATTGTACGTAACGAAATTTTAAAAAATCATACTTAAAAAACGATTACACTTAATTAAAAACAATACATTAAAAAACGATTACACTTTAAAAAAATTTAAAAAACCGATACTTAGAAAAAATATAGTACTGTAAAGAAATAAAAACCAATAAGAAAAAAATTGTACTTTAACGAAATTTAAAAAAAAAACATACTTAGGAAAAATATTGTACTGTAACAAAATAACGATACTAAGAAAAAATATTGTTCTGTAACAAAATTTCAAAAAATCTATAGTTAGAAAAAATATTGTATTCACAAAATCTAAAAATCGATTCTCTGAAATTTCAAAAAGGCTACACATTTCACGTAGCAATGTCTGTTTGTGCGACAACTGCATGGCCATAATATAAAAATAATATAATTTAATACAGTCAAGAAATTAAACTTTAAATGATCCGCTGAGACAAAGCAGAAACCATACTTAAATCAAAACACAGTACCTGGTTTAATGAAATCCAAAACTTTCCATAGAAAAACACATGTAAATATCCAAATTGCACAAATGGCTGTTTCCACATTGAGGCCATCTGAGAAAGATTATTCCTATGTAAATTTTCTGCATCTACATTATTTTATCCATTAACATGTGCTATCTTTCGTTTTTGTATGATATTCATGTTTTAATTCATTTTTACACACAAAGCAACAACAACCCGGCCGTCCAACTAGTTACTCTAAGTCCTCTGGACGAGTCGGACGGTCTGGGTCTTCAACACAAAGCAACAACACAACTGAAACAGAATCTCCGAAGCAGAATATAACAGAAAACTAAATGGGGTTGCTGAAAGAGAAACATGTCGCCGGAAATTTTGCATCAAGAACAATTTATTTCGTGCCACATTTGGTAAAGATCACCAAATCCATATTCTTTATATCGAAACTGTACCAATTTTTGCCTGCAAAATGAAGAAAATTCCTTGATCAGAAAATTAGAGTGTCAAAGTACTTTGAAACAAGAAGTGGAAAATTCCAAATTTACAGAAAATTCTCATCCCTATAAAAAAAATGCAAAATTTTATTTGACCGAATTTGTAGCCCATGTAAAAGAGAAACATTTTAGAGTTTTCTCTAATTTAGAAGTAAACTCTGTCCAATAAACCAGTTTAATTTAGTTTAGAGAAGAGTGGCTTCTGGCTCCGCTCTCCCCTCGCCCTCTCAATATAACAAAATAGAGATTGGTTAGTCAAGTGACACACTGCAAAAATTTTGGTCGCTATGACTGGAAACATAGTCACCACTAGCGACCTGGCCATCATCCCTGAATCTCTCTAGAATATATCTCTAGAATGTATTCTTGCAATCAGTGATGTAAAATATTTGAGTATTTGTGTTTGAAGTTATTTACCTAAATTGTTTATTTTAGTGAGTATTTATATTTATAGTTTATCTTCAGATTTAATTGCTTTTTTACTCAACAATGTATTTCTGACGTGATGAAACTGAACTGATTTGTATAAAAGAAATTGAAATCATAAAAGTAAGAATTTGTCTCATTATATTAAAAAGAATATAAACCCATTCAATATAATTAAAAAAAAATACTGGTACTGCAATATATGTAAAAAATACATTAACTACTTTTTATCCAGCATGTATATTTTCTGTACAATTTTCTTATGAGGAAGGAAATAATTAGCTTTCCTTCATCAGTTCCAATTTGGGTATAATTTTCTTATGAAAAAGGAAAACATTTTATTTGATCCAGAAAATATCAATCACAATTTCATAAAGTCTTCATTTGTCGTGAAGTGTTCGCATTGTAGTCCATTTTATGGCTATATTTGGAAGCTTACACATTTGCATCACATCAGGACTCTACTTTTATGGTTGCACTGCAATTTCCTAATAAAGAGGTATTTTGGCACACATTGACATTTACTTTAGCTTAACATGTTGTTGTTGTTGAGACCCAGACCGTCCGACCTACCAGAAAGGTGTAAGCTAACCGTTTGGATGGCCGGGAAGTGCCACCCAATTTAGATCAGAACCCAGTGGGGGAGGCATCCACAGGGACCGTAATCTTCTTCCCCTAGCACCAACCTCTCGGAAGGACTTACGGACCCACATGTTTAACATGATCGTACTCTGCATGAACACGGTGGCTGTTGTGGCAGTGCGCAAACCACCTGTCTACCATGCCTGAAATGTGCCAACAGCATGCGGTGTCCCCAGGTGGTCACCTACCCAAGTACTAACCGTGCCCTATGCTGCTTGACTTCAGTGATCTAACGAGAACCGGTGTTTTCAGCACGGTAGGGACGTTGTCTCATTAGCTTAACATGTTGAAACTCAGACCGTCCGACCTACCAGAAAGGTGTAAGGTAACTGTTTGGACGGTCGGGAAGTGCCACCCAATTTAGACCGGAACCCAGTGGGGGAGGCATCCACAGGGACCGTACCCTCCTTCCCTACCACCAACCTCTCGGAAGGACTTTCGGACCCACATGTTTAACGTGATCGTACTCCGCATGAACACGGCGGCAGTTTTGGCAGTGGCTGGAATCGAACCCGGGCCTACCGAGTGCATCTCCAGCGCGCTAACCAATGGGCTACCGCGCCCATTAGCTTAACATGTGTAATTTTTTGTTGTTGTTTAAATTTAGATTATTTTGTTATTTTTAATTTTATCTGTTTTACTATGCTTCTTTTATGGATTTTTTGAGTGCGTGCAAATTAATTAGGGTGAGTGTGTTTCTGTAAAATATGATTGGATGAATGTTGATGTAAATGAATCCAATATAAAGTTGATGAGAAGTCTACATAAAGGTTAGTTTATGTTTTTTTTTTAATTTTCTGTCTTTTGAAATATTATTTTGTATTTTCCCATTTTGAAAATTGCTCTCTTCCTCATGTGTTAAATTTTTTGCTCTTTGTGCATTCAAGTTTCTGAAATGTTTCTAAGTTTCATACTTTCAAAATTTTTGAAGTCCTAAACGTTTTCTATTGGGTATTTGAAGTTTGGGCAAAGTTCTAAAAAGTATCATTCTTTTGACATTTTTTAAGTCTTTAAAATATGAAATTTTTACAAAGTCCCAAAATTTTTGGCAAATTAAAGTTGTACTTTTAAAGTATTTGTAACATTTATAGTTTTTTGAAGTATTGTGATTTTGAAAATTATAATAATTTAGAAATTTCAGTTAAGTTAATGGTATATCAGTAGAATAACGCCCCACTTTACTTCAAAGTACAAAATTGCACTAACTTGCTATATTTCCTTGTGTTTTGAAATTTTCTACTCTCTATCAAAGTGACATTTTCCAGTATATTTCAAAATAGGGTTAATCCAGAGAATAGTCCCCCATACCACTAAGCTCTCCAAATTGTCGCCAAGCATTTCAATTGCGATCATGTTTTGTTGTAATCTGGAAACCTCTCATGTATACGTCATAAACCCACGGTTCTTTGGTTGCTACCATTTTGTGAAGTAACAGTGCATTTGTTTTATGACTACAGTACAGGATCTATTATCAGGAATGCTTGGGACTTCAGGCATTTTATATAAGGGGTTTTTCCGTAATTCGGAAAACTTTTTCTAAAACTTACTGGAATGCTCTCAAATGTCGTTATAGAAAATTATAATTCAGTTTAAAAACATAAATGTATTAAATAAAGCTTTTTTACAATATATATGAAAAATATACTTGGTTAACTAAAATGCAAACAGTTGAAGTGAGAAAAATGTAGATTTCAACGCATTATTTTATAATACAGTACAACCTCGAAAATCCGGAAACCTCCAAATTCTGGATGTTTTCCAAATTTTCAATTTTTTTTTTCCCCGGACTGACGAAGTCGTGGATTTAAAACAACAGGGTAAGATTATTTATATGGAATCATATTTTATAAACAAATACCGTATTCTCAGGTCGATTTTCTGAACCCCGAAATGAAACGAAAGTTTAGATGGATGGCTGTAGATTGGCTTGTGGTTGGAGCGTGAATTACGTTGTTATCGTTAATTCCTCCCCCCCCCCTTATTCAAATCACAAATCCCGATGAATTATTTCGCTTAAAATATACATCGTTATTTAAATACTGAATTTTTATTATCAAAATTTCCTTTTCTCATTATTGGAAAAGACATTTTTCTGAAGCAATGTAATTTTTAATATTATACACTTTAAAACGTTATAGTAATATTTTATCACAGATTGTTCAATTAAATCTAAAAATCCCGAGAGTTCATATTAACACTCACGGAAATTTCTTTTGTTCACTTCGTAATAAGAATCCCATTCTTCAAAGTATTTTGTATGGTCTCCAGACTCCCCCCCGCCCTCCCGATATCTGACAAGTTTTTCGTTCTCGTCAGACGTGTCAGCTTGAAATCGACTGTATATTTTGCTTTTTTATTTAGAAAGCCATATTTACATTCTATAAATAGCAAATAAATAACTAAATATCATATCGCACAGAACCAGCAAGAAGGTTATTAACACATAGACTTCTCAAAGGGGTCGGCTGCGTTTAGGATTACGAAATAAGCAAATTCCAATTCCTTTCTTCGCTTTCCTTGCCCCACCACATCCGGGTGCAGCTGCAGCCTAGTGATGACTCATCGTGATTTAGAAAAGTCATTGAGAGGAGAGATATTTATTTTATCTACTACAATATTTTTACATATTTGACTATTACTAATAAAGTTTTTACTTTTTCAGAGTCATCAGCCTTTTTAAACATAACATTATATCTAGAAAATAAATGAAACTTCAGTTCTTATTTTTTGTTCTTCGTTCGTTATAAGCGAAAACGGTTTAAATATATTTACACCTTTAACTATATTGTCAAAAGTGCTAATCCTCAATCTTTATTAAATCTCGGCACTTCATTAAATCTCCCAGCGCTGCATTAAATCTCGACAAAGCCGATATAACGGAAGTTCTGCACTGTAATGATGATGCGCCAATAGTAAATAAATTGAGTGATGGCAAAATTCGTGATATGATATTAAATAAAAAAAGATCGAAGTAGCGACGATAAATGTGGAGAAGAAAAAATACCCATTGATAATCTTATGCAAACAATCAATCATGCAATTAAAGGCCTTGAACAAAGAAGCTTTATAACCGAGCAGAAATAATGTCCATCTACAGGATAAAGAAAACTGCTTTCCCATAAACCAAAATGAATGAAAAAACAAATGTTAATTCAAATATTTAAACGAAATGATAAAGTGTAATTTTATCATTTCGTTTCGTTCACATATTCTAAATTATTAATGTGTATATTTTTTCTTAGAAATTTCTTTTGCCCTATTTTTTAGATTAAATAATATGTTTTAATTGATTAACTTAACTTTTGTCATTATTTTTACTAAAAATAGTGCTTTATAGTGTATTTAGTTAATATTAAATCTGAATTTTATTCAAATTCTATAATCCGGAAAAATCGAAAATTCGAAATTGATTAAGTCCGGATTTTCGAGGTTGTATTATTTATATTGCTAATTAAGGCAAAAAATCATTTGGCGGGATTTTAAACAAAAAACAGCTATTTGGCACAGTTTTTGACAAATAATTGAGTGTTGGCGCAGAATTTGGCATTATTTTGCCGCATTCCGGTTTTGGGAGAGTCCGGATATTAGAACGCCGGATAAGAGGTAGCGAACTGTACCACATTGTTTGGATTAAGACATTTGATTTGTATTGGATGTGTTTTATAACGTGATTTTAACTTTATTATTTTTTTACAGATTTTCTTTTGTTGCCGATTATAGTTTCGTGATATTGTCGATGTAGTTCTGTGGAATATGGTCTAATGGATATTGGTGTGAGTGTAGTTCAGTGCAGTCAAATGGATGTTGATTTAAATGAGTCCTGAAATTGTCTTTTGTTTAATTTATCCTGTGTTTTAAAATTTTGTGTTGTACTTTTCTGTGTTTAGAATATTTCTCTGTCATGCGTGCAATTCTTGCAAAGTTCTCAAAAATTTCAAAGTTTCATTCTTTTAAAATTTTTAATCTTTTATTTTAAGTACTCTTTTTTTTCAAATTTCATTAATGTACAATCTTTTTTCTAAGTATCATTTTTTTATTAAATTTGTTAAATCATTTTTTTTTTAATTTTGTTAATTTTCCTTTTTTAATTTTTGCGAAGTATAATAACCATATTATTTTAATTTTACAATTTTAGCAAGGTGTTTTCATTTTAAAATTTTCTCTAAATTTAAGACTTTTGCAGAATCCCAAAAATTTTCTAATACTATTATAAAGTATCAAGTTTCTAAAGTTTTCAAAATTGTTTTAAATTCACAAAAAGTTTTGAGTTTCGTATATTTTCTAAAATTTTGAATATTTTTTATTCTGTAATTTTACAAAGTTATGCAATATTTTTAAAATTCACAAAATTCTTATATTGTAAAGCTTTTATGAGTATTATTCACTTTTATTCAACTTGAATTACACTATCATTTACATTCAAAATTTCTAGTTCAGAATACAGTAGTATACCAGGGTTGTAGAAGTATCTGTTAAAGCCTTAGTAGCACAGGCCACTTTGGTGGGAGGAATATATTTCTAAACATGGAAGAATACAACAGTTTAGCTGGGTGGAGCCTATTTCAAAACACGGGAAAATGTGCCAACTTGACGAGATTTTGTACTTAGAAAAAATACGAGTGGGGACAGTTATCTGGATTTACCAACAATAGGTTTCTCTCACCATAGTTATGCAATCTACCACATTCTGAAATATAATTTCGAATCTAAATAATAAGGTATTAATATGTAAAAATACAGAATATTTTAGAAAAACTTTGGAATGCACAGAAAATGCAAAACTTTAATCATTTTTGTGATTTTAACAGACAATATATACTTTGGAAAATTTCAGGACAAATAGAAAAATTATGCAAAAAATTTTATAAACACAATACTTTAAAAATACTCTAAATTTTGGAATTTTGCAAGCAGGATATATAGAAATATTTGGGAACTTCACAAACATTTCAGAAACCCAATTCTTGGAAAATTTTTAGGGCATCAAAAATTTCAAAAGCATGAAACTTCAGAAACAGTTTTTAACTTTGCAAAAATTGTAAACATGAGAGTGCAATAACAAAGGTAATTCAAAAAGGGGGATAAATTTTTATAAAAGTTGAACTATCCTTTATTCTGCCCCGTATGCTAGGTTTGAGTGTAGCCCAAGGAAAATGGTCGTGATTGGCTCCCGATTATACACATTATTTATAAAGGAAAAAATTAAATCCAACGTGCTCAGCCTTCTGCAAAATCGTCAGAGATTCCGCAGGTTGTATCCAAAGCTGCCTTTATGTATTTATGTATAAATTTTTATAAAAGTTGAACTATCCTTTATTCTGCCCCGTATGCTAGGTTTGAGTGTAGCCCAAGGAAAATGGTCGTGATTGGCTCCCGATTATACACATTATTTATAAAGGAAAAAATTAAATCCAACGTGCTCAGCCTTCTGCAAAATCGTCAGAGATTCTGCAGGTTGTATCCAAAGCTGCCTTTATGTAAACTCCAAATCAGTTTTATGCACCACATTTTACAGAAGTACATTCGCATAAATCCATTTATATATGCTTACCCTTATACATGCTTAAATTCAGAATATACTCCACCATGTTCTACAATAGCACGTTCACCCAAACTCATTTGTGCATGCTTATAAATCACAAATAACCTTGCTGTAAACAAGGACCATAAATTATAATACCTTACATGTGACATGCACGAATCTAAATATTGTTGCAATATGCTAAAATATCTATTAAATATTGCAGCAATCATAAAATCAGAGTGCTGACTGGATGTAATGCATGTGTGTGTAGGTTGCAGATTTGACTACAAAATGGATTGCAGTTGGAATGCTTGGAGCCAACGGAACACTTAATGAGATGGAACTATTCTGCTGATAAACCATACTACTATTTAAGCTCAAAATTCAGTATGTTTTTTGGAATTTTCTATTTAAATATCTTCTTTTAGAAATCTTTTTCAAAACCCCAAAAATAATTTTTAAGTATCATATGTAAAGCGTCATATTTTCTTTATGTCCTGAAAATTTTATAATTATTTTACTCTGTATTTTAACATTATTTTCAATTTAAAATAGCTTATTTTTTAAATTCAAAAAAATTTATTTCATAATGCAGTAACTTACAAAGTCACTTTGGGAGGGAGAAGCCAGTTTCAAAACACAGGAAAACATGCCAACTTGGTGTACTTTTGTATTTAGAAAAGAAGTGTGGTTTATTCTTCAGATTTACTGGCTATTTATAGTTTTTCTTCAGGTTTAACTGCTTATTTACCCATAAAATGTTTGTTTATGACATATGATGACTGAATTGAATAGCATTAAAGAGATTGAAGTGTAAAGGTATGAATTTAGTTTATTTTAATAAAAAAAGGCAATATTTCAAGATTACTAATAGAATACTTTCTCAATCTGTTGTTGTAGTTGCCTGCCCTTCGTTGTCTAGCGCCAGCTAGACATTGTCCATGAGCTCTTTAACCCTCAGGAATACAAGAGAAAGCAGGGCTCTGAGACAAAGTCTTCTTTTGTGAGCTGCAGATAGTCAAGTATATTATGCTCCGAGGAAGCCTGCTCGACATCACAAAATCTGCTGCAGATAGGTTGAACCTTATAGCCATGACTAAGAGAGCTATTAAGTGGCAACTGGCAAATCTGGATTGCACCATCTGATTTTTTCTTTCGCAATTAAGACCAAGGGAACCACTACCAGGGCAGTCCCTTCGATCAGTGGCGGCTCGTGAGCGATATGTCGAGGGGGCGCTCATCTATGTATTTATGTCTATATATGTGTTAGTGATATATATATATAAAGTATGTGTGTATACATATGCATACCTGCCAACTTTTACGCATTATGCGTAAAATTTACGCATTTTAACTGCTCTTTACGCTTTTACGCATTTCTTGCTGTATTTTCCGCATTTCCGCATTTATTTGAATTTTTTAACATTAATAGGAAATCAATCTCCGGCGAAATTCTCTGGCTTTTTATGTTTGAAATTTATCAGTTAACCAGACATAGTATAATTCCTCGGAAACACCGCATTTCCTCTTTTTTAACACTAATATCTACCATTTCCGGGATCGTAGCAAATCCATAATAAAATGCAGGGTAATGCCAATCAAATTAACGGAGATTTACGGCCGCGTGTAACGTAAATTAAGATCTCGATCGCTTATTTTATAAAAGTAATAAATATACTTCTTCAAAGGTTGTCTAATTCAGCATAAATCGCTAAAATGTTATTTTGTTCATTAATTTCGCATAAACACTGCGATTGCGCAATTCAGTTTGTTCTCATGAATTTCCGAGAGTACAATAGTATCTTTTTCCATACATCTCAATCTTCTAAAATTGCATTTTTGATTGACTAAACTAGCTTATTTTCATATTCTAATTAATTATTACTGTTAATTTCTTAATTATTTTCGCATAAACAGTGCGATTACGCAATTCAGTTACTTCGTGTGAATTACTGAGCGTACGTTAGTAGCTTTTTCCATCCATCTCCATCATTTAAATGTTGCATATTGGATCGACTAAACTAGCTTATTTTCATATTCTGATTAATTATTACGGTTAATTTCTTAATTATTTTCACATAAACAGTGCGATTGCGCAATTCAGTTACTTCACGTGAATTGCCGAGAGTATGTTAGTATCTTTTTTCATCCATCTCCATCATTTAAATGTTGCGTATTAGATCGACTAAACTAGCTTATTTTCATATTATGGCTAATTATTAAGTTAATTTTTTAATTATATTTGCATAATATAAATTTTTCTATTTAAAAAATGGGTATAAACTCTGTGAATGGATATTTTCCAAAAAGTGGTATTAAAGCAATGATTTAGGCAAATCAAAGGGAATCCATTTTGGCAGGAATATAATTCAGTGCTATATATATATAAAGAAAATTATATTACAATTTAATTTAGTTTTGAAAACTAGTTCTAAACTAGTCAACTCACTAACAGTAACTTAATTCAAGAAATCTTATAAGCAATCAAAACACTAAGTCTTTTTTTAATGTTGGAAAAATGGAGAAGTGCAGTGTGAGGAAAGTTACTCATAGTGATTGTCATTTGTTAAGCTATGTGAACAAAAAAGCCATACAAACTATTGAAAAACTGTCTAAATCTGCTCTTTTAAAATTGAGAACGGAATCAAGTTATGAGTTAAAAACTATTTGTCTTCATCATCAAAGTGTTTTTGAACAAGTATGAATTTTTACAAAAGGTATGTTGTGACCCTTTTAAAAAACATAAAACTTCAATTAAAGAAATACTTTGTTGTAACTTTACAGCAGAATAGGATAATTTTATCAAAGGGTTACAAAGTGAAACCAGGACAAAAACTTTGTGCATCTTGCAGGAATAATCTACTTAAAGACAAACAAATTGATGAGAGTAATGTCGAAAGCAAAAGTAGCTTAAATGTCCAAGATGAGGAAGTTGCTGATGTGGGATTAGCTCCTAATGAACTATTCCAATTACAAAAAAAATGTGTGGTTGATGAATTAAATTCCTCATTCCATGAAATCGGATGTTCCCCATAGAAATTACATGCACTTGGTGAACATAGCAGATCATCTTACGGTAAAAAAAAACTACAAAAAGTACATGAAAATCTAAAAAGAAAAATTGAAAATGTTCTTGAAAAAGTGACTTGAAAAAGTGACTTGAAAAAAAGTGTGATACAAAAATCTGAAGATCTGGATAAGCTTGTAGATATAATTAAAAATGAATTAAGTGGTGCATCAAGAAACAAACAGATTCAAATGCTGACAATTCCAGCTTCACTAATGTGGTCTAGAAGAAAAATGGCAGAAACTTTCAACGTATCTGATTATTCTGTTCATAAGACTCAAAAACTGTTTAAATACAAAGGATTTTTAGCAGAACCAGATCCTAGATATGGGAAAAAGTTGAGTCCTGAAACTATTGAATTAGTAAAAAGATTTTATCAGAGTGATGAATATTCCAGAATTTTGCCATGGATGAAGGATGTGGTAAGTATAGGAAAAAAAGTATATGACGCTTGATTTTATGTAATCTTAATGAGCTATACTCAATTTTTAAATACGTATACCCTGACTTGAAATTGGTCTTTCAACTTTTTGTTCCCTGAGACCTAAGTGGTGTGTTTTGGCTGGTGCTAGTGGGACACACTTAGTGTGTGTATGCACAATTCATCAAAATGTGATTTTATTGATTCATGGAGCAGGTATTGAAGAGAATTACAAAGACCTTATGGCGTATATTCTTTGTGAAGGAGCAGGAGGAGAATGTATGCTAAGGCATTGTAACAAGTATCCATTAAAAGACAACCTTGTCCAGTTTTTACAGTCAAATTTTGAGAACTACGATGATGAAGACTCAGTCGAGTATAATCAGTGGGTTTCGACTGATTGAACTGAAATGATACTGTGCTCGAGCTCAGTTGGTGAGTTTATTGATAACTTAGTAGAAAAACTGAACAAGTTAATACCTCATTCATACATTGCTAAATCACAAGCTTCATTTTTTAAAAGTTTAAAGGAAACGGTTTCGTCAAATACAGCTGTTATTTCAATGGATTTCAGTGAAAATTATACTTTCACAATACAAGAAGAGGCTCAAGGTTATCACTGGACATCAGATTCATGCACTATTCATCCTGTCATGATTCACTGCAAGGATGCAAGCAATAAAAAACTGATTTTACCTCTTTGTATCATATCTGATGACCTTAAACATGACGTGAGTATGGTATATGAGATCCAAAAAACTGTAACTGCCTTTCTGAAAGAGAACTACCCACACATAATAAACATTCACTACTTCAGTGACGGATGTGCTGGGCAGTATAAAAATAAATACAACTTCATGAATCTGTGTCTGCATGAGAGGGACTTTCAACCAAAAGCCCAGTGGTCATTTTTTGCAACCAGTCACGGTAAAACTGAATGTGATGGAATAGGGGGTACTGTAAAACGTTTAGCTAGGAAAGAAAGTCTTCAACAACATCTGGACAGACAAATTATAACAACGAATGAACTTGTAGAGTTTTGCAAATCCAACATTACAAATATTAATTTCCAACTTATTTCTAAAGAAGCGGTTGATTCAACTCGCCTGGCTTTGGAAAATCGTGCCAAAGATCTTCAAATTTTTCCAGGAGCAAGATCGTTCCACAGCTTTCAGCCAACAGACGATTTGGGAACAATTGAGGCTAGAAAAATCAGCAGCGATGAACCACCAGCTCTCATTTTCAACTTATGTAACAAGCAGAAAACTTTACCTGTGAAAATAGAAGACTTATATCCTGGATGTTTTATCGCTTGTGTTTATGACAGCTTATGGTATTTTGGTATGGTGAGTGAGGTGAATGCAGAAGAAGAAGATGTCACTGTAAAGTTTTTACATCTTCATGGACCATCACCATCATTTTTCTGGCCTAAAAGGGAATATGAATGTGTTGTACCCATCCCTCATGTCATTGCAATTGTGGTACCCCCCCCCCCCCCCTAAAAAAAAAAAATACTGGAAGAACTTACCAATTCTCTCAAGAATGCATGATACATGTTCAATCAAGCTTATGAAAACACTGGAGAAAATTAAAGAATAATTTTCTAGAATTTGAAAAATTTTAATGGTTTTGTAATAATACATTTTCTATTCCAACAAACATTATAAATATATTCAATTTTAATATAATTTTACTGAAACTGTAATTTTAATTTAACGATTTCAAGAAAATGAGTGAGTCAAGTGATTTCTACTTTTGAAGTGAGAAAAAATAATGAAGGAGTGAAAAAACCATTCATTTTATTTTTTCGTGCAGTAGAGCATATCTTTCAGAACAAAATTAAAAAAAAAATTCTTTTGATTATCCTTTTCCCTTTTGAAGATATTCCACTTAGCGTAGAACTCAGTATTTTATTTAAAAAAATCTATAAATAAAACTTTAGGATTTTTTTCTGACCATGGATATATACTTGCTGATTTAATTTATTTTTTTCTGGATTCCTTACATATTGATGTATACTCATAAAAAATTTCATCAACATTGGTTGGTAAACAAGGGAGATATAATTTATTTTCTATAGAAACACAAACTGCATTTCCTCCGCCCAATTTATAAAAACAGCGAAATTCCAAAAACTTTAACAGGCTGCAAAACCTAAACCGTGTGAGATAGAGCAAAAAAATTTCATATGCTTACTTAAATCTATAAAAGGAACTAACATGACAAGTTTCATCAAAATCTGAGAATCATGGGTGTCAAATCCTTTTTTTTCTGGTTCATTTGACATGTATTGACCCCTATGCCAGTTTAAAAAAAATCATTTAACTCTTTAGAAGTTATATGAAAAAAATTAATTGTTAATAAATTTTAATTATAGTGCTCTACCAAGTATTTTAAATCATAAACATGTTCACTTGTAGTGTGAGTCACGCATGGAAATAGCCATTTAGTTCATTATATAAGTTTTCAATAAGATGTTTGATTCGCAACAAAATAATCAGAATTTAATTATAAACAAAAAAAAATTATTAAAAATAAAGTATATTGCGATGCTTCACTGTTTCAATGGCACTTGATTAATTATGTAGCTCGTTCTGTGCTATACACACTATGTTCAACCAAAAGCATTAAAACCATTTAATAAAATTCATGTAAAATACATAAGTTAACTATTATAAAATGGTTAAAAAACATATGGGTAAAACATTAAAATGGCTTAAAATGAAACGCTATTAAGTTAACACTATTATTTAAGTGAAGCATTGCAATATATTTAACTAACATGGCAGAAATGACAAATAGAATTATAAAAATAAAGTAGTAATCATTCATACAAGATAAAATCAACTTACTCTCAATATCTGTAAAACAATCTAATAATAATAATTAAAAAAAAAATTAAAATTATATCAAGAAATCATTTCATTACGTGATCACAAGGCTCAATACACGGAACATGGTTCCCTCCCACACATAAAATGGCCCCACTACCCAGTGGATGATGCAATCAGAGAAAGAGTTTTGTTTAAATAAATAGTTTGTTTTTTTATTAAATGATCTTGCATATTTATAATGCCACAGGCAACAATTAATGCATAATCCAAAATTGGAGTATGGTGGTTATCTACACATGCATGTGGACCTAGCATTTTAAAATCCCGCAGCCTACCTATGACACGTTCCACATGAATACGTAAAGCAGCAATTCTTTTTGATTCATTCACTTCAGCTTTAGTGCTCACTCTCGAGGTAGATACTGATGGTGGTCTAACTAGAGTGCAGCCTCTTTGTTCTAAAAGTGTTGAAATGTTTTTAAATCCTCTGTCTGCCATGATAAAAGCCCCAGGGATTAACTTTTCTAAATATCCACAGTCTTCCACAATGGCAAGATCAGATGATCGTCCACCATAACCATCTGAAATATAACTAACAGGACCATCTGGGGTGCATGAAACTAAATATTTCAGTGTATTACAATTGTACTAATTTGACCAAGTGAGAGCTTGGTGTACAGGATTACTGGGTTTTTCAATTTCAATTTCCATGCAGTCAATAATCGAAACAACTTTAGCATATCTTGCACGAAAAGAAATTGGCAGATGTGCAAGTATGTCTTTCTCCTTTGGCCACATGATCAGTTCCTGCATTAATTTTGCTATCAGTGGTAGAGACTTAGAAAAAATCCTACTGATTGTGCTGACTGACAATCCAAAGTCAATTGCCAATATTGTAAATGCGGTATTCAAACGCAGCTTCTTTAGGGTAATGTATATATGGGTGGTAGGCAGAGGAGCTTGTTCACTTAACAATTTTATTAAGTAAAAACTTTTCTTAGGCAGACCTAAGAAAAGCTTGGGGTCCTTCTCTATACTCATAATAGTTCCGGTTATCATGTGCTCTTTGTATTTTTTGCTTATGCACTCTTCATTTTCTGAACTATAATTTGATGAATGTTCACTTGAACACCCAAAATCACTCTCTGATTCTGCAGACATCTCACTTTCATAAATTTTTGTTGCTTTTTGTGGTGAAGTATGTGTTCCAACATCTGCACATATTTTGATGGGGGAACAAGCAACAGAACTAACTGGAATAACTGTGTTAGTTCCCTTGCTTCTAAATGGTTTTTGTATGTTCACTTGGATGCATTTATCTTCAACTTCATCTATTACTCCTTCCTCAACTTCATCTATTAATCCTTCCTGAAAGTTGGAAGTAGATGGTAATGGCATTGGTGTAGCTGAAAGTGCTTCCTGAACTAAATCCATGCGTTTCCTTTTCTTGGCCCCTTTCCTCCCAACCGAAGGTACTACATTTCTTCTCTGGCATCCAAAAATATGCGGAACTATCCCTACTTTTAGTTGTAGTCGCTTCACATCTTTGGTGAGGTTCCATTGCCAATAATTCTCCATATCTTCCTTTAACTGAAATATAGAGAGGAATCAAGAAACAGTTCTAAAAAAGCAATTGCATTTATAGTTTGATTTAATGTCTCCCATTACAAAGTTAAAAGGATTTATCGAAACTTTAAAAAAATTTCATAGAATATTCTGTAACATGTCAAATTATATTATTTTGATAGAATTGGAAGAATAAAAGCATTATAAGAAATAGTTTATTTAATTTTTCGTCTCCCCCCCCCCCCCCCTCCAAAAAAAGGAATATTTTATTTAGCAGATGAAGGGGGGGGGGAGGACACTGGGATTTTGTGTTCTGTATATGGGGACAAAAGTTGATAGAACCATTACTGTATAAACACTGCATAAGTTAAAGATATAATGCATTTATATTGACAAATAATAGTTAAAGTAGTATATATATATCAGTAGTATATATTATCAGTAGTATATACATATCAGTAGTATTAAATTTTATAAATATCCAGCATACTTAGTAAATGGTATAGTTAATAAGTTTCGATTAGCCTAAAATTCTCATAATCTCTCCTTAGTATCTTATTTTAGCCGTACTTTTACATTCTCTTGAATTTAATATATTTTCATCTCTTTATTTTGCACCTTTACTGTAGAATATCTCATTTTATTGTTTTTACACAGTACGGTTTTTATTACTCTCTTTGGCAACAGCAGATCTCATCTTTTCATTTCTGCATATGGCAACATTGGTCTAGTCATATATTGCTCGTCATGGTTGTACTTTTGAAGTGTATTTTAAGGTATTTATGTTTTATTTTTTTCCAATTATTATGCTTGTTGTCCATATAACACAAGTTTATAGATAAAAATCTATCTTGCGTTTCAGAAACAAGCATTTTTGTGTTCATTTCAAAGGGATATATGAACTTGAAAATAATTTTTTCGAAATGAACTAATCTTAAGCCTACAGCTCTTCCATGTGCAAGCTTTTTTGCTTGATATTTTTTGTTTCCTATTTTCATTCTTCACCTTAATTTGTTGATTATCTTTGTATTTATAACCTGAATTACGCTTTATAATTTCCTCTTTATGGTTGTATTTCTTTCATTTTTTTGTATTTTGTAGAAAATTTTAGGATAGTGTATTATGAGTTACTACTTACATTCTACCATTGGATTTACAATTTTATATTTTTATATCAGTAGTATATGTATATCAGATAAATATTGATAACATATATCTTTATTTCACAAATGAGGGTTGCACAACTTATGATCACAACTTATTTGTTACACAATGACAGCCATTTATTATTATAAATTACTATATAATGTTAACATTTCTATTTTTACAATTGATATCATCAAAAAGAAATAATTACAAATTAATGTGCCATTGTTTATTTCAATAAATTGATTGATTAAGGTTTGATTCTATGTTTTTAAAACTTATTATTTTGAGATACAAGCTAGAGTATGTTTTATTGTTCAATCCCTAACTTGACCACAAAATTCTTTAATTTTAAATTACTATTTACACAGGATTATTTATAGTTTATTATTGATACAAGCAAGATCGTATCCAGGATTTGATTTCGGGGGGGGGGGGGGGGGGGAGTTAAACCCACATTTCATATCTTGATGGATCTTTATCTTTTCAATGTTAACTTTTTCATTTTGGGGAGTTTGAACCCCCCGAAAAAAAAACCTTGGTTACGGCCATAAATCCAAGTAAATAATATTTAAACAGAAGCAAATGTTTACTTACCGAAAAATGATCTTCACAACACCAAAGAGATGATTTATTCGATAGTTTTGGATTTTTCTGCTCGTCCCTTTTCATTGCTTTAGTCCATGCTTTTCGTTTAACTGGATCTTTTGGAACATTAAAAAACAGCTTATCAACTGAATTAACCGTTGTATTTGTGCAGCAAGGTACTAAACAGTACTTGTAGCTCGGTTTTAGAATCTCATTCATTATAAAAATATGATAAATGAAATATTTTATAGGAGAATCAAGTGCGCATCTCTCGGAATCCACAGTAAACAGTGTATTGCGCTCTTTGTTTACATGGATAGTGACGTCACAAGAGCGGCCATTACAGAAACAGCGTTTTCGCGCCGGATTGCTAAGTGCGAGTTTAAACATTTTTATATTAATTATCTAAGTTCAAAAATTAAAAAAAATATATACTATCATTCATGATTTTTTCTCTACTACACGATAAAAATAAAAAAATAAAAAACGTGAAAATTCCTCATTATGTCGAGATGTATGTGTGCGAACCATGCGTCTGGGAGAGCAAATGTGCCGATTGGAGTTTTGGTGTGTTTATGCACTTTTGATCGTTGGCAAGAAATACAACATTTAACTTATTCTTAACTAGCCGCCTTTGGCGACCAGCCTGTTCGCTACCCTTGAAAATTCTGACCGTGGCAAATTCTAACCGTGGCACACTCGCTGGCGCGACCTACCAGTAAAGTGTAAGGTAACTGTTTGGAGGGCCAGGAAGTGCCACCCAATTTAGACAGGAACTCAGTGGGGGAGGCATCCACAGGGACCGTATCCTCCTTCCCCTACCACCAACCTCTCGGAATTACTTACGGTCCCACATGTTTAACGTGATCGTACTCCGCCTGAACACGGCCGCAGTTTTGGCAATGGCGGGAATCGAACCCGGACCTACCTAGTGCAAATCCCGCGCGCTAACCACTGGGCTACCGCGCCCTCCGCGACAATCTCCATAACCTTCTTTTTATTCACCCAATTTAGACCGGAACCCAGTAGGGGAGGCATCCACAGGGTCCGTACCCTCCTTCCTCTACCAACAACCTCTCGGAAGGACTTACGGATCTACATGTTTAACGTGATCGTACTCCGCGTGAAAATGGCAGCAGTTTTGGCAGTGGCGGCAATCGAACCCGAGCCTACCGAGTGCAATTCCCGCGCGCCAACCACTGGGCTACCGCGCCCTCCGCGACAATCTCCATAACCTTCTTTTTATTCACCCAATTTAGACCGGAACCCAGTGGGAAAGTCATCCACAGGGTCCGTACCCTCCTTCCTCTACCACCAACCTCTCGGAAGGACTTACGGACCCACATGTTTAACGTGATCGTACTCCGCGTGAACACGGCAGCAGTTTTGTCAGTGGAGGGAATCGAACCCGGGCCTACCGAGTGAAATTCCCGCACGCTAACCACTGGGCTAACGCGCCCTCCGCGACAATCTCCATAACTTTCTTTTTATTCACCCAATTTGGACCAGGACCCAGTGGGGGAGGCATCCACAGAGACCGTACCCTCCTTTCCCTGCCACCAACCTCTCGGAAGGAATTATCGACCCATATGTTTAAGGTGATCGTACTCCGCATCAGTGGCGGGAATCGAACCCAGGCCTACCGAGTGCAATTCTCGCGCGCTAACTTCCCGCGCGCTAATTTAAATTTATAATGACCATATGCTAGGCTCTTAATTCCACCATCCTCGTTCCATCGTTCCATCATTTAAAATAGCCATAAAATTAAAATATCCATTTAAAATATCTATAAATTAAAATATCCATAAATTAAAATATCCATTTAAAATCAAAAAATCATCCATATCGTTCCACCAATCCATAAATATAATAATTTCAAATACATCACCACAATTCAAACCACCATAATTCAATCATTTAAATTATTTAAAATATCCATTTAAAATATCATATAAATATAATAATTTCGCCCGATGTATACAACACTTATGCTCGTAATTCATTTAAAACCGAAAGCGCGGTCTCCATGGAGACGGGGAAGAAACTACTGCGGATGGGGGGGAAAATGCCGTTGAAGAACTGAGCCGGTAGCCGACAAATTTAAAATCATGGCGTCTTTAAAATTGCGATCCTGAAGGCAATTTTCATTATTTCTGGACCAAATTAGACTTGTAAGAATGCCAGATATTTCAGCTTTCTAAAAATGTTAATTATTAGTCGAAATTATGAGTACTTTTCACTATGTGAGAATTTAAAAACCAAAAATCGTTTTTTTGAGCCAAAAGTGACTTTTGTTTTAAAATCTTTAAAAAATATTAGAAATCGAAATTGAGAGTTGAAATTGATATATTTTTACTCGAAATTCTCTGCTCTTTCCGATGGTGTGATTTGTTTTTTTCTACAACGTCTGGATCGTGGAGAAAAAAGGGCAAAAATGTCAAAAAACGGTCGAAATCGCATAAAACATTAAATAACAAAAAAAAAAAAATTCAAATTTTAAAAATCGGTTTTCACGTGTCCCCTTCCCTCCCCCCCAGGTCTCCGATTGCCAAATTTCGTAGCTCTCCGACGCGCGGTCGCGAAACGTATAGTGTATAAGACAGACAGACAGACACACAGACATTGCCTTTTATTATTTAAGACTAGCCGCCTTTGGCGACCAGCCTGTTCGCTATCCTTGAAAATTCTGACCGTTGCAAATTCTAACCGTGGCACACTCGCTGGCGCGACCTACCAGAAAGGTGTAAGGTAACTGTTTGGACGGCCAGAAAGTGCAACCCAATTTAGACCTGAACTCAGTGGGAGAGGCATCCACAGGGACCGTACCCTCCTTCCCCTACCACCAACCTCTCGGAAAGACTTACGGTCCCACATGTTTAACGTGATCGTACTCCGCCTGAACACAGCGGCAGTTTTGGTAGTGGCGGAAATCGAACCCGGACCTACCGAGTGCAATTCCCGCGCTAACCACTGGACTACCGCGCCCTCCACGACAATCTCCATAACCTTCTTTTTATTCACCCAATTTAGACCGGAACCCAGTGGGAGAGTCATCCACAGGGACCGTACCCTCCTTCCTCTACCACCAACCTCCCGGAAGGACTTACGTACCCACATGTTTAACGTGATCGTACTCCCCGTGAACACGGCAGCAGTTTTGGCAGTGGCGGTAATTGAACCCGAGCCTACCGAGTGCAATTCCCGCGCGCTAACCACTGGGCTACCGCGCCCTCCCCGACAATCTCCATAACTTTCTTTTTATTCACCCAATTTAGACCGAAACCCAGTGGGGGAGGCATCCACAGGGACCGTACCCTCCCTCCCCTACTAACAACCTCTCGGAAGGACTTACGGACCCACATGTTTAATGTGATCGTACACCGCCTAAACACGGAGGCAGTTTATGCAGTGGCGGGAATCGAACCCGGGTCTACCGAGTGCGATTCCCGTGCGCTAACTTCCCGCGTGCTAATTTTAATTTTATAATGACCATATGCTATTTAAAATATCCATAAAATTAAAATATCCATCGTTCCATCATTTAAAATATCCATAAAATTGAAATATCCATTTGAAATATTCATAAATTCAAATATCCATTTAAAATAACCATAAATTAAAATATCCATTTAAAAAATCCATATCATTCTATGAATCATCCATATTGTTCCAGCAATCCATAAATATAATAATTTCAAATACATCACCAGAATTCAATCCACCATAATACAATCGTTTAAATTATTTAAAATATCCATAAATTAAAATATCCATTTAAAATAACTATAAATTAAAATATCCATTTAAAAAACTCACTCGATGTATCCAATACATATGCTAAGCTCTTAATACATTTAAAACCCGAAGTGTGGCCTCCATGGAGACGGAGGAAAAACTACTGCGGGGGGGAAATGTCGGGGAATAATCGGTTCTTCGCCGAGTATTGGGCAAGAAATATAAAATCATGACGTCTTTAAAATTGCGATCTTACAGGCAATTTTCATTATTTCTTGACCAGATTGGACTTGTAAGAATGCCAGATCTTTGACCTTTCTAAAAATGTAAATTATTAGTCGAAATTATGAGTAGTTTTTACGATGGATGGATTTAAAAACAAAAGTTGGTTTTTTTGAACCGAAAGTGACTTTTGTTTTAAAATCTTTAAAAAATATTAGAAATCGAAATTGAGAGTTACAATTGATATATTTTTACTCGCAATTATCTGTTCTTTCCGGTGGTGTGATTTGTTTTTTTCTACGATGGCCGGATCATGGAGAAAAAAGAGCAAAAAACGGTCGAAATCGCATAAAACATTAAATAACAAAAAAAATAATTAAAATTTTAAAAATCGGTTTTCATGTGTCCCCTTCCCTCCCCCCCAGGTCTCCGATTGCCAAATTTCGTAGCTCTCCGACGCGCGGTCGCGAAACGTATAGTGTATAAGACAGACACACACACACACAGACATTGCCTTTTATTATATAGAAGAAGATGCTAACGATTTTTGCGGCGCTTTTTTACTCGAATCGTGCCAAAGTCTAATCAGCACCAGGGTAACCCACAAGTGACTTATCTACCAAATTTTGTTTAATTACATACATTCGTTTTTGAGTTAGAGTGGATACAGACAATTTTTAGGGCAGTGGCGGGAATCGAACCCGGGCCTACTGAGTGCAGTTCCCGCGCGCTAACCACTGGGCTGCCGCGCCCTCCGCGACAATCTCCATAACTTTCTATATATTCACCCAATTTAGACGGGAACCCAGTGGGGGAGGCATCCACAGGGGCCGTATCCTCCTTCCCCTACCACCAACCTCTCGGAAGGACTTACGGACCCACATATTTAACGTGATCGTATTCCACGTAAACACGGCGGCAGTTTTGGCAGTGGCGGGAATCGACCTACCAGAAAGGTGTAAGGTAACTGCTTGGAAGGCCAGGAAGTGCCACACAATTTAGACCGGAACCCAATGGGGGAGGCATCCAAAGAGACCGTACCCTCCTTCCCCTACCACACGCGGATGGCACGGTAGCCCAGTGGTTAGCGCGCGGGAATTTCACTCGGTAGGCCCGGGTTCGATTCCCGCCATTGCCAAGACTGCAGCCATGTTCACGCGGAGTACGATCACGTTAAACGTGTGGGACTGCAAGTCCTTAGACCGGAACCAAGTGGGAGAAGCATCCACAGGGACCGTACCCTTCTTCCCCTACCACCAACCTCTCGGAAGGACTTACAGACCCACATGTTTAACGTGATCGTACTCCGCGTAAACACGGCGGCAATTTTGGGAATCGAACCCGGGCCTACCGAGTGCAATTTCCGCGCGCTAACCATTGGGCTACTTTGCCCTACGCGACAATCTCCATAACTTTCTTTTTATTCATCCAATTTAGACCGTACCCTCCTTCCCCTACCACCAACTTCTCGGAAGGACTCACGGACCCACATGTTTAACGTGCTCGTACTCCGCTTAAACACGGCGGCAATTTTGGGAATCGAACCCGGGCCTGGTAACTGGTTGGACGGCCAGGATGTGCCACCCAATTTAGACCGGAACCCAGTGGGGGAGGCATCCACAGGGAACGTACCCTCCTTCCCCTACCACCAACCTCTCGGAAAAACATACGGACCCATATGTTTAACGTGATCGTACTCCATGTCAGTGGCGGAAATCGAACCCGGGCCTACCGCGTGCAATTCCCGCGCGCTAACCACTGGGCTACTTCGCCCTCCGCGACAATCTCCATAACTTTCTTTTTATTCAGCCAATTTAGACCGTACCCTCCTTCCCCTACCACCAACCTCTCGGAAGGACTCACGAACCCACATGTTTAACGTGATCGTACTCTGCGTGAACGTGGCGTAAGTTTTGGCAGTGGCGGGAATCGAACCCGGGCCTACTGAGTGCAATTCCCGCGCGCTAACCACTGGGCTGCCGAGCCCTCCGCGACAATCTCCATAACTTTCTACATATTCACCCAATTTAGACGGGAACCCAGTGGGGGAGGCATCCACAGGGGCCGTATCCTCCTTCCCCTACCACCAACCTCTCGGAAGGACTTACGGACCCACATATTTAACGTGATCGTATTCCACGTAAACACGGCGGCAGTTTTGGCAGTGGCGGGAATCGAACCCGGGCCTACCGCTAACTTCCCGCGCGCTAATTTGCAATTTAAAATGACCATATGCTTAATTCCATCATCCTCATTCCATTGTTTCATTGTTCCATCATTTAAAATATCCATAAAATTAAAATATCCATTTAAAATATCCAAAAGTTAAAATATACATTTAAAAAATCCAGATCGTCCCATCATTTAAAATATAAATATAATAATTTATATAGAGCAAAGGCGCTCTATTCAGAACCGTGACGTCACCTCCACCTTGACGTCCCCACCCACCACCTTCCCTGCTTCAGCGGGGGAGAAACGAAGCGTCACGCCGAGCGGAACGGCGAGAAATTTAAAATCATGACGTCTTTAAAATTGCGATCCTGAAGGCAATTTTCATTATTTCTGGACCAGATTAGACTTGTAAGAATGCCAGATGTTTGACCTTTCTGAAAATGTAAATTATTAGTCGAAATTATGAGTACTTTTCACGATGCGAGAATTTAAAAACCAAAAATCGTTTTCTTGACCAAAAAGTGACTTTTGTTTTAAAATCTTTAAAAAATATTAGAAATCGAAATTCAGATTTGAAATTGATATATTTTTACTCGAAATTCTCTGCTCTTTCCGATGGTGTAATTTGTTTTTTTCTACGATGTCTGGATCGTGGAGAAAAAAGGGCAAAAAACGGTCGAAATCGCATAAAACATTAAATAAATAAAAAAATAATTAAAATTTTAAAAATCGGTTTTCACGTGTCCCCTTCCCTCCCCCCCGGGTCTCCGATTGCCAAATTTCGTAGCTCTCCGACGCGCGGTCGCGAAACGTATAGTGTATAAGACAGACACACAGACATTGCCTTTTATTATATAGATACATCTGTTCGTATCAGGCCAAACATATCTGGCAGTAATCAACTTAGTAGTCGCAGAAATTCCGGGATGAGAAAATCCGTAAAATTGATTAAAAATGGTTTTTCGATACGACTCTGTAACAAAAGGTCGAGGTTGTCCCGTTGACATATCGCAGAACAATTCAGAATTTGAAATTGGAAAATCCTTTTTCCTTTTCGGAGTGAAGAATTGTTGTTGAGTAGAATTTCTAACTCAGGATCAGTTGCTTGAGCTGAGGCAAAATCTTCGAAATTTAAAATGGAAAATGAAATGTCAATTTCAATACGTGACAGTGCATCTGCTACTATGTTTGCAGTACCTTTTATGTGACAAATGTTTGTCGAGAATTGGGAAATATAGTCTAGATGACGCAGTTGTCGAGGCGAACATTTATCTGGTTTCTGTTTGAAGGCATAAATTAGGGGTTTGGGGTCAGTGTAAATAACAAAATCCGAGCTTCTAGCATGTGTCTAAATCGTTTGACTGATGTGTATATTGTCAATAGTTCACTATCATATGTAGACAAATTTTTTTGACTTTTTGAAAGTTTGACTGATAGAAATGAAATAGGTTCCCATTTGTTCCCGTTGAGTTGCATGAGAGATCCTCCAACAGCCATATATATCACTAGCGTCAACCCACACACTTAATTTTGCGCTAGGAATAGGATGACGAAGAAGAGTTGCGGTAGCGAAAGCATTCTTAGCGTTTAAAAATTATTTTTCAGCAAAATTAGTCCATTGAAGCAAATCTTGAACTTTGGTTAATGTAGTATTTTTAGACATTTTTTTATTTTTGATACCTTCTAAAAATTTGTTTAATAGACCTAGTATGTGAGCAGCTTTTGCCACAAAACGTCGATAGAAATTAAATAATCCAAGGAATCGTCTTAGTTGTATAATGATTGTTGGCTTCGGAAATTTTTTTATACAATCTACACATTCTCTGAGTGGCACAATACCAGATGCTGAAACTTTAAATCCCAAGAACCCAATTGATGAAAGTCCAATCTTACATTTTGATGGTTTTACACTCAGACCGTATTGTTTTAACCGTTCAAATAAAGTTTTCAGGTTGGCAATACGTTCAGGCGATTTTGAAGCTATTAAAATATCATCGACAAAAGCGTATACAAACTGAAGATTACGTGTTACTTCATCAATAAATCGTTGAAAAGTAGCAACTGCATTACAGAGTCCAAACTGCATACGAGTGCTTTCAAATAATCCGAAGGGCGTTGTGATTGCAGTTTTATGCACATCTTCTGTATTGATAGGAATTAGATGATAGGCTTTGATAAGATCTATGTGTGAATAAATTTTGGTTCCATGGAGGTTCGAAGTGAAATCTAGAATGTTGGGCACTCCATAATTATCCTTTACTGTTTGAGCATTCAGTGCTCAATAGTCACCTACAGATTTCCATTGAGTACTGTCTTTTTTAGGTACCATATGTAATGGGGATGAATAATTGCTTTTGGAAGGACGCATGTTGTTGTTGTTGAAACCCAGACCGTCCGACCTACCAGAAAGGTGTAAGGTAACTGTTTGGACGGTCGGGAAGTGCCACCCAATTTAGACCGGAACCCAGTGGGGGAGGCATCCACAGGGACCGTACCCTCCTTCCCCTACCACCAACCTCTCGGAAGGACTTTCGGACCCACATGTTTAACGTGATCGTACTCCGCATGAACACGGCGGCAGTTTTGTCAGTGGCTGGAATCGAACCCGGGCCTACCGAGTGCAACTCCAGCGCGCTAACCAATGGGCTACCGCGCCCCCCATGACGCATGTGACCAAATTCAATCATACTTTGAAATTCCTCCTTTGCAATGCATAAACAATCAGGTGCAAGACGCCGTGTTTTAGAAGTTATGGAAGAGATCCAATAGTTTCAATGTAGTGAACTACTGAGTGTTTTACTGCTTGATGATCTTCGAGGTGATCTAGTTATCTCTGGAAATTCTTTTAAAAGGTTATGATAAATGCTGCCACCTGTTACAGTTTTAATTGAATGGATGTCACTTACACCAAATGTACAATGAGAACTTATTTTAGTTTCTGAATCAATCAATTTGATCTGGTATCAAATTAAAATTGTATAAAAAATCTGCACCTATGATGGGAGTAGAAACATTGCCAACTAAAAATGACCATTTAAAAATACGTCTCAGGCCAAAATCTAAGGAAATACATTGAGATGTATACACATGAATAGGTGAAGTAGTAGCATTAGCTGCAGAAAAAGTCATTTGGGAAGTGTTTCTTTTTAATTTTGAAGCTGGAATGATAGATACGTCTGACTCCGTATGGATAAAAAATTTTACGTTAGTGTGTTTGTCACACACAAAAAGACGACGAGAATTCTTAGATAAGGCGCTAGTCGCCTTTACACCTGCCTCTTCTCGATTTTTTGGTATTTACAGGGAGAAATGTATTTTAAAGCTTTTTGGCCAAATTTTTTATGATAATGACAATTTTCGTTATTTTTCATTTCAGATGTGCTTCTTTGTCGTGAAGCCCTGTTTCGGTTGAGACTGGGGCTTCTGTCACGAGAAAGATCATCCATCCTTAAATGTAATTTTTCTATTTCAGCAAGTAATCTATTTTCAATAGAATTTAAGGATGAAACAGAAGAACAAGCACTCACTGAAATCGGTGTCACTTCAATTATACGATCCGCTATTTCTGCTGCAGCGTTCAATTCCAGAGGCGTAGTAGCTGCTAAGATAGTTTGGACTTGAGAGGGTAAATACTGAAGAAGAAATTCTAACTTAGCTGCGTAGTAGTTCATGTAGTAGTTTCATGCTGCGTAGTAGTTCCGAAGGCTTGCTATCACCAAGTTGTTCTCCTCTAAGTAGTTTTCTAATTTATTGGTGGGAGGATTCACTGCTGCGTTTAATGAGTTCTATTTTTAGATGAATGTATGGGGTCGTCCTTGTTAGGATCCATAATTATATCTCTAATGATTGTAGCTGCTTCTGGAGGCAAATGTGACACGACATAATTAAATTTAGTTTTGCTTTCAGTCACAGCTTTCGGTGTACTCAATTCGAAAGTGCTTTCACACATATGAACCACAATGCAGAGTAACTGAAATTGTACGGCGGAATTTTAATCGCATTTGAAAACGCCATGACAAATTGATGAGAATCCTAAAATTATTCGGCTATCTTCAGTCCGAACTTATACATAAGAGATTTTCCACTCGAAGGTACCAGAGTTCTGGTAAAGTGAAATTTATCAAACTTCGACACAAAGTAATATTCTTTTGCACGCTACCACAAATGCCGCCGTGTTCATGCGGAGTACGATCACGTTAAACATGTGGGTCCGTAAGTCCTTCCGAGAGGTTGGTGGTAGGGGAAGGAGGGTACGGTCCCTGTGGATGCCTCCCCCACTGGGTTTCGGTCTAAATTGGGTGGCACTTCCCGGCCGTCCATACAGTTACCTTACACCTTTCTGGTAGGTCGGACGGTCTGGGTCTCAACAACAACAAAGTAATATTCTAAAGTCTATCAGTGGATTTGAAGCGAAACATTTTAGAATGAAAAACATCTACACAAACAAATACATCACATCCGGGTCACCACTGTAGTGTTTGGCATCAATGATCACGAGACTGTCAAATCTTCATCTACTTCTTTATTACAAAACATGTTCTAGTTACAACATTTCAACTTACCAGCGACTGCTACTTTTAAGAACTACTGATGTTCTTTTATTATCCAGAACAAGAATGCGTATCTGCCACGCTGTACGTGATTCTTGGCAGATGGCCAAGAATCGAATATCCGTCGAATGCCACAGGTATATGGACTAATCATTTGATGAAAACACCCAAGGCGAATATAGTTTTTCAAAACCGTTCGTTTATGGGGATGCTCCCAGAGGAAAACGCTCGAAAGGTGAATTGATAAGAAAACATTCTTCGGGATGAGATAGAGATTTGGAATTTGGTGTATGGGTAGATAGTTTGGAAGAAAGAAAGTGTACAATTTCAGTTTTCCAATATCTTCTACTTTAGGGGTTGACGCACACAAAAAAGTTCGATTTTCGGAATGAAGTAGAAATACCACTTTTAGAACGTAATAGAGGCTTGATATTTGGTATATGGGCGAATCATTTAATAGAAAACCCAAGAAGAATTGAGTTTTTCAAAAATATATATTCAAGGGGATGGGTACTCAACAGAAAAACATTCGATGGGTGAAATGGTAGAAAAAGCATGCTTCGCGATTAGTTAGAGACTTCAAATTTGGTATACGGGTAGGTAGTTTGAAAGGAAGAAAGTGTGCAATTTCAGTTTTCCAATATTTGCTATTGTAGGGGGTGCCGCACACTAAAATGTTCGATTTCACGAACAACTGAAAAACGCCTCCTTTAGAGTGTGATAGGAGCTTGAAATTTTGTATATGGGCTAATCATTTGATAAAAAAAATAAGATTATTACGGTTTTTCAAAAATGATCATTTAAAGGGTGCAACACAGAAAAACGTTCGAAATATGAAGGGATAGAAAAACATGCTCCATAATAGGATAGAGACATCAAATTTGGTGTACTTGTAGATAGTTTGAAAGGAAGAAAGTGTGCAAATTTCAGATTTCCAATATTTTCTTCTTTAGGGTGTGACGAACGCCAATATGTTCGATTTTCGGAATAAATGAGACACGCTTCCTTTTAAATGTGATAGAGGCTTGATATTTGGGCCAATCATCTGATAAGAAATCCAAGGCGAACAAAGTTTTTCAAAAATGTTCATTTATGGGTGTGCTCCACAGAAAAACATCCGAAAGGGGAGATAAAATAGTATGCTTCGGGATGAGATAGAGACTTTAATTTGGTGTACTGGTAGATAGTTTGAAAGGAAGACGTGCGCAATATAAATTTTCCAATATTTACTTCTTTAGGGGGCTCTGCAAACTAAAATAGTCTATTTGCCGGATTAATGTGAAACGCGAATTATTTAAAAAATTACAATATTCAGGGAATGCTTATTGTGAGACCGTTGATATTCAAGGATAGTGTTTTTCTATGCATCGGCTGCAGAAAAACAATACCAAGAAAAAAATTAAGAAAAATTATAGTGTATCAACGACTTTTAACGTTTGATTCTGTTCCACCTATTAATGCTAATAAAAGTACATTGAATCTATTAAGCTCAGCTTCTATCTATCTATGTATACTAATTTCCAAGTGTCCGTCACTCTTTTTTAGACACTTTCCGAAGAGATAGACTTACAATTTGGTTCGATTGGTCGATCGTCATTTGGGTCGATCGTTCGACAAAACCCCCTGGAAAAATCCAATTTTCCAAAGATGTTCTGTAGAGGGGATGCTCCACACAAAAACGTTCTAAAAGTGAAATAGTAGGAAATCATACTTTACGATGAGATAGAGACTTCAAAATTAGCGTACTGGTAAATCGTTCGAAAGGAAGAAAGTGTGCAATATCAGATTTCCAATATTTTCTATTATAGGGGGTGCTGCAGTAGAAGAGAAATGATAGTTGATCTTCAGCAAGGATGCAGCACCCCTTGCGGATGCCTCATTGAGGAGGAGGGTTGAGGATGACTCATAGCCTCATTGAGAGAGGAGGGTCTTTAGACCAACTGAGGAGGCAGTATTGCGAAAGAGGCCGCCATCTTGGTGGCCTTGAAGCTGAGATGACCTTGCATTGATGTCGCAATCGGTGAACTAACTGATAATCTGGAGAGGAGGTGATCTTTGACTGGATTGCGCAATCATGGGATCGTCGTAGAGGACGACCTTCCTGCTTGCTGTCTTCGGCTGTACTGACGTTTCTTATCAGTGCTGACGTAGTTGAATCGCTCCCTGGCGAAAGTTCGTTAAATGCTGCCACCTATCGGCATTTTTTTTAAATTTCCAAATGTAAAGGATATTGATTTTCCACTGGCTCGGTCGGGGTTCGATCTTACAACCTCGAGAATACAATGCGGGTGTCTTATCCACTGTGCCGGTAAGACCTAATCAGTAGATTCTTATCACGAATGTGTATTCTGTGAAAGTAAGTGGAAGATAGATTTTTCGAGGGTTCGTTCGATGTGTGAAGAAAATTTTGAATGTAGTTATTAAAAGGGAACTATAGTTTTTTATGAAAATGATATGTATTTTGAAAAAGGGATTGTATTTTATAAAAGGGAATACATTTTATAAGAGGGAATATAAATGCTGTACTTAATAATTTTTCAGGGTGTTTTAAAAGTGAATGGTATTTTATGAAAGGGAATATAAATGCTATACTTAATAATTTTTCAGGGTGTTTTAAAAGTGAATGGTGTTTTATAAAAGGGAATATAAGTACTTAATAATTTTTCAGGGTGTTTTAAAAGTAAATGGTATTTTATAAAAGGGAATGTACATTTTTGGAAAATAAAATCCCAACACCAAGAAGAAATTAGTTTAGAGGAATGAAATTTAGGCAAAGCAATTGTGTAGATAACATACTTATTTTATTAAAGTTTCAAGGTCACAGGTTAAAGTATGTGCGAGAAGAGCCATTTCAAATGTGAAATGGTGGTACATTAATAACCGCTGTAGTCGCCACGATTTGAATGCAAACGTGCATGCATTGTGTCGTACAGGTGCCGTATGTCATTTTGTGGGATGGAGTTTCCACGCCTGTTGCACTTGGTCAGCCAAATCAGCAACGGTTAATGATGGTTTTGGATGACGCTTCCAACGTGCTCCATGGGAGAAAGATCTGGTGATTTTGCAGGTCAAGGCAACATGTCGACACCGTAGAACACGTTGGATGACGGCAGCGGTATGAGGACGAGCGTTATACTGTTGGAGAACAGCCTCTTGAATATTGCTCATGAATGGCAGAACAACCGGTTCAATCACCAGTCTGATGTACAAATTTGCTGCCAATGTGCTTGGGATAACGACGAGAGTGCTCCTGCTGTCATAAGAAATGACTCCCCAGACCATAAGTCCTGGTGTAGGCCAAGAGTGTCTACCCCGCAGACAGCTTGGTTCCAAGCGCTCACCTGGCCTCCTTCTTACCAACATACGACCATCACTGGCACTAAGACAGAAACGGCTCTCATCTGAGAATACAACAGATCTCCACTCTGCCCTCCAATGAACTCTAGATTGATACCACTGACGTCGCAGATGGCAGTAATTCGGAGTTAGTGGTATGAGCGCTACAGGCCGTCCGGCTCGGAGCTGTCCTTCAAGTAATCGATTTCTTACAGTTCGCTGTGTCACTGGGGCCAACAGAAGCTCTAATTACTGCTGCAGATGCAGTACGATCCGCCAGAGCCATGGCGCGAATACTGCGGTCTTCCCTCTCAGTAGTGGCCCGTGTGCTACCGGACCACGGTCTTCTTGAGACAGTGCCTTCCCGTGACCACTGCTGCCAACAATCATGCACAGTGGATACATCCCTGCCAACTCTTTCTGAAATATCGCTGAAAGAAAATCCACCTTCTCGTAGCCCTATTATACGGCCTCGTTCAAACTCACTAAGCTGCTGATACTCCCTTATTCGTCTCCTTAAAGGCATTGACTCAAACCTAGCTCACAACCCCCAGTCTGGAAGATAAATAACGCTCACGAAGTTTACACCGAGTATTTAAAACACAGGTGTTTTGCATGATATTAGTGGCGCCCACTCTTATTCGTCTAGCTCGAAATTGAATAGAAGGCATCTTCCATATGTGCAAACAAGCCTCCCAAATTTCGTTTATCTAGCACAACTCCTTCTTGGTGTTTGTATTTTATTTTCCGCCAGTGTATTTTATGAAAGGGAATTTAGATGTACATGGAAAAGCGGTACTTAATAAATTTTCTGTGTGTTTTAATATAGTATATTAGCAATTTTTTCGGAATGTTTGATATATAGCAATATGTTTTTGTTTTATAATGACTCAATAACGAAATGATTTTAAGTGTGTGTGTTTAATAACGAATCTAATAGTAAACTATTTTTTACGAATTTTCAGTGAATACAAAATTGTGTTAAGTGGATTTTTATCTCGGGAATACGATTCAACCATTTTATAATAACGAAAAGATTTTAAGTGCGTATGTTTAAAAATGAATCTCATAGTAAATTATTCTTAGGTATTTTCAGTGAATATAAAAATTGTGTTAAGTGGATTTTATCTCGAGAATACGATTCGACTGCTAACAAAATGATTTTAAGTGTGAGTGTGTTTAAAATGAATCTAATAGTAAATTATGCTTAGGTATTTTCAGTGAATACAAAAATTGTGTTAAGCGGATTTTATCTCGAGAATACGATTCGACCGCTAACGAAATGATTTTAAGTGTGTGTCTGTTTAAAAAAATAATCTAATAGTACATTATTCTTAGGTATTTTCAGTGAACACAAAAATTGTATTAAGCGGATTTTATCTCGAGAATACGATTCGACTGCTAACGAAATGATTTTAAGTGTGTGTGTGTTTAAAAAATGGATCTAATAGTAAATTATGGTTATGAATTTTCATTGAAGTCAAAAATTGTGTTAAGCGGATTTTATCTCGAGAATACGATTCGACTGCTAACGAAATGATTTTAAGTGTGTGTGTGTTTAAAAAATGGATCTAATAGTAAATTATGGTTATGAATTTTCACTGAAGTCAAAAATTGTGTTAAGCGGATTTTATCTCGAGAATACGATTCGACTGCTAACGAAATGATTTTAAGTGTGTGTGTGTTTAAAAAATGGATCTAATAGTAAATTATGGTTATAAATTTCCATTGAAGTCAAAAATTGTGTTAAGCGGATTTTATCTCGAGAATACGATTCGACCGCTAACGAAATGATTTTAAGTGTGTGTGTATTTAAAAATTAATCTAATAGTAAATTTGTCGCTGCTATGAACGAACCGAATCTATCGACGCAACACCCAAGGTCGTAATGTCTTATCGGGTCGTGTCATCAGTATAATCACGTGACCTAAATCGAGTGTCGTGTGCAAACAGTTTACATAAGATATGAAGCGATTAGAACTTGTAATTTTCAATGAATCGTACAACATTAGATTGTGCTAAACTCAATTATCATTTACATGGGAGAATTTTTACATTATTTTATTCATCTTCGAAATCATAAAGTGAAAATGTGTTCTAAACTTAGTTAAAGTCCTTAATTTTAAATCACACTAACATTAAATACTCAGAAAAATTTTGTATACGTTTATAACTTTAGGAGATATGTATCGCGCGGAATATGCAAGAATAGTTAGCAAAAACATGAAAATAACTTACAGAATGAGGTCTTCATCAGCCGACATCCAAACTAGAAATAAACGATATACACACTAATTGCAGTACTAAAATGGGAGCTTATCAGTTCTTATCTGAGATCTAACATAAGATGACGTCATCAGTCGAAAGTTCACAAGATGGCGTCATAACCCAAAGCTGATCTTTCTTAATTACTTATTTCTTAATTACTCCCTATTTTTAATTACTTCCTAATTTTTAATTACTTATAATCACTTATTCATATTTATCAAAAAGCATGCTTTGCGATAGGATAGAGACTTAAAATTTGGTGTACTGGTAGATAGATAAAAGGAAGAAAGTGTGCAATTTCAGATTTCCAAAATTTGTTACTTTAGCGGGTTCCGCACACGAGTATGTTCGATTTCCCGAATAAATGATACACGCTTCCTTTTAAATGTGATAGAGGCTTGATATTTAGCATATGGGCCAATCATCTGATAAAAGAACCAAGACGAATAGCGTTTTGCAAAAGTGTTCATTTATGGGTGTGCTCCACAGAAAAACGTTGGAAATGGGAAATGACAAAATTGCATGTTTCGGGATGAGATAGAGACTTTAATTTGGCGTACGGGTGGATAGTTAGAAAGGAAGAAATGTGGAATTTAAGTGTTCCAATATTTTCTTCTTTAGGGGGTTCTGTACAGCAAAATATTTGATTTGCTGAATAAATGTGAAAATTAAATTATTCAAAAATTTACATTATTCGGGGACTGCTTATTGCGAGACCGTTGATTTTCAACGGGTATTCGGCTAGTATATACTAATTGCCAAGGTTCCGTCTGTCTGTCACGCCTTTTTTATTCACTTCCCGTATAGATAGAGACTTGCAATTTAGTACACGGGTCGATCGTTCGATGAAACCCCCTGAAAAAAATCGAATTTTTCGAAAACGTTCTGTAGAGGGGGTGCTCCACATCAAAACATTCGAAAAGTGAAATGATAGGAAAGCATGCTTTACTATAAGATAGAGACTTCAAATTTGGTGCATGGATAAATTGTTCAAAAGGAAGAAAGAGTGCAATTTCAGATTTCCAATATTTTCTACTTAAGGGGATGCCGTACAAAAAAATTTGATTAACTGAATAAATGAGAAACGGCTCCTTTGAAATTTGATAGAGGCTTGAAATTAGGTATATGGACAAATCATTTGATGGAATTACCCAAGACGAATATAGTTTTTCAAAAACATTCGTTTAAGGGGGTGGTCTGGAGGAAAACGTTCGAAAGGTGAATTGATAACAAAACATACTTCGGGATGAGATAGAGGTTTGAAATTTAGTGTACGGGTAGATAGTTTGGAAGGAAGAAAGTGAACAATTTCAGTTTTCCAATATTTTCTAATTTAGGGGTGTCGCACACAAAAATGTTCAATTTTCGGAATGAAGTAGAAATACCCCTTTTAGAACGTGATAGAGACTTGATATTTAGTATATGGGCGAATCATTTAATAGAAAACCCGAGAAGAATGGGGTTTTTCAAAAATGTATATTAAAGGGGGGGGGGGGGGTACTGCACAGAAAAACATTCGAAGTGTGACATGATAGAAAAAGCATGCTTCGCGGCGATGAGTTAGAGACTTCGAATTTGGTATACGGGTAGATAGTTGGAAAGGAAGAAAGTTGCAATTTCAGTTTTCCAACATTTGCTATTGTAGGGGGGTTCTGCACACTAAAATGTTCGATGTCACGAACAACTGTAAAACGCCTCCTTTAGAGTGTGATAGAAGCTTCAAATTTAGTATATGGGCTAATCATTTGATAAAAAAACCGAAGATTATTACGGTTATTCAAAAATGATCATTTAAGGGTGTGCAACATAGAAAAACGAAGTGATAGAAAAACATGCCCCTAGGATAGAGGATAGAGACATCAAGTAGGATAGAGACATCAAATTTGGTGTACAGGTAGATAGTTTCAAAGGAAGAAAGTGTGCAAATTTCAGATTTGCAATATTTGCTATTGTAGGGGGTGCCGCACACTAAAATGTTCGATTTCACGAACAACTGAAAAACGCCCCCTTTGGAGTGTGATAGAATTTAAATTATAGAATGTGATAGAGTATTTAATTTGGTGTACGGGTAAATAGTTCGAAAGGAAGAAGTGCTCAATTTAAATTTTCCGATATTTTCTTCTTTAGGGGTTCTGCATACTAAAATATTCGATTTGCCGAATAAATGTGAAACGCGAATTATTAAAAAAATGATAATATTCTGGGGGTGTTTATGGCGAGACCGTTGATTTTCAACGGGTATGCGGTTAGTTAGTATATATAGATATAGATATGTAAAATTGTGGAGGATGGTTAAATTAAAATTTACACTCGGCTGACACAAAAATATGTATTTGGTTGACACAAAAATATGTATATCCAGGTAACATGTACAAATGTTACTGAGACTAGTAACCAGCAGAATCAAAATCGCTCGATTAGGAACTAAGATGTAAAATTCTGGAGGCTAGTTAAACTAAATGTTACGCCCAGGGAGTTGACACTAAAAACGCATGTATATTATATCCGTCAAATATGTATATCAAGGTGAGACGTACATATGGTGCAGACTACAACCATCAGCATAATCAAAATCGCTCAATCAGGAGGGGAGATGGGAATTTTTTTTTTGTTGGGGGGGGGGGGGGGCTAACTAGAGCTTTTGAAAACTGGTTTCGGTCACAGTTCAGTTATAACCACAATGACCTAGGATTTTCTCCATTGATGTTAGGTGGTCACATGATACACAGAATATTTGTTTTACTTGAAATGCTGTCTAGAACCATGCAGAATAACCATGCTGTTTCTCTGGTGACTGACCTGATAACCGATATACAATTGCTAACTGAGATGTCCATCCAGTTAACTTTTCAAACACACCCTTGACGTGTGTAAAAGTTATACAATAAAATCAATGCGCAAAATCATTGATTGTGACACAGAAGTTGGACCAAGACTTGTCTAACATAAATGATAACAGAAAATGAAAATCGCAACAAAATTACTTGTACAAAAGAAAGCTTGTTGAATGAAAGTTTGGCCAAAAGTATATACAAAATTAGTTAAAATATATAGAGTATCTACATGTGTGTGTGCCTGCATTCTATAACTATTTATTACCAGGCATGGGGTGGTTTGTGTAAAAAGGTGGTGGTATGAATTGCTATAAAGATTGGCAAATAATTGATCAGTTACTCATGCAATATAATTTTTACATATATAGATATCTTTAAAGAAATTTTAGCTAGAAAAACACTGGAAAGCTTACCGAGATTTTATAAACAGCAAAAACTTCATTGTGTTCATCTAGCTTTTCTGACATTTAACAAAATATGCGCTCTTTTAGCGATTATACAGGATTGATAGGAATTTGATATTATTGTAAATTCTACTTATATTTGATATGAAAAAATCTTGAAATGATGTTAGATTACTGTTAAAGGAAATATGCATTATTATAGATATTAAAATATAACACTTACTTGATTGATACTTCGTTAAAAAATTACATCCAGCATAATAACCATAATAATATAGCGTAAAGAAAGAAAAAAGGATGTAGGGCAGTGATTCTCAACCTTTTTAAAACTGCCGCCCCCCTAAGGAGCGAAAATTTTTTCAACGCTCTGCTTTGTGAAAATCGCGTAATTTAGGATATGGGGAAGGAGGGTGTACTGAATTATAAGAGGCAAAATTTTTAAGTAATTTTCTTCAATAGAGTTACACACCAAATTTGTTTGGTTTAACTCGATACTTTTGCCCCGATAGGTAATTGCAGTCTATTTGTTAAAATGACTAATGCAAAAAAAACCTTATGCTTAAAAAGAGTTCTTTATTCTTAATTAGATAATTAAAAAACAGCAAAAAAAAATTTACACCAAAAGAGTAGTATCAATGAAACAATCAAGTACCTATGTCAGTGGATGGTTGTACTTGATGGTTCAGAGCCAGTTTCTTAACGTTCGGTTCAATATTTTTAATGAGATGAAGGCGCAAGTCCCCTCTTTACACGAATTGGAGTCGATTTCTTTTTTTTTTGTAACTGGATCCGTTACAGCACTGAATCCTCGATCGACGAGGTAGGTGGAAGGGAAGGCAATTAAAAAATTTTTGACGATAGTCCACAGTCCAGGGTAAAGGCGACTGATGTTACCTTGAAGCCAAAATTCTGTGAGACGATCACCATTCTGGAAGCTAGCTTTCAAAGTTTCATTAGTTGAAAGTTCGACCAATTCCTCCTGAATCTGAACCTCTGCTGTCCCAATATTCACAAAAGGGTTCATGACCCATTGAGGGATTTCCAGGGACAAAATATCCTCAAAACGCTCAGAAAAATCCTTGTGCAAAGACTCAAGGTGTTGACAGTAAACTTGTGTATCATCGAAGGGGATTTCACTGTTTTTATGCAGATCCGACAAGATTGGAAATTGGCTGAACTCGTTGCGACCAAAATTCTGCTTCCACAAAGTGAGTTTTTTAGGAAGGCAGGAATAACAGATTTTGTTGCGATCAAATTGAGCTCGTCGCCTTGAAGCTGCAAATTAATTCCATTGAATTTTGCGAATAAATCGGTCGTGTAAACAACATCGATCTTAAATTGTAACAATCTGTCTCTCAGAGCTACATCTTTCGCTTCGAGGAATTCAAGCACAGAGTCGAAAAGATTCCAGAACCTATTGAGGCAGGCGTCTTTGGAGAGCCAGCGAACCTCGGTGTGTAGAAGCAAGCGATTGAATTCGTCATCGTTGTCCTTACACAGCTGCCCGAATAATCGATCGTTGAGAGCATTACTGCGAATTTTGCTCACAGCAGAGATGACATATTGTAATGACTGATGCAAACGGTCTCTGAGGTTTTTTGCAACTAAATGTTGTCTGTGAATCACGCAGTGAACAGCTAAAATACCTGGTACCTCCCTCTTCAAAAGGGTGATGAACCCACGATGACGACCCACCATTGCAGCTCTATCAGTGGCAACAGACATAATGTTCGCAAGAGGAATATTTTCTCTTTAAAATAATCTTTGATAGTATAAAAAATAGATTCACCTTTAGTATCTGCAATCAAGTTTCTTGCAAAAAGCATCTCTTGAATAATTTTTCCTTCCTTTACAAACCGGACGTACGACAACAGTAAAGCCTCATTACTTGATAAGGTTGATTCATCAACTTGAAGAGAAAATTCGGTGGGTATCAAAATTTGCATAAGGAAACCTCAACGTTTTCAGCCATCTCATCAATTCGTCATCTCACTGCATCGTTGCTTAATGGGACATTTTTGATTACATTGGACGCAGCTGGATGGTGTAAAACCGTTTCTAAAACTTCCTTGACAGCCGGTAGTATCAACACTTCGCCGATGTATGAGCTTTCCCCAATTTAGCAATTCATTTTGATATATTATAAGAGGCTATCAAACCATCGTCGCATTTTTGTGATAAGGTTGCTATTAAACTGAGACCAATGGTGCCTTCAGAAACTTGTCGCTGATGTTCGTGAAAAACGAAGAATCTTTATTTTGTTTGTCAAGATGAATTTTTTGCAGATGTTCCTGCAAACGAGACGGTTTCATTGCCTCATTAGATAACACTTTGTTACAAAGTAAACACAAGGGTAGTTGCGAGTTCAACGGCGATTGAACAAATCCGAACTGCAAGTACGTGGTACTGTATTGACAACACTTCTTTTTGTTAACCGACATCGTTGGCGGTAGTAAAATATGATGAGGGAAAGATAACTATTTCTCAAAATTAATAATTCACGATTAAGAACTAATAAGCGCACGTACCTAGCCGACTGGCCAAATAAACAATGAAAGTAAATTGAAACTGGGGGAAAAAACAGAAATAAAACGAACGAAAACGGGCACAACGAATACGGGTCAAATCAAACATTCATACTGAAAGGACACTCAACGCATGTGCTGCGATTAATCGCGGAAAGAGAATTCGTCAAATGGCTTGAATGAGCCAGTTCAAGGTCATTCTACCTAGAATAACCTTTTCCCAACGGCGAAATAAGACTTAGTTGTATTTCCCGACATCTTCACGATAGGGAGTCTGTTGAATGTCATTTGGTGACAATACACACAAAGACGAAACTACCGCCAATTACCCAGAGGCAAAATACCGAACTCCTGCTTCTTTTTACTGTCCACAGGCGTGGAGTGGTTGTACAATGGGAACACAATTATCAACGCTGAAGAAAGAGAAGACCTGGAAAACGTAAGAGATGAAACTTACTGTTTGCAGAGCCGTCGCGTAAGTTCGTTTTATTACTGGTACAAATGGTGTAAATTGGATAATCGAATTATATATATATTTATTTGAGAGTTTTAAAATTAAGTTTGAATGCCAAAAAATGATCATCGCCCCCTACCACCCAAAACATGCCCACCGCCCCCTGCCGCTCAAAACAAGTTAACCATCCCTCAGCATCTTCCCCCTGCCCCCGTTGAGAACCAATGATGTAGGGGAAGCAAAGGTTTACCTCACAATGGCCAGCCTCCGTTCCGTCCCGCCCGTGCTTACTATGGGCACCCGTCTCAATATATGCTTTCAAGCCGGCTTGAAACTTAATCCTGTTATGTCCACTGTATTCATCCGCCGATCTTGTTGTCCCGTTTCAAGACGGCTTGAAAGTTCTAGTGGGAACGAGGTAGGATTCAGAAGTTGACGATGAACGACCATTTTTGCCAAGGGCTCTAATATTTAGTTTAAAAGATTCAGGTTTTCGGCAACCTGCATGTTTGCATTCGTCTCTCCTCTTACAGTAGGGTTAATTTTAATGTCATTATATTTAATAAACTTCCAGAAATTTAATTATACCAGAATATATGTACTCTTCTTTTAATTAACACACACAAAAATAAAGCTATTTTCTGATTCTGTGTTTGTCTCATGTTAAAGTAACAATTGATTTGCATGTTTAGCGTTTAGGACCATCATTAAATTGCATTGCTTTTTAATATTTTTAGAAATAATGGTACTTCTGTTGAATTTGATTTTTCATTATTAAGTAATTAAAGAATATTTACTTACCAAGATTTCGGATTTTAAAAACAATAATTATTCTTAAATGAAGTTAAGAACAACTCTGTTAAATAAATAGAGGAGTGTATGAATTAATCCCAGTCATTTATAATTTCATATTTTGTCAAGATATTGAAGAATAAGGCAAATTTTACTTTTATATATATTATATAGGGCTGCCATTATAAATCTGATCAAAATAGTAGTGTGAAAAGCCAAAAGTAGCCTACTAAAAACAATTTAGTAGCAATTTCAGTTAGCCATACTTCATTTTTGTAGCCTTAACATGTTACATTTTAAGGTTGCTTATAACCTTGCCCTAACACGTTGCTTATATAAATTGCTTATTTATAATCCAATACAATACAAATAACTCTTGAAACAGCTGAATAAACACGGTTATATTATTTACTAATACATAGTTATTAGTGATTTATTTTGTGATGTGAGGCACACTACACTTAGTGTTATATTGTAGAAGCTTGAAGTTTCACGAACAATTTCATACAGAATTTCAAAAGGTTTAATTTGACTGGACACATTAAACCTTTTATACATATTTAATGTTTAAATGCTTAAGTGTAAAAAACTGCTGTGAATGAAAGTAAAACGAACAGGGTATTCCATAGTAATGAATGCCAGTTTAGAACATAATAAATGTGTTTATTTTTTCATTAAATAATTCAGATTTTTTTTAATTAAAAATTTATTTAAAAGCATTGATATCAGTTAAAATGATTTTAAAAGTTTGAATTTCAAGTTTATTTATACTATACTTTATTTAATTAACTTTTAAACAATATTAAACATTAAAATTATGTTAATGACTAGACTGTATTGTTTGTTTAACTTAATTTAGCTTAGCTAGTTTTATTTTAAAGAGTTGGAGTCTATTTTGCAAAAAAACTGACTCAGGAGTCGGGACAACATTCTATAACAACCGCTTCATACTTGGAAAATTGTCGAAAAAATTTCTTAAGAACCCCTTCATTTTCACCAATTTGTAAAATATGTTGATGTAAATCTGATAATGGAATTTTAAATAAATGTCTAAAACACAGCAAATTTGTAGTAACTGCATGAGTACTTGCAAAAGTTGTAAGTGAGTTGAATGTGTCTATATAGTCAAAAAATAAAAGATTGGAACAAAAATTGGGATGATCAAAAGGTTTTGAGGAAGTTTCCTCTTTAGTGGCTCTATTACTATATACATCGTATCAAAGCGAGTTCAGTTGATCAGTAACGCAAATGATACGAGAAATAAATTGCAGAAAATATTAAAAAATTAGTAAAATTTTATGATTTGCAAACAGATATTGATGGTGATTTATACTATGTCAGTCCCAATTCATATTTTTATCAAAAAGGAAACACTTGGGTTCCATTGATACACTTTTTTAACAATAGAAATGAAAATATCTCTTCACATTAGCTTTTAATTTTAATCAGTTGCGGTTCCACAGTTAGATGCTATTTAAAAAAATCTGATGTGGGCAACACATGACTTTCCTTATATAATGTAATGAATTTACTACTTTTAAAGTAAAAAAAAATAGGTTTTTCTCATAGTAGATACTATATTCTTTCTAAGAAATTGAATTTTCGACAATTTGTAGTCATTTTCATTGATTTAGCGTTATTTTTATCCATTTGGAGAGATTTTCGTTGATTTGGCAACATTTTAAAAAGTCGCCAAGTTGGCGACATTCCGCCAAATTCGTCGCCAAAATCTCGCCAAGCGTTATGGACGGAGAAATAAGTTATTCTTATAGCAGTTAAATGACTATTGGCGTTCAAATACAAAAGTATTACTCAAAGTATCTTTTCTCATGAATGGAACGAGCTAGATCCACGAGAATAATGTCACCAAATTTATCGCATGATATTACATGGGAAAAGTGAATATGTTTTTCAACAGTTAACATATTTTTTTTAATTTATGGGATTTTTTGATACATTTATTTGAAAAATGTGCAATATCTCGAGAACGGTTCATGCTAACGTTCTAAAGTTTATGTCAATCGTTTTCTTAGGCAAATTACATAAGAAATGTCTATTTGTGTAACTTTATTAATGATTATGATTTTTTGATGATTTTTTCAAAATTTCACTCGAAAATTTAGGGGGTTCTGAACATTCGATTACGTTTAAAAACAATAAGCTTCTAATATTCACGGATTGTGATTTTTGTACCAAATTTCATTCGAATCGCTCCATTCGTTTGTGAGATATCGTCTCCAGAGACTCACTAACGCACACACACACACATACAGACATCACCTCAAAAATGTTTCATTCGTGATCAGGGATGCTTGAAACGTGTTCTCCCGTCGAAAACTCGAATTCGAATTTTCGACCCCGTCACAATACTTTCCCTATACATTATGTATATAAGGAAAGTAAAAAACAGTTAATATTGAAAATGAATGCTATGTGGGTAATAATAAATAATTGACAAATATCAATAGTTCTCATAATCGGATCAGTTGAATCAAGGGTGCAGCTACTTTGTGTGCTTGGGATATCTGTGGTAGAAATCGGAACGTTATGAAAAATGTAAATAAACGCTTATATCTCAGAACCTAATTGATAAAACTGTAAATAATGTTCAAAAATATATATCAATAGTGTCACTGTGTAGCTTTATTTTGCTTATAAGTTTATTAAATGTGTAGTTTTTATAGAAGGTTTCATATCAGTGCTCAATTGCACTCAATTTTGAAATTGAGTGTCATTCATTTTCTAATTGATGACAATTACATATAAAATGATTGTGACTGAATTTGTAATAACACATCCAATTAAAAAGCAGAATAATAACCACCATCTGTGACACGCTGTTTACTTTCCTTATACATAATGTATAAGGAAAGTATTGTGACTGGGTCGAAAATTCGAATGAGTTTTCGACGGGAGAACACGTTTCAAGCATCCCTGATCACGAATCAAACATTTTTGAGGTGATGTCTGTCTGTGTGTGTGTCAGTGAGTCTGTAGAGACGATATCTCACGAACGAATGGAGCGATTCGAATGAAATTTGGTACAAAAATCACAATCCATAAATACTGGAAGCCTATTGTTTTTAAACATAATCGAATGTTCAGAACCCCCCAAAATTTTCGAGTGAAATTTTGAAAAAATCATCAAAAAATCAAAATATTTAATAAAGTTACGCAAATAGACATTTCTTATGAAATTTTTCTTTAGAAAACGATTGACTTAAACTTTAGAACGCTAGCATGAACCGTTCTCAAGATACTGCACATTTTTCAAATAAATTTATCAAAAAATCCGATAAATTAAAAAAAATATATTAACTGTTGAGAAACATGTTCACTTTTCATATGTAATATCATGTAATAAATTTGGTGACATTAGTCTCGTGGATCTAGTTCGTTTCATTCATGAGAAAAGATACTTTGAGTAATACTTTTGTATTTGAACGTCAATAGTCATTTATATGCTATAAGAATAACTTATGTCTCCGTCCATAACGCTTGGCGAGATTTTGACGGAATGTCGCCAACTTGGCGACTTTTTGAATGTTGACAAATTAACGAAAATCTCGCCAAATGGATAAAAATGACGCTAAATTAATAAAATGACGACTAATTGTTGAAAATTCAATATCTTGGAAAGAATACAAGTATCTACTATAAGAAAACCCTATTTTTTTACTGTAAAAGTAGTAAATTCATTTCATTATATAAGGAAAGTGTTGCCCACAGCATATTTTTAAAATTACCGTCTGCACCTAAATCTGTTATATCCAATTGTATTCCTATGTTTAACAATGAAACTTATCAACTATTCAAATTTATTGCAAAATGGGATCATTATTTTATCAAGATCTTTCTTGGCTCGATTTTAAGCAGTTTTTTTGCTAATAACATCTATGCATGAAGTATATGTGAAGGAAATAAAAGCAAGACAAAAAATGTAAATACAATGGATGCTTATATCTCCGAACCTAATTAAATGTAAATAATTTCTCCTGTTAAATTTATGAATATATAAAAATAATTTTAATACTTTCAACTTTTTCTTTTGGAAAAAATTAAAAATGTATCTGAGCGAGTGTTTCTTTCTTCATTTTTCTTACTTTCATTCGAAATATATGAAAAGTTATTAAAAATAGATATAAATAGTAAGTGATAAAAATATATATTAGGAAATCTAAGTTTTTAGATCTATATATATATATATTTAAAAAACTCTTATAGTGTTCGAAAAATATTCAATTTTTCAAGTTTGTAATGCTTATAACTTAAAAAAAAAAAGAAAATAATTTGCAGTTCTTTGTAGATCCTTCAAGTGTGTAATTGGATTTGGATCAAGCAATTAGTTTTCAAAGTGTAGTGGTGGTTATAATTTTGATATTTAATATTTTAACTCAGATTTTCCAATAGGTGGAAATATTGTAATATTTAAAATGCGACGTATGTTGCAGCTCAATGTGTTTACCACTCCTTGGCAAATTATTAATGCACAAGCACGAGTTATTTTGTAGTTTTTAAAAAATTAAGAAGTTAAATGAACTTCTTCTTTGACTCAGACCATCCAACCTACTTGAAGGTGTAAGATATCTGTTTGGATGGCCGGAAAGTGCCACCCAATTTAGACCAGAACCCAGTGGGACGGCATCCACAATAACAATACCCTCCTTCCCCTACTACCAATCTCTTGGAAGGACTTACGGATCCACATATTTAATGTGCCTGTACTCCGCTTGAACACAGGGACACAGTTTGGGTAGAGCCGAGAATCGAACTCTGGTCGTCCGAGTGCAATCCTTTTATGCTAACCACTAGACTGACCACCCCTTAAGTTAAATGAACTTGGTGATTCTAGAGATGCTTAAAGATCGATGATGATTGATCAGAATAGGTAAAAATATATGCGTATTCAAGTACATATGCGCCGCCAGGTTTACAGATTAACTTCAATCTAAAGCCGCATCCGATATATTGTATCTGCCATTTATATACTGCCAAGCAAGTTAGTAAAATAATTCGATATTTTGACATGAAGTCTATGGTCGGAGTATATAGATGAAATTGGGGTAAAAACTAAAGGTAGGCATAACCAGTTAGCGAGTGATTTGTAGCGTTTTGAAAGCCTGTAAACGAAACAAATGAGTCTGAAAAAAAATTCGAATAAACTTATCGAACTTTACTGGAGTTTTATTTTACAAAATGTTATTCATGTAAAACCATTTCAGCGCAATGGGACTGGAGCTACTACCGAATTTCTTTTCATTTTGACCTGGTTATGGCTTTTCATGAAAACAGCATTTTAACAGACACCAACCACAATTCTTGCTTATACATACATACATACATACTTAGCTGAGAAAAGATGTTAATTTTCAACTTTAAAATTTCTGAATATTGTAAACTTAGTTTTAGAATTTAATGTAAACACTCATTCTTGCAGATAAAACCTTTGGAAAATTACCTCCCTCTAGAAAAATTTTCTGGCTGTGTTGAATTCAGTTATGCTAAACAAACTTACATTTAATGTTTTTCCAATTGCCAGGTTCTTGATGTTAATGTTCACCTATACAGCTGTCAAAGCAGGAACCATTTTGCCATCAAGCAACATTACCCCGGTGAGCCACAGGCGGTAGAACACATATACTTTCAGACTACATTTCAACACTATAACGTTTATGCGCGAAGGTAGAATTTGCAACCATGATTACCAGCAGTCGAGAGAGCATAAGGAAACATCTCGGCTGCCCGGTTCAGCGCATACATTTAATGTAAGTTTACCCACATTCAGTAATGTACACTTAATCTTAAATTATTATCTCCTCACCTCATTGAACATCTTTTCGAAATGTGTTCAGAAAGTTTTAAAACCCGTATTCCACTAATATCACGAATTAAAAAACAATACTTTTCTACACATATTGAGAAAATAATGAAAATTTCATAATTTTCTATCATATTTAATACATTCAAAATCAATTTTTTTTTCATAAATACTGCCAATATTTTTGTAATTAAAATTTTTTCCAATTTTACATTTTCTTTTGCCTATTGCATAAATAACTTAAATAGGGTGCTCTTTTTGTTAGAAAGTTGTCAAATATATGGCTGGCTCATCATTTACTTTTATATTTTATTCCTTGAGTTATGTCTTACACATATTGTTAAACACACATTGTTAAACACATATTTCTTAAATTTTCTGAAATAAGTTAACATTTAGAAATAGTTGAAAATATTAAAATATTTTTCGATAGTTATATTTTGCTTCTGATTTATCTAGCATGTAATTAAAATACCATGTTATTTTGGTTTTCTGATGCGAGGGAGCAAAGTAACTAAGCTTCTTACTTTTGAATTGCATGTGTTTGGATGTTCCGTTTACATACCTTGTTCGACGATAACTTCTTTAAATGAAATTATATTTTTGCAACAAGAAATTATGAATGCTTTATGAAATATTGATATATATCTGTATTAATAAAAAAACTTATTAAACTAATCATTTTACTCATTCTTCATGTTGCCTGCTTTTTGCAGCACTCCACTTTTCATGAGAATTGCTCCATTCTTTGTTTTGTATGATTTAAGCTAACCTATGTCTTGGCGGATTCATTTTAAGCGGATTCATTTTAATGAACAAAAGTATCCAAAAATTCTAGAGCTATCATTAGTTCATTTTAAATAAAGTGTGCACAGCAGTATTTTTTAAATCATACAGAAAATATAGCATTGATTAGAAAATGTTTCAAATTATCTTAGAACCATTAGTAGACAATAACATTTTAATTGTTTGCCATGGCTTGCCGCTTGCGAGTCCCCGAGAACAAATTAGAAAATTTATGCTAATATTTGTTACATACATGCTCAAGGCAATGTTTAAATGATTACTTTTTAATGATTTTCTAAAAATTAAACTAATTTGTTCTCTATTATCCACAAAGGGCAAAGAGCATTGTTGCTCGCTTTAAGCAGCAAAATATAAACCATAGAATTAAAAATGGAGCACTTCTTTCTTTTATAAGAAAAATAGGAGTTATAATAAAACTTTTAAAAGAGTTTATACTAAAACTTGTTAATGAAATTTCCTGAGTTTTCTAGAAGAATTTTCACAAACTTTCACCATCTGAATTACGACATTCAGTAGTGTATAATATTTTCATTTAGTGGAATGAATTTAAATTTAGTAACACATATCATCAAATCAAAATTTAAAAATCAAACTTTTAGTTTCAATTATAATAAGGTAAAACAATCCTAAAAGTAGTTTGAAATTTTTAAAATGACAAAACAATGGCTTTTTCCAGACTCAAATAGAACTCTTCCAGGTTTTTAAAGAAAAATTACAATTTTTCATGAGCTTTCCCTAGAATTTTCAGCCGAATTTAAATTCCCTGAGAATTTCAGGTTTTCCCTGATGCCTGTTTTAACTCTTAAAAGGAGAGTAAGTTCAGAACCAGAGCTATAAAATGCAATGAAATATTCACATTTTCAGATAAAATAATTTTTCTAATTTTAAACTGCTAAATGTTATGGAAATGTTATGGAATGGAATTATAAATGTTATGGAATTAGAAATATAGGAAGTAGTGTGAAGGTATTGTTGGAATTCTGTGGGTTTTTCAACCATAATTTCAACTCTCTAACCAGGGATATAGCTTATAATTTATAGGCACATTAAAGGAAAAAAATGCATTTTTAACTCTACCATGTCTGTAGTCCACATTTAGGCAACTAGCACAATCGGCATCTAAATTTGAATTTGAGGTGGCTAAGAGACTACAAGGATCATCAGCAGTTTAAACTTCAGATACTTTGCTTGTAGAAACCAGTTCTGCTTTTAAATTTCCATTAAATTTAGTATTACTTAATTGGAAATTAAGATCACTAACACATTTTTTTAAATTTACACTATCGCGCTTCTGCTATGTCTCCCAATTTTTTTTTCTGATATACAATACTGATGAAACTGCACTATACTTGAAGTTATTGTCAAATAAAACACAGGATTTTAAGAAAAAGCACGACTAATTCTGGATACAAAAAGCAAAAGGACAGGGTAACACATTTTTTTGCAGCAAATAAAGCAGGAAGCTATAAGTTGAAGATGTTCCTTGTGGGAAACAGCAAAAACCCTAAAGTTTTGAAGAATGTGAATAGGGAGAATATGCCAGTGGTATACGAAAGTTCAAGAAACGCGGAGATGACACAAACCTTATTCAAAAAATGTTTTTTTGATAATTTCATTCCATCGGTTCGTCTTCATCTGAGAAATAAGGGTTTCAAAGAAAAGGCCGTGCTCCTAATAGACTAATGCAGTGCTCATCCCTGTGAAGAAGAACTTATGTCATCAGATGGAAATATCAAAGCTATGTTTTTGCCACTAAACACAACAAGTTTTCTTCAACCAATGGACCAAGGAATAATCGCCATGTTGAAAAAAGAAAGAAAAAAAAATATTGACGGGAGTTACTGAGCAACCCATTGTTCGTTGAAGAATGACACTGCCTGAGGCAATGAAAAGTGTGAACTTAAAAGATGCCATGTGCATTTCTCAAAAGGCGTGGTCCACTGTTAAATCAGAAACCATTTCCAAATGCTGGTTGAAAGTTTTAAATGATGTCGAACTCAAGGATATTGAAGACTCAAGTCAGCTTCTAGTTCAAAAATCCAAGTCGCTCGGTTTAAATGTGTGCGAAGATGAAGTGAAAGATTGTATTAATGTAGATGATAACGAACCGACTTCTGAAACTCTTTCAGATGAGTAGATCATACCTCATGTATGAGAAGAAGTGGACCCAAAAGATGCTGAGAGCGATGATGAAGAAGCAAGTCCTCTTTTTGTCACCATCAAGGAAGCCGTGGTTATGCTTGAGAAAGCCTACAAAGCATTTGAAAGATGAAACTGAAATCATATGAGTGAGATGCAGTTGATTCATTTTCGCTCACTGATATTTTCTGAAAAGCAAGTTCTGAAAGTAAAATCAAAGTAGCTGACATTTGATTGTATGCATGTACCTTCTTTGCAAGAGAATGAAGTGTGTACAATAATCAATTAAATGTGTATATGCAATTGGACATAAAATTAAAAGGTAAATGGAACTTCTCTGTCTTTATTATGTGATTCTCTTTTATTATTACACTTTTGCTCCTAAATTTTTATTACATATGTTCATAAAAGTATAATTTTTATAATATGGCCCGATATGTCGCGCATTTTGCCATGTCTCCCGACAAGCACGATATAATGAGGGGCTACTGTATCACAGTTTTGTTACAATAGAAAATAGGTCTATAAATAGGAAAAGAAAACAATATATGAGATTAAGAATATTCTGTTGCACTCTTCTTTGGGACCAAGAAAGATAATCTTACTATTAACGCGTAGAAACCTATTTATGTATATATGTATGTCCCCTTTCTGGAGCTAATAATTGGCCTAGTACCTTGCGATATTTTTAAAATGTAACATTCAAAAGATTCAATAAATAGATTTTTAAATATTTACGAAAACCTCTAACAAGGGTGGCGGGAATCAACCCGTTCCTTAAAACGTATCTTCTTCCTCAATTTTTAATCTATGATCTCAATTGTTTTAAACAGGGGTTAAAGATGTTGCAAAGAGAGCTAAGGAGACATAATTTACAAAAAAGTCGATAGTTTTTTCCCACACATTTTCCAAAGGCTGACAAATTTTTGGAAAAGGGCAACAAGTTTTGAGTTTTGTTATGTGTCAAAAAAATTAAATTGACGGTTTACAGAATTTTTATTTCCAGATCAATGAAAAAATGTCGTTAAAAGAGCTAAATATACCCATCTAATAGATAAGATGATAGATGCCCATCTTAAACAATTATCATGATAGGATCTCAATTCTTTGTTAAACTACAGCTAAATATATTTTAAAGGGTCCCATGTGCAAAAATTTTGAAATTTTTATACGAATTTTCAAAATTAAGTTTGAAGTCAAAATTTTATTTTTTGAACAATTATCTTCAATATTCAACATTTCCTTGTTGCAAGTGCTTTTGCCATTTCAAAATAAGTAATATTATAATTTAAACAATTAAAAATGAGTTTATTACTCGGAGCTCTAATACTAAGGCTATCTTGGAGACATGGATCAAGGAATTCAGTTTATTGGAGTCCCTGGGCTAGGAAAAATCCCAGCTTTTTACCTCCGGTGAAAATTAAGTGGAGATAGAAAAAAATTTAGGTTAAATGAGTGTTGAAAACCCAGACCACACGACCAACCCGAAGGCTTATGGTAGCAAGATGTGTGGCAGGATAAATGAGTGCTATTCATCACTGCATTAAAGAAATTCTAATGCTGTGCCTATTAGAGTAATTAAACATTTTGAATACCATGAAATTAAAATAATTATAGTGAAGAGAAGAGGGGAAAGGAGTAAGTTTCTTGATCGGTGATCAGTAGGTGTAGGCGAGTCTCGTAGTGATATTCGAATGCTACGGATAAAATAAGGTTCAACTCAAGGTCGCAGACTAGTTAAGAAAAATATTTAAATTTAACTAGTCGGGATAGGGTAGTACAAAGATGCTAAATTTATGCACTTTAATCAGAAGTCGATGAACTGTCAGTCTAAATTCCTAATTAAGTTAGAAACTGAAGGTGGGTCCAGATTAAAAACAGAAATGCAAACAAAATCATTAATTCACAGATGGTCAGTTATCGAAAAGCTGTATTCGACAAGGAAAAGGTGCCAAACTAAAGTATGGTTACCACTATCTCTTTGATGTCCAGTAAAAAATCCCCATTCTAGGGTACCCAGATTAGTTTGTCAATAGTGTAAACGCCACAGGTACACATCAATGACAGAAATCAGAAATAAGCAATAGGCTAAAGGAAATGGCAAAGATAGCTGATGTGTTTTAAGACATCAATGGTAAAGACGATTTTGAGGTAGGGTTGTAGACAAGGACCAATTTATTAATTTCCTATGGCTAATGGGCTGGAATCTGTCCGAATAAGTTTTTATCTTTCTTCATATGCCTTCAAGTTAACCCCAGATTATCTCATGATCTGAGTCACCTCATCTGAAAGGTCATCCAGCACGCGTTTTACATGACATATTTAAAAATGTAACATTTTTTAAAATTTTATAAGAAAAATGCAAATTTTAAACTTCAGGGAGGGGGGGGGGGACCTCGAACCCCAACAGTTGGGTGGGATATGTGCCCCCTCCCCTGGTTTCTACGCCAGTGACTTAATATAACTTTCATTTCTTTGAAGGATGAATGAACTTTGAAATTTGAGACATTTTTTATGAATTTTAGGATTTCTCTAATGACAACACACAAATGTATTTCTGGCTGAAGATATGGTTTTATCTTTTGATTATGGCTTTCTATTCTATTATGTGTTCTAGATGTTCATAGCATTTAGTATATGCTAAAACAAATTTTTCCTTACAACTATCCCAGTTTGTGACGAAATAATTATAGAAGCATAAGACATTTTAAGGATTTCTCAGTTTTGATAATATTGCTTTATAGTGTTAGAATGTACAATCTGTTTATAATAAGCATGATAGTTTCCTTTAGCGATTTATTAATATCCATAGAAGAAATTTTGAAATGCAAGTATTTGAGAATATGAAAAATCTATAAAATATTTATTACATTTGGGAAAAGCTTTTTAATTATATGTATTTCTTTTAAATCAGTATCCGTAACAATATTTTACATGATTGTAGTACTGAAGGATTAAAGTCAATGAATTTTTGAATTGCTGTGCTTTTCTTTTTATTCAAAACAAAAATATAACATATTGGTTTACCTCGACCATGCTCACACATAATAGAATAAAGAGGAAAGCCTTCAATATCAAGTTGCATCAAAAAATAAAACACTAGGAAACTGTTCTGCTAATAATCTCATTATTTTAGTTTGAAATAGAAGATAGTGGGAAATAAGATTTTCATTAGTTTTCTAATGGATATTACAGTTTTTGTCATCTTTTATTAAATTTTTTAACAGTTCAATTAAAATATTACTATTTTTCATATGACAATAAAGGACACTTATTAAGTTTTGTCTCAAGTTACTTACATCTGATGAAGTATCAATTATTCCAGTATTGTTCTGAATATAATTCTTTATATCTTTAGACTAGAAACATTACATTTTATCATATTTTTAACACTACATTTTCCCTCTGCAGCTAATAATCGTTGATATAAACTATAGTCCATTGAGCCAATTCTGTGATTATGTTGCAAGACAACTTGGTATATTTTGTAGTGTAAATGGGGTTTTCTCATTAATCTACCTTCAATTTTAAATGGGCAATCATCGCAAAGACTATATTGAATTGGATGAACGCCTTTTCCCTCTTATACTTTGTATTTACCATTATGAACACATGTATAAGTAATACAGAGGTTTCAAAACACTGGCTAATTTTTATTTTACAATCTAGTCCTTCTCTATACAAAACAGGGATAGGCAAATCGAAGTAAATTATCAAGCATTTTAAGAAAATCCAAAAACAATATATTAGGAAAACAAATGATAAAAGGTCACCTTTTACAGAAATCCAATACAGGAGGTATGTTAGATTCCAATATGATATTACCTAAATAAATATAAAAGTATCAATATTACTAACAAGATAAAAAAAACCATAATATGTAAACATAGTTCCTTATATTTTTTTACTTCTACTAGGAACCTCTGCATATCTGTTCATGAATGCCAGTTTTTAAACTGAACTCGCTAAAATTTCAAAAGAAAAAAAAATAGATATTATTGCTTGCTAAAATCAAGTCAAATATATAAATATAAAAAAATAGAACAAACCAGTTCATTTAAAAATTAGGTGTGCGATTCAGAACATTAAGTGAACTTATAATAGTTTTCTGTATTACTAGCTAACATTTTCTATTTAATAGTTTTTAGGTGATATAGATAATTTATATAATATAGAAAAAATTATATATGTTAATGAGTATAAATAAGAAATATTCTTAAAAGGAAAATACAAATTACATATACTAAGCTTAAACAAGTTTATTTCAAACAATTAAATGAAAAACACACTATAAACTAAAATACACTAAATTATCTTCCCATGCTATAAATTTAATATTCAGTCACAAAACAATAATCTGAAAACTGCCATTTATCACTAACCATTAAAAAGCATTTATCTACTTACTTTACATATGTATATATATTATAGATGTGTTAAATCCAGGAATAGCTGCTGATATTCAGTTATCTTCTGATTCCATGTCTCAATGTTAAAAATGCTATTGAAGTCATCGTATCCAAAAAAATACTATTAAGTTAGCTGACTTAAATTTAGCAGCAAAACTAATTAGTATTCATTTGGTTTCACTTGTTAAGAGAATGCTAAATGTAGGAATCCAAGGCAACAAAACACATAATAATAATATAGGGTAATAATTAGTCATGTAATGAGCTCTATGACATTATTAGTTTCGTGTGAGTGAATCAGTTATTAAAAAATTAATACAAAAATAATATTACTTACTACATTTTAGAGTTATTTCAGATAAATCCAAGTTGGTCCAGTCCAATTTAACAAAAATAAATTGCTCCGTCACTGACGTTTCCCAACACCTATAAATTCATTTAGATAAATACATTTTATAGAAGACAGAGATTGTACAAAACAATTCATAAGAATTGGGTTGGAATAAAGTTAATTGTTTAAACATTATAATAATTTTGGTAAAAGCACTATTTATACATATGCTAGCCTCTGAAACATGTAAGATTATCTGCACATTATACAACATGTTGAATAAAAGACATCATGCAAAATAAATAATTAAAATGCACCAAATAAAATGAATGGGTTAATATCTTTGATGTGTATATTATAATTGATATATAAAGCAACTATGTTACTGAAACTGCTATGGAACAAAATTCTAAAAGATGTTCTTCATGTGGTTTAAAACTGCTGCTGTCACAATCTAGTGGATTAAAAAGAAAGTTTTTCGGACATCATCGTACTACCGCCAATTCTCAGGGGCAAGTATGTAAAAGCAATTTTATGAAAAAATATCATTAGAATTTTTACAAAAATGTTTTTTTTATTTTATAACTTAGAATCGCAATTTCTTAAATGTCACCCACTTATTTTCATTATTTGTGCTTTTTACTGTTGTAATTAGAGATGAAAACTCAAATCGTAACTTGGGGACAGTGACAGAAATGACAAATTTGCAGTTTTATGTAGTCAAAACCATATATAATATTATTGAAATATATTTTTTGTTGAAAACCACGTAGAACAGCTTAAATTCTAAACAAATACTACAAAAAAATATCTGTCTTATTTATATATTTTTTTAAACTTAAGGGACACAAAATTTACAATTATCAGAAATTCAGCCACACATCTATGTTTGTTTGTTTTTTTGCCTCCGCAGCAATTTTTCATTGAACCATTACATAACCACGGCGGCAGATGATAATTTTTTAAAGGTTGCCGGGAATTTTTCCTGTTACAAATGCTTTCTGTCAAAAGTATAGAGCAGATTATTAAATGAAGTTTACTAGAATTCACTAGCACGGATACGACTAGCAATACATAAATGCATCTCCTTAGAAATACAATAGATTAAAAAGTTTTGATTAAGGTTATGTTTTTATTCGTATATTTCTATTCCCTTTTATCCGTGATTTTGTATTTTATACAATGTTTTTGATCCCTATTATCCAATATATCTATATATTAAATAAATGCATCTAATAAGATTGTTTCCAATTCGCTTTCACAAAAAGAATAATCTGTTGGTAACAAAGCAGAAAAATGCACTTGCGTCATACATTCCATGACTTAGTAACACAAAACTTACTCAATAATAAGTATATACATACAATCTATGTAATACATCAAAAAGAAAATGTTTAACGTGTGGCAATAATGGTAAAGCTGAATATTTCACTTTTATTATTAGAATTAGAACCATATCGGTTTAGCTTTTCCTGGTCCCGCCATAGTCGTTACTAAATAAACAAGAAAGATCAATCATGCATAAGCATTGATTATGAAACACTTTCCAACTGAAATGTAATTTCATTTAAAAATTTCGAAAATGTGATTCATTCAGTGGTAATATCTTTTACATTATCACAGTACTACAGTAATTTATTATACTTAAATATTTAAAACTGTATCGAAATATAAATCATCTGATTCTTTATGCAAAATCAATGAATATTTCATTCATATAACTTGTATTCCAGACTCCAGAGCTAAATAATTTTGTGTGAAAAAAATTCAGCAATTCTTATGTAATTCATCTTACAATCGCTTGAGATATTTGCATTCTGCATATGTTAAAATTAGGCTTCCTTGAAGAGATAATAAAAGTTTAGGGATCATTTAAAATCACAACTATTGTAATCGCATAGGCACGGAATTTAGATACACAGATAATACACAGATAATATATATGTGTATGTGTATGTACTCAAAGTATTGGAATCGTGCCGAAGATCGGAACTCGAATTTTCAAAGGATCTACACGTTTTGGGACTTCTAGAACACGAAAAAACTACTTTTAGGAAGACGTCTGTGTGTGTAAGGGTGTATCTGTGTATGTTTCTGTGTGTCTGTGTGGATATTACATCCACTCTAATTGAAAAACTAATGGACCGAATTTCATACAATTTGGTAGGTATGTTTTTTGTGGGAAATCCTGATGTTCATTAGATTATAGTACGATTTGTAATAAAAGAATCTGCCTTCTTTGCGAAATGGCCGCAGAAATTGCCTTTATCCACTCTAGCTAAAAACTAATGAACCAAATTTAACAAAATTTGGAGTATAATATTTCAATAACCTACAAGTGATTTATATACCAAATTTAACAAAATTTTGTATATAAATCATTTGTAGGTTATTCTACTACGATTAGTGAGAATGACATTATCATTCCGGAGCAGTTTGGATTTCGGCCAAAGCACTCCACCACTCATCAATTGCTGAGAGTGGTAGAGTACATATCTTCTGGTCTCAATAACAAGACACCCACAGCTGCGATTTTTCTGGACATACAAAAAGCCTTTGATAAAGTATGGCACTGTGGATTAGCGTACAAATTGATCACTTTAAAAGTCCCTGACGCTATTGTCAAACTTTTAATCTCATACTTAAATAACAGACACTTTCAAGTCAGAGTAGGAGGTAACTTATCTACACCCAAGCTCATTAAAAGTAGTGTACCGCAAGGTTCTATCCTGGGACCGACACTCTTTAACATATACCTGAATGACATCCCCAGGACTCCAAACACGGAGCTGGCACTCTATGCAGACGACAGTGCGATACTTGCAAAACACCCCTATGTCTCAGTAATGCACAGACAGCTACAACAACACTTAGACATACTCCAAACTTGGCTGGAAAAATGGCGAATAAAGTTAAACCCCAATAAATGTCATTGGATTTATTTCTCAAGAAAACGTAAACCTCCGCCGCCTCTGTACATAAACAACCATGCCCTAAAAGCGGAAAAATCTACTAAATACCTAGGTGTAACGATAGATTCCCACCTAACCTGGAAACAGCACGTAACGAACTTAATCAAAAAAGCGTATATGGCCACTGGAGCCTTATACCCAATGATAGGAAACGGAAATCTAAGTTATCAAAATAAACTCCTAATTTATAAATCGGTCATCCGCCCGGGAATGCTGTATGCAGCACCCGTATGGGGATATGCCTGTAAAACTACAATAGACCTCCTAGAGACAAAACAAAACAAAATCCTACGGATTATCAGGAAAGCTCCCAGGTACTTAAGAAACTCGGTAATTAGGAATGACTTCAAAATAAAAACTGTTAGAGCCCAAATTAAAAAGCTAGCGCTTAAATTTTACAGAAATTTGCCATCCGTTCCAAACGAACTGTTATTCAATCTGCATGACTATGATCATCGCAAGGCCAAATCTCGTAAGAGACCCCGCGCTGTTCTAAACATCGATAATCGGAATTAAATGATCCCACCTCAAACATCTGATTTTAAAATAAAACTCGCGACTATTATTTTATAAAAAAAAAAAAAAAATATTCTAAACACTAAACTGCCAAAACGCTAGGTAACCCTTAGATCTGCATCAACCCCCCAAACTGCTTAAACTCTAAATGTGCAACAAACTGCCACACTAGGAGTAAGGATAAATAATAAAAAGTAGTAAATAAAAACCTCGAACCTCCAATTAGGGTCACTGAATTAATGTCACAGTTTGACGATAAGAACCACATATTGAAACTGGAGATTAAAGGCGCTTCGCGCCTGGTGCTCTGTCTTGTACGACACTACGTACAGAGATCTACTACGATTCGGGAAAAAGGAACGGGCTATTTTTGCGAAATGGCCAGCAAAAATCGTTATATATAAAAATAAAAGACTACGTGTGCTCAATTATATCAATTAAATTCCTATTTTATATGTGATTTTTGACAACAAAAAGAATAAGACTAACCCCATTACTCTAGGACTAGCCGTTCTTGAGATATTCCAGTTTTTTCGCGTTTTCGCTACGCCACCTTTGACAATAAGTCCAGCTATCAAATGAGAACCAAATTTAAGTTTAACGTGTAAATTCAATGTCATTTAAAATACTTATGTTGTGCAGATAAACTCAAATTATCATTGAATAAATAAAGAGAACGAATATGAGTCTGCAGAGAAAGACATGTGCTGTCCACATCAGAATTTTTAACAATATTACACCAATGATTTATAGAAGTGAACGGGGATTATTTTCAGGCCATTTCGAAAAAAATGTATGATCTATATTTAAAGATCCATCAAATTTTTGTCGAATAAAATGTTCATCAAATTTAAGCTGTGTACCAAATTTTAACTCTCTAGGACGTAGGAAAGTGCATTTAAAATGCCATCAATTAAATTTATCAAGAAGAGTTATATAAAATTTAAAAAAAATGAAAAATTGTTATCTACCAAATTATTTTAAAATATGAAGCCACTCCCATATGCAAAACGTTTAAACAAATGGAGAGATATTTATTATATAATATCTCTCTCTTTTCTTTCTGGAAGATATCCCAAAGTCAGAATTTAATTGAATTTGTTTTTTCCCTATATTAAATAATTTTTTTAATTAAAAAACTACTTAACATATTTTACTGAATTTTTTTTTATATATTCTATGGGATAATGTGAATATTTCCTAAAAATTTCGAAGCAATTCGTGAATTTTAAATTTACTTAAAAAATGTTTGAAAAATTAGGTCCCATAGGGTTCAATGTATTTCATTTTTTCAACCCGGGTTCAATAAAAAACTAATTGGGTGATATTATTTATTTATATTCCCATAGGTCCTACAGACCGTCTGAACAAAATACTAAAATTTCATTTTGATAAACTCATTTTTACGGCAGTTATCGTGCTAACGGACAGACAGACAGACAGACAGACAGACAGACAGACAGAATGAACAAAGTCATAAACACTTTTCAACTTTGTTGTAAAGTGTTAAAAAAGCAACGCACCTAATAAAAGTTGTTTTCAAATTGTTTAAAACAACAACAAAAAAATAAATAAATATTTCTTGAATGCATAGAATTCAAAATTTTGGAAATAGTGTTCTTGATACTTATAGAATCCTCAAATTTTATACTTATCCTTAGATTTTAAATCAAATACTTTCTATCAGTCGTAATAAATCTATTTTACAGAAATATCTAGAGAAACTACAATAAACAAATTTGCAAGTTCTTCACATGCAGAGCGTCAAATTTGAAAACTAACTTTAGATTTTAAATTAAATACTTTTAGTTCGTAGTATAACAAATAATATTTTACAGAAATATCAATGGCATTATCCCAAAGACCGGTACGGTCTTGAATTTGCCGACTTTTCTGGCCCCAGCCAGCCAATAATTTGTCGATAGCAGGGCGCCTGGAGCAGAGCTCCGTATCCCTAGCAGAAGAATTAGTAGAAATAGTTAGAAGAATAGTTAGAAATTCTTTGTCCCTAGTCAGGTAACATATATGTGGGTCACAGTCTTCCACTGAACCTAGTCCTTCAATAGGGGCCAATAATGATGAAGAAAGAAGTTAGTAGTAAACAAAGAATGCTGTAAACAGTGATCTTATGTGATCTTAGTGATTGAAGATAAGGAGGGTGGGGAAACAGGCGAATATCCCCTACTGGGATGCAGAAGAGATTCAGTCAGGAATCAGCATGGGACGTCTAAATCGGGATTTAGGATAGCTCTGGGTCTTTTTGGAAATTCACGGAAGTCGTAGTCGGTCATATTATAGACCAGTTCGTTGGGGATCCTAGCAAGGTTATCATAGAAATTGTTAGAGAGTTTTCGCATCTCTTGCTTAATAGTTTTAATTTTAAAATCGCGATGTATTACAAAGTTTTTCAAGTATCTTGGGGCTTTTCTGATAGAACGTAGGATTTTGTTCTGAATGATTTGGACTTTTTTTTATATTAGATTTCGCAGCGTAGCCCCAAATTGGGGAGGCATAGAGAATGATGGGGCAGATAACTGATTTGTAAAGTAGGATTTTATTTTCAATGCTGACATCATTCGAGTACAGGAGGGAGCTCAGTTCTGCTTTTACAAAGTTTATTTTATCTTTGAGTTTTGCAATGTGGGGTCTCCATGTTAGTCTGCTGTCAAGAGTGACACCGAGATATTTACATGTCCTCTCAAAGCAAACTGGCTGATTGTTAATTATGATTGGTTGGGGCGGAAAACATTGATGTGAGAAAAAAACAGTTTGACATTTATTAGGGTTTATTTTGATGCGGTATTTCTCTAACAAGGGTTCGAGAGTGTCCATGTGATGTTGTAAGTATCGGTGTAAGTAGTTGGTGTTGTGGTGTGTGGCAATGGCAGTGTCGTCCGCATACAAACAAAGTATAGTGTTGTTTGTTCTAGGGATGTCGTTTATGTAAATGTTAAAAAGAATGGGACCAAGTTTACTGCCCTGAGGTACTCCAGACAAGATATGTTTGGTGTGTGAGTGTGTCTGGTTCAGACGGACATGAAAGGTTCTACCGTTGAGGTAGGAGTATAAAATATGGGTAAGAGAGTGTGGCATACGAAGCTGAATGAGTTTGTATATGAGTCCGATGAACCACACCCTATCGAAGGCCTTAGCGACTTCAATAAGTATACCTCCAACTGCTGATCGGTTTTGGAGTCCATCAGAGATGTACTCCACCACTCGGAGCAGTTGGTGTGTTGTAGAGTGAAGCTGTCTAAAACCAAATTGCTCAGGGATGAGAATGTTGTTATTAGCAAGGAAATTGTTGATTTGGATGGCGATGAAATGTTCAACCAGTTTGCCAAGAGAGGACAGCAGACTAATGGGGCGATAACTTTTTGGGGAGTTTAAATTTTCATTTGGTTTAAGGATTGGAACAATGGCGGCGTGCTTCCAGTCGCGGGGGAAGAAATTGAGATCGAAAATGGAATTGATTAAAACAGTGATGTAAAAGATTATATTAATAGTGCAGGATTTAAGAGCTTTGTTTGAAATATTGTCAGGGCCGGGGCTTTTCTTGTTTTTGAGAGTGTTGATGTAGTTAACTATGTCAGTGGGGAAAATGTGGGGAAGGGGGGAAGTATTTGGAACACTAAGGAACTGCTTCACGGTATCCTCGGCTTCCTCCATGGAATTTAGGCAGAAAATATCTTCATGTGGTGTGAATTCCTTTTCATATACATCAGCGAGTAGATTAGCTTTGTCTTGTTCTGTGTAAGCAGTGGTATTATTGTGAGTGAGTAAGGGAATATTTTTGTGCTTTTTGCGAATACGTTTTAAGAAGTCCCAAAGTGAATGATCAGTAGGGGAGAGAGATTCAACATATTGCTTCCATTTGGCTTGTTTATAGTTAGAAATTAAAAGTTTTATTTGTGCCGTCAGGTTATTGTATCTAGTTCTGTGGGCAGGATTTCTTGTGTGTTGCCAGTGTTGGCAAGCGCGGTTTCTGAGTTTAATTTGGCTAGTGATAGAATATGGGAGTTTTTGGTAGAGTTGTGGAATGTAGGTGGAGGTGCTGTCGGAGAGTGCTGAGCTAAATGTTTGGGTTAGTGTTTTGATCGCCCTGTCAACATCTTCGGTGGAAGTGATGGTTGGGAAGAGGATGGGGGACTCGTTTAGAAGTTTAACAAAATTTTTCCAGTTAACTTTAGTAGGGAGAGAGGGGGCGGGAAGAGGGGTATTTAGTTGCAGCGTTAATAAGATAGGTAGATGGTCCGAGGTAAAAAGATTAAGTACATTTACAGAGGCTGGGAAGGGACAATTTTTTAATAATGCAAAATCAATGGTGGTAGGGTTGGTGTGATTACTGTGTCTGGTGGGGAGGGGAGGAAATTTAATGCCTAAATTATTATCAATACAAAAGTTGTTAAGTTCTCTTCCTACCCGGCTAGTCCTGCGTGCATTCCATCTAGGATGGTGCGCATTGAAGTCACCTGCTAAGATAGTAGGGGATGGGGATTTAAGTATGAGGTCAAGATCGTTATAAAGGGGGTTGGGAGAGTTAATTCTGTTGTAAATGGAACCAATTATGAGTTTTTGCTGCCTAGGAAGTAGGATTTCCACCAATGTGTTTTCAAGACGATGTGTGTTTGAACTTGGGAGATGTGTGTGTGGGATGTTGGATGTTGGAAACCCAGACCACACGACAGACCCGAAGGTTTACTGTAGCTAAGTGTGTGGCCGGGAACTTTATTTTTGATTCAAGTAATTACAACACATATAAAAAATGAATCACAACACAATAAGTTACAAGACAAGCAAAGATACAAAAAACACAAAAGCATAAAAGAACACATAAGAAAAACAACAGTTTTAAGCAAAAAGTAACTGTGAAAATTTTAAAGTACAAAGCAATAAGGCTGAACAGGTTTACCAAAGAGACCCTGGAGGGATATTTAAAAAACTTTAAATTTACTTAAAAAAAATAAATAAATAAAAATAAAATAAATGAATAAATGGAATTAAAACAACCAGGGGAAGTTACAAAAGGGGGGGACAAAGAGAGACCAGGGCAAAGAACAGAGGGGAATATACAAAAGGAGGGGACGAAAGAGAGAGCAGGGCGCATAAAAGAGCAAAAAAAGAGTTACATAATGCCAGCCAGGACAATAATGCTGGACAAAAATAATAAAGACATTGAAGGATATTTAAGTAACAGAAATATAAATTATCTGTTAATGATACAAAAGTAAAACCTTTGTGTTTGTGGACTATCTGTATAATCCATAATTTACAATATTTATAGATGTGTACAATATTTACAGATGTATAATTTGGAAGTAATATATGAGATTATAAATATTTACAGAATTAAAGTATAAATTAACAGAAATGTATATAAATGGGGTGATTATAATTTTGTTGTTATATTACAGACAGATATGAGTGATTATGACATTGTAGATGTATATACAGACAGAGACACAATTTTGTATTGAGAATATATGTACAAAGGTATCACTTCAAAGTGTAAACATTTTACATTTCCATATATAAGTCGCTTATTCACATTGTTTGGCAGGTTTGTATAACAAGAACAAGACTATATCGTTTTCAGGTGGTGACGAGACAGTTAACACAACGATAAAAAACAGCAAAACACAGAAATAAAAACAAAACAAAGGGGAACCCAGGAACAGCAAGGGGAGGGGATTGATCACCAGAGGGATAGTAGGTACTCACAAGCTTTTCAGCGAACACGGTTCGAAATATCACGGGCGACGAGAACACAGTTCTTGAGTTTATTAAGTAATGTCGGATGTCGGCAAACCCCGGAGAACCAAGCTGCACGGGAAGCGGGGACAGGTTTAATTAAATGGTATTCTTTAGAAAAGGGACAAGAGAATAAATAATGTGTGTGTGGGATGTGATTTTTGATGTAAATGGCTGTTCCGCCATAGCTTAGTGGCTGACCTGCGGCGCTGTGTCAAAGTGTGTAGTAGAGAGTAAAGTTTTGAATTTTTAAACGGTCTGGGCGTTTTGTTTTAAGTTCCTGTATTTGAATGATGTCAGCGGGGTTGTCAGCTAAGTGGTTTCTTAGGTCGTCGATTTTATTGCATAAGCCGTTAGCATTCCAGCAAAGGATATTTAATTCGGATGGGTGTCTATTCATGATTGGTAGGATTTATCTGGGCACCGAAGATAGATTCAATAGCACGGATAAATACAAATAGTTTGTTGAGGGGACCCTCAACTTTTCCCATATCGGTGATAGCTAATGTGATTTTATTTATTATGCCCTGAATATTGAATTTTGAGAATATTTTTTGAATTGCAGTAATTAGGTTAATAATTTCACTGATTCCTCCGAGGGAGGGCGGGCTTTCTGCTTCCCTGTGAATGTCCACAACTTCCATTGGGAGGGTGGGGGGTGGCAGGTTTTGCTGATTAGTTTGATTATATGATTGGTTGTTTTGAATGGATTTACTAGTTTGGTTATTTGATTTGGTATTATTGTTTGCTAAAGAATTAGTTGATTTAGTTTGATTTTCAGGTGGGAGAGCTACAGGAGTTGGTGAAGCATGCTGGTTATTTTCAACAGGAGGCAGAGCATAAGGAGAAGAGGTGGGCTTAGCTTTTTTGACAGTGGAGTTGGAGCTCTTTGCAAAGTAAGGCTTGTTCTGGTTCTCTGTGAGGCTAAGTTCACGGGTTTCTTTTTCTTTCTCCTCAAGTTTTCTTTTCCTATACCTTTCATGTATGACTGAAAAGGGTTCTAGTTCAGGGCAGGCCGTGCTAGTGGAGGGCTCTGAAGGAGAGGGTGTGCAGAATGGCTTCTGCACTGAAGTACTTGGTGGGATGGGAGCAATTGGATTTGATTGTTTATAGGTATGGGTGATACTGGAGTTAGAGTTTTGATGGGAAGAGGGTCCAGGTTGATTGTTTTGAGTTTTATTGCTGAGAGTACCTGCAGTTTAGATTTTGGGGGAGGGTCCCTTGTTGGTTGGGGCTTTTGGGTATCCTAAATAGTTGGGCGGGTGGGGTCCTTTACAGTTTATACATTTTGCTGGGAGGTCTTTTGATTTGGTACATTGTTTGGGTTGGTGGGGCTCTGCACATTTTAGACAGGCGGGGGGGGGGGGAGGTTACAATTGCCAGAACTATGTCCCCATGATTGACAGTTTTAACACTGAAACCAGGGAAAGGGATCGAAATCTGTTATTTTGACAATGAAGCCAACCACTTCCTCTAGTTCATAAATTTCATCAAAGTTATCGGAGTTGTAGACATTCACAAGGAAGATTGGAAGTCGCTCTTTCGTTTTGAATTTCCTTAGTTGGGACACACGTTGGATGTCAAATCCCTTAGATACTAGGTCCTCTTTAATTTCTTGGCCATTAGTGTCAATGGGAATTCCTTTTAAAAGGATCTTCTTGGGCCTTTCTGATTTTATGCTCATACTATGGAATTGGATTTTATTTGCTAGCAAGCATTTTTGTAGTGCTCTATACTGTTCGACATTTTTTGGTTTTAGTCTGACGTACTCGCCTGCCATCTGGAGGGGGGTTTTGAAAACTAAGTCTTTGGTGGCATTGTTTAAGAGTGCCTTCCAGTTTTCTTCCATCTTTATGTAGAAAGGTTCAGGTTTAGAGGGCTGGGAGGGGGATTGGTCATTACTAGAGTCATAGTCAACAGGACGGTTAGTATATTTGGTATTGTTTACATTAGACTTTTCAGCATCAATTGACTTGGCTGTATCATTGATTGCATTAAAATTGTCAACATTCTTTACACTAGGGTTATCAGTTGTAATCAAACTGGAATTCTCAACATCATTTGAATTTTCATTAGTAAGTAAGTTAAATCTGTTACTGGTTTCAATAGTAATATTTTCAACTTTTTGAGTATCTTCAGTATTTGAATGTTTAACATATTTACGTTTGTTACTTTGGGTTGTTGTTCTTGAAACCCAGACTGTCCGACCTACCAGAAAGGTGTAAGGTAACTGTTTGGACGGTCGGGAAGTGCCACCCAATTTAGACCGGAACCCAGTGGGGGAGGCATCCACAGGGACCGTACTCTCCTTCCCCTACCACCAACCTCTCGGAAGGACTTTCGGACCCACATGTTTAACGTAATCGTACTCCGCATGAACACTTTGGCAGTGGCTGGAATCGAACCCGGGCCTACCGAGTGCAACTCCAGCGCGCTAACCAATGGGCTACCGCGCCCGTTACTTTGGGTTGGGATGTCACTATCACCGTGTTCACGTTTATCAGCATCTTTGAATTTTAAAAGATCATCAGTTAAGTATTTAAAATTGGGTCCAATATTAGCTATATTGTCAATACAATGAGTCAAGTTAGCAGGGGAAGGACTAGAAATCAGTAAGAGAATATGATCGCACATACCTTTGAATCCAGCTTTCAGCTCGTGGAGCTCACCAGGTTGTTGATCGTTGTTTTGAGCTAGGAAGATCATTAGGGAAAGCTTGACGAGGTTCTCAATTATGGTCTATTTTTCAATCAGTAATCCATTACGTCCTAAATCTCTTAGTTTATTCAGCAAGTCCATAAATTTAGGATCCGGAAGTTCCTTTGGCGAATTTACTAAATGGTCGTGGAAATCCAGGAGATTTTCATTGTTAGCACAGACACTGGATACCAGTTTCTTGATATAATCACCCACGATAGAATTTGAGCTAGCAATAATACTATACACAAGATCAGTAGAGTCCATGTTTACCGTCTCTGAGCACGTGGAAGAGTCATCTACAGGCGAAATGGCGCTGGACATATCTGTCCTTGGTAGATCCTTGAAAGCAACCTCCAATTCAAAAGAAATCCCCTCCATGGCATAGAAAAGGAAGCATACTTTTCAAAAGGTAATAACGATAATAGTAGAGGCCGCAAAGAGCAGAAGAAGCGAATATACAAACGAAAAACACAAGTCACAAATCAAAACACGTGGGAAAAGCAAAGCACAGGGTCGCTGACCGGAGCTCGTCGCAAAAACGACCTACTCCCACGGTGTCCAGGCTTTTCTGGCCCCCGATGTTGAGACAGTTGCCATAGTATCCAACGAAGTTGCAAGGTTACCATGATTATGTGAGCACGAATGCAAATAAACAACCTGCGTAGTAAAATGCGCAGAAACGTAAGTGCAAAGGAACATTATTTTTATCGTAGCTCGTAACGGTAAATTGACGATGATGCCAAATAAAAATTGAAATTAATCCCATTAAACATCGAATTTATATTTGTAATGAACATTAGTTATTTAGAATACATTAATAGCAAAATATATTTAAAGATTTCGTTTGCTAAAGAGCATTTTAAGTGAATATACACTTCTAATCATTTTTATCATAGTCTCTAAGTAACGTTCTAAAGATGTATACATTTACTAGCAAATTCTGCAATGTATATGCGAGTGAGGGGAAGATATGTAACGATTTTTCGCAAAAAAACTCGTGTATATATTTTAATGAAAGTTAATATTTTATTTTCCGGTTAATTAAAAATATCCATCAAAGAAGATAAATTTAGATATATCCTACAAAAATTAGAGGTTAAACGAATGTAAGTTTCCAAAGTAATGTATGTATATGTATATATATACGTATGTATATGTATATATAAACGTATGTATATATCGTAATCCAATGCATTTGTCGGAGGTCGAACGTAACAACAGCTGTTTGTGCAACAGGTGTTCTGTGACTCATAGAGTGATGTAGCAATTAGAACATGGATCTACGCCCGCTTCACGAGCTAACCTCGTTACGCTCGCCTGCTAAAAAAACATCACAGAATCCGGTCCCGCTGGCTGTCGGAGGTCGCACGTAGCAACAGGTGTTCTGTGGCTCATAGAGTGATGTAGCAATTAGAACATGGATCTGCGCCCGCTTCGCGAGCTAACTTCGCTACGCTCGTCCGCTAAAAAAACATCATAGAATCCGGTCCCGCTGGCTGTCGGAGGTCGCACGTAGCAAGAGCTGTTTGTGCAACAAGTGTTCTGTGGCTCCTAGAGTGATATAGCAATTAAAATATGGATTTACGCCCGCTTCGCGAGCTAACCTCGCTACGCTCGCCTGCTAAAAAACATCACAGAATCCGGTCCCGCTGGCTGTCGGAGGTCGCACGTAGCAACAGGTGTTCTGTGGCTCATAGAGTGATGTAGCAATTAGAACATGGATCTACGCCCGCTTCGCGAGCTAACCTCGCTACGCTAGCTCGCTAAAAAAACATCATAGAATCCGGTCCCGCTGGCTGTCGGAGGTCGCACGTAGCAACAGCTGTTTGTGCAACAAGTGTTCTGTAGCTCATAGAGTGATTTAGCAATTAAAACATGGATCTACGCCCGCTTCGCGAGCTAACCTCGCTACGCCCGCCTACTAAAAAACATCACAGAATCCGGTCCCGCTGACTGTCGGAGGTCGCACGTAGCAACAGGTATTCTGTGGCTCATTGAGTGATGTAGCAATTAGAACATGGATCTACGCCCGCTTCGCGAGCTAACCTCGCTACGCTCGCCTGCTAAAAACATCACAGAATCCGGTCCCGCTGGTTGTCGGAGGTCGCATGTAGCAACAGGTGTTCTGCGGCTCATAGAGTGATGTAGCAGTTAGAACATGGATCTACGCCCGCTTCGCGAGCTAACCTCGCTACTCTCGCCCGCTAAAAAAACCATCACAGTATCCGGTCCCGCTGGCTGTCGGGGGTCGCACGTAGCGACAGTTGTTTGTGCAACAGGTGTTCTGTGGCTCATAGAGTGATGTAGCAATTAGAACATGGATCTACGCCAGCTTCGCGAGCTAACCTCGCTACGCCCGCCTACTAAAAACATCACAGAACCCGGTCCCACTGACTGTCGGAGGTCGCACGTAGCAACAGGTATTCTGTGGCTCATTGAGTAATGTAGCAATTAGAACATGGATCTACGCCCGCTTCGCGAGCTAACCTCGCTACGCTCGCCTGCTAAAAAACATCACAGAATCCGGTCCCGCTGGCTGTCGGAGTTCGCATGTAGCAACAGGTGCTCTGTCGCTCATAGAGTGATGTAGCAGTTAGAACATGGATCTACGCCCGCTTCGCGAGCTAACCTCGCTACGCTCGCCCGCTAAAAAACCGTCACAGAATCCGGTGCCGCTGGCTGTCGGGGGTCGCACGTAGCAACAGTTGTTTGTGCAACAGGTGATCTGTGGCTCATAGAGTGATGTAGCAATTAGAACATGGATCTACACCCGCTTCGCGGACTAATTTCGATACGGTCGCCAGCTAAACAAACATCAGAGTATCCTGTTCCCCTGGGTGTCAGAGATCGCACATAGCAACATCTATCAGTGCAAAAAGTGTTTCATAGCTCATAAAGTGATTTTCATGTTACTTCCGCGCTTCAAAATCTCAATCAAACTCAATCTAGAATAAACCACGTACGATTCCTTATACGTAATGCGCATTCGCTCCAAAAACACGGCAAGCCCACGTATAATCATCAAACTCCTCCGTACTATCATTCCTCTCACACAATCGCATTACCCACTTGCAATCAACCCCTGATTCACACACCATTTAATCACATTAATTTACCACTATCAACCAAACGATCAAAAAGAACAATACTAAATCTTTCACTCTTCACAGCCAATTAGTACACTCAAATGAAATCAAAGAAAATTTACCAATACTTGTATTTAAATCTTGTTCCCAAACATCTAATTTTAAAAGATCAGTACAACAATTCATAATGAGCATAAAATAACACAAATTAAGACAGTTGCTAGAGTTAGTTACTCGCAAGGTTACCATGGTTACGAAAGGTCGCAACACATAGCCCTCCGCTTATCGCCGATTTGCTCGATAGAAAAAAACAACGTACCGGTCTTTGGGATTTAGCCATATCAATAAATATTACAATACACAAAATAGAATATGTACAAAAGTCAAAAATAACTACAATAAACATATATACAAAAGTAAATCCTGTTTTAGAAAGAGATTAAAAAAAATATATTTTACTTACAAATAAGCACTGGTTTGAAGATTCGTAAAATCCGTCTGAAACTGAAAAACATTATTTTAAACATTTTAATTCTAGTGAAAAAGATCATTTAAAAAAAAAGTACCGGACTCCTCTAACGAAAAAAGATAGCAAACGATAGAAAATGCCGAAATCCTTCCAGAAACTAAACAAATTGTGGGAGGTTACAGATTTTTTGATAGAATGTCTGTGATTGGTTGTCAAGAATTGATGTGGTCACGAGGGGATGTTGCAGCAGTGAGATATATCTCACCACAACGGTTTGTGCATCTATGCTTTGATATGCGTTTCTAGGTTTGACTGCTGTCTTTTTAATGCTAATTTTATGCTTTTGTTGTATTCCTTGCTGCTAGGAAAGCATACACGATATGTTTTTGAGTTGCTGAGCGGAAAACCGTTCTTGCTTACGTGGTTATATGCTCCAGAAGTCCCACACAGACAAAAAACTTAACATTATAGATCTGAGACTCGATGAATGCCAAAACGCATCATGATAGCTGTTTACGCTTCATGATCTGTGAGCAAGCATTCTCAATATGCTTTTTACAATTTGAATGTCTTTGTTTTCATATTATGATAAAAGTATTAACATAAAAAGAAAATATTCATAAAATTTAATCTAAGACTTAAACTTCCAAAAATCATTTATTTGTGAAGTGTGTGCAAAGTTAAAAAGTAATTTCAAAATTACTGCTTAAGCTTGTAGGAAACCCTTCATTTGTTATATGTGTCGGAAACGATATTTTACAATGAATAATTTGAAGCAACATATTCTATTACCCATACAAGAGATAAAAAAACCTATTTATTTATGAGATGTGTCAAAAAGGATGTAATCAAAAGAATCATTTAAATAGACATTACACATACTACTGAAAACCAAATACTTGTGATGTAGGTCAAAGGATTTCATCATAAGAATTAGTTGAATAGACATTTCCTTAGTCGTACTGGAGAAAAAAACATATTTGTGAGATGTGACAGAAAGAATTTAAATAAATAAGTCATTATTATATTCTTGCTCATACCAGTGAAAACCCCCATGCTTGTGAGGTGAGTCAGAAAGAATTTAGCCAAATGAGTGATTCAAAGATCCATATCCTTACTCATACTGGTGTAAAACCACATACTTGTGAAGTGTGTCAGAAAGAATTTAATCAACTAAGTAATTTAAATAGCCACATCCTTACTCATACTAGTGAAAAACCATATGCTTGTGATGTATGTGGGAAAAGATTTAATGTTAAGAGTTATTTGAATAGACATTTACGTATTCATACTGGTGAAAAGCCACATATTTGTGAGGTGTGTCATAAAGGATTTAATAATAAACGTGATTTGAATAGACATATCCTTACTCACACTGGTGAAAATCCATATATTTGTGAGGTGTGTCAGAAAGAATTTAATCAAATAAGTAATTTAAATAGACATATCCTTACTCATACTGGTGAAAAACCATATGCTTGTGAGGTGTGTCAGAGAGGATTTAATGATAAAAGTCATTTGCATAAACATTTCCGTACTCATACAGGTGAAAAACCACATATTTGTGAAGTGTGTCATGTAAGATTTAATACTAAACGTAATTTGAATAGACATCTTTTAACTCATACTGGTGAAAATCCATATGTTTGTGAGATCTGTCAGAAAGGATTTCGTCAATTAAATAATTTGGATAGACATATCCTTGCTCATACTAGTGAAAAACTATATACTTGTGAGGTGTGCCAGAAAGGATTTAGTCATATGAGTTATTTGAATAGGCATTTACTTACTCATAGTGGTGAAAAACCATATATTTGTGAAGTGTGCAAGAAAAGGTTTTGTCAAATAGGCCATTTAAAAAACCACATCCTCACTCATACTGGTGAAAAACCCTATACTTGTGAGGTGTGTCAGAGAGGATTTAATAAAAAGGGTAATTTAAAGATCCATTTCCTTACTCATACTGGTGAAAAACCATACACTTGTGAAGTATGTCAGAGAGGATTTAATCATAAAAGTCATTTGCATAAACATTTCCTTACTCATACTGGTGAAAAGCCACATGTTTGTAAGGTCTGTCAAAAAGGATTTATTCATAAAAGTAATTTGAATAGGCATAACTTTATTCATACTGGTGAAAAGCCACATATTTGTAATATCTGTCAAAAAGAATTTAATCAATTGAGTAAATTAAATAACCATATCCTTACTCATACTGGTAAAAAATCATATACTTGTGAGCAGTGATGTAAATACTCGGGTATTTATTTTTGCAGGTATTTACCCAAAATTGGTATTCAAGTGGGTATATATATATATATATATATATATATATTCCTTCAGGTTTAGTTATTTATTATTCATAAACAGTTTATTTAAGACATATCATGATTGAATTGAATTGTATGAAAAAGTAAGAGCTCATTTGTATGTACTTTATTTGTACGTATATACTCATTTGTATCTATGTACTTATGTGTGTAATGTGAACTCATTCATATTTACTTTATCTACCTAGTATTTCTCCAATCCACCCACATCACTGTTTGTTAGGTTAGAAAATATTTAATCGAATCAGTACCTAATTGGAATATTCATATCCTTAGTCATATGGGTGAAGAACCATATAATTCTAAGGTATGTCGTAAAGGATTTAATCAAAAGTATGGTTTGAATAGGCATTTCCATACTCATACATGTAAAAAGCTATGTATTTGTGACAGAAAATAATTAATCAGAAGTGTCTCTTGATTTTCATACTGGTATAAAACCATATATATGTGACGAGTATCAGAAAGGATTTTATAGTGATCAATAGCGTGATTTGCATGGACATTTCCCTATTGAGTGAAAAGCCACATTTTTTTAGGTATGCTAGAAAGAATATAGTCGAATGAGTAATTTAAATAATCATATCCTTAATCATACTAATTAAAGATCACATACTTGTAGATGTACTAGAAAGGTGTTAATGAGAATCATTTGAATAGACACTGTCTTTTTCATTTTGGCGAAATGCCGCATATTTGTGTAGTGTTCTTAGTGATTTAATCAAAAGTGTGATGTGTGATTTGAATAGACATTTCCTTTCTAATAGAAGAAAAATCCTTTATTTATATAATGTGTCAGAGAGGATTTTTAAAACAGGAGGTATTTGAATCAATATGGCCTCGCTCATCCTACTGGAAAACTACATATTTGTGAGAAGTGTCAGGATGGATTTGATCAGAAGGTGTAATTTTAATAAACATATCTTCACTCATACTTCCAAAAATTAAGTGCATTTGTGAGGTATACCTACTAGTCACAACACAATTGAAAGACTAAAATGAATGATTTACTTCTATTGAAGGTCTATTGTGTATTGTACATTCCATACCAAATCATTTGGGTCAGTAATGTATATCAGATCTAGAGCTCATCATTTCTTATGGACCCCTTTAATGCAAACGTTGGTGCAGTGGCACCTATTTTTAATATGTAACATCTATCTTACTAGAACCACTGATTTTTTTATTGATCACAAACATCAATACTTAAACTGCTTGCACAAGTTTGATATAAAATATTCTTCATTCTACCACAATGATTACTTACAAGTAGCTGTAACCAGGGCCATAGTTAGGAGGGGGCTAAGCCCCCCTCCCCATATAAAAATATATTAAAATTTTAGTAGTGATATGAAATATCGTTCAACATATCCAAATTTTGTATAAAAAATTGCTTTATTAGAATTTTTTTAATTTATTTCATTTCAAAATTTTTTTAATTTAGCTAAATTTGTGATTATACAGATGGTAAATTTGCTTACATATTCAATCTAAAAATATTTAAATTTAAAACAAATTAAGATCATAGTATTTAGGATACTTTTTATTATTGTGTCAATCACTGATACATTAGCGAATCAAAATCAGTTGATATGCAGCAGTTAAGAGATTAATATTATGTGTTAACTTATATATACTGACAGAATTTTTTTTTCAATTCATTTACAGCTTTGCTACTAGTTAATGCTTATATTAAAATCAATTGTAATTATTAATATTGATTTTTGCTATTAATAATCATGTTTGTTATTAATATTGATGAATAGTAGCTATATAGATTTTTCTAATTTATCAGTTTATAAATATAAATATGCAATTATATTATTTGTTAATAATTTATATGAATTGAAATATAAAATAATTATTATAGAATATAAATGCTAATGATTAAAAGTCTTTTTAATGAGTTCCTCCTTCAAGAGTGTTGAGCCCCCCCCCCCCCCCCCTTGAATTTCAATCCAGCCCCTATTGAATTTCATTTCTGGCTACAGCCTAAAGATTCAGCTTCAGATTTTTTAATAGTGGATTGAAAATAAACTGACTTCCAAAAGTTAAGCACGCAATGCAAATTTTTGTTTTTTGAAAGCGTATTTGAATTTGAGTGGCTGAAAATCGCTGCAGATGTAGATGACAGTATGAATATATAGTATGTTACAGCCACTCATGATTCACTGTCCGGATATATGCTAATTAGGTAGTCATTGAAGATGCCAGCATTCTGAAGGGTTTGAGGAGGTGCATTTAAACACTCATACGAAGAGTTTATAACTTTTGTTGGATTATTTTTGATGATATTCGTGTTTCTATGGCTGAAAAAAGACGAATGACAGATAGTGAGAGCTGGCATGCTGTTGGATGCATTGAAGCAGGACAGTCAATCAAAGATGTCGCTATTTTCTTTGGCTTTGATTATTCGGTAATTTCTTGATTATGGAAATAATTCCAAACTAGTGAAAGTTGTCCGGAGACCTGTGCCTGGTCATCCAAGGGTTACCACCCCCTCTGATGATTAGTATATTGCTATAGTAGCCAAGTGAAATCGATGAGTGACCTCCACAACTATTATATCCATGGTTGCAGCAGTACTTGGTAAGACAATATCTGCCAGTACTGTGCACCGAAAGCTCCACGTGGAGGGACTGTATGCCCGAGTACCACATTTTTGTGTTCCACTAACCATCCACGTCAGAGGGGCAAGATTAAAGTGGTGTCATCATTATGTAAATTGAACTGTCTCAGATTGGTGCAACGTCCTGTTCACGAGTCCAGATTTACCCTGGAATCAGATGATAAGCGTATACAGATCTGGTGAGAACGAGGCACATGTAATCAGACCAAGAACATCATGCATTCAGAGATGGCAGCATCAAGGTGTGGGCTGGAATTTCAATGGAATATCGCACAGAGCTGCACATCTTTAAAGACGGTTCTGTGACGGCTGCGTGGTATTGAAGTGAAGTCCTAGACTCCATTGCAAGACTACTCCGCAGCAGTGGGTCCTGATTTCCTCCTTATGGACGATAATGCCTGTCCCCATCAAGCTAACACTGTTGATAAATACCTGGAAAGTGAGGGGATTTCTCATATGTAGTGGCCGGCATATTCCCCCGGCCTTAATCCCATTAGAAATCTTTGGGGTGTCCTCAGGCATGCTGTCTGTCTCTGCACGTTTACTTCCTCTAGCCAGTCTCAGAGAGTTGGAAACTGCCTTATTGGAGGAATGGACATTGCTCGTATCTGCGATGGTTGATCACTTCCTTGAAAGCATGGAAATGGTTGCAAAATTTGTGTGAAGGTCCTGGGTGGTCACATACCATATTAATGTAAGTTTTTGTTTGGTTTGTTTGCCTTTAAACATCATTTTGTTAATGACCCAAATGTGACGTCATCATACAACTTATAAAAAGTAAATATTTTTTTCATCTTTGTACATAATTCTTGTTTTCTTTAAGGCATAAACACATTTGCTATCTTTATGTACAATTTTGAGTTAATCAAAGCTTTACTTTTCCATTTTTGTTGATTTTGCCATCTGTGCTTAACTTTTGGAAGGCAGTGTACTTTAAATTATGTACTTATATGCTTTTGCATTATGCTAGAGAGTAGACTATAGACACCTTTTTCAGAGAAAAGGTGTCTTTTTAAGGAAACACAAGAGAAAGAGATAAATTTAAATCTACAAAATTGGATTTAAATTCATTCAATTTTATTCCCCAGCCATAAAACAATAGCTATTAAAGCTAGTTTGCTTTAAAATGAAGGCAGAAACCAAAAAATGACAATTTCCATTTTTAAAATATGAAATAAAATACCTGAATAGTCATAGACAACACAATATTAATAACAAATAAAGATTCAATAGGGTTTCCGTGCGTGAGAAATACATGAAACATAACAAAATTCCTTAGTTATGAATTTATATATAAAAGATTTATTTGACACAATAACCTTAAAAATATTAAAAAAAAATGATTTTTTTTTCTTAAGAAATAAACAAGGCTACTAGTGTTTTACAGCTAAAATTTCTCTTGGCTTAAATTCGATTTGATTAATGATTATGCAATACAAATGCCTTTAAAATCAAAATATATGAAGCTTGGAATATATTAAAGAAATGTTATCTCTTCTAAATAAAATATTTCACCTGAATATTAAATATAAGGATATGATAATTCAGTCAGGTACTCATAGAATAATTAGAAGATGAAGATGAATGGGGAAGAATTATTTTTGCAGGGCACCTCAACAGCACCAGCCTTAAGAATAGTTAAAATAGTGACATTTTTTTGGAAAAAGAAACCAAAAGGGATACAAATTTTCTTACAGTGAAATGAGTAAACAGCGTAGTTTATTTAAATTTCAGCTGCATATGTAAAACTAAATTATTTCATAATACATAATGCAAATTAATAATGGTATAAAGAAAATCTGTAATATATCATGGACAGCAACCTCAAGTATGTTGATTTATGAAATGCTCATATATACAGACATAGAAGAGTGAATCCCACTACAAAGTGATTACGATTGTAAATAGTAGTTAATGGAAACGGATTACATAAGTGAAAAATAAGTTAATAATTAAACAAAATATATAGAGGATCATGCACAAATGCTGTTTCTGGGATTTTGCAGCAAAATAACTTTCTATTTCATAAATAATACATTTGGAAAATAGTCTCTATAAATAGCAAAACAATTACCAATATTGTAGTCAGTGCAAACAGATTGCAAAAGTGCAAAATATTTTTCAAATTAAACGAGATATGTCGAGGATCGCATACAAATGCAGATTTTCACGATGCTGCTGCAAAATAGTCCTCCATTTTATTAATAATATGGTAGAAAAATGGGTTTTATATAAAATGAAATAATTATAAAAATTTCAGTTGATGCAAATAGATTGTAAAAGTGGCAGAAAAATAATCATCCATTTATTTTCAGAGACTGGAAATCCCTGTATGCGATTGCCAATTTTAAAATCCTTTAGAAACAGATTTTCAGAGGTTAGAAAGGGAAATCTCTGATCAAAATTTATAGCTTTGTTGCAAAATTTTTAGGACATTTCAAATTTCATGACTTTTTCTCAGTTTTTGTCAGCTGTAGACATCCTGGAAGCTGGGGTAAGAATTTTAGCCCATGGAATAAAATTTCTCGGACAAAAAACAAAAAATGCAGGGAAGTATACTCAGAAAGAACATCATTGCGAATCCGTGGAAGAACGCTGTAATATAAAAGCAAAATTTTATTCGATTGAATTTGCTACCCTCACTTGCAGGGATGACACATTTATAGTTTTCTCTAAAATATTTCACTAATTAGGAACACATAGTACCCTTAGTGTGACCAAATTGTGATTGATTGTGATTCATCATGCGTAGCTATATTGTAGTCTGCGAATGTGCAACAATCAGCCTGTGATTCGCGATCTTGAGGCAATCGGCCCAATCTACCGATTGCCTGTGCCACGGGACTGAAAGGATTGAGAAATTTCAGTCATCGAAAATGGTGACTTACTGTAACAATTTTGGTTGCCATGACTGCAAATTTTCTACCATGGGCGAAAATTCTTACCCTGGCTCCAATGGCAAAATTGACAACCCGAATCTGCATCTTTACTACAGTCCTGGCTGCAACACAGCTGCTATAACATACAAAATAGACAGGTAAAAGTGGTTTAGATCATTTTGAAATTCTCCTACATTGTTCTTATTAAAATTATCCAATCAAGATTTATTCAATCTACTCTTAGTAACAGATGCAAATTTTTAATTTGTAATACATACTTTGTATGTATTCTTTTATTTTATTAATATTTGATTCCAAATACAGATTTAGTGTTAAAATAGTGGTGAAATTCAAATGTTAGTTTTTATCATTATTTAAAGTAGTTAATATATATTTTCAGTTGAAACTGTGCAGTTTTCAAGACTTTTCTAGTCCAATTTTGATTTATTTTGAGAATTCCTCACTGTTCATACAATCTACAAATTTGTGCAAAATCAAAATAATGGTAATATCAGGGTTCATGCTTATGCATTACAGTGTCAAATTACACCAATGTTTTCCTTCTCATGCTATAGAATAGAGCATAAAGAAAGCATTGATTTAATGAAATTTTCGATTTTAATGCCAATTTTTATAAATGTTCGATTCTAATTTAAATTTTAATATATAAGGACCTCCTGAATATCTACATATACTAATTGCTAAATGTCTGCCTGTCTGTTATGCTCTTTTTATTTACTTCCCAAATAGATAGAGACTTGCAATCTGGTACGTGGGTTGATCATTTGATAAAAACCTCTGGAAAAATTGTTTTTTCTGAAAATGTTCTGTAGAGAGAGAGAGAGGGGGGGGGGGGGGGTGATCCACACCAAAACATTAAAAAAGTAAAATGATAACAAAGCAACAAAGCAAGCTTTGCAACAAGATAGAGACTTATAATTTTGTGTACATATAAATCATTCGAAAAGAAGGTCTGTAATTTCAGATTTCCAATATTTGCTACTCTAGGGGGTGTCACACACCAGAATGTCCAATTTGCTGAATAAATTAGAAACTCTTCCTTAAAATTTCATAGGGGCTCAAAATTTGGTATATGAGCTAATCATTTGATAAAAAAACCCAAGACGAATAGTGTTTTTCAAAAATGTTTGTTTAAAAGGTGCTCCACAGAAAAATGTTTGAAATGTGAAATGATAATACTTCGGGATGAGATAGGGACTTCAAATTACCTGTGTGAGTAAATCGTTCAGACGAAAGAAAGTGTGCAGTTTCATTTTTCAAATAAATGAGAAATGCCTTTTTTAAAATAAGATAGTGGCTGGATATTTTGTAAATGAGCCAATCATCTGATAAAAAATCCAAGAAGAATAGAGATTTTCATAAATGTTCATTTAGAAGGTTGGGTACTCTACACAAAACATTCGAAAAGTGAAATGATAGAAAAAGCATGCTTTGCAATAGGGTAGACTTCAAATTTGGTATATGGGTAGATAGTTCAGAAGGAGAAAGTGTGGAATTAAGAGTTTTCCAATATTTACAAATTTAGGGGATGCCACAAACCAAAATGTTTTATTTTCTTTATAAATGAAAAGAGCCTCAGATCAAATGCGATAAAGGCTTGATATATGATATCTGGGCAAATCATCTGATAAAAAATCCAAGAAGAATAGAACTTTTAAAAAATGTTCATTTAAGGAGATGCTCCACAGAATAAGTTTGAAAGTTTGAATGATAAAAACGCATACTTCATGATGAGATAGCAACTTTAAATTTAGTATATGGATAGATAGTTTGAAAGGATGAAATGTGCAATTTTAGTTTTCCTATATTTTCCCGCTTTAAGGGGTTTCACACATCAAAATGTTTGATTTTCAGAATAAATGAGAAAGCCTACTTTAGAATGTGATAAGGGCATACATGTACACAGTCTAATGAGGGCATACATGTACACAGTCTAATGAGGGCATACATGTACACAGTCTAATGAGGGCATACATGTACATGTACACGATAGCTGTCACAAATATTAATGGATTTTCATGAAATTTTTTATCTGGCTTTATTATTAACGAAAAATATAAAATTAGATAGAATATTTTTAAATTCGAGCAGAACCTTTAAATTTTTTTCAAAATTTTATATTTCCTTAAAACAAGAAGATGTATATTTGGTTTTCTTAAAATAAAATATGTCATAATTATCTGTAAAAAAGGTTATTTATGGGTCATCGCAAAACTTAAAAGTTTCAATGATCGTAATAAATAATAGCTGCAATGCAATTTTTGTGTTCTTGACATCATTAATCCCCTACTACATTCTTAACCACATTCTTAAACGTGGTATCAATTGAAAGATTTTTTCAAGCTTTTTAAAATGAAAAATAACACACTATAATTGTGTCTCTCAAGTCCTTGTTGACGAGCCGGACGGTCTGGGTCTTCAACACTATAATTGTGATCATTTGGACCAACAATACAGATTTTTCAAATTTTTTCTTGTAAAATTTGTAAAAGGTGAAAGTTATTTAAAAATGGATTCAGAAAATTCAGCAAGTTATTTAAAAATGGTGTAAGAAAGTTGAGTTGAGCCATACTACAGTTAATTTTAAAGGTACTCATTTTAAGCATTTTCATTGTGGAGAACAGAGCTAATGCAAGCACAAACTAGTTTCTGCATAACATTTTGAACAAAAATAAACATATTTTTCCTTCTCAAGTTATAATTTGCCTCATTTTTTCATTTCCTTTAATCTATCAATTGCATTTATCTTATCAAAATTTGCTATTAAAAATTAGAAATTTCCTATTTTATAGGATATTGTTTTCAGATAGTGAGTTGGTATCAAAAATTCTACAGCTAACTTGAGATGAAAACTATTTTACCTCGGCTTGATAATATAAGAATTTTTAAATTTTTATTAGTTGGCACTTCTGTTAGTACTACTAAACAATACTGGATTTCTATTTTATTTAATTTTTTTCTTTATATAAATAAAACATTTTGTATAATTAATGGTTTATTTATGTGAGACAAAATTTCACCCTTATGGTTATAGGTCGCTGTTTTAAATTTTTGGTGGATTCTAGGATCCTGATTTCTCTATACAGAAAGCTCTGAACACCCTTTGAACTGCATGAAGACCCTTTCCATACCATAGCATTTGTTGATATTTTCATTGGGTACATTTTGCGATTTCCAAACTGCTGTACATTACTGTTTTACCTTGGATGTAAATATCAATGATCTTATAAAACACTGATTCAGTATCAGGTCTGATGTTTATAAAAATGTCAATGTTAATTCATCAGGTCAGATTTTCTGTTTCTAAAAGTTTCAAGCCAGTATTATGCATGTATTTTAAAATATAAAAAATAAATATTAACACAATATAATATCTTGAAAATGAGAATTCTTTTGGGATGCAGAAAAGTTTTATAAAACATTTCAAAATTTCCTACTGAGTTTGGTGACAGTTTAAACAAGGGTTGGTAACCAGCAGCTCCTGACAAAGTTTCATGTGGCTCGTGACTGATCTCTTACATTTACATATTATATGGGCCGGGATTCCCCATAAAATTAAAAATGCAATTTGACAATATTTTTTTATTGCATTTTATAGGTTTACGTGCTTTTATTTTAATGCATTTTTACCTTGAATGAAAAATGTTTTATTTAACATTTTATCTATTGCAAGCCTATAAATAGGCTTTTTGATGTAAACGCTTCTCTGAACACATGCATGAAGACTCTTTCCGTACCATAGCATTTGTTGATATTTCCAGTGGATACATTTTTTGATTTCCAAACTACTGTACATTACAGTTTTATCTTGGATGATTTATCAAGGATTTTATAAAACATTGATTCAGTATCGAGGCTGGTGTTTATAATGTTAATGTTAGTTCATCAGGTCAGATTTTCTGTTTCAAAAAGTTTCTGACAAGCCAGTATTATGCATATAATTTGAAATATAAAAAAAATAAATATTAACACAATGTCTGATATCTTGAAAATGAGAATTCTTTTGGAATGCAGAAAAGTTTTAAAAAACATTTCAAAATTTCCTTCCAGGTCTGGTAACAGTCTAAAGTAAGGGTTGGTAACCAGCAGTTCCTGGCTTCTGACAAAGTTTTATGTGGCTCATTTTTGCTCTTTCACATTTGCATTTTATGTGGCCTGGATTTCCCTATAAAATTAAAAATGCAATTGGACAATACTTTTTTATTGTACTTTTTAGGTTTATGTGCTTTTCTATCTTGAATAAAAAATGTTTTATTTAATTGTAGTGTTTTGTATGATTTTTGATAATTTTAACAAATGTATCTAATGTATGAAGCAGCCTTTAACAAGTCATTCCTTTATAGAGAAGTATCTAAAATTACATTTGTCTTGTAAAAAACAATTCTTGGTTGTTGGATGTTGTATTATAAATATATGTTCATTTTCTACATTGTGCTCCCTAAATAATGTACATAGTATTGTGATCTTTGTGACTAAACTGCAACTCTCCTTATTTAACAATTGCGTGGACCTGCTACTATTTGTGCAAAGCAGAATATATTTATAAGACTTGACTCAAAAACTGTGCAACACTTAAATATTTTTATAATATGAAGAATTTTTGCAGAGGAAATGTGCGTTTTAAAGAAAATCCCAGATATCTTGCAACATATCTGTGTGCAAAAGAGCATTTCCTGTGTTGCGTGAGCCAGAGCCCGATTTCTGCTTGGGCAAATGAGGCTTGCACAGCACCGCACCCAGCCCCCCAAATTCAGTAAGTTACTCATATTTTTTATGAATTTTACACTGAAATAAATAACAATCAATATACTTAATATAGCACAACAAACAATATACTTAAAATAGCAACATTTCTGAAAATAGAAATAAAGTATTACAACTTTAAAAATAAATTAAAGTTTATTTTCAAATTGATAATTTGTACTGGTCTGATTTGTCAGTGTATCATTCTTCTCATTTCCCAAATCAGTTAACACGTTTGGCCTCTAATCAACAATCTACAGTTCTGAAAATTTTCCAGCTAATTTTTCTCATCCTTGGTATAATTTTTCTTCCTCCGAACTGCCTAACTTTTGTTATCTTGATTATCTGAAAACGTTTCTTTTGGGTTAAAGGTTTGCTGGCAGTCAATGCTATTCAACATTCTGCTTTGTTACAATATAATCTTTAGCATAGTTCTGGAGAAAAAACTGTTAAAAGGATTCTGACCAACATGGGATACATTATAAGCAGATCCTAGAGAGTTGGTGCCATTGAACGAAGGCAATTTCATAACTAATACTTCCACTTTGTCTTATGAAATGTTTACAGGTAGTCAATATGAAGCTAGTATTGATTTTTTGTAACATGTAATATTTTACTTAAGAATGTATCAACTTTATAAGTATCATACCTTATATTTGAAAGTAATATATCTCGCATATATTTGAAACATATTAATATATTGCCAACACTTATAAAAATAAAAGATTACTCTTTATTTAGCTTCTTTCACTTTACTATTGATGCAAAATATTAATTTTCATTTACTTTCTAAAATATATTTTTCAAGATCATACATTCACTATATGAACTTGTATGATCATATATTCACTATATTTGTATCATATATTCACTATAAACCTCTAACATGTTACACTAATTTTCATAAACTGAGTAATAGTAAGTCAAATAAAAAATAAAAACCAAAATATTATATTTAATCACCAAATTCTATGACTTCTAATAAGAATCTTTATTTAAGAAAAGTAAGGAATTTTCTGCTACAATAATAACAAGAAAGATCAATCATACATAAAGCATTGCTTATGAAACACTTTCCAACTGAAATGCAATTTTATTTAAACATCTCTAAAATGCGATACATTCAGTGGTGAAATTTTTAAAATTATCACAATACTACAATAATTTATTATATTTGAACACTTCATCAAAAACAAATGAACTTTATTCAAATAACGTCATCGAATATAAACGGCCTATCTCTCTATATAAAAGCGGTGACTATTTGATTCATAAATTTTTTTCCCTTCCTTTCATTCAGTGGCGATATTTTTAAAATTATCACAATACTACAAAAATTTATTTTATTTAAAAATTTAAAACTATGGAGGTAACATTACTTTCTAACTCCATTCTTAAAACTTCATCAAATATCAATAATATAGAATCGCTTACTTCTCTAGGTAAAATCAATGAATGTTTCATTCATATCAGCTATATTGCAGACTCCAGAGCTAAATAATTTTGCATTAAAGAAATTCAGCAATTCTTATACAACTCATCTTACAGCTTGATGTGTTTACATTCTCCATACATGAAAGTTAGGCTTCGTTGTAGAAATGATCAAAGTTGGATGATCATTTAAACTCAACTAAATTAAATATTGTAATTGTGTTGGCTTAGTATATAGATGCACAGAAAAAAAATAAATAAAGCGGTTTTAGGATGGATGTAACACTAAATATAAATTAAAAAGAACATTAAAAATCACAATTTTTACACAAGATGGATGCCAGGGCATGGTAGCCCATTGGTTAGCACGCTGGAGTTGCACTCGGTAAGCCCGGGTTCGATTCCAGCCGCTGCCAAAACTGCCGCCGTGTTCACGCGGAGTACGATCACGTTAAATATGTGGGTCCGTAAGTCCTTCCGAGAGGTTGGTGGTAGGGGAAGGAGGGTACGGTCCCTGTGGATGCCTCCCCCACTGGGTTCCGGTCTCAATTGGGTGGCACTTCCCGGCCGTCCAAACAGTTACCTTACACCTTTCTGGTAGGTCGGACGGTCTGGGTCTCAACAACAACAAGATGGATGCCATATTTCATTTTGAAGTTGGTCACTTGACCTTTTCATATAACATGGGTGCTAGTATTATTTTAATTTATATTTAAAAAACTACTGAACATATTTTTTATGGGATAATTTGAATATTTCCTAAAATATTTAAGCTTACTCATAATGGTGATTCACAGTTTGTGTAATTCATTATTTAAATTTTTTTTAAATTTCAGTATTCTTTTATTTAGATTTCAGTATTTGAAATGTTTTGTTAGCATTTAAATATATATATAAACTAGAAAATGTACCCGACATTGCCCTGTAGTTAAAGCAGGTTAATTATATAAAATAGCAAATTGAATAAATTTTATTCATATAAATAATAGTGAAAATTGCATGTCTTAATTTAAATCTTACTTTCAACAATCTCAGCACAAATAAACCAATTTATGTATTGGCCACTTAAGAATTCGTGCCTGCTACTTAATAATACAGATAACAACATACTCCAAATCTCAAAATACTTCACAGCCAGATCAACCCTGTTATGGCTCCACATATTGGGCATGTGCACGAACTTTTACTCTGATATTTTCTACTCACTAAAGTAACCGCCTTTGTTTGTTGGGGAAAGTGTTCAACTGTTGGCGGAGCTCATTAGCTTTGCTGGTGCACCTCGTTGGTTCCTGTGGTGAAACTCGTTGGCAATGTATGGCATACTTATTAACCTGGAGTATGTGGAGTGTCTTGTATATTATTTGAAAATGCAATGATTGATTTCTACTCGTATTCTTTAACTACCTTCATTTATGAGGATTATTCGCAACTAGATTTTGTGAGCTCAGAAAATTAAATATATTTTTGTTTTCTTGTATTATTTTATTAATATGTTAATAAATGTAGTTAACTTAAAGTTTTAACCATCCTATTAATATTGCACTCAAGATTTGAAGTCATGCATGTTAGATTTATAGTATTCTTTATAAGAACTTGGATTATGCTATTCTTGTTAACACAAGACATTCTTTTGAAAATTATTTTGTATAATATTTACACATTTATACTTGTTTAGAACATGCTACTCTTGTTAACAGAGTACATATTTTCTAAAATTATTTTGTAGTTTAGAAATAGTTTTAGAATACTTATTTTTACTGATTTGTATTTTTAGAATATTTAATGTTTTCAACCTTCTTTCAATTTGTAACAATAAGCCAGTTGCTTAACTTGTTTTTTAAGATTTCCATCTTTTTAGGTTGAATTACTGGATATATATATATATATAACAGCATACTAATTTATAAATATATTATAGTTTTAGATTTTTACACTGTGTAAATAACTTATTTCTGTAATTTCTTGATTGTAATGTTTCCTAATGCAAATTAATTGAAAGTTTTAGCCATTGCATCATTATTAGCATCAAGATTAAGTCATACATGTTAGATTTACAGTATTTTCCACAAGAACTGGGATTATGCTACTCTGTGATTTCTTTATTGTAGTGTTTCCTAATGCTAGTTAATTGAAAGTTTTAGCCACCGCATCATTATTACAGTAAGGTTTAAAGTCATGCATGTTAGATTTATAGTATTTTCTATAAGAGTTGGATTATGCTCCTACTCTTGTTGATACAATACATACTTTCAAAAATTATTTTGTAGTTTTTAAATTGTTTTAAGATACCTATTTTTACTGATTTGTATTTTTAAAATATTTAATGTTTAGAACAGTTGTGCTACTCTTGATAACTATATACATACTTTTCAAGATTATTTTGTAGTTTAGAAATAGTTTTAAGATATTTATTTTTACTGATTTTTAGAACATTTAATATTTCAATTTGTGACACTAAGCCAGTTGCTTTGCTTGTTCAAGATGGGATTATTTTAAAATTTCCATCTTTTCATGTTGAATTGCCATATATATCGCAACATATTGAATAATGAATATATAGTTTTAAATTTTCACACTGTGTAAATCATTTATTTCTGTAATGTTTTTATTGTAATGTTTCCTAATGTGCTATTACATTAAATGAATCTTTTTTCTTTTATAAAATTATAATATTTTAAAAGAAATTAATGTTTATAATTAAGAAATTCAGAGCTCTCCTTTGTTCACACTTACTGTGTTAATCAGTATACTCGTTTTAACCAAATTGACTTACTATTTAAAAAATGCGAATTAAATAGGACTTACAATATTCACCCACGTCATTTATTTTTTATTTCTCTTTTATGCAAGAAGTTTAAATTATTCACCAATTCAAAAATTTAAATTTATTGAACTTCTCTTTTCAGTATATATGTATGCGGTATATATATGATTGAGACTTCACCTTTTTCTACCATTTTCAGATTGAAATTACATATGTTAAAAAGTAGCGAATTTGAAAGCTTTAGTGATACTTTAAAGTTACAAGAGTCCAATTGATTCACAATTTTATAAGCTATATTAAATTCTTTATTCACTAACAGGAACATTCTGTATACTAGGGTTATGGAGTCAATACTTCAGATCTTTGCCTCTGATACATCTTTATTTTTACTGTCTGACTCCAATACCAACATAAATAATAATTCCAGTTAAATTTTTTAAGTCAATAGTTTTTTAATTGATACATATTTGATGTTTTATAAATTTATTGCCTAAATAGTTTTCTGTCGGAGTCTGTATATTTTTACTGATTCCGACTCCACAATCCTAGCGAATCACTCTGCATATAGTTTCATTTCAGGGATTTTATAATGGGATTTATTTATGGGAAAATATTTGGTTTGTAGAGGCCATGCAAATTATGGGGCCCTTACAAACTTCTCCCTACCTCCTTATTATATTTTTCTTTTTTCTAAACTTTCCATATATTTTACTCCCTTAAAACAAAATTATTGGGGGTCTAGACACTGGGCTTAAGTGGTGTATGTCCATCCCTCCCTTTGGTTAACTCTGTAAGCATTCTAATTGAATCTCTTTTGATTTACTATATTTGTATATTTAATGCATTTAAAGCTTCAAATTTGTACAATAAAAACTTAGAATTGAAATGTTGATTTTTTATTTTTTACTCTTTTTTTTTGCGTGTGTGTGTGTGTGTGTGTGGGGGGGGGGGATTAAGTTCAGTAATGTTTAAGTTGTAAATGCTGAATGTACCAAATTGTAAAACAGGAAGCAGTTGTAAAGGCCGTGATCGTATAGTAGTTATTACATTGCGTTGTCCGCAATAACCCAGGTTCGAATCCAGGTCACGGCATCAACTTGTAAATGTTGAATGTACCAAATTGTAAAACAGGAACCAGTTGTAAAGGCTGGACGTATCAATATGTAATAGTTTATTATACTGTGATACCTGAAAGTATCCGTAATAGTGGTTCATACAACCCAGTTGTTCGTCTAACTGGGTGATGGGCGCCAGGACTCACCAATGGCTGGAATATTAAAATATGGCAAGGGAGACACGTACACAGAATAATTACCAAACTTTTGATGTTAATATCTTTTCTTTAATATGTTAAATCATATTCATAAATTCACACAAACATATTTTCAGTAATTGAAGTTATTTCATAATATTATCAGTTTAACTTAATATCATTTCTACTTGACGATTTACTAACAATATTATTTTTACTTATGTTGAATCCAGTAATAAAGGTCATTTACACTTCTAATTAAAATTCAGGCCGGTATAGCGAAAGCCAAGTCTTTTCCAAATCAATCTTTCTTAAAATTGTTAAATTTTACTTACAGAATATTAGATGATTTTGGTCCTCTTAAAATTATGTCCAAATTGAGCTGGGATTACAATTTAAATTTTTATCTTAGAATTTAGAATTTTATAAAATTTAGACCGTACCGTCAATAGGTCCATCTCGTATGCTTCCATTGTTCCATCTCCCCTAAACCATAGAGTCCTTTTTGCACCGCTACTGTCGTGACGTAAGAAAAATATCACGTGCTTCAAAAATTCTCCTATCAAAAGCGTTCGTTTCAAGCCAACTAGGAACGGCTTGCATCGAGAGCCCCCAAAACTCTCTCAAACTTTACTTTCCCAGCCGAAAAAAATCAAACAAAAAGCTAATACATCTACACACAACGGACTCTCGCCGACGGCCCTACCGTGCTGAAAACACCGGTTCTCGTTAGATCACAGAAATCAAGCAGCATCGGGCACGTTTAGTACTTGAGTGGGTGACCACCTGGGAACATCGCGTGCCCTTGGCACATTTCGGGCGGGTAGCCCGATGGTTTGCGCGCTGGATTTGCACGCTGCCACAACTGCCGCCGTGTTCATGCGGAGTACGATCACGTTAAACATGTGGGTCCGAAAGTCCTTCCGAGAGGTTGGTGGTAGGGGAAGGAGGGTGCGGTCCCTGTGGATGCCTCCCCCACTGGGTTCCGGTCAAAATTGGGTGGCACTTCCCGGCCGTCCAAACGGTTACCTTACACCTTTCTGATAGGTCGGACGGTCTGGGTCTCAACATCAACAACACAACGGACTCTCTCAAAATGCGGAAGTGAAATCACAAAATGAAATTTCAGGTCAGTGTGCGGCTTCTTTCGCTCTCAGACGAACATTTAAAACAGAATATATTTTACAACTACATTCAGTATGAAAATACATTTAAAACTGAAAAATTAAGAACTCATAAAATGCCGACATGACAGAGTCATCTAGTACGCACAAACCTGATATTAAACAAATGAAAAAGGCAAATCTTTTCCCTCAAAATCAGCTTGACTTTCTCATACTAGAATTCATTTTTTTTTTCTTTTTTAGTTTTACAAGATACAATATGAAAAATCGGTATCGTGGGTCCAACTACTATAGCGTGTTACCCTTTCAAAGGACTTCTAGCTCCCCATGAGGGGAATATTTTTTATTTTTTATTCTTTTGAAAAAATATAATGAAATTATAAAAAATATATAATATTAATGATGTTATGTATCTCCCGGCTTTTTTCCCCATCAATGATTAAAATTATTAAATCTTGTGATCAATGGGTCATAAATAAACCCTTTAATGCATGATTATGTCAAATTTTATCCTATGCTGTCATGTTAAAAATATATATATAAAAATATATATAAAATGTCGTAGGTTCGTTCGAATTTAAGAAAAATTCTATCTTGTTCTAGATTTTTTGATAACGAAGCCAGATGTAAAGTTTTGTGGAAAATCCATCAATATTTGTGGCTGCTATTGTGTACACAAAAAATCCACCATAGACATCAGACGGGCATCACTCCAAAAATAGTCAAAACGTGTTCAGGACGTCTTAAAATATACATTGGCATAAAAATCTCGAATTTTCGTGAAACTTATATTTCCTCAATACTGCGTATGGGGAAAAAATATTGAGAGTCCGGGCCCTATCTAGATCCTAACGCCATGCTCGAGTGGTGTCTGTTCTATGGGCGGCCTTGGAAGTATTTTAATTTGATTTCTTTTTATTTACTGTTCCATATTTTAATGCATTTAAAGCTTGAAATTTTGTACAATAAAAATTATATTGGCTTTAAAATGCTTATTTTTTAAGGGGGTGGCAACTAGATTCATCAATATATTAAAAAACTTCAAAATCAGGACCGTCCATGTAAATTGTGGTACCCCTACAAACCTTTATCACCCTCCCCCATGTTGGATTTTCCTCTTTTTGTAAATTTTTCCTATCTTCTCCTGAAAAAAAAAGTATTGAGGTCTTTGCCCTTTCTGCAGTCTCCCTCCACACACACTCGAGTGATGTCCTTCCTATGGACGGCTCTGTAAGAATTGTAATTGAATACTTTTCTATTTAACATTTTAATGCATCTAAAGATTAAACTTTTTTGCAATAATAATTATATTGGCTTTAAAATGTTGATTTATTCCGGGGAGGAGGGTACTAGATTCAGTAATATTTTAATTATCTAACAAATACTAAACGGGCATTTTATAAATGAAAAAAGCAATTCAATAAAAATAATGTATTAAAATCTTCAAAATCAGGGCTACCCATGAAAATTGTGAGACTCCTATAAACATTTATCATGCCCCCCCCTCAATGTTTGATTTTCCTCTTTTCGTCAATTTTCAATATCTTCTCCCTCAAAAATATTGGCGGTCCCAGCCCTTTCTAAAGTCCTCCTTCCCTCACATTCGAGTGACATCCGTCCTACGAGGGGTGCAATCATAACATTTTTTACCGGAAATGTCAGACAAATATAGGGGTGTTCACCTGCAGTGGCGGAATGACCGCCATCTTGGATTTTATAATCTTAGAGGGAGGGGGGGGGGGGGGTTAAAGGTGGAAATGGAAAAATTTGGGGATTTTAATGTTTTAGAAACTTTTTTGGGGTGGCAACGGTATTGTAGTCTTATACGAGGGTATTATTCTTTCGCTTAATGAGTTTTTTAATGAGGTAAAGGAGGATATATAGAAACTTTATGAGCGGTGGCAACACCTGGGATTCACCTGCAGAGGAGGAATGGGACCATCAGCGTCACCTAGCGGCAGAAAGGGGAACTACTCGAGACGATACTTACAAATTTTGTTTAAGATTTAGGTTACTATAGAAACGCCTGGGGATACAACACCAATATTGGAATGCGATATAGAAACATTTCGAGAGCAGGCTACACCTGAGATTCTCCAACAGAGGCAGAATGCTCTGCCAGCGCAACATAGCGACTGAAAGGGGGGACGACTCAAGAAGGTACTTGGGATTTTTTTAATTTTAAAGACGACACTTAGGAATTTTTTTTGTTTAACATTCGGGATGCTATGGCAACACCTGGGATTTCTTTGCCAGAGGCTCAGAAGATGTAGCAGAGGTGGTATGCTCTAGAAGCACCACATATCGCGATGGAAAGAGGAACTACCCAAATCGGTACTTGGTATTTTTTTCTAATTCTAAATATTTTTATTGAAATATCCCTGCGCCAAGGTTGTGTAACCATCTCTAAAAAGAAAAAAAAATAGTTCTTGCAATATCTTCCTGCCAAGTCTATATTGCGAACATCTCTAAAGAAAAATAGTTCCTGTAATATCCCTGTACCAAGACTATATCACGATTACTGCTTAGTAACTTTAAAGACGGTTATGAATAAACTGTGAATTGAATTTAAATGTGAGAATCCCACATGAAACATTTCTTAAAATACAAGGAGTGACATAGAGGTGTTTTCTACTAATGAAATTTCACAAGTGTAAGTTTTCAACTTTCAGAATTTCACAAATGCATGTTTTCAACTAGCTGAATTTCACAAAAGAGTGTTTTCAACTCTCAAATTTTCACAAATATAAGTTTTAAACTACTTGAATCGAGTGAATGCGTGTTTTGAACTACTTGAATTGAGCGAATACGTGTTTTGAACTACTTAAATTGAGCCAATACGTGTTTTGAACTACTTGAATTGAGCAAATACGTGCATCGCATGAGGGTGGGTCTCGTGGGTTACATGTGGATAGTATCATGAACTCTCATTCATACAGTCTTAGAATTCAAAGTCATAAGTCAGAATGAAATAAGTTCCATTTTGTGAGGGGGGGTGTATTATGGAGATATCGACAGATGAAGATAGCAAAGGATTCTGGGAAATTGATGTCAGCATTTCAAAGAGCGGATTTTAAGATATGAAGCTATTTTAAATCTAAGGACAAGACGAAAGATTAGGTTATTTGGAGTGATGTCTTCGAGAGAGAAGGGCATTGATACAAGCGTCTATTTGATTATTGTTTTAATAGTAAACATTACAACGGAAGTTTTGATTGATTTAAATCAACCAAGGGATTTTATTCTACATTTAAACGAATCTGTGAATATTTCCATGTTGGAATGATGAATGCAGCTTATCAAGATCCGCAACATCTTCGGTTGCAAGTTTCGGTGGTATCGATGCTCTTAAAGAAAAAGTACCCAAGAGGGATATTCAGAATTGATTTCAAGGTGTGGATGCCTATACATTGCACAAGCCAGTTCAGCGAAATTTTAAAACCAACCGTGTTATAGTATATTCTATGGATCAGCAATGGCAAGCTGATTTAGCTGATATGTCAACACTGAGTCGACAGAATGATGGATTTCGCTACATCTTAACATGCATTGATATTTTATCTAAGTATGTATGGGCTATGCCCTTGAAGCAGAAAAAAAGAGATAGATATCGTGAATACCTTTCAGAATATATTTAAAGAACTCATTCCAAAATCCCTACAGACGGATCAAGGTACAGAATTTAAGAATCAGAAATATCAAAAATTTCTTAAAGAGAATAACGTCAAGTTGTTTACGACTTTTAACATTACCAAAGCATCTGTTGTTGAGAGGTTTAACAGAATCTTTATGACGAATATGTGGAAATACTTTACCAATCGAAATATCGATCGCTATTTGGACCTCTTGGACTCATTGATGGATAGTTATAATCATACATATCATTCCAGTATTAAAAGAACTCCTGTAAATGTGAATTCAGATAATGAACAAGAAGTGTGGTTCACACTCTGTGGGAACTTGCCTAAAATCACATAGAAATGTATTTTAAATGTGGAAGATACTGTGCGGGTGTCCAAGATTAAAATGATCTTTTGGATGGGATATGAAATAAGTTGGTCAGAAGAATTATTTAAAGTGATAGAATGTGTCAAACGAGAGCCTGCTATGTAGTACAGAATACAAGATTTACTAAGAGAGGTCATACAGGGAACCTTCTACCTGCAAGAACTTCAAAAAGTGAGAATGAAAGAGGAATTTCCAATTGAAAAAGTGTTACAGAAGCGCTTCAAGAAGAATAATATGGAATACTTTGTAAAATATCGAGGGTACACCCACAAGTTTAGCCAGTGGATACCTGCCTCTGATTTATCGAATCTATAAAAGAAGAACTATTAGAGAAGTAACTCCATTTGAACGTGGGCGCTCGTACTTGAAGCTACACTTTCGCCAAAGATATCTTTCATGATGTATGTACCTTATGAATGCTGCAAGAAATCATTTGAAGACTACTATCTTCAGAAAACGGGTAATGGATAGGATTACTATCAAGGATCTACATAACAGAAAGAATATGGATTCCGAAGTTTGTTTCGCTCATTTTTTAGAGATGCCGCCCCAATTCTTAAATCGGGTGCCAAAGCCGTGGGAAAGCAAATATGGCAGAGTGGATTGAATGTGATGAATGATGTATCTAGAGGAGATGATTTAAAATGGCGTTTAAAATGGATTCCCTCAAATGGCGTTTGACTGGCAGTCAAACGCCATTTGAGGGAAGCAGGCCGTAATCTCAGACAAGGCTGCGACCCAGTTGAAGACTATGATTGGTTCTGGAAAAAAAACAGTAAAAAGAGAAAGGGAGCCAAGAATCGCTTCATTCCCACTAGTATTGTTCTTCTAGCATCCTTCTAGTATTGTCTTCTTCGACATAGCTAAAGCTTTTGATAAATCATTAATTACCGGACTAATTACCAATCTAGTGCGATTCGGCATTTTGACTCAACTTTTGACTATCATCAATTCGTATCTCAGTAATCGTTCTTTCCGCGTACGAATTGATCAAACTCTCTCTTCTGTCCGGCAAATCAGAGCCGGGGTTCCCTACGGAGGAAATTTGATCCCTTTCTCTTCAACATCTTCATCAACGATATTCCAAGCATAACACAAATTAAGCTGGCTATCTTTGCAAATGACACAGCACTGATTACACGGAGCTACTCACGGCAGAATTTCAGCAACACACTTCAAAGTTACATTAAACATAGCCTTGAGTGATGGAGACGTGACCTGGAGAATTAAAATTAACATCACCAAGAGTGCAGTATGTATTTTCAAGTCCAACTACCGAGAACTAAATCATAATTTCAATCTCAAAATTTTTAACGAAACATTCCAGTCTTATACCCTGTAAAATATTTGGCAGTCATTTTAGACGACCATTTAGCTTACGGAGAGCATATACAAACCAAACTGAAAGCAGTTAATAAAACCAATCAATCCCTCGTCCCACTTCTCGGTAGAAAATCCCACCTTTCCGTTCCCAATAAATTAATACTTTATAAACAAGTTATTGCATCGGCATTTTGTACGCCATTCTCATTTGGGGAGTTTCGGCTAAATGCCACATCCAGAGATTGCAAGTTTTCCAAAATAAAACCTTGTGTTGTATTGTTAATGCTCCTAGGTATGTCCAAAATGATCATATGTCAAAAACTCTAGCAGACCCTGCATGAGAGAAGTTGATCAAACTTACGCCGTGACCTCGTTTTCCTATTGCAAGAAATTATCCTATTGCATTACTTTTCCTATTACAGCACATCATCTTCTTGACTCCGAGCGAACTAAATGGAAGAAAGCAAGGTTTATCGTTACCCAGGTTGAAGTCTCCTAGAGTTTTTCATTCGTCGAAGTATTTCCTTCGAAGATTATTCTTCCCCATTTGGTTACGATAGATGGCGCCACTGAATCCACTTCAGAGAACGAAGGTGGTTTTATCTATCGATTCTGACCCGACCAATAGCCTTTCAGGCAGCTTGCATTTGTCCGCGTTCTCCCGACGTCAGCCCAGTATATTATACCCATTACTGACTTTAACTTTGTTTTAGTTCTTGTAAAAATTTTTGATTCTGCACTTAACTTTAATTTTTTGTACTGACTCACTCTCGCGTTTTTCTTGCCCTTCTCACCCTTTCTTTTGCAGCCGAGGCAGATATCCACCATACCAAGACAATTATGGATCAATTTAGCAATCAACATCTGCAAACCGTTTCCTCACGTCCACAGTAGTGGAGCTATAAAACTCAATATCCATATTGCTATTTTACACCATCAAAGGTCTGACATTCTTACTTTCGATGTGGGGAAGAGTGTCGATAGGACAGGCACCCTGAAATTATGCGTCTTGGTCTTGGTCATTTCCACTTCAGCAAAGGAAGCGAGAACACGAGATATTTTCTCCTAAAGATGTCTATCCATAAAGATTCTTCACCTTGTACCAAGAGCGAATTGAATTTATTCGTGACCCCACCCACTCAAACAGCAATAGAAAAATGACACTTTATCGAATACCACCACCCTCTCTCTATGATACTAGATGGAGGCCCCGTGGAATTTGGCATATCTGGAAGCAGACATGAATATATGGATTTGGGTTCTTCCTTTCTATATGTGAAATCAATGATTGTGAAATCGGATGGATTGTCTATAGTGGATAAAGGACTTGTAGCTCCCGTGAACTTATTTCTACATTCCCTATTCTCCCAAGTGAATATGAGTTTGCATGATCGAGTTATTTCTTCAGTGACCAGCACCTATCCATACAGAGCCTACATAGAAACCCTCTTGAATTATGGAGCCGATGCCAAGAAAAGTTTATTGACCTGTGAATGTTTTTTTAAACACACCCATCTGAGTTATACAAATCCTCTTCTAGAGAAGGATGCTAACGAAGGACTGAAACAAATATATGAATTAAGCAAACAGAGTCAGGCCGTGGATATGATTGAACAGGTTCATTCAGACATTTTTCAGCAGAATCGCCTTATATTGAACTTGGTGGACATGAAAATAAAAATGACTCGTAGCAAACCTGGCTATTGTTTAGTGTCTAGCACTGCCAAACCCGATTATAAAGTGGTGATAGAGCTTGCTTCCATGTTTATTCGGAAAGTGAAAGTGGGCCCTAAAGTGTTATTGGGGCATATAATGGCCTTGGAGAGGCATACGGCCAAGTATCCCATCGACCGCGTTCTGTGTAAGATGTATTCTGTTTTAAAGGCAGTTGGTCTTTTATGCAGGATAATACATTTTTAGGTGTTATGCCTAAACGAGTGGTCGTTGCATGTTTGAACAATGCGGGTATGAATGGGCAATATGATTCAAATCCCTTCCTGTTAAGTCATTACAATGTTTGTTTGATTGAGACCCAGACCGTCCGACCTACCAGAAAGGTGTAAGGTAACCATTAAGTCATTACAATGTGAACTTTCTAAGTGTATACGTTGATGGACGCCCTTGAAATTGAACTTTAACAAAAGCAACTATATCCGTTCCTACTACAGATTATTTCCTGCATTTAATCAAGAGAAAAAAATTCATTTAACTCGAGACGAATTTGCAAAGAGATATTCCTCGCACGCATTTGATATATCTTCTGACATGTGTGATGGCCCTCATATGAAGCTACAGCATCAGGGTAAGTTGCAATTTGAAATCAAGTTTTCGGAAGTTTTAAAGGAAACCATCTCCATTCTGGTGTATGAAGAATTTGAAAACGTCATTGAAACTAACAAGTTCAGACATATTTTGTGTGATTTTGCCAATTAATCATGGAAAAGCAGCAATTAGAGAAAACTCTCTACAAGAATCCTATTACGTAGGAAACATTTTTGGGTGTTTTTCCGAGTGATCTACCACAAAATTTCCCGCCTGTTTGGTTGCCAAAGTGGATGCATCGACAGATCAAGGAAACTATTGCGTAGCCTTCTTCATGGAAGATAGAGATTCGATAGAATTCTTTGATTCCTGCGGACACCCGCCTACAACCTTTGAAGGACCCCTCTCGGACTTTGTTTCTACGTTCTCACACCAAGAGCACAACTCCATGCCCCTACAAAGCAATGTAACAGCTGTTCGCGGACACTATTGTATTTATTATTTATATTCCAGATGTCGTGGATCTTCTTTGAAATACTTTTTACTATTCTTTGTATCCCACGAAGTTTGTAATGATGTTAAATTATATCATTTTCTAACCAAGCACTTTCACTTAAGTGCATCTTTTTATCAATAAATACTGATGTGAACATATTAGTCTTGTCACTTACGATGGAGTTCCCATCCTTACAACTTCTCTTTACGATGGTTATTTCAAGTTCAACAAGATGTGGGTAGAGTATCTTTGTGCGGGATATTATTAAGCATAAGCTGGAATGTATTTGCCTCCCCCGGATAAAATCATGTGGTTCAATGGGATCCACCAACCTTTATACGATGCAATCCCAAACGTTATGTTTGTTGAAGGACTGCTTAAGAACTATCATGAGTATCTGGGATCTAATACTCTCTTTATTACAAATAATTTAAAGAGTGAATGTGATAACGATAAACGATTAACCCATCTGTTTACGAGAGGAAATAATTATTTAAATCTTAGTATGGTGTTTATCATTCAAAATTGTTTTCATAATGAGAAAGAAATGCATGAAATTATTCTGAATGCCTAATATCTACAACTGCTCAAGAATCGAAGAGACATGGGCCATATCATCCATTTAGAAAAACAGCTATTTCCCAGGCACCTACCATTCTTCCAAGAAGTGTACGAATATGCTACTCGGAAAACGTATTCTTATTTGTTTATAGACTTGCGCAGTGAGATCCCTGAAGAGATGCGTTTGCGCACCTCGATTTTACCAGATCAGACACAGTACGTTTATAAACTGAGTCAGTAATTCTTTTTTGAATGAATAAATGGATATGAATGCGGAGTATTCTCTCAGTCGTGAAGATGACACTCACCGAGAAACAACAGAAGAGATTACAGCTGCTTAATTCTTGTCCCTCCAAGCTACAAAAGAACCTGTTAAAAAGGATCCCTGCCTCTTGTATAAAAGCCATCTGCGAGTGTAGCCTGAATTCATTAAAGCGCAATATCCCACTTACGAAACAGCAAAAGAGCAAACTCCGACAACGCAAGACTGTTTTACGAGAGTTGGCAAACAAGCGTAAGCCGCTCTACCTCAAAAGCAAGCTTATTATACAGAAAGGTGGTTTTCTGAACTTACTCATTCCAGCAGTCTTGAGTGTGATCACAACCCTTTTCAATGGAGCACGTTAAAACGTATGCCTTGGTTCCTGAAGAGTCCCTGTCTAAACATGTTGCCACAGAAAGGTATAGAACAGATATCGATAAGGAAATGACTCGCATTCTGAATAGTTCTCTGAGTGAAGATGATAAAGTAAAAATTTATTATGAACTTTTATAAACGAGAAGGAAGATGGATTCTTTTAACACACGCATACGAGTATCTCGTAAGGAACCTGTCGAGAACATGGAAATATCTAACGACGGAATACCAAAGCTGGAACAGAAGAAAGCCTCAGGATATGACGATATTATTTTAAATAGTTTTCCTCAAAACATGAGAAACTATGCCAGCAATTTATTAGATATTATAAAAGACCACCCCGAGATTATTTCATGGAATGAAAAGGGACAAATTTCACATAATCAGCAATGTATTCCAAATACTAATATCGGAGACTTATTTTACCTGATATTTGGACAAAGGAAAAGAAGTGTGACAGGATAGCAAGTGTTTTTAACAGCTTTAGATGAATTAAATACACCTACTCACTTTGTCAAAAACAAGAATTTGTATAAACAACCTTATACTCCTACTCCACCGAAAGCAGAATCTGTAAAACCCCGTTATTTGAAATGGGATGATTATAAAAATCGATTAATAAGATGATAATTCATAATTACATGTGTGTTGTTTCCATTCTTTATCTAAACTCTAAGTGTATACTATTCAATATGTAGAGATTTCCATGACATCACTGAAAATGTCTGTTCTTGCTAGGCGGGGATTACGCATTCGTTTGAACCGGATTGCATGGGATTGGTAGAGCAGGCTTGCTACGACAGCATGAAGGAGGAGTGTGGGGGAAGAACGATAGTTGGGGGGAATTGTGTTTAAGTTATGTTACTTGCTCGTTAGATTGTATCCAGCCAAGTTGTCTTTTATATCATCATCATGTCTTCTTTCCCTCAAACTATTCGATTTGAAAAAAATGGATTGAATGTGCATTACATTCGGAAGTTTATGGATCAAGTTAAAGCAGATGAAATCTTTAAACAGTTGCAAAAACCCTTACCTTTGGAGATGTTGATATATCCTACACCTTTTCGGGTACCTCTGTTCAAGCCAACGAGTGAACTTCTGTGAAATTTGATATTAAAAGAGAAGTGGAAAAAGTATGTCATGTGGAATTTAACTATATGCTTCTGAACTATTATCCCAATGGCAATGCTAAAATTGGAAGTCACAAGGGCAATGAAAAGGACTTGGATGCTGCACACACCATAGCCTGTGTCAGTTTCGGGGCTACTCGTCGCATTACCGTTGAGCGAAACAGTGAACAGCCTACCACTATCCCTTTCAAGCATGGCTCCTTGTACGCGATGTATCTTCCCACGAATGAACATTATTCACATCGAATCACTCAAACCTGATATTTCTGAAGCAAGAATTGATTTAAAGTTTAGAAAGCTGGTTCCATGCAGTAAAAAGCGTTACTTTACAAGTGAACAAGAGGATGGGATTCCATCACAAGACTGGATGCAGGAATATTATTCCAAGAAAAGAACAATCCTCTGTTTCAGAAAATATTGCCTTATGGGATCTAAACTAGTGTTACTTCGGATCCCTGAATAGATTTAGAAATGAATTAAAGATTCATATTCGTGAATTTAAGGAAAACAAAGAACAGTTTTTTCCAGTAATCCGTGGAATTATCATGACTTCTGACACTTAGAATGCTTTTACTACGTGCATTCACTCCAACATCAGTTTTGTTGCTAACAACGCACTGTTGGTTATGCTTGAAGAAGTGGATTACATTCTACAGCAGCTATGTAGAAATGGCAAGGATGGCTTTGCTTTAAAACCCATCTGCATTAAATTATTTGCTGATCAACTCCAAAGACTTATTTTAGAGAATTTATTCCGAAAATATTACATGTCTTAAAAGAAGCTTCTTAATTTACCATTCAATACAAACTCAATTCAAGAACGGACATGAAACGTATGACATCACTGTCTGAAAACGTCACAAACAGGTTGACGCCCCCATTTGGCGAATTTTAAGAAGATATATTATGTATTGGCGATTTAAAAAGAAGTCATACCACTTTTTGGCGTGATTACAACACATTTCATGGCGAGTTTTTTTTTTACGAGTATCCTTTACTTGCTGATTCACATTCGCATAGAGAGGTCTGTTTTATACCATCATCGTCATCAGTTAGAATGTCTTGTAAGCGTACTTTGCAAAATACCATGGATAATGCATCAAAGAGAGTATGTTCTGAATCGGAGACTCTCACATTAGATTCTGAACCTCCCATTATGTTTCATCTGGGTGGCGACTTTTTTTCAAGTATTTCCTACTTTATTGGACAGACACGGGTACATATTCTAAAATTTGTATCGGATGCTGAAGGAATTTTGAAACCCACAATAAATGGCGTTTCCCTATCCACATCTGTATGGCTTTCTCTTCATACGGAGTTAAAATCTATGGTGAAGTTCTTGAAAGATGACATGCTACATATCATTAAGAAGGATCTCTGCATATCTAGACATGCAGTGTAAGGTGAATCCAAGTTCACATTCCAGCGTATGTTTCGGAAAAAGATTTGTCTGTCTAGTTTGTTTCTGAACATATGATTCTCACCATACTTGAAACTATGCAATTGTGTGATCACATCGATGCAATTAACATCCAAGCACAAGAAAGTGTCATTTCCCATACTTTGGATTATTTATTAAAACGTCAACTCAATACATATCCGGAGATGCTTATTGATTGCAACGACGATCCAGATAAACCCCGTGGATTTCATGAACTCCAATCTGCTTTGCGTATATGTTTAAAAAACTATTTACTTGAAAGATATCTGAACTCTTCGAATGCTTTGAGTATACAGTCGGCTATGATAATGCAAATAGCCGCGAGTATGTTTCAATGACTGAATACGAACAATATGGTCAACAGGCATTTTCACCTTGGATTGCTTTCATGTCATGAAGAACTTTACTTCAAGGAATTTGAATAATCCACATTCTGTAAAACTTGTGTTTATGTATAATTTCTTCCATGTCATAGACATTCCAGAATTTTTAAAAATATCCTATGTGGATATTTTTAAAAAGTCATAAGAAACTCCATGTTATGCATTTACCAGTCCTCTATCACATTTGTACATATATATATATATACAATTATCAGAAAGATGAGGAAAAAGGACCAACTGGGAATACATAAAAGGCCTAGGGGGATTGTGACCCCTAGTTCCCGGTTAATAGTCGACTTTTACACCAATGGTAACACTCCCGGGGCCATATATTACCTGTGGTCATATTTCAGAACAACGTCAAAACAGAAGACGAACTTACAACAAGAATATGGAACCGATAGAGATATATTCAATAATATAAAATATTCGAAATCGAAAAGATGACCTTTTTGAAAAAACACACCGATTCCTCTTTCTCGACATACATATATATATATATATATATATATATATATATATATATATATATATATATATATATATATATATATATATATATATGTATATATATATTTATATATATATATATATATATATATATATATATATATATATATGTATATATATATTTTATTTATATATATATATATATATATATATATATATATATATGTATATATATATTTATATATATATATATATATATATATATATATATATATATATATATATATATATATATATATATATATATATACATATATATATATATATATATATTTATTTATTTTTTAAATAAATTGTTGTTTTAAAATTTATTCCTGTATCGTTGTTGGAAATGCAGATGAAAGCATATTATATGAATTTATTTTCTAGGCAATAATAAGAAAACCAAACCCAGGAACCTTTATTTTCAGGTGAATTACATTTTTATTTTTCAGGTCATACTTTTATTTCTAGCTAAACTTGGGAATATGTTGTTTAGGTATCTTTATTCTCCAACTAAACTCAGGAAACCCAAACTTAGGAAATTTTTAATTTCAGATAAACATAGCAATTTCTTTTTCAGGTCATGAATTTATTTATTTCTAGCTAAACTTAATAATTTATCTTTCAGGTTAATTTATTTTTCAATGTGCAAAGATTAATTCGTACCATGGTATAAGGAAACCGCCTTATAAGAAATTCAGAATTAGTACAAAATAGAGCAATTCGTATTGCGTTATATAAAACCCGCATACCGCGTTGTATGGAAATCGCGTTATAAGAAACTCAAAATTAGTACAAAAGATAGCAATTCGTATCGCGTTATATGAAAACCGCATGGAGTGAAAATTAGAACATATAAATCAGGCTGATTGGTTCTATGTTATGTAAAACTGCATGTTTTAGAGTACCATATTATGATGAGTACGGTTATGAAATATAAGTTTATAGATACAAAAGGCAATAAATATATGTTTACATATTTCGAATTATTTTTATTGAGTTTAAGACTTCATATAAGAAAATTATAAAAACAATGTGAAATATAAACTTAATAAACTTTTTCAACAAAATTCCTATTAACATTCATTATCGGTGTTTAATATTGTGGCCTAATTCTTTTTTTTTAATGTCCTCTTCACTTTGCATATCTCCATTTTCATTTTCGTTTTCAAATGTAGTTTTATTTTGTAACACTTCCAAAATTTTTCTATAATGAGATTAACAATTTTGTAATTCTCTTTTAAACTTTGCACTTAGCATTGTTGAAGGTTCATTTTCAATAAAGTAATTTTTAAATTGTTTATCGAAACCCAGTCTCCTTTTCACATCATTTAATGTGAAACTTGAAACACATTTTTTACCCATATTTTCGTCCACCAATGCATTTGAGATAAATGTATGAATTTTTTACAGGGGATTTCACTGATAACTGAAATTGAAAAATGGTGATGTACGTGGATGTAAAAACAGGAGAATCTCCCATTAATTTCTACGTAAAAGTGTAATAGAAAAATTCATGCTATAGGGACACTGCTTAAACTAATTGTGTTGTATTATAGAGAAACCGCGTTATAAGACTACCGCGTTGTATGTAAACCGTGTTTTATGAGTACCGCGTTATGAGATGGCTGTCACAATTTTTATATGGAAACCGCATTATGAGAGTAGGAGGGTTAACTGTAGTACAGGTGTTTTACAGGAGGGTTGACTGTAGTATATTTTTCCTATTGTTTTTGTAAACCAGAATTAAATGTGCTAGCCTAAAGCAAAATATCGCTGCACACCACTAATTTTATCATTTCATTTAAAAATCAATTGGTAACCTTATATCTTTATATATGTAACATGTTAGTATTTTGTTTTAAGATTTTTTAAAGTATTAATTCTGTAGAAATATTTTATTTATTTTGTTTTTATGGCTGAAAAGGGAGATAGCGTCTATCTAAAAAATGTGAGTTCAAGTTACTTTTATTTTAATCATATATTATGCAAAATAAATCGATAAAACATTCCCTGTGTAAATAAACAAAGTATTTTTACTTAATCTGGTAAAGCTAAGTGTCAAGAGTGATTTTTATGAGAGACGAAACTCTCTCTGTTTACCCACGTCGGAAGATATTCCATTGGAACCGGAACTAAAAGAAAATATACTCACAATTTGTATTCGAGTTTTTCTCAATAGTTAATAGGAAATTTGACTTTGAAAATTGCTAAATTATAGATGTTTTGATATTATAGGATTGTTTTGATATTTTTTAGAGTTAAAAACTCGACATACGGAATTGATATTTTTAAAAACTGTGAGACATTCATCTCAAATATCCTGATGATTTAATTTGTCTAATTTCAGCTTGCATTCTTTGATTTTAATTTATAATTTGCTTCAATTTTTTTATATAAATTAGAAGTGGAATAGATTTTTATAAAAAAGAAATTTACTAGTCTGTGTATTACAGTTAAGGTAAAAAATTCTTATTGAAACCAAGTGAGTCTCGAACGTAATATATGAATACACACTTTTAGTACATTCGGAATTTTTCTTAATTACATTTTTATCAAATGAAAGAGTAAAGCTTGATAGATGGTCTATTTATTTTCCTATATATTTTCCTTGATTTTTATGTTCTAATTAAAATGTAGTTTTGCGTGTATTTTGTTCTTCTGCACATAATGTTTATATTAATCCGGGGTTTCCACTTCAATAAAATTGTTAATGTCATTTCTTTATTTTAATTGTAATTCAGTTATTATAAAAAAATTACCTAAAACAGTTTTGCATATTTCAGAAACCGTAGTCGAGTACAAAGACGCTGATAGGTAAGGCAAAATAGCACTTTACATAGGGACCCGGGAGGTCTTATTTTTTTTATCCAGACCATCTGACCTACCCGAAGATGTGAGGTATCTGTTTAAATGGTCGGGAAATGCCACTCAATTTAGATCGGAACCCAGTGGGGACAGTATCTACAGGGATTGTACATTTCTTCCCCTACCTCCAACATCTCGGAAGGACTTATGAACCTACATATTTAACGTTTACGTACTCCGCATGAGCACGTAGATAGTTTGTTCAGAGCTGGAAATCAAACTCGGGTCATCCGAGAGAATGGAACCCAGTGAGGACAGCATCTACAGGGATTGAACATTTCTTCCCCTACCGCCAACATCTCGGAAGGACTTATGAACCTACATATTTAACGTTTACGTACTCCGCATGAACACGTAGATAGTTTATTCAGAGCTGGATTTTTACACATTTCTAACTATGTCAGAACACATTTGATATGAAATTGATGTGAGTTGTTTATATAACAATCTCAAGATGCATATAAATTTTTTTAAATCATCATGCATGTAAATTTTTAGTGTAGTTTTGAAAAATCGGTACTTACGTATTAACGCCTCCACGTTGCGCTAATGCGTCAATAAAGAGCAATCTTGTTGTTCGCACGCGCACGCAGTGATCTTTTGGATTCCTTGTACTTTGTTTTTAAATAAAGTGTTTTGAATTTTGAAAGTGTTTTGATTTTAAATAAAGTGTTTTATTTTATGATTTGTCGCAAAAATTTTAGGTGTAGATTGGCGGCACTTAAAAACCGCCAAATCTGTAGCTGCGGTGGCGTTAATACGTAAGTACCGAAAAATCATTTGACTTTCTTACTTTCATGGATTTCTACGTTTCAGTTATCGCTGTACTCTATTCACTGTTTTTAAATAGTTTCTGAACAAATATTTGTGTACAATATCGTAAACATTTTAAGTACTCACTGGTATAACGTAATATGAAGTTAGAAATATTTTTATTTTATTTAAGAAATAACATGTTATCAACATGGAATAGTTAATACTACTTGCAATGGCAGCAAAAGAGCATGTTAAATGCCGCAATGATGTGAACTTCTATTGGGACTGTTATATTAAGTGCTGTCATGCAGACGGCTTCTAATTTATTAAAGATTAAAACCTTGAGAAAACTTCGCTTATAGAAGATATTCTCAAAATTTGAATCAGGCTCTCATTATAGATAAGATTACTACATTACTACATCCATGAACACATGAAGCTGCCATAAAAGTTTAAATCAAATATCAGAATCACAACAGCATTCCTATGCAGTAATTTAGATTATCAGTGCTTTAACTGGTATATATATATTAATGCTTTAATATTATATTATATTAAATATTTTGGAGTGTACTACAATAGATTAAGGGGTCATAGTGGGGTCCATTGTTTGTAAAATGCAGTGGGTGATATATTAGGTAGTTTTGACATATTGTAATTACATATATGAATCACGCAATACTATTTGCTAATTGCCATTTGCAATTGTAGCCAGCAAGAGTTACCAATAGAATAAAAATATTTGAAGTTCATATTTGCAAGCTTTAAATATGTTGTAGAAAACTTGAAAGTAAGAGGAATTCGAATTCAACACAAATTAATACTAATTATTAAAATGATTTTAAAAATGCTAGCAAGATATAATCATAATGAATGAAATTTTTTAAAATCCACGTAATTCGAAGAAAAATACCCAGCTCTCTGAAATATTTCAAATATTACATTATGTGCTCAAATATGAATCGTGATTTGAATAAGTTTCAATAATTATACATATGTCTATAGAAAAAGATACTTTATTTACAGTTGGCAAAATTATTATTTCTACACCTGAATTTTTTTCAGTTGCAACAAAATAAAGTACGAAAGTTAAAGTAAAGGAATGTGAATATACTCTTTTAATGTATTACCTATATATATAAAGAAGAAAAGTATGTATGTATGTACATATGTTTGTATGCATGTATGTATGTATGATCCAACATTACGGGAGAAAGGCTGAACCGAATTTGATGAAATTTGGTGGGTAGTCTTGAAATAGCCCCACTTAATATTTAGTCCATGTTTCGAGTTTCTACGACCAGCAGTTCTCGAGTTATTAGTGAAAAACGACACTTTCGTTTGTCTCATCATCACGGGAGAACGGCTGAACTGAATTTAATGAAATCTGGTGGGTAGCTTTGAAATTGCCCCCATAAATTTAGTCCAAGTTTCGAGTTTCTAAGACCAGGGGTTGTCGAGATATTAATGGAAAACGAAAAATTTTCCTAGGAGTTCTATTCTCTAACTCTATAATTTCCAACGAAAAAGATTGGAAATAGTTGGTTTAGAACGTGAAAATCAATTAAATCTCCGAGTTTTGTAGGAGTTTATTGAACTTATTAGTCACTTTTGAAGATCGCAGGTTTGAAATATGAATTTAAATGGAAACTATCATCATGGTTTATTTCTCACAGGCTTACTCAACAACGAAAAATATTAAGAAATCACAAGAAAGATCAATCATGCATAAAGCATTTATTATGAAACACTTTCCAACTTTTATTTATTTTATTTAAACATCTATAAAATGCGATACATTCAGCGGTGACATATCACAATACTGCAATAATTAATTATATTTGAAGATTTAAAACTTCATCTAAAAAACGAACTTGATTCAAATGACGTCACTGAAATATAAATCGCCTGGCTCTCTGTGTAGAAGCAGTAAATATTTCATTCATCACAGTACTACAATAGTTTATTCTACTTAAAAATTTAAAACCACGGAGGCCAAAGTAATTTAACTCTATATAAAACTTCATCGAAGAAGTCTGCCATTAAATCGTCTGCTTCTCTATGTAAAATCAATTAATGTTCCATTCATATCATCTATATTGCAGACCCCTGAGCAAAATGATTTTGCGTTAAAGAAATTCAGCAATTTTTATACAACTCATCTTACAGCCTAATCAGTTTACATTCTTCATATGTAAAAATTAGGTTTCGTTGTAGAAATAATCAAAGTTTGATGATCATTTAAACTCAAATACATTATAATTGTGTTGTTTCAGAATACAGATGCACAGAATTTGGGCAAAAATAAAGGTGCTTTAGGACGGACACAACACTAAATTAAAATTAAAAAGAACTGTAAAAATCACAATTTTGACACAATATGGATGGTATTGATTATTTAAACTCAAATATATTGTAATTGTGCTTTTTCAGAATATAGATGCACAGAAATTAAGCAAAAATATAGCGGTTTTAGGACGGATATGACACTAAATATAAATTTAAAATAATTTCAAAAATCACGATTTCGACACAAGATGGATGCCATTTTTTATTTTGAAGTGTGTCACGCGATCTCTTCATATAATGGTCATGGGATCTCTTCATATAAAGCGTTTAATTATTATTTTAATTCAGTGGCGGCTCGTGAGCGACATGTAGAGGGAGGCGCTTATCTATGTATTTATGTATATATATCCCTCAGTTTGAGCTAACTACGTCGTTCAGACTTCGAGTTCGTCGTTTATCCGGCACTGATAAATTGGTTCCGGCGTTACCTCGAAACAGCCGTATGCCAAATTATTATTTTACTTGCGTTGATATACGTTGTGCAAGTTTCTTTAAAATGAATAAGAGCCTGTCGCAACCATGGAAATAATTTAAATATATTTCTAAATAAATGTGTATCAAATTTGTAAAAATTAAATACTCTCAGTGGTATGCATGTGCAGTATTTTTTTATTATTAGCGCAAATATTTTTACACCCAAAATACACACAATTTTTCTCATATACACTCTATGGCTAATAGTTTTGTACCTGATCGCCCTTGTAACCCAAACAGTAACATAATTAGTGAGCGAAAACCAATTAAATCTACGGCCGTTTATATGTAGAAACAAAGAAACTATTTTTAATACAAGAATTAATTTGGAATTTACAGGAAATTCTTATGCGTTATGCTTATCTCTATTCGTCTTTAAAATGATACTAGCGAGTTCTGCTTGCTAGTAGTCACTATATATAGCAATCGGCCTTTATAACAGTAAGTAGTTAACTCGTTGCGCGGGTGCAACAAAAGTGGATCAAAGTTTAGAGTGAGCAGATCGAGTGGGTCCATTGTAAAGTAGAAAATACAGTGTGAAAATTGCCTCAAAATCGGATCAAGAGTCACTAAGATAGATAAAAATGTAAATATGAAAAAGAGGAGGGTCTCCCCTCTTCCACCACAGTTGTTTCATATTACATAGTAACAGACGATATTTGTGTGTCGACGTGTGTGTGTAAGGTCTGTAGCGGAAAACGTAAACATCGTACGGCCTTGAAATGTCGTACAAGGATATTTCAGGAACCAAGGCGATGCATTTCTTGTAAAACCGAAATATGAAATTGAGGCTACTTAAAGCAAAAGTTGCGCCCAGGGGGTTGATATAATAAGGTTGTATATCTAAGTGATTGCCACCAGCAAAATCTAAATCGTTCAATTAGAAAGAGACTTAAGAAATTTTGGGGGGGGGGGCTAACCGAACTGAAAATTACGCCCAGGGAGTTGACACAATAAATATGTATATCCAATTCACATATACAAATAGTGCCAGGACTATAACCACCAGCGGAATCAAAATTGCTCGATTAGGAGCCGAGATGTGAAATTAGAGGAGGACTACTTAAAGTAAATGTTGCGCCCAGGGGATTGATACGAAAAAGATGTACATTCAGGTGGTACAAAGACTGTAGCTACCATAAGATTCAAAATCGCTCAATTTAGGAACCGAGATGTAAAACTTTGCGGGTTAGTTAAACTAAAAGTTACGCTCAGGGGGGTTTGAATAAAAAAATATACATGTCCAGGCGATGCACGTATAGAGAGTGCAGAGACTATAACCACCAGTAGATTCAAAATCGCTTAATTAGGAAGCCAGATGAGAAATTTTAGGACTACCTCAAGTAAAATTTATGCCTAGGAAATGTCGGTGCAATATTGGTCTTCAATGAAATTAGAAGCAAAACCAGGGAGATTTTAAGGAAAACAACGTCAGATCAAAGAATCAAGTATCTGGTTGAAATTGTTTTTCAACATTCTTTAACAAATATTTATAATTTGTTCAATCTTTAATGTTAAATAGCTGAAAAAGTAAGACAGCTGAGTAAGTCAAAGAGACCCACCCCCTCAGACAACACATTTCTGAAAGTGTCACTAAAAATATCCACGGGTATGCCATAAATACAATTCTCGTGGCTTTTAAACAATTAAGAGGTGAAACGCATTGAAACTCGTCACAAACAAAGCATAGAACTACCCTAAATCAGAAATGATCCCCTTTCCGAAGGACAGAACCACCCTACATCAGAAATTATCCCCCACCGGGCGCTTAGGGAGTGAAACATTTTCAGTAATATTGATGGATGGGTCAAAACTAAACTGAATGCCCCAAACAATTCATTTTTCTACCGAAGACGAAGAACAGAAACCCCCAAAATACCATAAATAACCACCATTTATTCTATTAAGTAAAAAGCACAAAATATGTGTCGCAACATTTTTGAATTTCTATTTTCTGTATCTAATACTAAACTATTTCGTCCTGAACCAAAACTGAAAGGACTAGGTCAATAGAATCAATAAAATAAATCAGAATTACATAAATACAGTAATTTATTTTCAAATATGTATTCAAACATCCAAATTTATTATTTTAAAAAGAAGCGACAGAGAAAACACACATTTATCAAGGAAAATTCGAGGCCAAATTAGCCAATTCGAGTCAGTCGTTCACAGTATTTGTTTCTTCTTGGCGGTTTCTTCGTTTCTTCTTGGCATTTCTCCGATTTGAGCCGCTGAACACATCGAATTGGAATATTGCAATGTCTGTTTTTTTTAACTCTAATTTCTATTGCCTTTATGTTAACATACCATTCGTTCTATCAGCCCAGAGGCAATGTAGGGACGCGGCCTCATTAAGAATCCCTCGTCTTTCCCTCTAATGCAGTATTTTTCCCTATAGAATTAATATGTAATGAAAGGAGCATAAGAGACTCTTTCAAAGCTTTAGTGCTGCCATCTAGTGACAATTTCATCACTTATTTCCAATAATTCTAATTTTAATTGGAATAAAATTCAGATAATTTCCTTAAAAATTGTAATTAACCTATATAACTAAAATAATTTGAAGTGCTTATTCAAGGGGGTCCGCGCGGCCCCGCGGCCCCCCTGAATAGCCGCCCCTGTTTTAATTGTTATTTAAAGAAACTACTGAATATATTTTGCTAAAATTTTTTTATATATTTTATGGGATAATTTGAATATTTTCTACAACTTTCGAAGCAATTTGTGAAATTTAAATTCGTTTAAAAATGTTTGAAAAATTAGGTTCCGTAGAGTTCCAAGTGTTTCATTTTTTCAACCCGGGTTCAATCCTAAACTATTTGGGTGATATTATTCATTTATATTCCCATAGGTCCCACAGACCGTCGGAACAACAAACTAAAATTTTATTTTGATAAAGTCATTTTTACGACACTTATTATGCTAACGGATGGACAGACAGATTGACAGAGTGAACAAAGTCACAAACACTTTTCAACTATGTTGTAAAGTGTTAAAAATGGTAATTTAATTATCAGAATTTTATGAGGAAGATTCCTTCTTATGCAGCTATGACTTATATAATGCAATGATTTTTATTTCTTACATAATGCAATGAATTTACATCCTTTCATGGTGAAAAAACAATGTATAAGATTCACGGCCCTATATGTTTCGATGTAATTCTTATCGCAGTTTTCATGATAAATCCCGAGCAACGCCGGGTAATCGCTGCTAGTTATAACATAAATGCTAAATCTAAACAATATAATACATTTTTAATATTTTGACAAAGAAAATTAAAAAAAATACTGCAAAATGAGTATTTGTACACCTCATTAGTTTGAAGTTATTAACAGAAACTTAATTATAACAAGTCAAGTTAATATTTTGTGTGAAGTCCTTTGGCTTTAATAACTGTTTCAAGGCTTTGGGACATAGATTCCACTAATTTTCTTGTGATGTCTGGGTCTAGCTTCTCCCACGCTTCTATGGGAGCTTCTTTCAAACTACTTTTACTTGTGATATTTTCTGAACTTCAGTGCCCAATGGTATCCTAAACTTTCTATTGGGTTGAGGTCTGGAAATTGTGGTGGGGTTACAAGTCTTCTTAGAGAATTGTATAACAGCCATGTATTGGTGACCATATCAGTGTGCTTAGGGTCATTATCCTGCAGGAAATAGAAAGTTCCCTCTAGGCCTAATTTCCTAGCACTGCTTAATAAGTTATGGCGCAACACATCAATATATCTAGATGTCCAACTCCATTAGAAGCCATACACCCCAAACCATAACATTTTCATTGCCATGCTTGAGAGTTGGAAGTATATGTTTAGGATCTAAAGCAGTTTTATTTTTCGCCATATTTTTCGAAAACGTTGTGGAGAAAAAATTTAAAACTTACTTTCATCAGAAAAAATTACTTTTTTCCAAAAATTTGCTGGTTTATCTCTGTAGGCCAAAGCAAATTCCAAGCGTTTCTTCCGTTTTGCTTCACTGAGAGGCTTCTTTCTGGGAGTTCTTTATTTTAAGCCTGTATTATGAAGAACATTTCTTATTATTTGAGGTGTCACCGTGATACTAGATGATATTGCAAGGCCTTCTGCAAGCTTTTGAGCTAAACACATTGAATTTTTAAATCTGCTTTAACAACTCTTCTTTTTGCCCTTGATGTTGACTTACTCGGACCATCTGGTCTGGGGTTATTTTCAGCGCAGCCAGTTTCTACATATTTTCTCACCATGTAACCAACAGTTGTAAATGGCAATTTAACTATTTTTACAATTTCTCTGTAAGATTTTCCTTGTTTGTAGACCTCAACAATGTGATTTCTCATATCCAAAGATATTTCTCTAGTTTTAGGTGCCATTGTTAAGAACTTCAAAAATAATTAGATGATGTTTCCTATTTAAAAAAAAATATAGAAAACTAACAACCATTTACAGCTACAGTTGAAAAAAATCTTTGAACTTTTAACACAACGCACTCAGCATGTATCTTTACTACCGAGATTGTGCAAATTCTCTTTTTGTATAAAGTTTTGAAACTTTTCCGGTTAAAAAGTTTGTATTTGATTGTTTCTAGAATTATTTTTTATTTATTTTAAATCACATAATAAAGTAATGTATTAAAATTGTTTTTGTCTAAATATCTGTTTTTATTTTGTTGAAACTTATAAATAATAGGATGTACAACAAATTGTGTTTTACCAACTGCATATAGAAATATTTCCATCCGAAATACGATGAAGATAATAAAATTGAATCTCCGTGATTTAGAACACATAATTAGTAAACGATTGAAAATCCTCTTTCTTAAATACATCAAATAATTTCAAATTGTTTAAATAAATATATCCAGTAATATATAGCATAGGCACGTGACGTCACACGGACAATTTTCTTAGGTTTCCGAAACAAAATACTCGTTAGCTGAGCAGTTTGGAAATTTTCATTATTTTTGCTTTAAAAACGGCTACTTTAGAAACTTACAATCTTTTAACCTCTATTTTTATTAGGATATATATAAATTTATCTTCTTTGATGGATATTTTTAATAAGCCGGCAAATAAAAAATTTATTGTCATTAAAATATATACACAATTTTTTTTTTTTTAGAAAAAATCATCAAGTTCCTTTTCCTTCTCACTCGCATATATTGCTAGTAAATGTATGCATCTTTAGAATGTTAGTTAGTGACTACGGTAAAAATGAGTAGTAGTGTAAATTTACATAGAATCAATACTTAGGGGGATAACACGTCAAAATTGTAAATTGATCTAAATAAATTAAAGACGAAATCTCTAGATTTTAAAAGTCATTTAAAAAACATTCTACAGACATACACATAGGGGCCAACGGCCGTACCGTGCTGAAAACACCGGTTCTCGTTAGATCACCGAAGTCAAGCAGCATCGGGCGCGGTTAGTACTTGCTGGGTGACCACCTCGGAACGCCGCGTGCTGTTGGCCATCTCGGGTGCGGTATCCCCGTGGTTTGCGCGCTAGATTTGCACGCTGCCACAAATGCCGCCGTGTTCATGCGGAGTACGATCACGTTAAACATGTGGGTCCGTAAGTCCTTCCGAGAGGTTGGTGGTAGGGGAAGGAGGGTACGGTCTCTGTGGATGCCTCCCCCACTGGGTTCCGGTCTAAATTGGGTGGCACTTCCCGGCCGTCCATACAGTTACCTTACACCTTTCTGGTAGGTCGGACGGTCTGGGTCTCAACAACAACAACATACACATAGATTAAAAGCCAAAGTCCTTTCGGGCATCACTACTACACCCTTCCTCTGTGGCATTATATGAAAACGTACCATCAAGCTTAAATACCGTATTTTAAACGTACCAACAAGCTTTGCCTATCCACACTGATAGGCAAAATTTGCATATTACAAATCGGCATCATTACAATAAACACGATAATGTATCAACATAAAAATATGAGCAAAAAATTAAATTAAAGGCTATTATAATGCAAAATTTGAAAGACAAATGCCAAGTTCTATATCAAGCATGGCATGTATTCAGCAATTAATTTAAAAATTAATTGCTTAAAGCATACCATGCTTGATAATATTAATTGCTTAATACATGCCATGCTTGATAATATAAATCATTATTTAAGTATTCTAAATAACTTATTTTCAATTTTTAATTGCCATCATAGTCAGTTTACCATTATACATTATGGTAAAAATAATTCTCTGTTACCCTTATGTTTCTACGCATTCTGCTACGCAGTAGAGGAGCTCTACTCGAGATCATGCTGAACTCCGTGCCTCAAATCCGTGACGTCAAGAAAGAAAACGGATGTAACGTGCGGGAAGTGACACCAGAGTTCTCTTTTTCACATTGGCTCCGCCCCCAGCGCAAATTATACTTGCTGCTAAAACTTTGTTTCAATATATGCTATAGAATGTTGGAAAACCCGTAACCGTAAAGGGATGACTTTTATGTTACGGAAAGTGGCAACAGATTTTATAGTTTACTTTTTAATATGAAAAGCTGGCTTGGAACGGAAGAATTGTATTCCTTGATTGTATTATCTTGATAGTTAGAAGATGATTCTATGTAATCATAATAAATCTGTTAGTTTTAAACTTTGAGTGGAGTTATTTATAGGTGAGATGCTTTCATAGATATTAATCAAAGCTTGTTGAGCACACATATTAGTGAGTTGTATTAGAAAGAATGCAAAGAAATAAGTCATTTAAATAACCATATTCTTGCTCATACCTGTGAAAAACTCTATTTGTGAGGTGTTTCGGAAAGAATTTAGCCAAATGAGTGATTTAAAGATCCATACCCCTACTCATACTAGTGAAAAACCATATACTTGTAAAGTGTGTCAGAAAGAATTTTATCAAATAAGTAATTTAAATAGCCACATTCTTACTCATACTAGTGAAAAACCATATACTTGTGAGGTATGTGGGAAAAGATTTAATCAAAAGAGTGTTTTGAATAAACATTTACGTACTCATACTGGTGAAAAGCCACATATTTGTGTGGTGTGTCATAAGGGATTTAATAATAAACGTGATTTGAATAGACATGTACTCACTCATACTGGTGAAAATCCATATATTTGTGGAGTGTGTCAGAAAGAATTTAATCAAATAAATAATTTAAATAGACATATCCTTACTCATACTGGTGAAAAGCCATATGCTTGTGAGGTGTGTCAGAGAAGATTTAATGACAAGAGTTATTTGAATACACATTTACGTACTCATGCAGGTGAAAAGCCACATATTTGTGAAGTGTGTCATAAAGGATTTAATACTAAACGTAATATGAATAGACATCTTTTTACTCATACTGGTGAAAATCCATATGTTTGTGAGGTTTGTCAGAAAGGATTTAGTCAAAAAAGTAATTTAGATAAACATATCCTGACTCATACTAGGGAAAAACTATACACTTGTGAGGTGTGTCAGAAGGGATTTAATCATATGAGTTATTTGAATAGGCATTTTCTTATTCATACTGGTGAAAAACCACATATTTGTGAGGTGTGTCAGAAAAAATTTTGTCAAATAAGTCATTTAAAAAACCATATCCTTACCCATACTGGTGAAAAGCCATATGTGTGTGAGGTCTGTCAGAAAGGATTTAGTCAAATAAATAATTTAGATAGACATATCCTTACTCATACTAGTGTAAAACTGTATACTTGTGAGGTGTGTCAGAAAGGATTTAATCATATGAGTTACTTGAATAGGCATTTCCTTACTCATACTGGTAAAAAACCACATTTGTGAGATGTGTCAGAAAATTTTTTGTAGTATAGGTCATTAAAAAAACCATATCTTTACTCATGCTGGTGAAAAACTCCATACTTAACTATGAGGTGTGTCAGAATCAGAAAGGATTTAATAAAAAAAAATAATTTATAGATCCATTTCCTTACTCATACTGATGAAAAATCGTACATTTGTGACATATGTCAGAGAGGACTTAACCATTAGTTCATTTGTATAAATATTTCCTTACTGATATTGGTGAAAAGACGTACTTTTCTGAGGTCTGTCAGAAAGGATTTATTCATAATAAGTAACTTGAATAGGCATAACTTTATTCATACTGGTGAAAAGCTGCATATTTGTAAGGTCTATTGTAAAGAATTTAATCGAGTAAATTAAATAACCATATACTTACTCATAGTGTTTAAAAACCATATACTTGTGAGGTAGTGATGTAAAATACCCAGGTATTTTCCCAAAATTTATATTTAAGTGGGGATATATTGTTTTTATTCTGGTTTAACTGTTTATTATTCATAAACAGTTTATTTATGATATATGATGATTGAATTGAATAGCATGAACCTGTAAAAACTTGTTTGTATGTATATATCATTTGTTCGTATATACTCATTTATGTAATGTGAACTCATTTTAGGGTTGGCACGTTTTTGCCAAAGGTGGAAAAAACCGTCCTGACAAAAATACATTTTTAACACTTTTTGCCACAGTGACAAAAATAGATGTGGTTTATTTAAGGGAATGTAATTAAGTTATTTTAATTTTTACTAATTTTAACTCTAATAATATATAACTTTAATGTCTTTTTTAATGCATCATTGACAATCAATGCATCATTGACAATGCATCAGTTCAATGCATCATTGATACAGTAATCTAAATGCTTTAAGTTTGTATTGTTTTATTAAAATACTTTTTTAGCTAATACTATGAATGCAGAACATGAGAAAGGAGGGAGTATTTTCCCAATCCATATCACTGCTTGTGAGCCATGTTAGAAAATATTTAATTGGATGAGTACCTGATTTGAATATTCACCTCCTTAGTCATACTTGTGAAAAACTATATACTTCTCTCTTTGAGGTGTTGTTGTTGAAACCCAGACCGTCCGACCTACCAGAAAGGTGTAAGGTAACTGTTTGGACGGTCGGGAAGTGCCATCCATTTTAGACCGGAACCCAGTGGGGGAGGCATGCACAGGGACCGTACCCTCCTTCCCCTACCACCAACCTCTCGGAAGGACTTTCGAACCCACATGTTTAACATGATCGTACTCCGCATGAACACGGCGGCAGTTTTGGCAGTGGCTGGAATCGAACCCGGGCCTACCGAGTGCAACTCCAGCGCGCTAACCAATGGGCTACCGCGTCCCTCTTTCTGAGGTGTGTCATAAAGGATTTAATTAAGAGCATGATTTGAAAAGGCATTTCCAGGAGGTATTTGAATCAATATGGTCTTTGTCATACTATTGAAAAACTACATATTTGTGAGAAGTGTCAGGAAGGATTTGATCAAAGATGTAATTTAAATAAACATATCCTAAATTATATTTCCCTAAAACAAGTGCATTTATGAGGTATATATACCAGTGAAATACTAAATGAATTGAAATCAGTGTTAGAAATTAAAAATTTGAACTAGGCGTCATTTGACGCCTATAGGTTCTGACTCTAGGTGCCAAACAGATACGACTAGTTGCCATTTTTACATCTCTAACAATAACTATTTTTTAAATGCCTATTTTTGCTAAAGATATAAAATAATAATTCAGGTTTTTATATTAAAAATTGTTCTAAATTTTCTTAAAATTTAAAATAAACTGAAAAAGAAACTCAAGAGAAAATAAATAGAAAAAATTGCTAATTTGTTTTAACTTGGCAAAAAGGGCATAAAAAACAACAAATTTAAAAAAAACTTCTATTTAACAATTTTCAATTATGGTCATCTTATCTTGTACAGTCATTGCCCCAATACCCCCAAGGTTAATAGAATTAACAGGTTGTCTCGTTCGCTATTCCCCCCCATGGTACCATTTCTGGGCGAGCTGTGACGTCACTGCTAGACCTTCCGTTCTGTTGACAAGCGGCGCTTCGTTGAAAAACGTTGGAAAACAGCACGGTTTTGTTTAAAAATGCCTTGCTTTAAACATCAACGAGATACATGAAATGTTTCCTAAAATAATGTGCTAATACTGAAATATGACAAATGAACTCAAATTTGAATTCAAAACGAACTAAATTGCTGTAATCAACGGATGAAGAAGTCAAAAACAGCCGTTTGACAAATTATGTATTAAGGCAAGGATAAGATTTTCCGGGTGATTTCGTATAACAAATACATTCATCTTCTTTTTTACACAAAATTTACATATTTCATGTGTAAATTGATACTAATCTTTATTAATATTTTTACTCACAAATATATTGCATGAATATGGATTTTAATATAGTATTTTTTAACAATTACTTTTACAACACATTAAAGATTTTAAACGAAATATCCCATTCAAATTCATTAAATAGAGACTGTGCACTTTACTGTCTGTATTTTCTATTAAAGGTTTGGAATAGGATACAACTGATGAGAAATATGTAAAAATAGAATAAAATAATATTTATTTCTATAAAACTCTCCATATTATCTTTATCAATTTGCAATTAAATTTCTATTTCTTTAAAAATTGGATGATTTAAAATTTCCTGCATATAAATGCTATGGCACTTATTCTATCGAGTAAGCGTACCATTCCGTTCCTAATAGTTCCTATACAAAAAATATTTGAACTTTATAATTTTCTGAAAAATGTCATCGATTTGATTTTAAAATATTTAGATTCTATCATTGCATGCACAATGCATGTAATTAATATTTTCATTTTATATGCTTAAAGAAAACCCTGTTTCTATATATTTAATGATATACATCTGCTGTTTAATTTTGTTTATTTGAAGTTTTTGTGAATTCATTTAATTTCTTTTATGGTATAGATATTACCGTAGAATTCAGTCAATCAGCACTTTAAAATGCGACAGAAAATCGTTTAAAATAAAAGGGGGGGGGGGGGGTTAGGGAGTATCATCCAGAATTTTATGCTAAAAGAAACAAAAGCTATTTTTATCATTTTATTCGACGACGAATTTTTTTTCTCCGAAATTTGTCTAATATTTATGGGGAAGGAGCTTCAAACTAAAAAGATTCCATTCACCTTTTGCTTTAAAATAAATAGGGGTAAATGTATCATTTTAATGCGACTATAAATTTATTTTGTTTTTACAAAATTATCCATAAAATTACACTTGTTTCTTTTAACTTATGAATATTCCTTTTTTGAACAAAAACCATTTTTATTGAATCGAAACTACTCCATCTTACTCATGATGAAGTCCTTCAATTTGACGAATCAAGATATAAATGCCTTAGCAAAAACTTTATTAACAAATTTACTAACAAAAAAATCTTAAACTACATTTGACGTGACTAATAATTATTATTGCAATGATTTGATAAAATATGTGTTTTCAAATTTAAATCAATTACTGTTTTTTCTTCAGATGATTGTGAAAGTTTCCTGACCTTCTCTCAAATCCAGACGATATATTTTTTCTAAAACATGTAAAATTTTTGAACTAGACAAAAGCTATGCATTCATTGCCTGGAAATAATATTTATTCTAATTTATACTGCTTTATTCATGCCTGTAAACTTCGGAATACAGTCAATATTTAAATGATGACTGATTTGCCACATTTAGATTAGAAATATATATTTATATCCTTCTCAAATCGATTCACATAACACACCTAACACCTATTGGCTCTTCTCTGATCATTCACTATTTTTTTATACATAACTTTTGCTCATTCAATTATCTTTCAACATAGCATTCAGTAATCTTTGTATAAACTTCACTTATGTTAAAATTTTAATAGCTTCCACTCTCATAAAAAAATTGCTATTTCTTTTCATATGTACGGAATTTATTTTCATAAACTTCACATTACTATGCATGTACTGTTTTATTTTATTCTATATTGCTTGCACACCATTACTATTAGATAAATATTTAAATAGTTTCCAATCAACGTTTCTTAATAGTTCTTCTCGCCTCTGTCAGAGAATGGGTCTAGCAGTGACGTCACTCGCCCTTCCTTCCCGGGACAACTTTTTCCCCGAACGAGACAACCTTATATATAAGATATTCTACGGACCTTGCAATACCCCTTCATTTCATGCTTGAAAATTAATTTTCCCGAGTTAAAACAGGAATTAATATAAAAATTTTAGTTGATGAAAACAAATTGCGAGAATGGAAATACATAATAAAAGGGGATAAACCGATAATCACGTATAAATGCACATTTTAGTGACATTTCCATATAATCTTTCTCATATTACTTACAAATATAAGAATTTAACACATTTAAAATTAAAATATAAGGGAATCTTGAGTGAAATTTAGTCACTTTTTGTGGCCAATTTTGTCAAAGTATGGAATTTCATTTTAAAATCTGTTTACTATATTCATCTTAAAAGTTTAAAAATAAAGGGGGGAGGGGAGAATTTGCATATTTGTCCGGAAATCGACAGTCAATGCAAATATCGGAGCTTCACGAAGAGATGCAGAGTTGGCAGCTAGAGTTCTGTATTTGCAAATCAATAATAAGTTTTTGTTTTATAGTTGCTACTCTTTTTCTTGTCGCTTTGACAAAATATAAATCATACCCTTGAAACTCATCTACACCCTTTGGGTGTCCTTGGACGAGTCGAATGGTCTGGGCTTTCAACACCCTTTGGGTGAGCTAGACAGTCTGGGTAAAAATAAAAAAAAGTATAAATCACATTAATTTCAGGGATTGATATAAAAAATGCATAGATGTCAACCTACCAGAAAAAAAAGATAGGAACATATTGCATGAGGAAAAACCGCGCACTAATACAGTTTTTCCCCATACTGCTGCAAAATAAAATTCTATTTCATTAATAATACGTTTGAAGAATAGTTTTTCTATATAATATACAAAAAATAATTAAACATTTTAAACGATGCAAACAAATTGTAACAGTGGAAAAATACTCTCAAAATAAAATGAAATATAGAGGATCGCACATAAATGCAGTTTATTGCAATACTGCTGCAAAATAGCCTTTTATGCCATTAAAAATACACTTGAAAAATAGTTTTTCTGTATAATATAGTATATATGAAATAATTACAAACGTTTTAGATGATGCAAACAGATTGCAGAAGTGGAAAAGTATTTTCACAATAAAACGAAATATAAAGATTGCGGACAAATGCCGTTTATCGCGGTACCCGGTACTCATCCAATATAGCTCTTCATTTCTTTAATAAATACGTCTGAAAAATAGTTTTCTTGTAATAACAAAAAATAATCATAAAAATTTTAGTTGATGCAAATGTGTTTCTCCCACATTAATTAGAAACAGACGCAATCATGTGGAAACGGATTTTCAGATGAAAAAACTGGAAAACATCTTAAAATTCCTGACTTTGTTTCTTATTTCATGACCTACTTCCGATTTCATGACTTGTAGATACTCTTATGCAGATCTGCATGCAATGAAATATAAATGCTATAGAAAAGAAAAATCAGACTACTGTGGATCCAAATCGGATTCCTGGAACAAGACTCAAAAAACGGAACAAGTAAATAAAAATCTGAACACTTGGCAGCTATAAAAACATTATTTTCAGTGTCTGATAACAAAATATTAGCTAACCAAATTTGCAAGACGCTGGAACGATGCAATCTGGAATGCAGCATGTTCTGTAATAGTAAGCAATTAGAATGTAGACTGCAGGATCACCCCCTTTTCTTCCATACGAGGGAATAAAGGGGAGGGGAGCAATAGAAACGCGTTAAATACCCGGAGTCTTGGACATCGGAATGTCTGAGGATAAAGAAAACAAATTCTTCAGAAGTGCAATTTCAGGTCTTGAAGGGTGGGGGTGAGTTGAAGTACAATAAAGATCCCAATGTTTCCTTTCCTGAATAGACAGAGGGGTATTTTACTGTCTGTGTACCACCTGCAGATTTATAACTGTTGGTGTGTATAAAATGCGGCTTTTTTTTTTACTACTGTCCAGTCTTCTACTAGGGATCCTAATTTAGTTAAAGGGAAAGGGAAGACTGATATTTAACAATAGCATTGTTAGGCATCAAATTTGACGTCCAGATTGAAGAATCTGGTCGTCAAATTGAAATTTCTAGTCGCAAATTACGACTAACGACCGCTAATTTCGAACACTGATTGAAATACTAAAATGAATGATTTACTTCTATTGAAGGTCTATTTCGTATTTTACATTCCATGCAGAACATTTGGGTTGATAATGTACCTAAAGCTCATAATTTCTTTTGAGCCTCTTTAATGCAAATGTTTGTGCAGTGGTGCACATTTTTAATATGTAGTAGCATCTATCTTACTGACATATTTTTATATCAATCCCAAACTTCAATATTTAAACTGCTTTCATAAATTTGGTACAAAATATACTTAGTAGGAGCTGCTACACAGCTGCCATAATATGCAAAATAGAGGGTTAAAAGTGGTTTAGACCCTTTTGAAATCCTCTTACATTGTTCTTATTAATATTATCCAATCAAGATTTATTCAATCTATTCTTAGTAGCAGATGTAAATTTTTGATTTGTAATACATACTTTGTTAGGTACTATTCCCTTATTTTATTAACATTTTATTCCAAATACATATTCAGTGTTAAAATAGGGGTGAAATTGAAATATTTGTTTTTATCATTATTTAAAGTAGTTAATGTGTATTTTCTGTTGAAACTGTTCAGTTTTCAAGATTTTTTTTAGCCCAGTTTTGATTTATTTTGAGAATTCCTTACTATTCATACAATGTAAAAATTTGTGCAAAATCAAAATAATAGTAACATCAGGGCTTATGTTTATACATTACAGTGTCAAATTATACCAATATTTTCTTTCTCATACTATAGAATACAGCATAAAGAAAACATTGTTGTCACTAGACTTTCGATTTTTATGCCGATTTTAATATATGGTCGATTATAATTTCAATTTTAATATATGTTTCAGGACCTCCTGAGCATCTACATATACAGTACAGGATTTATTATCCAGAATGCTTGGGACTTCAGGCATTCTGGATAAGGGGTTTTTCCGTAATTCGGGACACTTTTTCTAAAACAGTAAAACAGTTTTCTGAACAGCGTACAGTTAACAAAACGGTTAACTGGAAATGCCAAAAGTTAATTTTTATGTTAAGAATTTCAAAAATATGTAAAAATAGAATCCATAAATTGAAAATTATAAACTTACTAGTACACGAGAAAAAAAATTAAAAATCTCTGCAATTTTCTGTAGCTTTTTTTAAAAGCCCCAGTCACTTTGCAGTGAAAAACGTTATGACGTCACTTTACCACTACGAAGTCATTGAGGCAAAGACCGCTACGAAGTCATCGCCACTACGAAGTCATCAAATGCATGCACACCCATTCCAAAAAAGAAAATATGTTTTTTTTTCTAAAAATATAAGTTTTTTATATCATTTCACAAACAAACTGTTTTGTCATTCGTCAAAAGTATGTTTATCTAACATGGAACAAATATGTCCACCATGGAGGTAGAGTTCATTTTTACCTCCATGATACTTGTAGTTTTCCTCTTCTTCCGGAAATATTTTTAGCAACATTTCCGGTGTAATAAGTTGTGAATTCAGCCAGAGCTTTGTTTATGTCAGGATCGCAAACAGTTGAAGTGAGAAAAATGTAGATTTCAACGTATTATTTTATGATATTAACATTGCTAATTAAGACAAAAAATCATTTGGCGGGATTTTAAACAAAAAACCTCTATTTGCCGCAATTTTTGGCAAATAATTGAGTGTTGGCACAGAATTTGGCATTATTTTGCTGCATTCCGGTTTTAGGAGAGTCCGGATATTGGAACGCCGGATAAGAGGTTGCGTACTGTACTAATTGCTAAATGTCTGTCTGCTTGCATGTCATGTTTTTTTGTAGGCACTTCCATAATAGATAGACTTGCAATCTGGTATGTGGGTCGATCGTGTGATAAAATGATAAAACCCTCTAGAAAAATCGTGCTTTCCTAAAATATTTTGTAGAAAGGGTACTCCACGTTAGAATGGTTGAAAAGTGAAATGGCAAAAAAGCATGTTTTGCAATACGATAGACTTAAAATTTGGTGTATAGATAAATCATTCTAAAAAAAGGTTTGTAATTTCAGATTTCCAATATTTGCTACTCTAGGGGGTGTTAAAAATGTACGATTTGCCGAATAAATTAGAAACTCCTTCAAAATTTTATAGAGGCTTAAAATTTGATATATGGACTGATCATTTGATAAAATAACCCAAGACGAATAAAGTTTTTCAAAAATGTTAGTTTAACAGGTGCTCCACAAAAAAATGTCTGAAAGGTGAAATGATACAAAACATGCTTCGGGGTGAGATAGGGACTTAAATTTTGGTGAAGGGTAAACCATTCAAAAGGAAGAAAGTCTGCAGTTTCAGTTTTTAAGTATTTTCTACTTTAGGCGATGCCGCACACCAAAATGTTCGATTTTCTGAATAAATGAGAAATGCCTGTTTTAAAAGATGATAGCAGCTTGATATTTTTTATATGAGCCAATCATCTGTTAAAAAATCAAAGAATAGAGTTTTTCAAAAATTTTCATTTAAATGGGTTGGTACTCCACACAAAAACGTTCTAAAAGTGAAATGATAGAAAGAGCATGTTTTGCAATAGGATAGAGACATCAAATTTGGTATATCTGTAGATAGTTCGAAAGGAGACAGTGTGGAATTGGAATTTTCTAATATTTATGAATTTAAAGTATGTCACAAACCAAAATGTTCGATTTCTGAATAAATGAGAAAAGCCTAAGATCAGGGCTCAACAAATTTCTCCACAATCTAGGAGCCAGGTCAAAAAGTTAGGAGCCAGCTTTTAATTTTACAGTATTTTACATTTTGATGAGCATTTGTTATACAGAACTTATAATAAATAGTTACACTGGTATAATTACACCACCAAATAGTTGCTCTTAGTCCTTTGGACGAGTTGGACGGTCTGGGTCTTCAACATAGTGGTTAGCATTAAACCTTAAAATATTTTAAAATTATAAGGAAAGCAATATATATATATATATTAGAAAGAAGTGGGAACCTTTCTTCTTTCACCATATGTATGCAATCAACCTCAGCAGTATAAAAAATTCTGAAAGCACCGGAATAAACATGACGAAATACTATCTAGGAAACAGTAAGAACTTTCACAGTGACACTCCCAGACCCATCCAATGAGTCAGAGCAGGAAACAGGACAATTACCCTTATAAGCAAAACAGAATATGAACATGAAGCAAAGATGAAAATTCTTACCTAACAAGTGATTCATAGAAGAAATGGATAAACGAGAATGCCACTATGGACCATTATAAGGGCGCTCAAATCGTAGTTTCAAACTATAATTATACCTATATATATATATATATTGACTCGGGTTTCAACATTAGTTTTGAATATATAGTTTTTAAAGGATTAAATAACCACAAGTGAAGAAAATACATCAGTATTTATATGGTGATAATGTAGCTAATAGGTCTTGTATCCATTTTTTAAAATAACCACTCAGACTTGGATTTAATTAGTCATGAATATATTGATTTTAAAATATTAAATAGGCACGAGTGAAGAGTAATTTCGTACATTAGTATTTTAAATTAATTGTTAAAAATTTTTTTATAGAGTGCTTTTTGGTTTGATTTAGCGTAGAGTAGTAAACTTAAGATTTACATAATATTGAAAGTGTATATGTTTGTGTGTAATTTTTATGGTTTTATGAGTCATGAAGTATATAGGGTAGGGAGTATCAGCTACCGGGAGCGTTTGCCATGGCGGAAAAAAGCTTTAAACGGAGTGTTGGGGGTCGCAACTTCCCCCGACCGTTACTCTTGTCACTCTTCTGGAAATTTACGAGTACATTGTTACTTGTCCTTTTTGGGAATTTATATATATATATATATATATATATATATATATATATGTAATGTCTTTTTTTGTTGTTGTTAGTCACTATAATTGGAAAAGTAGTCTTGGATGTTATCGAGTGGATGTTAATACACTGAGTTGATAATTTTAATAACGAATTTGGGAGGATAATTATTATTAGTCGCTGTACTCAATAATTCCATAAAATGTGCTAATTTATAATTTTCATCACAAATTTTATTGATTCTAAGAACCTGGTTTATTATAATATTTATAAAAACTGATATATGCAAACAAGAATCAGAATGTTGAAATTTTGATGTATTAAATTTAAAATCTTGTCTTTTATCATACAAGTTTATAGCCAGATTACAATTTTGTAAATCTAAATGTAAATCTAAAAAATTTGCAACATTAGAGTCATTATTACTTGCATTTACTTGTAAATTATTAGAATTATTAGGATATATATATATATATATATATATATATATAACATAATATAAAAATATTCAATATTTAATCATTAATTTTACATTTTTGCACATATTGTACTTGATCTGCACTGATCATGTACATTTTGGTACACAGGTACTTCAGGACCCGGGACGATATGCCTCGGCGTTATTTTTTATAAATTTGAATTACTTTTGCAGTATTTCTATGTTTTAGTACAATTTTCATACAAATGCGTTTCTTGGCGACCAAAAGTATTATTTTAGAGTTTCTATCTTAACACCAATGAAAAGATCGAAAAATTCTCTTTCAAATCAATTTTGAATGGAATCCATACGTTTAATAGTTGAATTTTCATGAATTTTTAAAAAGTATATACTTTTCTCTTGTTGAAATCAGGCTCCCGGGTCGGGATATTCCAATAGAGTCTCTATCTTAACACCATCGGTACAGTGTTCCCCCTCCCCTGTTATAGGTGGGTGCATTGTATATGTCAAAACATTCTTTGGTTTTCAAGAATTCTTTGTGAGTTCCAGTGTAATTGTAATCAGTTTGCATCTTAAATTCCGGACAATGCCATGTACATTTTCTAGACCATTCCCGCAATTTCAAATGCAAATCTCTGGTAAAAACTATGCTAGAACTAAAATCAAATAATGATTTAACAATCTGCTTATAGCAAAAATAAAATGAAACAACTGTAGTGTTGGTGCACACACAGCCATGCTACAAACGCTTATCTTAAATCCTGGGTACATTTTCTAGTTGATAATAATCGTATAATATGAAATCGTTTTTCATTGCTCAGAGTTAAAAGTTCGTATAATTAACAGTAATTCCATCATTTCTGTCTGATGTTAGTAGAACAAAGAAACTCGTTAAACGTGACTGCTTTGTTGTTTTTCCCATTTTATTTGATAAATTACTTTTAAATTTTGAAACACCAAATAAATAAACAATGCACAAATTTATAACATACTACGATTGGAAAATAACCCACTTCAGAATGTTCAAACTGGCAGTGGTTCTGGCCCTCTTTCAATTGTGGAAAGATTACACCCCCAGATACTTTTTTCGGTACTTGGTGTTTGCATAGATCTTCGGGCACTTATGACGTGACTCACTGTGCTGGCGAGTGGCCGGTTTGGATAAATAAATACGTGTAAGAGAAATAAAATTAATGTAAAAAAAACTGGAAAACTGCAATAAAACTCTCAGCGGCTGCCCCTACGGTTTTCAGGTTTCAGCGAGGGCTTCACGGCAGTACATTGCTGGCAACCAGGATATGAGGATGCTACCACTTGCGTTTTATGATATCCGTGTGGGAGTTTGCCTTCGATGTTAGGCCATCTAAACATTTTGGCTATTGATTGTCTACACAAATATTATCATGGCATTAAAAATAATAATAAAAAGCATGAAAAACAATCTAAGTAAATTTTAGTCAAATTTCCTGTCTGGCAATTTTTAAAAATTTATTTTAAATTCTAGTTCCTCTGTTGTTAATTTTTAGATTTTTAATCCGAAATATTTAGTCGCCAAATCTAATTTTTTAGATTTGTCGAGCCCTGCCTTAGATCAAATGCAATAAAGGCTTGATATTTGATATGTGAGCCAATCATCTGATAAAAAATTCAAGAAGAATAGAACTTTTCAAAAATGTTCATTTAAGGGAGTGTTCCACAGAAAAATGTTCGAAAGTTTGAATGATATTAATGCATAATTCGTGATGAGATACCAACTTCAAATTTGGTGTATGGGTAGCTAGTTTCAAAGAAAGAAGTGTGTAATATTAGTTTTCCAATATTTTCCTGTTTAGTGGGTTCCACACATCAAAATGTTTGATTTTCCGAGTAAATGAGAAAAGCCTACTTTAAAATGTGATACAGCCTTGATATTTGTATATGGGTAATCATCTGACAAAAAAATCAAAGATCAATCGAGTTTTTCAAAAATACTCATTGTACAGGGTGCTCCACTGAAAAATGTTTGAAAGGTGAAAGGATAAAATAGCAATGAGAAAAAAAAGTTCTAATTTGGTGTTTGTGTAGTAGTTCACAAACAAGAAAGTATGCTTTCAGTTTTCCAATATTTTCTACTTCAGGGGGTTCCATGCACTAAAATGTTCGATTTTTGAATAAATGAGAAAAGCCTACTTTAATATGTAATAGAGGCTTGATATTTAGTATATGGATCAATCATCTGAGAAAAAACCTAAGAATAGTTTTTCAAAAATTTTATTTAAAGGGGTGGGTGCACCGCACGAAAACTTTGAAAAAGTGAAATGATAGAAAATCACACTTCGCGATGTCATAGAGATATTAAATTTGACATAATGGTAGATAGTTGAAAAAGAAGTAGGTGTACAATTTCAGTTTTCCATAATGTGATTCCTTAGGGTTGCTGCACTCTACAATATTCAGTTTGCCAAATAAATGAACATCTTTTTTATTTGAGATAGGGTCTCGCAATTTTGTACACAAGTCAGTCATTCATTAAACCATTTGGAAAATTTGAGTATTTCAAAAATGTTCTGTAGAGGGGATGCTTCCCACCAAAATGTTCGAAAGGTTAATTGAGAGATAAAGTCTTGAAATCTGATACTTGGTTCAATCAATTGATAAAACTTCAGGAAAAAATTATAATTTAAAACAAATGTTCATTTAATGTGTGCCCCACACCAAAGTGTTCGAAATGTGAAATAATAGAAAACAAACTTTGCAATAAGATAGAGACGTTAAAATTGGTGCCAGGATAGATCGATAGATAGGAATAAAGTGTATAATTTCAGCTTTCCATTGTTTACTAATTTAGGGATGTCACACATATTTAAATGTTTCATTGCCTGAATAAATGAGAAATGCTCTGTCTAAGTGAAACAAATATTTGAAATTTGGTGCACGGGTGAACAATTTGAAAAGGACCACTGAAAAAATCAAATTATTCAAAAATGTACGTTATTTGGAGATTGCTTATTGTGAGACTGTTGAATTTAACAGGTAATTGGTTAGTGTTTTGACTTTTAGAGTTATGTCTGTCTGTTTGTCTGAGGTTGATTTCTTTCCGGGTTCTCACAGTCCTTAAATTCACATTTTGCTTTTAAGAGCCCTTAAAACTCTCTAATTTTGCCTTAAACTCCTTAAAATTTTTGATGTTCTAATTCTGAAATGCAAAAGGAAACCCAACAAGCGACTGACTGTTCAAAATCAGCACTCTGAGGAATATTATCAAAATAGAAATTGCAATTGTTTTTGTTTGTTTTTTAATTTCTTTTGTCCCCAAATCCAGACTGCATTATTGCGATCAAAAGTAGAAAAAATATTGGAAAAGACTGGAAGATTGTTGATTAGTACAGCAACTTTGAATATGCAACTTATAATCGCGATCTCTTTTATTCTAGTTTAATTTCTCAATAAGCATATCACAACCAATAAAAAATGGTTTGAGTGTGCAATCTATAAACTCCTTAAAAATTTTTGATATGCCATTAAAGACTCCTTAATTGTTATTTTCAAAATTAAGTATGAACCCTGTCTTGCGTACATGTACATGATAGCTATTACAAATATTAATAGATTATTATAAAACTTTTTATCTGGCTTTATTAATAAAAAGTCTAAAATTAGATAGAATTTTTTGAAATTCGAGCAGAAACTTTGAAATTTATTCAAAATTTTATATTTTCTTAAAACAAGATGATGTATATTTTGTTTTCTTAAAATAAAATGTGACATAATTATCTGTAAAAGGGGTTATTTATGGGTAATTGATCACAAAACTTTTCAATGATTGTAGTAAATAATAGCTACAGGTAAAATGCAATTCTTGTATTCTTAACATCATTAACCTCCCACTCCCAGTGCATTGCTAAACTTAGTATCAATTGAAATACTTTTTTACGCCATTTAAAATGAAAGGTAACATACTATAATTGTGATCATTTGGACCAATAATATAGATTTTTCAAAATTTTTCTTGCAAAAAAACAAAAACAAAAAGCACAAGTTATTTAAAAATAGATTCTGGCAAAAGAAAGTAAAGTTGATCCACATTCCAATTAAATTTAAAGGGACTCATTTTAAGCATTTTCATTAGGCGGAACAGAGCAAGCACAAACTAGTTCCCTCATCACGTTCTGAACAAAGATTAACATTATATGTTTTCTTCTCAAGTGATTTTTTAGCTGTGAACTCTAGAGATAAACTGTTTTGTAAAAATTCTGTTCTTGTTTTATTTTAAATTGACTGAACTGAATGTGCTTTCAGACTTTTCAGATCATATTGTTTTTTAAACTGAAATTATAGATTTAATTTTGATTTTATGAGTTCTCCCGTCCTTCCTCTTTTTACTTCTGCTTATTTATATTTTAATTTAATTTTTATCATAATTGCAATTTGTAAGACTTCCAATGTTTGAGGCCAGACATCTCATTTTTCAATAATTGCATATTTTTTTCACCCGTTTCTCCATATGTTAACACTGATTTTTCTCTTTTTTTCTTCTACCCTCTTAAGCCTTGTGATCTTTTGATCATTGTGATTGGATTGTTTTAGTACTGTCATTATTAGTATGTATTTTTTTATTGGACATTAATAACTTACTAACCATTTTAAAATTTTTATATATTTTATTTCACATTCCATGAGTTTATTTTTTAAATTTTAAGATCTTTATAATTTGCCTCATTTTTTTCATTTCCTTTAATTTATTACTTGTTTTTATCTTATAAAAATTTGTTATTAAAAATCTTGTAAAAATTAGAAATTTCCTATTTTATAGGATATTGTTTTCTGATAGTGAGATGGTATCAAAAATCTGCACGTAATTTAAGATGAAAACTGTTTGACCTCAACTTGACAATATAAGAATTTTTAAATTTTTATTAGTTGGCACTTCTGTGAGTACTAGTAAATAATACTGGATCTTTATTTTATTTAATTCTTTTCTGTATATAAATAAAACATTTTATATAATTAATGGTTTATTTATGTGGGACAAAATTTTCTCCTTATGGTTATAGTCCTCTGTTTTAAATTTTTGATGAGTCCTAGCATCCTGATTTCTCTATACAGAAAGCTCTGAACACATGCATGAAGACCCTTTCCATACTATAGTTTTGTTGATATTTCCATTGGGTACATTTTGTGATTTCCAAACTACTGTACATTACAGTTTTACCTTGGATGTACGAGTATATACGAGTATCTATGATTTTATGAAACATTGATTCAGTGTTGGTGCTGATGTTTATAATGTCAATATTGGTTCATTAGGTCAAATTTTCTGTTTTAAAAAATTTCTGACAAGCCAGTATTATGCATATATTTTAAAATATAAAAAATAAATATTAATACATATTATGATATCTTAAAAATTAGAATTCTTTTGGAATGCAGAAAAGTTTAAACAAACATTTCAAAATTTTCTACCGGGTCTGGTGACAGTCTAAAGCAAGGATTGGTAACCAGCAGCTCCTGGCTCCTGACAAAGTTTTATGTCACTCGTGACAGATCTCTTACATTATTTACATTTTATGTGGCCTGAAATTCCCCATAAAATTATAAATGCAATTTGATATTATTTTTATTGCATGTTATAGGTTTATGTGTTTTTATTTTAATGCTTTTCTACCATGAATAAAAAATGTTTTATTTAACACTAGCCGCCTTTGGCGACCAGCCTGTTCGCTACCCTTGAAAATTCTGACCGTGGCAAACTCGTTGGCGCGACCTACCAGAAAGGTGTAAGGTAACTGCTTGGAAGGCCAGGAAGTGCCACACAATTTAGACCGGAACCCAATGGGGGAGGCATCCAAAGAGACCGTACCCTCCTTCCCCTACCACAAACCTCTCGGAAGGACTTGCAGTCCCACACGTTTAACGTGATCGTACTCCGCGTGAACACGGCTGCAGTTTTGGCAATGGCGGGAATCGAACCCGGGCCTACCGAGTGAAATTCCCGCGCGCTAACCACTGGGCTACCGTGCCATCCGCGACAATCTCCATAACTTTATTTTTATTCGGCAATTTTGGGAATCGAACCCGGGCCTACCAAGTGCAAATCCCGCGCACTAACCACTGGGGTACTTCACCCTCCGCGATATTCTTCATAACTTTCTTTTTATTCACCCAATTTAGACCGGAACCAAGTGGGAGAAGCATCCACAGGGACCGTACCCTTCTTCCCCTACCACCAACCTCTCGGAAGGACTTACAGACCCACATGTTTAACGTGATCGTACTCCGCGTAAACACGGCGGCAATTTTGGGAATCGAACCCGGGCCTACCGAGTGCAATTTCCGCGCGCTAACCATTGGGCTACTTTGCCCTACGCGACAATCTCCATAACTTTCTTTTTATTCATCCAATTTAGACCGTACCCTCCTTCCCCTACCACCAACTTCTCGGAAGGACTCACGGACCCACATGTTTAACGTGATCGTACTCCGCGTAAACACGGCGGCAATTTTGGGAATCGAACCCGGGCCTACTGAGTGCAATTCCCGCGCGCTAACCACTGGGCTTCTTCGCCCCCAGCGACTATCTCCATAACATTCTTTTTATTTACCCAATTTAGAACGGAACCCAGTGGGAGAGGCATCCACAGGGACCGTACCCTCCTTCCCCTACCACCAACCTCTCGGATGGACTTCCGGACCCACATGTTTATCGTGATCGTACTCCGCGTGAACACGGCCCTGTGAGGGAGGCAATTCCTGAGCGCTAACCACTGGGCTGCCTCGCCCTCCGCAACTTTCTTTATATTCACCCAATTTAGACGGGAACCCTGTGAAGGAGGCATCCACAGGGACCGTACCTTCCTTCCCCTACCACCAACCTCTCGGAAGGACTTACGGGCCCACATGTTTAACGTGATCGTATTCCGCGTGAACACTTCGGCAGTTTTGGCAGTGGCGGGAATCGTACCCGGCCCTACCGCTAACTTCCCGCGCGCTAATTTACAATTTAAAATGACCATATGCTCTCTAAGCTCTTAATTTCATCATCCTCATTCCATTGTTCCATCATTTAAAATATCCATAAAATTTAAATATCCATCGTTCCATCATTTAAAATATCCATAAAATTAAAATATCCATCGTTCCATCATTTAAAATATCCATAAAATTAAAATATCCATTTAAAAAATCCATATCGTTCCATCATTTAAAATATAAATATAATAATTTCTACAGTGCATATGTTAAGCTCTTATTTCATTTAAAATCGGAAGCGCGGGAAACGGAAAGTAAAAACTAATTCGGTTTCTTATTGTCCCACCCATCGCTATGCATATAAGGCTCCTATATATACAGGCTGGCGCAAGAGCGGCCATTGAAGCTCCTGTGGGAGCGACGGCTGTGCTTGGCGAGAAGCGGGGTTACTTTCTCTTGCCATTTATCGCTATAATGGCGCATTTCTATGCGTCTTTAAGCTATCGACTGTCAAACTCGGATTTTATCCGAGAGTCTGGAAAAATTTTATACTTTTAAAACGCGCATTTTAAATGTAATATTTTGCATAAAATATAATACTTTTTATTTTGTTTAGAATGAAAAGTGTTATTAATCAAATTTTACATGCAATACGTTTCTATTTTGAGTATTTCTATAACAATTTCACCAGAATTAAAAAAAAAAAAAACCCTGCTTTATCATTAAAATTGTGTTTAAAAATAGCAGCAATTCTAAAAATTTTTTTAAACAATATAAAAACGTCTTTGACTGTTAACATATTCATACCTATTTTGATAATACTCGATAACGTATTTTAAACAGGCATGATTTATTTATTATTTATTGTTATGATTTACTTCACTTTATTCATTTGAGGGGGGGGGGGTATTTGTCTAAATTTAATAAAAACTGGAAACTTCCAACGGTGTTTTGCGTAATTGTTTTTACGATATGGTGGTGGTGGACTTTCGTTGATAAACCCTGCTTTATCATTAAAATTAAATTTCTGATTCTGAAAAACAAATGGGGGGGGGGGGGGGGTGCATTTTGGCATGGACGCCAAAAGTCCTTCGACAATGATGAAGTTGAAACCGAATACCGTAGCTAAGAAAAAATAGCTGACTCTCTGCTTTAAATGCTAAAAGTTTAACAAATATCAAGTATGTTTTCTTACAATACTTGCTTATTGCCTAGATTTTTCTAATTAATGATCTATTGTTCCTTACTTAATGTCTTATAGTTATCCCTAACTCAGATGTAGTAATACAAAAGTGCACACCCAACTAGTGACAGGATATAAAATTCCATCTCCCCTATTATTGTTTAAATATTGTTTACTTTAATAGAGCACAACAAAATTACACTTAAACACCAATGCTTTCTTTTTACTGGATAATTTAAACATACATTTGAAGAGATTCAGTGGCGTCGCCAAGGAGGGGAATTCGGAGGTCATGACCCCACCCCCCCCCCGAATCCATTAAATTTCGAAGAAACAATATATGGAGAAATAGAAAGCAAAATATTTGGTTACCAAACACCCTCCCACTAGAAATTTTTTCTTGTGATAGATTTCATTTATCAAGATCATATGGCCATACTGTCAAAGGATAGCATCTTTCATGGAGGACATTGTTTCTAAAATAGAAACTTACATATAGCAATAAAGAACCATGAGTCAAAATAAAATTCTGTTAACACATGTTGCTATTTATTATTTAAAAAAATAACTAATAATTGCATTGAACTTGAAAGCTGATAATTATAATACACCACTTCTGTAATTTTATAAGCAGTAGTAAAGAATTAACCATTAAATTTTTTTTTTCCTCTTTTCATCGTAAATTTAAATAATTATAAATTTCTAGAATACATATATTTTCAACTGCATACTTTTTATAGACATTCAACAAAAAACCTCTCAATTCTAAAATATTGTATTGTAGAATATTCATGAAAATGAAAAATTGCTAGGGTACTTGTCATTCCTTACTATTCAAGTTTCAAAATCACTTTACTTGATATGAAGAATATATCATGGGTACACAAGAAAAAACACTAAATCCAAAAGATAATTTTGAGATAAATGGATTTTAGAGTTTGAACGTTTCTAAATAATCTTATTTTGCTTGATATGCATTTTCTTTATTTTATTTAAAAATACTGATATTACATTTTAGCAATTTGTTTATTTTATACTGTGATTTTTAATATATTTAGGACATCATTTTTTAAAATGACCGCATCACTAGTTGTTAATTTCATGTTATTTATTGTAAAGCAAGTATTAATATCTAGCTCTTTATTTTTATTGCCTTTTTTACTTATAGATAATTCATTTATTGCATTTTTGCTATAAATGTTCTTTCCTTGTATGCCCATGATATCTGATATAGTTTCATGTTAAAATTACATTCATACTTATAGATAACATTAGTACAAATGCATTCTTAATATGAATGGCAATGTTTTGACATAAATCTACCCATTCCTTGGATGCTTGTGAAGAGATTATTCTCATAAAAATATCTCCCTTATGATTAAAAAAACAATTTGTATTCAGTTAATAAATTTTAAGTCCCGTTAATATTATATATTATGTTAAGTATGGGTTAATATTAATGAATGTCTATTTTACTTTAGAATATCGATTTTCTAAGAGCATTATAAATTTTTATACCAACATGTTTATATATTTCTGAATTAGTAGTCGTAAGTTTAACTAAATTACTCATGTGCAATTCCTAATTCTTCACAAATGTATAAACAATAGCAATATTTGAACTTACTGTTGGAAAATTTTAGAATTACGTTTTATGCAACTATGTTTCGACATGTGGTTGGATGGCAATTGGTTTTAGCTTGAAAGATGAAAAAAAATACATATATTACCTTCGATACCTGAAACAGTGATGTGGCCTCATTTCTTTGGGTTATATAATATAATTTGTCTTAACCTCTACTATTTTCTGCAAAATTTACACATTCAATCATAATTGTTCATTTTTAACGTATTATGATTTAAACGTTTTCACTAAGTTTACACGAACAGTTTGTATACTAACTTTGAAAAAAATATATAATCTTCACTTTCAAATCACTATTTTATATTTAAAAGTGAAAGAAGGTAAACAGTCAAAGTTAATATTTTACAAGGTAAATATACAGATGCGATTGAAAAAATTAGCATAATTTACTTCTCAGCAAATTGTTGAATTTTGGAGAAAACAAATAACACAGATGGACAATTTAACATTTTATTGAGACAGAAAATCTTAATATTTATACAAATTTCTTAGTATTTTGAATAGTCATAGATGCATTTATAGATCATTTAATACATATTTTAAATAATCTGTTATAAGCCATGACGAATCTCCAATTGATGAGGTTCAAACAATCTCAACAAGCTATGTGTGTGGGACCCATAATGAATCCGAAAAGAGTAACCTGAAAGAACAAGGTATGATTAAATACAATTAAAATAATAATGAAATTTCAATATATATTTCACACTTTCAAAAATGTCATAATATTTTGAAACTAATAATTATTTTGATGTGAAATTTTCAGCCCCATACACTAGTACTTTTAGAAACTAGAACTGCAGTTTGATGCAAAAAAATTCTTTGTAACACTTTACAACATAGTTGAAAAGTGTTTATAACTTTGGTCATTCATTCTGATCCGTTCATACGATAATTGCCATAAAAATGACTTTATCAAAATAAAATTTTAGTATGTTGTTCAGATGGTCTGTGGGACATACGGGAATGTAAATGAATAATATCACCTAATTAGTTTTGGATTGAACCCGGGTTGAAAAAGTGAAAGTTTTTTAAATAAAAATTAAAATAATAATGACACCCATATTATATGAAGAAATCATGCGCCCCACTTGAAAATAAAATATTGTATCCATCTTTTTTCCCAATGTAAATATCGTGATTTTTAAAGTTCTTATTTATATTTAGTGTTGCATCCGTCCTAAAACAGCTTATATTTTGCGTAATTTGTGACAGCAAAATGGTTCACAATGTTGACCGATGTATAGGCGAATGATGGTGTATCAAGTGCCTGCCTATTTGTAATAAATATTGCATATTTGCACTGTATGCATTTTAACGTTTAAATTCAACTCTATGTTTTAAAAGCTTTCAGCATAATAAATTATATCTTGATGAAAAATAACTCAAATTTTGCTATTCTAAATCTGTAAATTGTAATGGTGATAAAGATATTTCTCAAATTATACAACTTGACACATGATTAAAAACTTGAAATTTAAATAGAGATACCTTTCAAATTATACAGTTTGGCACAAAATTATAAATTTTCATATAAAACTTGAACTTTCAATATAGAAAATGGTCTCAACTTGAGGAAACTCCTAATTCAGTAATTGTAAGAGTCCATCAAAAGCAGGAGCGAAAAGAACATGTTTTTCAAAATATGCAAGTTGGCACGAAATTAAAACTTGTCATATAAAATTCTAAAGTATTATTTATAACTTATATAACAGTGGATAATGGTAAATTGCAATAGAATCCACCACCAGCAAGGGAGATTGAGATATTTTTTAAATTATATAATTTGGAACAAAATTATAAATTTTTGTATAAAACTTGAACTTTCAATACAGAAAATGATCACAATTTGAAGAAAATTATAATTCAGAAATTGTAGGAATCCACCATTAGCAGTAGCAAGGTGAACATATTTTTCAAAATATGCAACTCGGCACAAAATCAAAACTTGTCAACTGAAAATATGTATAACTTGAGTAAATATATAAAAGTAAATAATGGTAAATTGTAATGGAACCTGCCTCAAGCAGAAGGGGGTTAAGATACTTTTCACATTATATGGATCATAAAATTAATTTTCATAGTTCAGCTTTCAATATAGAAAATGGTCACAACTTGAAGAAAATCCCAATTCAGTGATTGTATGAGTCCATCAAAAGCAGGAGCGAGAAGCACATATTGGTCAAAGTATGCAATTTGGCACAAAATCAAAACTTGTCATATAAAATTGCAAAGTATTTATAGCTTGAGTATAAATATAATAGTAGATAATGTTAAAATGTAGCAGAATCCGCCACAAGCAGAAGGGAGATACAAGAAAAATTTCAAATTATATACACAGTTTAGCACAAACTTATAAATTTTAGTTTTAAACTTGAACTTTCAATATAGAAAATGGTCACAATTTGAAAAAAATCCTAATTCGGTAATTGTATGAGTCCATTAAAAGCAGGAGCGAGAAAAACATATTTTTCAAAATATGCAATTCAGCACCAAATCAAAACTTGTCATATAAAACTGGAAAGTATTTATAACGAGTATAAATATAACAGGAGATAATGGTAAAATGTAGTAGAATCTGCCACAAGTAGAAGGGAGATGAAGAAACATTTCAAATTATATATCCATTTTGGCACAAAATTTTAAATTTTCGTATAAAACTAGAACTTTCAATAGAAAATTATCAAAATTTGAAGAAAATCCCAATTAGGTAATTGTATGAGTCCATCAAAAGCAGGAGTGAGAACATATTTTTAAAAATATGCAATTCAGCATGAAATCAAAACTTGTCATATAAAACTGGAAAGTATTTATAACGAGTATAAATATAACAGTAGATAATGGTAAAATGTAGTAGAATCCACCACAAGCAGAAGGGAGATGAAGAAACATTACAAATTATATATACAGTTTGGCACAAAATTTTAGTATAAAACTTGAACTTTCAATATACAAAATTATTAAAATTTGAAGAAAATCCTAATTCGGTATTTGTATCAGTCCATCAAAAGCAGGAGTGAGAACATATTTTTCAAAATATGCAATTCAGCACGAAATCAAAACTTGTCATATAAAACTGGAAAGTATTTATAACGAGTATAAATATAAGAGTAGATAATGGTAAAATCTAGTAGAATGCGCCACAAGCAGAAGGGAGATGAAGAAACATTTCAAATTATATATCAGTTTGGCACAAAATTTTAAATTTTCATATAAAACTTGAACTTTCAATATAGAAAATGGTCACAATTTGAAGAAAATCCTAATTCGGTAATTGTATGAGTCCACCAGAAGCAGAAGCGATAAGAATATATTTTTCAAAATATGCAATTTGGCACGAAATTAAAACTTGTCATATAAAACTGGAAAGTATTTATAACTTGCGTATAAATATAACAGTAGATATGATAATAGTAAAGTGTAATAGAATCCCCTACAAGCAGATGGAGATTGAGAGACTTTTCAATTTATACGATTTGGCACAAAATTATAAATTTTCATATAAAACTTGAACTTTCAATATATAAAATGGTCTCAAGTTAAGGAAAATCCTAATTCGGAAATTGTAAGAGTCCATCAAAAGCAGGAGCAAGAAAAACATTTTTCAAAATATGCAATTCAGCATGAATTAAAAACTTGTCATAAAAATTGAAAATATTTATAACTTGAGTAAAAATATAACAGTAGATAATAGTAAATTGTAATAGAATCCGCCATAAGTAGAAGGGAGATGAAGAAACATTTTAAATTATACAGTTAGGCACAAAATTAATTTTCATATAGAACATGAAATTTCAATAGTTCACAACTTGAAAAAAATTCTTGAAGGATATCTTCAGCTTAAAAACATACGCAAAAGTACACTGAAAGTATTCCAGTGAAGATACCATACAATTAAATTTTCAATCCTGTCATAATGTATCCCTTATTATATCCCTATGTGTGTATAAGGAAAGTTATATTTCAAAGCAATGGTGAAGTGAAATCCACAAAATTTATATTAAGTATTAAATCAAAGAAAAGTTTGGATTAAAAAAAGTTTACCTCTGTGTCAATTGTACCATTGACTTCTTGATGATCTAAAATGGATCCAGCCTTTAGGTATTTCACGTGTTTAGATTGGAGTAATGCAGGATGACTTTGCACATCACGGCTTCAAATTTCTCCAATTATCAGCTTCATGCTGGGACTTTTCAAAATATCCCTTTAATAAAGAGGATTCAAAATATTACAAACAAATTTTTGAAAACATTGAGAACAAAACTATCACTAGATGTTGAATTAGTATGTAATACCATCATACAAAATAATAGAAATTTACACAATTACAAATTTCTTTAATTTACTTTTATTTTGCCCTTAATTTTCAGCACATTTCATAATTTAGCAACCAGAACTTTAAATTTTATGTAAAAATTGCAAAAAAATGATACTCGGGAAAACAGATTCATTAAATTTGTAAACAGAAATAGTTTCAATAAAAATTACTATCAAAGGTACAACATACCTGAGTTGAATAGTGGCAAATTAAAAGAAAAAGTTTGAAATATTTTTTCAGCATACTATATCATATTTTTATTCATTATCTGTGCAGAATCAGCTACAAAAAGCTATTGTCCAATTCAACATTGTGGGTTAATTTGTAAGGTAAATTATTGATCTTCTAACTGGATTTAAAATTTAGCCTTCACATGTAGAAATATCTTAATATAGATAGCTTATATCTATCTTAATAGAAAATTGACTTTCTAGTATTCAGTTACTTTGAGAAATTATTTCAAGCTATATCAGGTATGCGATTTTTAATGTTACATAAATGCCATAGTATTTTAAAGCTTAAGTTTAACTATACTTGACAAGATAATATATCAATAATATAAATAACAAAATAGAAAAATCAATGAGTCAAAATAATGCATGCAATTCATATTAGTACAAACAAAATATAGTATCTGCAGAAATGTTAAAAATCTCTGGCAGCATAAGTCTGTGCTAACTTAAAATGAGAAATAGGTAATCAAAAATATATTTGCTTGTAACGTTGTAGTATGTACACTGAATACTTAATCATAAAACAAAATTATTAATTTTATAAATGCTTTGGAGACAATCAAAATTGCATGTTTTTATTTATTTTTTTAATGCAGCATTCACATATTTCTACAAACAATTGTTAAAATTTTATATCAATGCACATATTTTATAAGTGAAATACAAAACAGTCGGTTAAAGTACAATAATATATTAAAACACAAATTTCAAAGTCAAATCTTGCTATCTTGGCGTTAAGTCATCGATAAACCCACGCCAAAATGCGATAGCAACCCTACAATTGCATTGCAAGAAAAAATCCTATTTAACTATTATAAAAAATTAATTTATTGAAAGTTCAGCTTTAAGAAACCAATTTTCAAACCTTCTTTTCAAGATCTTAACATACATTTACTTTTAAACAGACAAAAGGAAGCATAAAATATGAAACTACTTACACTGCGCAATTCAGATGAATGTCCAGGAATCTATCCATTTCTTCGGCAGTTTATAAAGCCATATTTTCCTTTTCTCGGGATCTTGAGGAAATTTAAACATTTCCAACGTCTTCCTCCAATGATTAGTGCTATTTATTATACCACAATCACCCATTTTACACATAAAATACGTATCAAACATCAGACAAGTAACGTGCGCTCGCCATTGAAATAGCATAGGCAGACGATAACAGACAGTTACGGCAGGAGCTTCAATGGCGGTTGCGCCAGCCTGTCTATATAGGAGCCTTAATGCATATACAGAACCGTGACGTCACCTCCACCTTGACGTCCCCACCCACCACCTTCCCTCTTTCAGCGGGGGAGAACGAAGCGGCACGCCGAGCGGAACGTCGAGAAATTCAAATTCGGAAACTTTTAAAATCCCGATCCTGTGGGCAATACGGAATATTTCCTGACCAGATTAGACTTGTAAGAATGCCAGATGTTTGACCTTTCTAAAAATGTAAATTATTAGTCGAAATTATGAGTACTTTTTACTATGCGAGAATTTAAAAACCAAAAATCGTTTTTTTGAGTCAAAAGTGACTTTTGCTTTAAAATCATAAAAAAATATTAGAATTTATCTTTGAGATTTGAAATTGATATATTTTTACTCGAAATTCCCTGCTCTTTCCGATGGTGTCATTTGTTTTTTTCTACGATGTCTGGATCGTGGAGAAAAAAGGGCAAAAAGGGCAAAAAACGGTCGAAATCGCATAAAACATTAAATAAATAAAAAAATAATTAAAATTTTAAAAATCGTTTTTCACGTGTCCCCTTCCCTCCCCCCCGGGTCTCCGATTGCCAAATTTCGTAGCTCTCCGACGCGCGGTCGCGAAACGTATAGTGTATAAGACAGACAGACACACACACAGACATTGCCTTTTATTATATAGACTTTATCTACCACAAGCTTAAAAATCTGATGTGGGCAACACATGACTTTCCTTATATTATGTAATGAATTTACTACTTTTACTGTAAAAAATAGGTTTTTCTTATAGTAGAAACTAATATTCTTTCCATGATATTGAATTTTCGACAATTAGTCGTCATTTTCATTGATTTAGCATCATTTTTATCCATTTGGCGAGATTTTCGTTAATTTGGCAACATTTCAAAAAGTCGCCAAGTTGGCGACATTCCGCCAAAATCTTGCCAAGCGTTATGGACGAAGAAATAAGTTATTCTTACAGCAGATAAATGACTATTGGCGATCAAATACAAAAGTATTACTCAAAGTATCTTCTTTCATGAATGGAACGAGCTAGATCTACGAGAAAGGTGTCACCCAATTTATCGCATGGTATTACATATGAAAAGTGAACATGTTTCTCAATAAAAATTTTTTTTTTTTTTATTCTATATGATTTTTTGGTAATTTTTTTCAAAAATGTGCGATATCTCGAGAACGGTTCATGTTAGCGTTCTTAAATATATGTCAATCGTTTTCTAATGAAAAATTACATAAGAAATGTCTATTTGCGTAAATTTTTTAGTAGTTTTGAATTTTTGATGATTTTTTCAAAATTTCATTCGAAAATTTAGGGGGGTTCTGAACATTCGATTGCATATAAAAGCAATAGGCTTCCAGTGCTTACGGATTGTGATTTTGTACCACATTTGGTTCAAATCGGTCTATTCGTTCGTCAGTTATCGTCTCCACAGACTCACTGACACACACACACACATACTTTCACACACACACACACACACACACATACTTTCACACACACACACACACACACATACTTTCACACACACACACACAGACATCACTTCAAAAATGTTTGATTCGTGATCAGGCATGCTTGAAACGTGCTCTCCCGTCGAAAACTCGAATTCGAATTTTCGACCCCGTCACAATACTTTCCTTATGCATTATGTATATAAGGAAAGTAAAAATAGGCATTTTGATGCCAACGCTTATTTATGCAAGCCTAAATATAGGCTTTTAGGTGTCAACCCATATCAACTGTAAGCCAATTAGTAGGATTTTACATGTGCTGTTTTTGCTGTTTTGTTTGAAAGTTTCAAAGCTCCCACACTAAGCAAAACCGAGCCAGTATTAGGCGAGAATCTGCAATCAAGTTTTGCAGTTTTTTCCATGTAGGCAATGAAACCGCAGCCAGTAGATTAAGTGTTAATTGTACTCTTTTGTGTGCTTTCTGTTAATTTTAGGAAAAATGTTTAATGTATGAAGTAGCCTTTAAAGTCATTCTTTTATAGAAAAGCATTTAAAATGTCCATTGTTTTGTAAAATGAAATTATTAGTCATTCGATATTGTATTATAAATATATGTTCATTTTCTACACCTTGCTTGCTCACTAAATAATGTTCATAGCATTGTTATCTTTGTGAATAAAATACAACATTCAGTATTATATATTCAATAATTATATGGACTTGCTACTATTTCTTTAAAGCAGAATATTTTTATATGACTTGACACAGAGACTGTGCGGCACTTAATATTTTTATGTTATGAAGAATTTTTGCAAAGGAAATGTGTTTTTAAAGAAAATCCCAGCTATCTCGCAACATATCTGCGTATAAAAGATCATTTCATGTGTTGCTTGATCCTGAGTCTGATTTCTGCATGAGCAAGTGGGGCTTGTTCAGTGCCCCCCCCCCCCCCAAATTCAGTAAGCATTTATTTTGTTACTCATATTTTTATAAATTTTATAATGAAATAAAAAACAATCAATGTATGTGCAATATACTTAAAATGGCAGCACGTCCGAAGATAAAAATAAAATACTACAACTTTAAAATACATTTAAGTTTATTTTCAAATTGATAATTTGTACTGGGCTGATGCGTCTGTGTATTATTCTTCTCATTTCTCAAATCATGTGTAGCACAGTTAGCCTCAAATCAACAATCTACAGTTCTCAAAATTTTCCGGCTAATTCTTCTCATCCTTGGTATAATTATTCTCCCTCCAAACTGCTCACTTTTAGACTGCCTAATTTTTGTCATCTTGATTCTTCAAAACCATTTCCTTTTGATTAAATGTTTGCTGAAATCAATGGTATTCATTATACTGCTTTGTTGCAATATTCAATATACTCTTTAGCATAGTTTTCGAGTAAAAACTGTTAAAGTGATTCTGACCAACATATGGCATGAAACACATTATAAACAGCTCCTAGAGAGTTGATGCTATTGAATGAAGGCAATTTCATAACTAATACTTCAACTTTGTCTTATGAAATGTCTACAGGTAGTCAATATAAAGCCGATATTGTTTTTTTGTAGCACATAAAATTATTTACTTAAGAATGTATCAATTTTATAAATATCATGTCTTATATTTGAAAGTAATGTATCTCACATATATTTGAAACATATTAATATATTGCCAATACGTATAGAAATAAAAGATGACTATCTTTATCTAGCTTCTTTCACTTACAAAAAATTAATTTTCATTTACTTCCTGAAGTACATTTTTCAAGATCAGGCTTGCGTTTGTTTCATATATTCGCTGTCAACTGCCAAAATTCTCTACCAATTTTCATAGACTGAAAAGTATGGAAGTCAAATAAAAAATAAAAGCCAAAATATTATCTTTAGACACTAAATGACATGACTTCTAATAGGAATCTTTATTTAAGAAGAGAATCTTCAAAATTTTCAAAAAAATTTCTGCTACATTAATAATAAAAAATATTCAAAGAATTTCAGAAAGCTATTAACCGTTATGTAACTAAATTGTAACTACCTCTATTTTATACTAGAAAATGTACCCTGCATACACGGAATGGAAATTCACAGTTTGTGTAATTCCTTATTTAAATTTTAAAATATTTAAATTTCAGTATTTTTTAATTTAGATTTCAGTATTTGAAATATTTTGTTAGCATTTAAATATATATACAAACTAGAACATGTATCCGACATTGCCCTGGAGTTAAAGCAGAGTTATTGTACAAAATAACAAAATAAATAAATTTTATACGTATAAATAATAGTGAAAATTGCATGTCAAAATTTTTTTCTTAGTCTTGATAATCTCGGCACAATTCAACCAATTTGTATATTGTCCACCACAAAATAAATACTTGCTACATAATAATACAGATAACAATATACTCCAAATCACAAAACATGCTCTCCACAAAGCATAAAATACATAAATAAATGACTCAAAGAAACTAAAACAGGATATATCTGGAAGGTATAGGACATCACTGTATCCCAAATTAAAGCTGGATTTATCGAAAAAGAGGACTTGCTGCAAATCGGCACGCCAGTGTCTGTTGAGACAATTGTAACCGCAGATTTCGATGGTTTTCCGTTGGGAATCCTGTACAAAGGAATTCTTGCACTCAGTCCACGGTGCAGCAGACGCCGACGAATTGTTGGAGCAGACAATGACACACCTTTAGCAATCCCGGCCACACATAAAACTGCCGTAAGCCCTAAGGTTGGCCGTGTGGTCTGAATCTTCAACACTTCAACAGCTTTAGCAATGCTTCAACATTCTGCTAACTGTTGAGATGAAGCTGTACGATCCACCACTGTCTATCGTCCTGTGCTGACGTAACATTTCATCGTCCACTGCCGGATTTGCGACTCGCCCGGTTCTCTTCAGTCTATTGCTTTTAAACTGGCATCACTGTCGTGGCATTGCGCTCCATACGAGCTGCTATTGCATGATATGAAACCCCCCACCCCCTTCAATAAGGCTGATCATTCGTCCCCGTCCAAACTTCGTAACTTGTTCATATAGCGACTTTTGTCGTCGTAGAGGCATAGTGATTTACTTCTCATGAAAAGTTTACCGCTGGCAGTCAACTATAGACAACTTTCAACGTCCTGCTACAGCTCTCTATTTGTACGGCTAAAACTGCAGTTCAGAGGGCTCTGCTCATCAGACGCATGCGCGGTGACTTTAAAATTCTAATCATTTGCTTAGCACACCTAATTTGCATTTGCTGCAAGTTTCAGCTCAATCGCGTGATTCCTTCACGGTATCGCACGATTCCTTCACGGTGTTGCAATGTTTACAAACATGAGTTTATTAAAACTGCAAAGAAATATCCGTGTCATTTTTGGCACTTTTGATGAATTATGAAAGAGAAACTTAATTTGAATCTGTAGTGAAAGTCATGTGCTGTCCACATCAGATTTTTTACCATGAAATGACGTGTTTTGCGAGATTTCAAAACTATTTGAAGAATTTTTGATCTCCATGATTATTCATTCATTCAACAATGATATAGCGGCCAACGTTTTACTTTACGTCGAGCACCATTGATTCATGTTCTTTTTTACTTTCCCTGCAATACATGGTAATGTATAGGGAAAGTATTGGAATCATACCGAAAATCACAACTCGAGTTTTCGACGGATCTACACGTTTCGAGACTTCTAGAATACGAAAAAACCATTTTTAGCGTGACGTCTGTGCGTGTGTCTGTCTGTCTGTCTGTGTGTCTGTCTGTCTGTCTGTCTGTCTGTGTGTCTGTCTGTCTGTCTGTCTGTGTGTCTTTCTGTCTGTGCAGATTTTGTATCCACTGTAACTAAAAAACTAATGGACCGAATTTCACAAAATTTGGTAGGTAAGTCACTTGTGGGCGGGGCTGGTGCTGATTAGTTTTGGGTACGATTCGGAATAAAAGAACCCGCATTTTTTTGCGAAATGGCCCGCAAAAGCTTGTATCCACTCTAGCTGAAAAACTAATGGACCGAATTTCACAAAATTCGGTAGATAAGTCACGTATAGGTCACTCTGGTGCTGATTAGATTTTGGTACGATTCGGAAAAAAATAACCTGCCTTTTTTTGCAAAACGGCCCGCAAAAATCTTCAAAATCTAAACTAAAGAACTAGGTATACTCAGATATATCCATAAAATGCCCGTTTAATACGTAATGTTTAACGACGAAAAGAATAAGACCAACCCCATTACACTAGGACTAGCCGTTCTCGAGATATTTTAGTTTTTCGTACTTTCCCTACGCCACCTTTGAAAATAAGCCCGGTTACCGAATGAGAACGAAAATTGAATAAAAGTGAAATAAATGTAATTAAAATAAAGAGAACGTGGATATAAGTCTGCAGGGAAAGTCATGTGCTGCCCACATCAGATTTTTACTTTCCCTGCAATACATGGTAATGTATAGGGAAAGTATTGGAATCATGCCGAAAATCACAACTCGAGTTTTCGACGGATCTACACGTTTCAAGACCTCTAGAATACGAAAAAACCATTTTTAGCGTGACGTCTGTGTGTGTGTCTGTGTGTCTGTCTGTCTGTGTGTCTGTCTGTGTGTCTGTGTGTCTGTCTGTCTGTGCAGATATTGTATCCACTCTAACTAAAAAACTAATGGACCGAATTTCACAAAATTTTGTAGGTAAGTCACTTGTGGGCGGGGCTGGTGCTGATTAGTTTTGGGTACGATTCAGAATAAAAGAACCCGCCTTTTTTGTGAAATGGCCCGCAAAAGCTTGTATCCACTGTAGCTGAAAAACTAATGGACCGAATTTCACAAAATTTGGTAGATGAGTCACGTATAGGTCACCCTGGTGCTGATTAGATTTTGGTACGATTCAGAAAAAAATAACCTGCCTTTTTTTGCAAAATGGCCCGCAAAAATTGCCAAAATCTAAAATAAAAAACTGGGTATACTCAAATATATCCATTAAATGCTGATTTAATATGTAATTTTTAACGATGAAAAGAATAAGATCAACCCCATTACACTAGGACTAGCCGTTCTCGAGATATTTTAGTTTTTCGTACTTTCCCTACGCCACCTTTGAAAATAAGTCCCTTTATCGAATGAGAACGAAAATTGAATTAAAAGTGAAATAAATTTAATTAAAATAAAGAGAACGTTAATATAAGCCTGCAGGGAAAGTCATGTGCTGCTCACATCAGATTTTTATTTTCCCTGCAATACATGGTAATGTATAGGAAAAGTATTGGAATCATGCCGAAAATCGCAACTCGAGTTTTCGACGGATTTACACGTTTTGAGACGTCTAGAATACGAGAAAACTATTTTTAGCGTGACGTCTGTGTGTGTGTCTGTCTGTGCAGATTTTGTATCCACTCTAACTAAAAAAGTAATTGACCGATATTCATAAAATTTGGTACGTAAGTCACGTGTGGGCGAATCTGGTGCTGATTAGTTTTGGGTACGATTCGGGATAAAAGAACCCGCTTTTTTTTTGCGAAATGGCTCCCAAAAGCTTGTATCCACTCTAGCTGAAAAACTAATGGACCGAATTCCACAAAATTTGGTAGGTAAATCACTTGTAGGACACCCTGGTGCTGATTAGATTTTGGTACGATTTGGAAAAAAAGAACCTGCTTTTTTTTGCAAAATGGCCCGCAAAAATCGTAGAAATCTAAAATAAAAAACTACGTATGCTCAAATATATCCATTAAATGCTTGTTTTATACGTAATTTTTGACGAGGAAAAGATTAAGAGCAACTCTATTACCCTAGGACTAACAGTTCTCGAGATATATTAGTTTTTTTCGTATTTTCTCCACGCCACCTTTGAAAATAAGTCCAGTTATCAAATGAGAACGAAAATTGAATTAAAAGTGAATTAAATTTAATTGAAATAAAGAGAACGTGGATATAAGTCTGCAGGGAAAGTCATATGCTGCCCACATCAGATTTTTACTTTCCATGCAATACATGGTAATGTATAGGGAAAGTATTGGAATCATGCCGAAAATCGCAACTCGAGTTTTCGACGGATCTACACGTTTCGAGACCTCTAGAATTCGAAAAAAACATTTTTAGCGTGACGTCTGTGTGTGTGTCTGTCTGTTTGTCTGTGTGTCTGTCTGTCTGTGCAGATTTTGCATCCACTCTAACTAAAAAACTAATGGACCGAAATTCACAAAATTTTGTAGGTAAGTCACTTGTGGGCGGGGCTGGTGCTGATTAGTTTTGGGTACGTTTCGGAATAAAAGAACCCGCCTTTTTTGTGAAATGGCCCGCAAAAGCTTGTATCCACTGTAGCTGAAAAACGAATGGACCGAATTTCACAAAATTCGGTAGATGAGTCACGTATAGGTCACCCTGGTGCTGATTAGATTTTGGTACGATTCAGAAGAAAATAACCTGCCTTTTTTTGCAAAATGGACCGCAAAAATTGCCAAAATCTAAAGTAAAAAACTGGGTATACTCAAATATATCCATTAAATGCTGATTTAATACGTAATTTTTAACGATGAAAAGAATAAGATCAACCCCATTACACTAGGACTAGCCGTTCTCGAGATATTTTAGTTTTTCGTACTTTCCCTACGCCACCTTTGAAAATAAGTCCCTTTATCGAATGAGAACGAAAATTGAATTAAAAGTGAAATAAATTTAATTAAAATAAAGAGAACGTTAATATAAGCCTGCAGGGAAAGTCATGTGCTGCTCACATCAGATTTTTATTTTCCCTGCAATACATGGTAATGTATAGGAAAAGTATTGGAATCATGCCGAAAATCGCAACTCGAGTTTTCGACGGATTTACACGTTTTGAGACGTCTAGAATACGAGAAAACTATTTTTAGCGTGACGTCTGTGTGTGTGTCTGTCTGTGCAGATTTTGTATCCACTCTAACTAAAAAAGTAATTGACCGATATTCATAAAATTTGGTACGTAAGTCACGTGTGGGCGAATCTGGTGCTGATTAGTTTTGGGTACGATTCGGGATAAAAGAACCCGCTTTTTTTTTGCGAAATGGCTCCCAAAAGCTTGTATCCACTCTAGCTGAAAAACTAATGGACCGAATTCCACAAAATTTGGTAGGTAAATCACTTGTAGGACACCCTGGTGCTGATTAGATTTTGGTACGATTTGGAAAAAAAGAACCTGCTTTTTTTTGCAAAATGGCCCGCAAAAATCGTAGAAATCTAAAATAAAAAACTACGTATGCTCAAATATATCCATTAAATGCTTGTTTTATACGTAATTTTTGACGAGGAAAAGATTAAGAGCAACTCTATTACCCTAGGACTAACAGTTCTCGAGATATATTAGTTTTTTTCGTATTTTCTCCACGCCACCTTTGAAAATAAGTCCAGTTATCAAATGAGAACGAAAATTGAATTAAAAGTGAATTAAATTTAATTGAAATAAAGAGAACGTGGATATAAGTCTGCAGGGAAAGTCATATGCTGCCCACATCAGATTTTTACTTTCCATGCAATACATGGTAATGTATAGGGAAAGTATTGGAATCATGCCGAAAATCGCAACTCGAGTTTTCGACGGATCTACACGTTTCGAGACCTCTAGAATTCGAAAAAAACATTTTTAGCGTGACGTCTGTGTGTGTGTCTGTCTGTTTGTCTGTGTGTCTGTCTGTCTGTGCAGATTTTGCATCCACTCTAACTAAAAAACTAATGGACCGAAATTCACAAAATTTTGTAGGTAAGTCACTTGTGGGCGGGGCTGGTGCTGATTAGTTTTGGGTACGTTTCGGAATAAAAGAACCCGCCTTTTTTGTGAAATGGCCCGCAAAAGCTTGTATCCACTGTAGCTGAAAAACGAATGGACCGAATTTCACAAAATTCGGTAGATGAGTCACGTATAGGTCACCCCGGTGCTGATTAGATTTTGGTACGATTCAGAAGAAAATAACCTGCCTTTTTTTGCAAAATGGACCGCAAAAATTGCCAAAATCTGAAATAAAAAACTACGTATGCTCAAATATATCTATGAAATGCTTATTTAAGACGTAATTTTAAACGAAGAAAAGAATAAGATCAATCCCATTACATTAGAACTAGCCGTTCTCGAGATATTTTAGTTTTTTCATATTTTCTCTACGCCACCTTTGAAAGTAAGTCCAGTTATCAAATGAGAACGACAATTGAATGAAAAGTGAATTAAATGTAATTAAAACAAGAAAGATCAATCATGCATAAGCATTGATTATGAAACACTTTCCAACTGAAATGTAATTTCATTTAAAAATTTCTAAAATGTGATTCATTCAGTGGTAATATCTTTTACATTATCACAGTACTACAGTAATTTATTATATTTAAATATTTAAAACTGTATCGAAATATAAATCATCTGATTCTTTATGCAAAATCAATGAATATTTCATTCATATAACTTGTATTCCAGACTCCAGAGCTAAATAATTTTGTGTGAAAAAAATTCAGCAATTCTTATGTAATTCATCTTACAATCGCTTGAGATATTTGCATTCTGCATATGTTAAAATTAGGCTTCCTTGAAGAAATAATAAAAGTTTAGGGATCATTTAAAATCACAACTATTGTAATCGCATAGGCACGGAATTTAGATACACAGATAATACACAGATAATATATATGTGTATGTGTATGTACTCAAAGTATTGGAATCGTGCCGAAGATCGGAACTCGAATTTTCAAAGGATCTACACGTTTTGGGACTTCTAGAACACGAAAAAACTACTTTTAGGAAGACGTCTGTGTGTGTAAGGGTGTATCTGTGTATGTTTCTGTGTGTCTGTGTGGATATTACATCCACTCTAATTGAAAAACTAATGGACCGAATTTCATACAATTTGGTAGGTATGTTTTTTGTGGGAAATCCTGATGTTCATTAGATTATAGTACGATTCGTAATAAAAGAATCTGCCTTCTTTGCGAAATGGCCGCAGAAATTGCCTTTATCCACTCTAGCTAAAAACTAATGAACCAAATTTAACAAAATTTGGAGTATAATATTTCAATAACCTACAAGTGATTTATATACCAAATTTAACAAAATTTTGTATATAAATCATTTGTAGGTTTTCTACTACGATTCGGGAAAAAGGAACGGGCTATTTTTGCGAAATGGCCAGCAAAAATCGTTATATATAAAAATAAAAGACTACGTGTGCTCAATTATATCAATTAAATTCCTATTTTATATGTGATTTTTGACAACAAAAGGAATAAGACTAACCCCATTACTCTAGGACTAGCCGTTCTTGAGATATTCTAGTTTTTTCGCGTTTTCGCTATGCCACCTTTGACAATAAGTCCAGCTATCAAATGAGAAACAAATTTAAGTTTAACGTGTAAATTCAATGTCATTTAAAATACTTATGTTGTGCAGATAAACTCAAATTATCATTGAATAAATAAAGAGAACGAATATGAGTCTGCAGAGAAAGACATGTGCTGTCCACATCAGAATTTTTAACAATATTACACCAATGATTTATAGAAGTGAACGGGGATTATTTTCAGGCCATTTCGAAAAAAATGAATGATCTATATTTAAAGATCCATCAAATTTTTGTCGAATAAAATGTTCAACAAATTTAAGCTGTGTACCAAATTTTAACTCTCTAGGACGTAGGAAAGTGCATTTAAAATGCCATCAATTAAATTTATCAAGAAGAGTTATATAAAATTTAAAAAAAATGAAAAATTTTTATCTACCAAATTTATTTTAAAATATGAAGCGACTCCCATATGCAAAATGTTTAAACAAATGGAGAGATATTTATTATATAATATCTCTCTCTTTTCTTTCTGGAAGATATCCCAAAGTCAGAATTTAATTGAATTTGTTTTTTCCCCCCTATATTAAATAATTTTTTTAATTAAAAAACTGCTTAACATATTTTACTGAATTTTTTTTTATATATTCTATGGGATAATGTGAATATTTCCTAAAAATTTCGAAGCAATTCGTGAATTTTAAATTTACTTAAAAAATGTTTGAAAAATTAGGTCCCATAGGGTTTAATGTATTTCATTTTTTCAACCCGGGTTCAATAAAAAACTAATTGGGTGATATTATTTATTTATATTCCCATAGGTCCTACAGACCGTCTGAACAACATACTAAAATTTCATTTTGATAAACTCATTTTTACGGCAGTTATCGTGCTAACGGACAGACAGACAGACAGACAGACAGACAGAATGAACAAAGTCATAAACACTTTTCAACTTTGTTGTAAAGTGTTAAAAAAATGAAAAATTGTTATCTACCAAATTTATTTTAAAATATGAAGCCACTCCCATATGCAAAGCGCTTAAACAAATGGAGATATATTTATTATAAAATATCTCTCTCTTTTCTTTCTGGAAGATATCCCAAAGTCAGAATTTAATTGAATTTGTTATTTTCCCTATATTAAATAATTTTTTTAATTAAAAAACTACTTAACATATTTTACTGAATTTTTTTTTATATATTCTATGGGATAATGTGAATATTTCCTAAAAATTTCGAAGCAATTCGTGAATTTTAAATTTACTTAAAAAATGTTTGAAAAATTAGGTCCCATAGGGTTCAATGTATTTCATTTTTTCAACCCGGGTTCAATAAAAAACTAATTGGGTGATATTATTTATTTATATTCCCATAGGTCCTACAGACCGTCTGAACAACATACTAAAATTTCATTTTGATAAACTCATTTTTACGGCAGTTATCGTGCTAACGGACAGACAGACAGACAGACAGACAGACAGACAGACAGACAGACAGACAGAATGAACAAAGTCATAAACACTTTTCAACTTTGTTGTAAAGTGTTAATAAAGGGAACTTAAACATAAGTCGGCAGGGAAAGTCATGTGCTGCCCACATCAGATTTTTTACCATGAAATGACGTGTTTTGCGAGATTTCAAAACTGAAGAATTTTTGATCTCCATGATTATTCATTCATTCAACAATGATATAGCGGCCAAGGTTTTACTTTACGTCGAGCACCATTGATTCATGTTCTTTTTACTTTCCCTGCAATATATGGTAATGTATAGGGAAAGTATTGGAATCATGCCGAAAATCGCAACTCGAGTTTTCGACGGATCTACACGTTTCGAGACCTCTAGAATACGATGAAACTATTTTTAGCGTGACGTCTGTGTGTGTGTCTGTGTGTCTGTCTATGTGTCTGTGTGTCTGTCTGTGTGTCTGTGTGTCTGTCAGTCTGTCTGTGCAGATTTTGTATCCACTCTAACTAAAAAACTAATGGATCGAATTTCACAAAATTAGGTAGATAAGTTACTTGTGAGCGAGTCTGGTGCTGATTAGTTTTGGGTACGATTCGGAATAAAAGAACCCGCCTTTCTTTGCGAAATGGCCCGCAAAAGCTTGTATCCACTCTAACTGAAAAACTGATGGACCGAATTTCACAAAATTCGGTATATGAGTCACTTGTGGGTTACCTTGGTGCTGATTAGATTTTGGTATGATTCGGAAAAGAATGACCTGCCTTTTTTTGCAAAATGGCCCGCAAAAATCGTCGAAATCTAAACTAAAGAACTGGGTATACTCAAATATATCCATTAAATGCTGATTTAATACGTAATTTTTAACGACGAAAAGAATAAGACCAACCCCATTACACTAGGACTAGCCATTCTCGAGATATTTTAGTTTTTCGTACTTTCCCTACGCCACCTTTGAAAGTAAGCCCGGTTACCGCATGAGAACGAAAATTGAATTAAAAGTGAAATAAATTTAGTTAAAATAAAGAGAACGTTAATATAAGTCTGCAGGGAAAGTCATGTGCTGCCTACATCAGATTTTTTTATTTATTTTCCTATTTTTTCAGATGGGGAATGAATTTGAATTAGCCACGATTAAGTTATGTTAATTCATTGGCGAAATTCAACAAAATTTTATTAGATTGAACTAATAAAAAAGCAATTGTATATTTGATGTTTTAGTGCCAATATTTTTTTAATATATGACTTAAGCAGCTAATGTATAAATTATATTTCACAGATCAAAGATGTATACTTATCTACTCCTGAAGTGGCTGCTACACATTGGGAAAGTACAGATGATTTTGTGCAGCAGGATACAACGACAAATATATTTTTAGCCGTTTTCGCCGCCGCTTGGACTCGAATCAAATTATTTTCAGAGATGGATAAACTAGGTAGTGCCGTACTCTATCACGATACTGGCAGTATTATATATGCTACCGACGGGTCAACGATCCCTCACTTGGTAATTTTTTGGGAGATTTTACAGATGAGTTGAACGGCGACACTATTTCGACGTTCAAATCAGATATGTTATGCTTCTTTTTTATTGAAATGCAACCTTATATACACTGAGATTATTTTTTTATTTTTGTTTAGGTGGCCTTAAGAATTACGCTTATGAAGCAGCAACTGGGAAAACAAGTTGCGAAATCAGGGGTTTTACCCTGAATTTGAAAAATACCCAGCTACTGAACTGTAATAGCCTTAAAAGTATGGTACATAGATTTGATCCAGCTTGATTTCAGTACGCAATGAAAATAAGATTACTCTAGAAGCCAATAGGAGAAAGATTTTTAACAAGCCAGAAATTAAACTGTGTCGGATGATATATGACAAGAGAGTTGTGAAAAACGATATGTCTGCTTTTCCTTAAGGATTTTGATCTCACATATGTTATTTTTAAACGAATGACAAAAACAAAATGAGTTATGTTTTCAATTTTTTTTAAATATTTTTTTTCAGGAGACGATCATCATTGGAAAACAAAACTATGTAAATACATAAGATGTAAAAAAATGTAAATGAGAATTTGTATTTAGAAAAATGAAAAAAGTTTTATTTCTTAAAATGTAAGTTTTTTCTTTGTTAAATTTATTTTTTAGGTGTACAACTATTTGTTTTTTAAGAATATGTTGTTTTCTAAGTATTTTTCATTTGGAAAAAATATTATCTAATATTTATGTAAATGTTTAAGAAAAATAATTTATATATTTTAAAGAAAATTATCTCTAACTTTAAATATTTAGGAAAATATTTTTAAATTTTAGATAAAAAATTATCTAATTTTAAGTGTAGAAAAGTTTAATTTATTTATTTTGGAATAAATAGAGACAATTAAATAGGAAAATTTTTTTATTCATATCTTCAGAAAAAATCTGATGTGGACAACACATGACTTTCCTTATATAATGTGATGAATTTACTACTTTTACAGTAAAAAAATATGTTTTTCTTATAGTAGATACTAATATTCTTTCCAAGATATTGAATTTTCGGCAATTAGTCGTCATTTTCATTGATTTAGTGTCATTTTTATCCATTTGGCGAGATTTTCGTTAATTTGGCATTATTTCAAAAAATCGCCAAGTTGGCGACATTCCACCAAATTCGTCGCCAAAATCTCGCCAAGCGTTGTGGACGAAGAAATAAGTTGTTCTTACAGCAGATAAATGACTATTGGCGTTCAAATACAAAAGTATTACTCAAAGTATCTTTTTTCATGAATGGAACGAGCTAGATCCAAGAGAATGATGTCACCCAATTTATCGCATGGTATTACATATGAAAAGTGAACATGTTTCTCAATAGGAAATATTTTTTTTTCATTTTAAATGACTTTTTAATAATTTTTTTGAAAAATGTACAATATCTCGAGAACGGTTCATGTTAGCGTTCTACAATTTATGTCAATCGTTTTCTAATAAAAAATTACATAAGAAATGTCTATTTGCGTAACTTTATTAGTGGTTTTGATTTTTTGACGATTTTTTCAAAATTTTATTCGAAAATTTAGGGTGGTTCTGAACATTCGATTACGTATAAAAGCAATAGACTTCCAGTGTTTACGGATTGTGATTTTTGTACCAAATTTGGTTCGAATCGGTCCATTCGTTCGTTAGTTATTGTCTCCACAGACTCACTGACACACACACACACACACACACACACAGACATCACTTCAAAAATGTTTGATTCGTGATCAGGGATGCTTGAAACGTGCTCTCCCGTCGAAAACTCGAATTCGAATTTTTGAACCCGTCACAATACTTTCCTTATACATTATGTATATAAGGAAAGTAATAAGAAGTTACAATATTGGTTCTTTATACAATTTTAGCCACACATTTGATTTTCTTCTTCTTCTTTTGCTTGGTTTAGATCTAGCATACATCATGGACATGTCAGCTAAGTAATTATTTTTGTATAAAGTGTTCAGAAAAGTTGTTGGTATCTAACATTTCTTTAAACTGTTCAAAAGCAGCAGAATCCTTCATTCTGTTTCTCAACAAAAAATTGATAAGTTGAACAATATCTGGGCCAGGGATCACTTTATCACTCAGTATCAGTTCTTTATTCTGTGTCCAGACAACTGTGTTCCGTTTTAAGAAACCCAATCTTTTCTGAGTAGTGTTTTTATGCTTCACAGATACTGTTTCCAGAACAATATTTTCTATATCAAAGCTATTTTCAGACGTATATTCAGTAGGTTTAACAAAATTTACACTTGGAAATATGACATATTTCTGTAAAGTCTGGATGTATAACTTGGCCTTTTCATCATCGTCTATTTTTCGTTTTAAGATATGCTAAATTTGACTATTTAACTCGCTCAGATGTTCATCTTCAAGATGTTGCACACGAACTATTGGTACTAAAGCAAATTTTTATGTGTTCCATGGATGAGTGATAAAGGCTTGCTGAAGCAGGAATAAGCATGCATGAAAGTCCTTCACCTTTTTGGACCTGAAGTCTTCCTTTCCTTAAACAAGGGCACTTTTTTATCACCAAAACGACGTAAAGTCCTTTCATGCTGAACGAGCCGATTTTTGTGTCGACGAGTTATTGGCACATTTCCTTTTAAAAGATTGAGGGTACATTCACAAGCACACTTGGTAAGGCTATTAGGACATTTACGTAATAGTGCCCCTTTATTTTTGCATTTCCATAGAAGCTTGAGATGCTCTATGTTTGACATTCTGGGCATAAATAACACCCGTTGATGACATCATTCCTTTTATAAAGGAACCATACGCAGCAGCTTTCGCTAAAGCAAAATGTCTATGATCGGCACAATTCACTGCCGAGGTGTTTAAAGTAACCATATTAGGGCAATGTAAATCGTTGATATCCAAAACATTTCGACCTGACAGGCTTTCAAAATATTTGGATTTTTCCAAACCTTTGACATAAATGTCGGAATAAGATGTAAGCAAGAATGTTAAAATGAGTGTTAAAGAAGTATAACGCAGATCTCCTCTATCCCAGTCTAATTCGTGGCAGTAGTGAGTCGACCACGGAAACGTATTTCTGTTTTTACTTTCCCTGCAATACATGGTAATGTATAGGGAAAGTATTGGAATCATGTCGAAAATCGCAACTCGAGTTTTCGACGGATCTACACGTTTCGAGACCTCTAGAATACGAAAAAACTATTTTTAGCGTGACGTCTGTCTGTGTGTCTGTCTGTCTGTCTGTGTAGATTTTGTATCCACTCTAACTAAAAAACTAATTGACCGAATTTCATAAAATTTGGTAGGTAAGTCACTTGTGCACGCATCAGGTGCTGATTAGTTTTGGGTATGACTCGGGTTAAAAGAACCTGCCCTTTTTTTGCGAAATGGCCCGCAAAAGCTTGTATCCACTCTAACTGAAAAACTAATGGACAAAATTTGGTAGATAAGTCGCTTGTAGGCCACCCTGGTGCTGATTAGATATTGGTATAATTCGAAAAAAAATAACCTGCCTTTTTTTGTAAAATGGCCCGCAAAAATCATCAAAATCTAAACTTAAGAACTACGTATGCTCAAATATAGCCATTAAATGCTGGTTTAATACGTAATTTTTAGCGAAGAAAAGAATAAGACCAACCCCATTACACTAGGACTAGCCGTTCTCGAGATATTTTAGTTTTTCTTATTTTTCCTACACCATTTTTGAAAATAAGTCCAGTTTTCAAATGAGAACGAAAATTGAATTAAAAATTAATTAAATTTAATTTAAATAAATAGAACGTGAATATAAGTCTGCAGGGAAAGTCATGTGCTGCCCACATCAGATTTTTACTTTCCCTGCAATACATGGTAATGTATAGGGAAAGTATTGGAATCATACCGAAAATCACAACTCGAGTTTTCGACGGATCTATACGTTTCGAGACCTCTAGAATACGAAAAAACCATTTTTAGCGTGATGTCTGTGTGTGTGTCTATGTGTCTGTGTGTCTGTCTGTCTGTGCAGATTTTGTATCCACTCTAACTAAAAAAGTAATTGACCGAATTTCATAAAATTTGGTAGGTAAGTCACTTGTGGGCAACTTTGGTGCTGATTAGTTTTGGGTACGATTCGGGATAAAAGAACCCGCCTATTTTTGCGAAATGGCCCGCAAAAGTTTGTATCCACTCTTACTAAAAAACTAATGGACTGAATTTCACAAAATTCTGCAGATGAGCCATTTGTGGATCACTCTGGTGCTGATTAGATTTTCGTATGATGCGGAAAAAAATAACCTGCATTTTTTTCCAAAATGGCCCGCAAAAATCGTCCAAATCTAAACTAAAGAACTACGTATGCTCAAATATATCCATTAAATGCTAATTTAATACGTAATTTTTACCGAAGAAAATAATAAGACCAACCCCATTACATAAGGACCAGCCGTTCTCGAGATATTTTAGTTTTTCGTATTTTCTCTACGCCACCTTTGAAAATAAGTCCGGTTACCGAATGAGAACGAAAATTGAATTAAAAGTGAAATGAATTTAATTACAAAAAAGAGAACGTGGATATAAGTCTGCAGGGAAAGTCATGTGCTGCCCACATCAGATTTTTAACTTTCCCTGCAATACATGGTAATGTATAGGGAAAGTATTGGAATCATGTCGAAAATCACAACTCGAGTTTTCGACGGATCTACACGTTTCAAGACCTCTAGAATACGAGAAAGCCATTTTTAGCGTGACGTCTGTGTGTGTGTGTGTCTGTGTGTCTGTCTGTCTGTCTGTGCAGATCTTGTATCCACTCTAACTAAAAAACTAATGGACCGAATTTCACAAAATTTGGTAGGTAAGTCACTTGTGAGCGAGTCTGGTGCTGATTAGTTTTGGGTACGATTTGGAATAAAAGAATCCGCCTTTTTTAGCGAAATGGCCCGTAAAAGCTTGTATCCACTCTAACTGAAGAACAAATGGACCGAATTTCACAAAATTCGGTAAATGAGTCACTTGTGGGTTACCCTGGTGCTGATTAGATTTTGGTATGATTCGGAAAAAAATGACCGGCCTTTTTTTGCAAAATGGCCCGCAAAAATCGTCCAAATCTAAACTAAAGAGCTAGGTATACTCAAATATATCCATTAAATGCTCGTTTAATACGTATTATGTTCCTACATCATAATGTTAATTCCAAGTTTTAAACGCTGCAGTAATTGTGGTAGTTTTATGGTGAATAATTTTATTCAAAACGTAAGTTTTGTGCACCACACATACATTGCACAGACAGACAAACACACACACACACACACACACACACACACACACACAGGCGAACGCTAAAAATAGCGTTTTCGTATTATAAAGTATTGGAAATGTGTAGATCCGTCTAAAACTCGAGTTGCGATTTTCAACACGTTCCCAATACTTTCCCTATATTTTCCCCATGTATTGCGGGGAAAGTAAAAATGGTATTTTTCTCTATGTTTTTAGATGTCCTTTTCATTGATGTGTTTATATGTGTTTTATTTCCTTTCCAACACACCCCCACCCCGAAAAAAAAAAAAGTTTTGAGTTTTTTATTTATCAGTTTGTTATTATTGGACCTCTAAATCTACATTTGCATGCCAATTTTCGAGGTTGTTCAATGAACAAGTTTAATTTAAAATATTGGGGTATAAAGGTACAGACGGGGTGTTGGTCAAAACAGGAATCCTGTTACAGATATCTGTAAATAGGATTCCTGTTTCGAAACTCTAAAAATTAAAGGTTGATAGTAATAAATAAAATTAAGGGCAAACGTTTTAAAAAACGAAAGCTCTTTTGTTTAACACATCCTAAAAGACGTACAAAATATATATTAAAAACTGCCAGAGCACTTTCGGACGTATAAACGCCCTTCATCAGTGGCTACATGAATAGTAAAAACATGGAATGTTTATATATATAGAGACCAGTTTAAAGCAAATTTGCATAAAATATAAAATGATAAATGAACTTATTAAAAATAATACAAGAAATATACACGGAAATTGCAAAATAAGTTTAAACGCTTACGAATTTCAAATTATTACAAGAATTCATAAGCGTTTAAAAATTCGTAAGCTTTTAAACTTATTTTGCAATTTCCGTGTATATTTCTTGTATTATTTTTAGTAAGTTCATTTATCATTTTATATTTTATGCAAATTTGCTTTAAACTGGTCTCTCTATATATAAACATTCCATGTTTTTACTATTCATGTAGCCACTGATGAAGGGCGTTTATACGTCCAAAAGTGCTCTGGCAGTTTTTAATATATATTTTGTACGTCTTTTAGGATGTGTTAAATAAAAGACCTTTCGTTTATTAAAACGTTTTGCCCTTAATTTTATCTATTGAATGTAGGCGTGATGACAGTCTTGATTAGTTGATAGTAATATTTAAATTTTGAATGCATTCGATTTTAACACCCCCCTGGAAAAAATTCTGCATACGCCCATGTTAGGGACATCCCCCCCCCCCCACACACACACTGATGCAAATTTCGATTTAAAAGCTCACCAAGTACCTATCTTCAAAATTTCTTCTAAAAATATTTTATCGACCTCTGCGACAAAGGTGAAACTCTTTTCCAATAAAATGATGAAATTATTCCCAATACATTATCCTCGAAAAAAATGCAGATATTTAAATATTTATAATTATTTCTCGAGGGACGAATCCAATTTATTTTGATGTTCTTAAAAGTACTATATATATGTACGTATATTTTAAAATCGTTTATGAAGTGAAAGCTAATTCGAAAAAAATTAGAAAAACTATCTTACAAAAAATAATTGGAAGATACGATTATTAATTAGTTTAGGTTTCAATAGCTTCGTACCGAAAATCAATTTATCACACAAAAAGATACGGAGAAAGAAGTGGTGAAATTAAACTGTGATATCAGACGAAAATATAGTAGAAATGCATACGTAGTCTTCCATGCATTCAAATTGATATTTCGTCTTTTAAAACATAAAAAAATAATGAGTTTTTATTTTTTGTTATTAGTTATAAATTAGCTTAAAGTTTTTTTTTCTTTTAAATTTCTAATTCTTTTCATGTATTGAAGTAAAAAAATCATAACAGAATAATAAATTGAAATGCATAAAATCTATCTTGAAAATTGATTTAAACAGTTTTTTTTCCCTGGTAAGTAAATGTAATTATCGTCAACAAATTTTAATATATTTCATTTAAACTTGGTGCCTCTATATTTTATCACATATTTATAATATATATTTATAATTATCAATATACAGGGTGATTAAAAAAAGATGAGCCAAACTTTACGAGGTGGTAGTACACACCAAACCAAGCATTTTTGACACTTTACAACATAGTTGAAAAGTGTTTATGACTTTGTTCATTCGGTCTGTCTATCTGTCCGTTCGCACTATAACTGCCGTAAAAATAACTTGATCAAAATGAAATTTTAGTATGTTGTTCAGACGGTGTGTGGAATATATGGGAATATAAATGAATAATATCACCCAATTAGTTTCGGATTGAACCCGGGTTGAAAAAATGAAATACATTGAATCTTATGGGACCCAATTGTTCAAACATTTTTTAAGTGAATTCGAAATTCACAAATTGCTTCGAAAGTTTTACGAAATATTCAAATTATCCCATAAAAAATATAAAAAAAATTTCAGCAAAATATATTCGATAGTTTTAAAAAAAAATTTAAAATAATAATTACACCTATATCATATGAAGAGATCACGTGACCCACTTCAAAGTAAAATATGGCATCCATCTTGTGTCAAAATCATGATCTTTAAAGTTCTTTTTAATGTACCTGTATATTTAGTGTTGTATCCGCCGTTCTAAAACCGCTTTATTTTTGTTTACTTTCTGTGCTTCTATATTCTGAAACAGCGCAATTACAATATATTTGAGTTTAAATGATCAATGCCATCCATCTTGTGTCAAAATCGGGATTTTTAAACTTCTTTTTAATTTATATTTATTGTTGCATTCGTCCTAAAACCGCTTTATTTTTGATTCTTTTCTGTGCATCTATGTACTGCGGCAATGCAATTACAATATTTTTTAGTTTAAATGATTAATAAACTTTGATTATTTCTACAACGAAGCCTGATTTTCACTTATGGAGAATGTAAACACTTCAAGATGTAACATGAGTTACATAAGAATTGCTGAATTTCTTAAACTCAAAATTATTTAACTCTGGAGTTTGCAATATAGCTAATATGATTGAAACATTCATTGATTTTACATAGAGCAGCAGACGATTCTATTCCCATTTTCGATTTAAGCATAGAGTTATACAGTATTTTCACCTCCATGGTTTTAAGTTTTTAAGTAAAATAAATTATTGCAGTATTGTGATAATTTTAAAAATATCGCCCCTGAATGAAAGGAATGGAAAAATGTTCATGAATGAAACATTCACTGCTTTTATATAGAGAGCCAGGCGTTTTACATTTCGATCACGTTATTTGAATAAAGCTCATTTACTTTTGATGAAATTTCCAAATATAATAAATTGTAGTATTGTGATAATTTTAAAAATATCACAGCTGAATGTATCACATTTTAGAGATGTTTAAATAAAATTGCATTGCAGTTGGAAAGTATTTCATAATCAATGCTTTATGCATGATTGATCGTTCTTGTTCGTCATAGTTTACCGGGTCGGAAATGAAACTTAAAGGCATTACAGAGCGCTTTGGGAAGCGGCCTCTCTGCAAACTTAAAAGCGTTATTCTGGTTGTTATTTTCTGGTTGAAGAAGAAAACCACGTATGTAAATTTTATCAGGGGAAGAAGAAGAAGAAGAACCCTTATGCAAATTTTCGTAACGCCGAATGTAAGGTCTTATCAGTTTGCAGCAGTTATAGAGCATGGGCACGGGTGTAAATGAATAACCTGCGTAGTACAATGCGCAGAAACGTAAGGGCAAAATGGCATTACTTTTGCCATAGCGGTAAACGGGCGATGATGACAAATAAAAATTGAAACTAAATCCACTGAACATCGAAATTTATCTTTGTGATGAAAATAAGTTATTTAGAACACTTGAGTAACAATATATGTATAAAGATTTCATTTTGCTAAAGTGCACTTTCAGTAATTTGAAGTGGATGTACACTACCACTCATTTTTACTGTGGTCATTAACTAGCGTTCTAAAGATATATACATTTACTGGCAAATTCTGCAATGTATATGCAAGTGTGAAGGGTAAGATATATATCGATTTTTCTTAAAAAAGAACGTTGTATATATTTTAATTAAAGTGAATATTTTATTTTTAGGTTAATTAAAAATATCCATCAAACAAGATAAATTTAGTAAAATTAGAGGTTAAGTGATTGTAAGTTTCTAAAGTAACCGTTTTTAATACAGAAATAATGAAAATTTCCATACTGCTAAGTAAACGAGTATTACTTTCTACATAATGTATAAGGAAAGAATTGTGACGGGGGCGAAAATTCGAAATCGAGTTTTCGACGGGAGAGCACGTTTCAAGCATCCCTGATCACGAATCCAACATTTTTGAAGTGATGTCTGTGTGTGTGTGTGCGAAAGTATGTGTGTGTGTGTGTGAAAGTATGTGTGTGAGTGTGTGAAAGTATGTGTGTGTGTCAGTGAGTCTGTGGAGACGATAACTAACGAACGAATGGACCGATTCGACCGAAATTTGGTACAAAAATCACAATCCGTAAACACTGGAAGCCTATTGTTATTATACGCAATCCAATGTTCAGAACCCGCCTTAAATTTTCGAATGAAATTTTGAAAAAATCGTCAAAAATTCAAAACTACTAAAAAAGTTACGCAAATAGACATTTCTTATGTAATTTTTCATTAGAAAACGATTGACATAAATTTTAGAACGCTAACAGGAACCGTTCTCGAGATATTGTACATTTTTCAAAAAAATTATCAAAAAGTCATATAAAATAAAAAAAAAATATTTCTTATTGAGAAACATGTTCACTTTTCATATGTAATACATTGCGCTAAATTGGGTGACATCATTCTCGTGGATCTAGCTCGTTCCATTCATGAAAAAAGATACTTTGAGTAATACTTTTGTATTTGAACGCCCATAGACATTTATCTGCTGTAAGAATAACTTATTTCTCCGTCCATAATGCTTGGCGAGATTTTGGCGACGAATTTGGCGGAATGTCGCCAATTTGGCGACTTTCTGAAATGTTGCCAAATTAACGAAAATCTCGTCAAATGGATAAAAATGACGCTAAATCAATGAAAATGACGACTAATTGTCGAAAATTCAATATCTTGGAAATAATATTAGTATCTACTATAAGAAAAACCTATTTTTTTACTGTAAAAGTAGTAAATTCATTACATTATATAAGGAAAGTCATGTGTTGCCTACATCAGATTTTTTTGTTTTGGAAACGTTACGAAACGTAAGGGCAAAATTGTCCGTGTGGCGTCACGTGCCCATGCTCTGCATGGTTCGCAGCTCCAAACTTTGAGACTATGAAGGAATTTACAAATAGGGAGAAAGCCGATATGCATTTCATCTATGGATCTTCTTTTTGTGGGGATATCTCAAGAGTCTCGTCTATGACACTCCCCTTGAATCTGAAAAGGAACTGGTTTCCAGAATTTCGGTCGCTGCTGCCGAAGTGCTCGACATGCCTGTCTGTTCGAGAGGGTTCGCTAATCCTACCATCGCCGCTGTGAGACGTGCATTCAGGTTGGCGGTCCTTCTTTTGTACCATTACTGTAATTATTGTTTATTAAATGTCATTTTATAACTTTAAGTCATTCTTTTTTTGCCTCATCTCATCGGTTTCACCATTAAGCGCCCACTGGTGCCTTTACATTTTATTTCCAACCAGGTAAATTATGGCGAAAAATGCTTGATTTGGTGTGTAGTCTTACAGTTTGTACACCTCGTAAAGTCTGGCCCATCTTTTTTGAATTACTCTGTATTTATAATATATGTAGTAGAGAGAATTACCGGACATTTCCCGGGTTCTAATTAGGCATCTACTACAAATAAGCACTCGCTGCTTAGATAATACATTTGAACGCAATTTAAAATGGCTTTGACCCGAAAATTGCACGTATTATCGCACGCGCTTTTGACAAAAGCAAAAAATAGGAGAATCAAAATTGACCGTACACCCTGCTCGCTCATGCAAACGCGAAAGTTTGACTAATTTTTTTCATGCACCCTTCTCTTAGCCCATCTGATCTACTCCCTGCGAGTGGTTCTTCCGTTTCGACCTCCGATGGGTCCGAAAGACTGCGTGATTCGCTTAAAAAATCAAAGACATGCCTCGTATAAAAAATTTATAATTTATTAACGGATGGGTTAACGAAATTATATTTTTTCTAGTGTAATTTGCTATATTGTATGCAAGTTCTGAAATAAAAATAAACAATGGATGGCAAGTCAATTTCAGTATACCGTAATATAAAAATTGGAGATCTTTAAAACGCACGAAAGGTATACATTTCCTAAAAATTCACTAAAAATCGTCTAGTAATCGTACGAATTTCGTTCACAGTTTGTTTGAAACAGAAAATTTCGATCTTCTGATGGTGTCAAGATGGAAACTCTGTGATAATATTATAAGTTGCTAAGTCATCAATTTGAGCGAATATCGACCAAAATCGTTATAAATCGGGCTGAAACATATATTAACTGATAAACTGATTTGCAATTCGAGGTGCAGCTATTTTGGTTCTGAAGTACCGATGTACCAAATTACATAGTCGTAGGACGATTAGATTTTCCGCTACACACAGAGACAGATATATTCCATTCTTAAGTACGATAATATTTAAATTCAAGACTATTTTTCTAAAGACCCCCTCCCCCCCTCCCAGCTAATTCTAAACTTCTAATACAGATGACAAGCAAAAATGTGCTTATTACCCATGTAATATGGTTTTCCAGATACGATATAACCAAGTTTCCGATCAATTTTAATTTGCCTTTATTGTACCACAATAGAGTAGCATTATCGGTATGGAATTTTGACGTTTATGACTAGAATGAGTTAAACGGGTTTAAATGTCAAGGATGGCATAAATGGAATGTAGCCTTTAATTACGTATCATAGATCTAACTGCACTGGGCATTAAACAGGGATGAGATGTCAATTTAATGCATTGCTCAAATTTAAATACAGAATATGGCATGGATATTTACTTCGCAGAGATATTCAAAAAATAATATTTAAAAAATAATGCTAATATAATGATGTTTTATCATATATTTATAATATATATTTATGGTTATTAATATATTTATAACGTATAATATTTAAATTCAAAGCTATTTTTCTGAACAAGAACAAAAAACAACAGAAAATTCTAATATAGATAATAAGCAAAAATGCTCATCACTCGTGTAACATTACTTTTCACATATGATATAACCAAGTTTCCGATTAATTTTAATATGCCTTTATTGTACCACAGTAGAATAGCATTATCGGTATGGAATTTTGACGTTTTTGACTAGAATGAGTTAAACGGGTTTAAATGTCAAGGATGGCATAAATAGAATGCACCTCTAATTATGTATCACAGATCTAACTGTGCTAGGCAGTAAACTTGGACGAGTACAGTTGAAGTCTTGTAGAAAAAAATCTGGAGAGAGTTTACAGGAGCTGGCATCGAATTTTAAACGACCTTTGCAATTATCCTTTGCAGAATGACCTAACGGTGTGCATGAAAGTCTTGCTGCGCTGTATTTCATAGATGCTATTCGTGATCCAGAAATCAACACGCCGTTCTCATGGCCGAATACAAGGAAATAAAGAACATGCTACAAAGACAAAGTAACGATAGATCCGAGCGGTCACCTGACTTGTTTGCGAGAGAAATAGTGTGCTGGACCTGCTGAGAAAGAGGCCATACAAGGAGAAAGTGTCCATTATTTGAGCAAGAGAATAGGGCACTCCGGAAATGCCACAGGAAAACAAATCAGCGTCCACCTTGCGGAGCGGAGGTTTCTGTATGAAGAAAATGCCCCATATAAGATCTTCCAAATATCATCCTTACACGGAGGAGATAATGGACCTTGCATCATGGGTCGTATAAACAACATCGAATGCCAAATGCTTCTAGACGCGGGTGCGAATGTGACCATCATTAAAAGTGAAGTTGCTTGAAGTTAACGGTCAACTTCTTTACACGGTACCCTCAATAATACAGACTGAATTACACTGTATAGAACGTGAGAAAACATGAACATTATTTTTAAAATGATAAAGTACACGTCATTGAGCATAAATCTGTGCATAGAAGTAATTTTGTCTACTAGAGTACAGGAACCTGAGTACAGCCGAATGGACCCAAAAAGTGTCGCCGACAGAATTTTCGGGCCCCTATGCAACAAATGCGTTCCCTCTACTATCTCCCAGTTTACAAGTTATCAACCATTTTCCGTAAAATATTTCCATTATTAACCATTTTCCTTAAAATCAAATCAAATCGGCGACATTTTAGTCAATTTGGCAACATTTAAAAAAAACTTGCGAAGTTGGCGATATGCTGCCAAAATTTGTTGCCAGAGTTTTGCCACGCATTATGGCTGGAGAAATAGATTATTCTTATAGTAGATTCTTACATTATTTCCAATATATTAAATTTTCATCAATGTGTCGTCATTTTTATTGTTTTAGCGTCATTTCTATCAATTTGGCGCCATTTTTATTAATTTGGCGACATTTTTGTCAATTTTTGTCTAGTGTAAGAAAGTAAGAAACTAGCAAGTAAGAAACTAAACACGCACAAGAATAATATTTCCTACTTTTGTTGGAAGAAACTTGAACTGTTTTGAATGTTAAACAAAGGCTTAACTGTATCCCGTGTTCCGCTGATAAGCTGACGCGCGATGCAGCCTTGGTTAAATATGTTAACGAAATGAGCGTGACACTCTGAGTTGCGTGGTATTTCAAATAGAAATATATAAAATGATAAGAAATGAAATAACATCAGGGTCTCACTTTCAGTATCAGAAGTCATACGCTACGTAAAGCTTCGTGGTTACATCATAATTTCGCCGAGAAAGAAGTATAGTCACTGCATTACTTAAGAAACAGGTCGCCCACATCATGGCCTCACTTTCAGTATATGATGTTATACACTACGTAAAGCTCTATGGTTATATAAAAATTGAAATGTTTATCGGTGATTAAAACACGTTTGGCAACATTTCGTAGCAGCGTTACCCAGAGATAGATAGATAGATAGACAGATAAATCAAGGTGTTTATATTATAAATTTGAGATGAATGTCTCGTGTTTTTGAAAAATATCAATACGTCGAGTTTTTAACTCTGAAAAATGAACGACCTACTATATTTACCCCTATTGTATCAAAACCCCTATAATTTAGCGATTTTTTAAATCAAATTTCCTATTAACTTTTAAAATGACTATCCAGATGACCCAAATAATAAACACTATATTTGAAGGAAAAATATATATCGATATAAATAAGAAGTGTAGCATTTTAGCTCTTTTCAATACCGACTCAGCTATTACGTGCTGAAGAGCGTTAAAAACTGTGACTCAAATTTAACGCTGCTAGTCAATGCACTAGAAGCATAATTCCAACGCTTGGAATAGCCTACTATTGTCGGATTCTGTGACTATGAACATCCATACATCTATAACCCGCCTCCCGCAATTACGCTTCTTAGCTACATACGTGTCCCTTGACTTGCCTTTTAGAAAGTATGTGGCCCGCAAGTTTGCCGATCCCTGTTATAAACCATACGTTTCATGTTTATCTTGCCATGCGGGTTAGGGCGTTATCATGAAATGTAACGTCCTCTCAAATCCAGTCGCTTCCTTCTGATGATTGTAGGTTTATTCTTTGCCATAAAATAGCATAATTCTTCTTACTTAAGCATGAGAACATATTTGAATGAGGATCGGTACATTTAACAGCAGCAGAAATGTTATTGTTGTGAAGGGAATTGTAGTGTTGTTGTTGTTGTTACTTATTCCCCAGTGGTGAAGGAGCACCTATGCACCATGTCCACTAGACCACTGGTCCCATGGCGAAGGGGATAAATTTGCAGCTTCACTTTTTATTATGAGGCTCCTCAAGGGCGGAAGTCTGTCTGACTTTGCCTCGACAACTCAACATCCATGCCCGCTGGCGGGATTCGAACCCACAACCCGGCACTCCAGCGATCAGACGGAAACGCTTGCCCCTGACCGCTCGACCACCGGATTGGCATTCTTTACCACAAAATAGTATAATTATTCTTACTTAAGCATGAGAACATATTTGAATGAGGATCGGTACAATTAACAGTAGCAGAAATGTTATTGTTGTGAAGGGAATTGCAGTTATACAGACTTATGCATTAAAGCCATATACCGGATATATAACAATAAACAAGCCTTCATAGATGTTTTGAATAATATTTATATACTTTCTTTCTGATTCTTTTTTCATAAAAATAATTTAAAATAGCTTTTCCAAAACACATCCATTTACTTAAACACACTCAAATTTAATATTTTTAATTTTTCAAATTTGCTTTTAAATGAACATAACAATGAGACTCTGAAATGCTTATTTTATTATGCATAAAATTAGGTGAAAATAAATTCAAATTTGAATAAATATCGTTTAGAGATTCATCCAAAAAATATTAGGAAGGAAATAATCAAGGTTTAAATGGAAATAAAAAAAATGAATGATAATATAAAATATTACTTTTCACTGAAACCAAAATGCGCTTAAGAAATCTGCAAAAAGCAAAAATTATTTTAATATATTTTCATATATCACTCTATTTATGTTTATTACGATAAAATCAAGTTCTTTGAAAATTTCGAAACAGGGAAAACAAAATAATAAATGGAAATGTCATCTAAATCTCAGATTAAAAACAGAAAATTTCAATAAATCCAGCAGAATGGAACAAAATTAAAGATATAAATATTTTTACATCTCAATTATTTATACAATTTCATATATTATTTAGTTCAAAGTCCTTTACACAAAATGGCTTATTTACAAAAAGGATCAAATTCGTTAGGATTCCATATTTTTATAAAATTTATTTAGCTTTACCTTTGAAAAAAGTAATTTTGAACTGTTTTATTTCATATCTACATTATGATAATGTAAATCACTAGGGGGGATCAGCTCTTTCGCCAACCCCCTTTGGGAGGCTTTATTTCCTACTCTCTGCGCTCGCTTTATACCTATTTCTCCTAAAAATTCTACTTTCAAAAATTTCTTTTCCTATCCCTACTTATTTTCCGCAGGAGGTAAAAGCAGGGTTTTTTCTCAGCTCAGGGAATCTAAAAACTGAATTCCTTAGATGCTTGGCGAGCTATTTCATGCCGAACTAAAGTTTAAATCGGTAAACGGTTTATTTCATCATATTACCCTATTATTTCTCTAAAAATGTACCAAATGTCATATTTTTGTACGCTATAGTTTTTGCGGTATGAGGCAGAGTAATCGCTAGACGTACCGATACGAAAATTTTTTTTCACTTCAGAAGTGAATAAAAAGTAAAATATCTTGAACACTGGATCGAAATTAATAAAAAGGACCACGTCCTACAAAAAGTCATCTTTGTAGGTACTTGTCTGCAAAAATTCGCGGTCTTGCTATTGTTAGTCTATTTCTCTTGCTATAGTTAGTCGCTTTCTCTTCCAGTGTTATACATTTCATATTTATATATGATGTAGTTATTGAGGCACGAAGCAGAAAAACTCGAGAAACAGGAAATTTGTCATACAGAGGCGGCGTCAGTTCCTTTTTTACTTTCCTTATATACCTAATGTATAAGGAAAGTATTGTGACGGGGTCGAAAATTCGAATTCGAGTTTTCGACGGGAGAGTACGTTTCAAGCATACCTGATCACGAATCAAGCACTTTTGAAGTAATGTCTGTGTGTGTGTGTGAAAGTATGTGTGTGTGTGAAAGTATGTGTGTGTGTGTGTCATTGAGTCTGTGGAGACGATAGCTGACGAACGAATGGACCGATTCGAATGAAATTTGGTACAAAAATTACAATTCGTAAACACTGGAAGCCTATTGTTTTTATACGCAATCGAATGTTCAGAACCCCCCTAAATTTTCGAGTGAAATATTGAAAAAATCGTCAAAAAATCAAAACCGCTAATAAAGTTACGTAAATAGACATTTCTCAATAGACATTTTTCATTAGAAAACGATTGACATAAATTTTAAAACGCTAACATGAACCGTTCTCGAGATATTGCACATTTTTCAAACAAATTATCAAAAAGTTATATAAAATAAAAAAAATATTTCCTATTGAGAAACATGTTCACTTTTCATACGTAATACCATGCGATAAATGTGGTGACATCATTCTCGTGGATCTAGCTCGTTCCATTCATGAAAAAAGGTACTTTGAGTAATACTTTTGTATTTGAACGCCAATACTCATTTATCTGCTGTAAGATTAACTTATTTCTCCATCCATAACGCTTGGTGAAATTTTGGCGACGAATTTGTCGGAATGTCGCCAACTTGGCGACATTCTTAATTGTTGCCAAATTAACAAAAATCTCGCCAAATGGATAAATATGACGCTAAATCAATGAAAATGACGACTAATTGAAGAAAATTCAATATCTTGGAAAGAATATAAGTATCTACTATAAGAATAACATTTTTTTAAACTGTAAAAGTAGTAAATTCATTGCATTATATAAGGAAAGTCATGTGTTGCCCACATCAGATTTTTTTTTCAGTATAGAGAGATATTGAGTAAAAATTTTGGAGTCATATGCAACCCAGTCATCAAATTTAGTGGCTGAAATGTTATGTCTGTAATAAAGGACATGTAAAAGACAAATAAAGGACATGAAGGACATGTTTTTGAATGATGGTTTTTAAATGAATGATGTCGTATATTTCACAAGTTAGTATATGGATACCTAAAAACTAAGAATAATTCGGAAAAAGTGTGAACATCAGAAAGTTACAGACAGAATTAAAGGATGTATATTACAGTTGGATTTTGCATTCGGGATATCAATGTGATAAAAGAAGTCAAATAAAATGAACAATTTGGTGGTAAACTCTACAATTGTCAAAAATGGCAGATACGAGAGGCTTACATGCATCACTATATATTTTAGAATTTTCACACAATACAAAATATTTAAAAGTTTAATGTAAGAGGGGCCAGTTATATTAGCTCATATAATTAAACAATATTACAGTAAATAAATTAGCATTATATGTTGGCATGTTGTGACTTATCCCATTTGTCTTGCGATATAATTCCATGGCAAAGGAGGATATAATGCAATTTTTGTTGCTCTTTAGACCCTAGACATACCATGGTAAAAGTACGACTTTAACAAATATCACCCAATTTAAACCAGAACCTAGTGGATGAATTATTATTATTCATGCATTATTTAAATACATTCAAAGCTAACATTTTATAAACTTTAATTAGCCTGTTTCAGAATATATATTTGAATAATGCTATTTAATTCTTAAATAGCAGTATTACAAATGATACTGCATACAAGTTCTGATTTCTGTCAGATATGATCTATTCGTATGAAATACAGTGGCTAAAATGCCATGGCAGATATTAATGGAATGACAGCCCTAATTGTCTGCAACAATGAATTCCTAATGAATTTGTATGTTTCACAAATATTAGGGATAAAGTATAACACATGTTGGGCGAATATGCAGACTACGAGAATGCAAAATTTATTCAGTATTTAACTATGCGAACAAATGTTGTTTGTCAGGTTTTTTTGATGATCATATTCGAAAGATGAAAGTATTTCTTACGTCGATTAAATTACATTGAACAAGAAAGATCAATCATGCATAAATCATTTATTATGAAACATTTTCCAACTTTAATGCAATTTTATACAAATATCTCTAAAATGCGATACATTCCTCGATAATATTTTTAAAATTTTCACAATTCTACATTAATTCATTATATTTGAAAACTTCATTGAAAAAAAATTAACTTCGTTCAAATGACGTCATTGAAAATATAAATTGCCTGTTTAAACATCTCTAAAATGCGATACATTCCTCGGTAATATTTTTAAAATTATCATAACACTACAATAATTTATTATATTTGTAAACTTCATCGAAAACAAATGAACTTTATTCAAATGACGTCATCGAAATATAAATCGCCTCTGTATAAAAGCAGCATTTCATTCATAACCATTTTCCCAATCGTTTCATTCATCACAATACTATAATAATTTATTTTATTTAAAAATTTGAAAAATTGTTATCTACCACATTTATTTTGAAATGTGAAATCTTTCTCATATATAAAATAATTAAACTCTTGGAAAGATATTTATTATATAATATATCACTTTTTTTCTTTCTGGAGGATATAACGAGAGTCAGAATTAAATTGAATTTGTTTTTCTACCTATGTTAAATAATTTTTATTTAAAAAACTACCTAACATATTTTACTGAAATTTTTTTTATATATTTTATGGGATAATTTGAATTTTTTCTAAAATTTTCGAAGCAATTTGTGAATTTTAAATTCGCTTAAAAAAGGTTTGAAACATTAGGTCCCATAGAGTTCAATGTATTTCATTTTTTTCCAACCCGGGTTCAATAAAAAACTAATTGGGTGATATTATTCATTTATATTCCCATAGGTCCCACACACCGTCTGAAAAACATACTAAAATTTCATTTTGATAAAGCCATTTTTACGGCAGTTATTGTGCTAACGGACAGACAGACAGACAGACAGAATGAACAAAGTTATAAACACTTTCAACTATGTTGTAAAGTGTTAATAAAAACATATTTACTAAATAATAAATAAAGACAATTGTAGGTAAATGGTTCAATTCACTTTAATTGACTGGAATTTAGTTTAAAACTTTTTATAGCACACAGATAATACTTAATTTATAATAATCTATAGAATTAAAATACATACATTATACATTTTGTTACAAACAAGGAAAATAAACGGCACACCTCGAAGCTAACTAGCGTCAACTCGACTTTCTCATACCAGAATTCATGTTTTTTCAAATTTTACAAGAAAAAAAAATTTGAAAAATCGGTATCGTGGGCCCAATTGATTACAACTATAGATTGTAATCAATTCGCTTAGGGGTAAAGGGCATAAAAATCTTCCGATTGATACCATGCTTGACAACGTATTCCTCCGTAGGGGTATAGCCTGCCCCCCAAGGGGGCTAATGATGTCACGAAATTTTTTTTTATCGCGGCTATTTTTCACAACAGTGATTGAAACTATGAAATCCCGTAATCATTGAGCTACAAATAAACCCTTTTATGCATGATTATGTTAAATTTTGTCTTATGCTGACATGTTAAAAAAAATATAAAATTTAGAATGAAATTCAAAGCTATCGCTCGAATTCAAAAAAAAATTCTGTCTAGTTCTAGATGTTTTGATAAAAAATCCGGATATATAAAGTTTCATAAAAATCCATTAATATTTGGTATTTTTATTCCTGGTATTGTGTACACAGGAAATCAACCACAGACATCAGACAGATGGACATCACTCCAAAAAATAATCGAAACGTGTTCAGAAGGTCTTAAAACATATATTGACATCAAAATTTCGAAAGCAACAATTTTCGGGAAAACAATACTTTCTATATACTACTTAAGAGAAAATAAAAATTATAACACTTTCATTGCAAAATGAGTTTTTATTACAGAGAAATGACAATATAACAGTTATATTTGTAGAGTTGATAGATCAGCATTCCGGATGCAAATGGATGTAGAAAGATATCGTGTTTGAGTATGCATGATTATCAACATAAAAACGGTGCAAGAAAAGAATATCTCTTCCTCTTTTAACTTGACTTACGAACTTTACAAGTATGAGCACTTAACTTTGTGTAACCAGCCGTGAATTCAAAGTATGGGTCGAATCCAATCAAGATAGTACAGTAAATCGTTCTTTGGTGGCGATATAAGTCGATTACGGTACTGCATGGAGTCAAGAAATAGTCCATTGCTGTCAGATGGCAGATTTTGCCTGATGTTTTGTAATTGTGGGGTTTGTTCGCTCACATTCCGTGCTGGCTGCAACTACATTTTTAGTATATCACAGACTTGCTTCTTAATTAAGAAGTATAAGGACCTGGTTGTCCATGGGATGAACCCAATGCATTGTTGAGAGATATTCTTGTAGTGAGAAGTCTTGCATTATCGTGCAGGCAAATACCCCCTGCAAGGCGTGAAAGAATAGGCAACGCAATTGACAGCGGAATTTTGCAAGCGGACACAAGTGGTATCGAAGTATCTTGAAGGAAAACTAGAGGAGATCATCTGTCATAGAAGACTGTAACTCCAAGTGGGATGGCAGTGTGTTATTCAGCCACTGCATCCAAATTAAGAGCACTAATTAGTCTTCTTTTAAATGTGGATACGGGTGTTATCTGTGCCATGAGAGAAGCGGAATTCGTTGCTGAATATTACATGACTCTTATTAGGCACAGCCTTTGATTTTCGAGTTTGGTACCACTCCAGATGGTCCTTCCTATATACGGCAGTCAATGATAGAAGACTTGCGTTTCGCAGAGAATTAATTCCCGTTACTGCCAGCCGTCGACAAATTGTGTGCTTTGATATATGATGTAAAAAGATATATAATGATGTAAAAAGATATATAATGATGTAAAAAGATATATAATGATGTAAAAAGATATGATATATCTATGATGTAAAAAGAGGAATCAATGTGCCTTTGGATCTAGGTTGGGGTTGGCATTGGTGTCGTTATGGCGACTTTTGTGATCACACAATTTCCTCGTTCACTATGCTTTCCTGGAATGTTCAAATCTTTCGTGGTGGTTGCTTATGTCTTCCTTTGATTACTTATTCCAATATTTTCTTATTGCAACATAGTCCAAGATGATATTTTATACGTCTACATGACAACCCTGTTTCGTTCATTCTTCCTTCTTCAAACTCGACCATTTTCTCGTACTACCGACAGGGACATCTCAGTAGACTGCTTAAAGTATCTAAATAGCAAAACCAATAAGATTTGTTCCTCCGTGTTAACGGCGATGCTTTTGCGATTAATAAAAATAGTAATATTTTCTTTTAAATTCGTACATTTATTACATTTATATCGAATTAACTAAATTCTATGGTTGAAATCCAATTGACAGTTGTTGTAATGGTGAAAGATTTCTTATTTAGAGTGTTCTAAAAAGTGGTAACTGGCTGTATTTCCTTAAACGTTGATTCTAGATGCATATTTGCAATTACAAATGTTCTTGAAAAGATGCTTAATTTTATGAAAAAGGTGTCAGCTCTGCAATTGGTATTTTTGGGGGATTCAACATTCAACTCTTTACAAAAAATAACGGAAATGGGAAAGTACATGCTACCCTTTCCCTCCTCCCCATAAAGAGAAAGTTTCAATTAGTAGAATATTTATTATTTAATTAGTTAAAAGCAAAAGTTTCGCGTTTTACTTGCAAAATTAGCAAGTCTGCTTAATTAAAAATTCATTAAAATAAAATAATTTCTAAATTTTTCCTAAAAACTTATGGCGACACTTCTCCAGCGACTTGCATAAAGCCTCCAGATCAAGTTGTGGTGCACAAAAAAGGAAACTTAAAGTCGGGATTTTTGATTATTAAATTAAACTATAATTAACATGGCCGTAATTATCGTATTCGTGGAACATTATTACACATTGCGTTGTGTGCCGTTGATAACCCTCTAATTTTATCTTTAGCGCGAGTTCTGTAAAATAATATTAATTAACATACTACGAAATTGATTGCATAATTTTAACTTTAAAATAAAACTATTTATTAATAACATGGATCAACTAATAATTCAATTACAACAATGATTACCATTACTTGCCGGATCGAGAAAGTGTGAGACCATTAAAATGTAGTTATCAAAAGGTTCAATGACCTGCATACAATAGTAGTGGAGCATATACCTTCTGTTTATCTTTAAACATTAATACACAGCTCGTACATGTTCCATCAGTATACGTCGTACAATACCAACTCGCAGTGTGGTATGTGGGTCTCGTACGATAGTCGCTCACTGCACACTTAACATTGTTCGTACTCTAGATGCACTGCCATTCTTGTACTCCCCAACTCTGTCACTTCGACTTCTCAAACTCTCCAACTACGTCTACTGATATCCCGACCGTCCAAACAGTTACCTTACGCCTTTCTGGTAGGTCGGACGGTCTGGGTCTCAACAACAACAACGCCTCCTTGGCTGTGATTGACCGACCTTGGGCACTGCTTCCAGATATCTTCCATAATTGGTTATTCTTTTTAACCACTCTTATGACTACACCTCAGTCTGTAGGTTTATGGCCTAATTTGACTTCTCGGGTCAAAGTGTTGTAAAAATTGGCGTCGTTTCGTCTGAAGCATTGTTTGCTATTGCAGCAAACCATAAATATTGAACATGAAATTGCCTCACTTAAAACTGGTGCGAGATCTGATTCTGGTTTCACACAAGTAATTAGCATAAATGCGATTTGCATAAAAATTTTCTTTCTTGATCTCCAGAGACTTTCTGCTTTGCATGCTACTCATGCGCAACGCCTCTGCAATGGCTTACAAAAGCCATCCCCAAAACATTCTCATGAGCGATACGGGCATTTCGGATGCTACCTTCACGTGCGTTATGATGTAGCTCTATTACTTTCCTTATATACATAATGTATAAGGAAAGTATTGTGACGGGGTCGAAAATTCGAATTCGAGTTTTCGACGGGAGAGCACGTTTCAAGCATCCCTGATCACGAATCAAACAGTTTTGAAGTGATGTCTGTGTGTGTGTGTGTATGTGTGAAAGTATGTGTGTGTGTGTGTGTGTGTGTGTGTGTTTGTAGGTCAGTGAGTCTGTGGAGACGATAACTGACGAACGAATGGACCGATTCGAACCAAATTTGGTACAAAAATCACAATCCGTAAACACTGGAAGCCTATTGTTTTTATACGCAATCGAATGTTCAGAACCCTCCTAAATTTTCGAATAAAATTTTGAAAAAATCGTCAAAAACCAAAACCACTAATAAAGTTACGCAAATAGACATTTCTTGTGTAATTTTTCATTAGAAAACGATTGGCATGAATTTTAGAACGCTAACATAAACCGTTCTCGAGGTATTGCGCATTTTAAAAAAAATTATCAAAAAGTCATATAAAATTAAAAAAAAATATTTCCTATTGAGAAACATGTTCACTTTTCATATGTAATACCATACGATAAATTGGGTGACATCATTCTCGTGGATCTAGCTCGTTCCATCCATGAAAAAGATACTTTGAGTAATACTTTTGTATTTGAACGCCAATAGTCATTTGTCTGCTGTAAGAATAACTTATTTCGTCGTCCATAACGCTTTGAGAGATTTTGGCGACGAATTTGGCAGAATGTCGCCAACTTGGCGACTTTTTGAAATATTGCCAATATTAACAAAAATCTCGCCAAATGGATAGAAATGACGCTAAATCAATGAAAATGACGACTAATTATCGAAAATTCAATATCTTGGAAAGAATGTTAGTATCTACTATAAGAAAAACCTATTTTTTTACTGTAAAAGTAGTAAATCCATTACATTATATAAGGAAAGTCATGTGTTGCTCACATCAGATTTTTTTAATAATGTTTCTGTATATAAACTGCGCAATGTCCCTGTAAATATAGTTAGTGTGTTCTTGTAAATAAATTTATATTTTATGCTTGCTTCTGTAATGATTAAGATACGACATCCCACCTTCGCCATAAACTCCTAAAATCCCCAAATTTGATATCAAAAGTATTTAATTTAAGTCTGAAATAAACATCATAAAATCTGTAAAAATATTTTCGATATTTTGAAAGGGTTTTAGGAATTTCGAGCACATTTAATTTGACTAATAATGTTATTTGGATGAGTATCCTATTGATTAGAACTTCTATTTCACGAGGCACGATCAGAAATTTCACCTAGAGTTAGTTATATGACAGTTTTCATAAAATTCCGTATCCTATTTTTAAAAACTTTTAGTTGCACCATGCCTAAGATATATAAGATCATAAAGCCCATTGCCACTTTGCATCTCAAAACTCCTAAAATATCAGTTTTAAACTTTTACAAGTAATATGAATTAATAGATTAAGCAGTATAAGAAGAAACAGAAAATTTAGAGGCTCACATTTCTTTTGAATTTAACACGATTTTACCAAGTGCATACTTAAAAATTAGTTCTATTTTATATCTAATTTAGGTTAACATTATTTACACTCAATATTAGTTTCAACATTCATATGAAATACAATCAAATGGTGTGAAATACTGTGACTGAAATGTCATGACAAATAGGAATGGCATACACCCATAAATGTCTGCCACGCTAGATAAGCCATGGACTCGTATGTTTTGCAGATTAGTTCTCCTATAAATTTGTCGGAAATATGACAGGAGCTGAATAAATGTAATAATAATGACTGTGACAGTACTGCATAAATTACACTTTTATCGCAAAACGCAGTTATTCTTCGATATCCGTTTAATTTATTTTCATTCGATTAAATTTATATAAGAACGCTTTATATCTGATGTGTTGTATTCAGTAAAATATATAAATTTACTGAAATAGACAAAATATTCAAAGAACTTCAGATTAATTGTTTAATTTATCAGTGTATTTAGAATTTGACGATATATAACTATCTACATCTTTAAAACATAAACCGTTTGATTCTCTTCGCCTATGAACTTTGATATGGTATAAAGTTGTATTGCAATATTTATATAAATAAAATTGAAAATCTGTCTGTCTGTCTGTTTGTCCCATTATCACGGAAGAACGACGGCTGAATCGAATTTGATGAAATTTTGTGGATAGCTTGGAAATAGCCCCACTTAAAATATAGTCAATGTTTGGAGTTTCTATGACCAGTGGTTCCCGAGACTTTAGTAAAAAACGAAACTTTTGTTTGTCTCATCATCATGGGAGAACGGCTGAACCGAATTTAATGAAATTTTGTCAATGCCCTTAAAATTGTCTCCCATAAATTTAGTCCAAGTTTCGAGTTTATAAGACCAGGGGTTGTCGAGATATTAATGGAAAACTAAGCATTTTCCTAGGAGTTCTACTCTCTAACTCCGTGGTTTATCCAAACGAAAAGGTTGAAAATCGTTTGAAAGTAAATTAAAACTTTATCTCTGAGTTTGGTGGGAGATTTTTTGCGCTAATTAGTTACTTTCTGAAAACATGAATTGTTTGAAACATGAATTTAAATGGAAAATCTATCTCCATGGTTTATTTTTCACAAGCTTCTACTCAACAATGAAAAGTATAAAGAAATCAAAATGGTTATTTAATTTTGCAGTTTATGAGAAAGATTCTATCTTATATCATGTTGCTCAGAAACGCAATTAAATTAAATCTGTCTGTTATTTTTATTATTATTTTTTCAATTTGAATAATAAATAAATGGATATAAAAATATACTTTAGAAAAGAACGGCTTGATTTTTCTTTTAATTATATTAATTGCGGACTGCATACATCACTTTCATTTATTTTGGCAAAGAGTTAAGTTTTTATATTGTGTTTACCTGATAAACTCATATATTGTGTTTACCCAATAAATTCATTTATCCGATTGTTGAAACAGAAAAAGAGTAGAACGAGTATATCTTCTAATAAAATTTTAGTGTTTTCATTTAGTATATACAAACGGGATCAGGATGTTTTATTCTTCAGGTCTGCAAATTCAGAGCTACGAATTTGACGGAATATCGCTAACTTGGCAACTTTTCTTAAACTTTACCAAATTGACGGAAATGTCGCCAAATTGATAAAAACGACGCAAATCAATGAAATTAAATCTGTTTTTTTAGAAGAGAGTACTGAAATGATGTTTCGGTAGCATTTAACGGTCAGTCCATTCATCCTACTTAATAACACATTTAGCGAATTTTAAAGATATCACCAAATTGATAAAAATGTTTGAAAATCCATAAAAATATCATGAAATTGAAAATTGAGTTTAATAAATGAAATTACTTGTGTTTTGATAGGGGATAGTATTGTGATGGGGTTCGTCAATTTGTCGCAAAATGGGACGATCAGTTCTACAGTCCCACTTGGCGATAAATGTGGCTTTTTTTAAAATTATGGCTAAATTGGCGAAAATGTAGCCAAACCTTCCATGGAGATCGCATTATTCAGACGATATGATTTCCATCAATTTATTTGAAGTAAATGATATCATGTCGTTTAGCAACGGATGTAAATCCAATGTGTTATGCGGTATACGATTTTTATTAAATCTTTTCCTATTTGAATAATAAAGATATGTATATAAAATAAATTTCATTGACATTGCATTTTTGACTGAATATCAATTACGGTCTTCAGGTTTAAACAGTATTATTATTGATATTTTCGGGGATTATTGATTTTGGGATTATTGATATTTTCAAGTTATTATGCTATTGTTTTATTATGACAAGAATTGTTTAAATTCATATGTTGTACCTTTTACGAGTAATCTTCTACAAATTCACGTGTATGTCTTCTAATCTACGAGAATATAAGTAGTACAGGTATATTGACATATATTTTGATATATATTGGCATATATTGGAATCAATTACGACCTCCTGTTATAAAGATTACAGGGATTATTGATATTTTCAATTTATTACGTCATCTGTTTTATTTTGGCAAAGATTTTTGAGACTCATATTGTAATACGGGTAATCTTCTACTAACACACTGGTCTATTTCTAATCTGCGACAATATAAGTAGTACGGGGATATATATATATATATATATATATATATATATATATATATATATATATATATATATATATATATATATAATTATTTAACAAATGCCAAGCCATTGACCACTAGGTCATTAGGCCACGAGCTCTCCAATACTTTTCAGCAATACAGTCCAAATTATTTACTGCAGAATACTAGTCCAGATGAGCAGCAGTCGTGGGTTGTCCAGAAGTACACAAAACGCAGTCAGGCGAAGTAGTTAAATTAAAACTATACAAAGAGGCACCAAGACATTTATGTCCGGTCAAAAGTCTAAACAGTGCCACTACTGCAGCACGAGGTGAATCGGGAACACAATAAGATCCGCAAAGCACACTCCATATTTGTCTATAGAAGAGTGAGAAGTTACACTACGAAACGATTGTTTGAAATCTTTTTCAATCTCTAATTTAGCAGAATGGAGTGGCAAGTCTCTGCAAGTCCTGTGATGGATACCAGTTGCCTTTTTTGCTAGAAAATCCACCTTCTCATTTCCTTGAAGGCCGCAATGAGGTGGTATCCATTAAAAAGTGACTCTTCTCTCAATCTCCCCCAAAAGTTTTCTACAGTTCTGTATACAGGAGCTCGTATTCTCCTGGATGCCCGTCAAAGCATGCAGAGCAGAAGTAAAATCTGAAAATACCACATCTTCTCAAATGGAATATGACGGACAGCAAGTTGTCGGAGAGCTACATGGATAGCCTCGAGTTCTCCATCGAAGTGAGTTGTAAAAGATCCAACATGCAGATAAAAAGAAAAAGTTCACTAAAAACACCGGCACCAGCACCCCCAGAAAAATCCAACAGAGACCCATCAGTGTAAACATGAAGCTATTCATCAGGAGGGAAACGAGAGCTAATAGTTTCTAAAGCAATATCTCGGAGTGCTGTATGGCAAAGGTCACTTTTTCTCACTTTCAGAACCAGGTCCAATCTGACATTAAGTTACACATACTCCAATGGACTCACAAAAGCTAAAAGTTCATAGGGCGCATCATTAATCACATTATATTGAGTGCTCTCACGAAAGAATTGAATGAAGCCCCTGAGTCTTTAAATTACGCGCTTTGTCACAGTCGTAATCTCTCCAGAAGGAATTATTTGGGAGTCTAATTAGTCTATTTTAAAGAGTAGCCGCATTCCTCTGAATTAAATTAGCTAAGAACTGTTGGTTGCAAAGTATCTGCATAGCCAGTACAGGAGTAGTTGTGACTCCTCCAGTGATCAAACGCAGTGTCTGATTTTGAAAAGCATCAATAGGCCTCAAGACTCTATCTGATGCAGAAATCAATACCTCGTTGCAGTAATTCAAAACCGACTGAATATATAAATTACAGGTCGTATTCAAGGTTTTTCGATTGCAACGCCATTTCACTCCCGCCAGTCTTTTAAGAATTGGGAGTCTCTTCCTTGCTTTTGATACAACATGTTCAACATGTCTATTCCATGTCAGTTTATTTTCAAAGATGCAACCCAAATAGGTAGAGACATCGTTGTGTTGTAAAACGGCACCTCTGTAGACGAGGTGAGGAGCAAAGGGTTGCCTATTTAAGGTAAAGAATTGGCTAGTGGTCTTCCTTAAGTTTATTGTCATATTAATTTCTGCACACCAGTAATCCAGTCTCACAAGAGTCGAGTTCAGGGTGTCATTTAACTTGGATTGTTCCTTTTTTTATGCACAACACCAAATGGCCAGGTCATTCGCAAAAAGGGCAGTCCATCAGAAGTCAAGATGTCGAGAAGATCATTAATAAAGATATTGAATAAGGTGGGACCGATCACAGTACCCTGGGGTAAACCACTTTCATTCTGTTTAAAACTGGACATAGCATCACCAAAACGAGTGGCACAAAAACGCTGTGAAAGAAAGTTCTTAATCCATAAAAGCATATTGTTACATACACCCAGGGCCTGCAATTTTTGGATACACTTGATTCGCCAAACGCTACCAAAAGGGGCTTCAAAGTCTACGAACACAGCCAGAACAGAGTGTCTCTGTATATATATATATATATATATGTAGGATTCAAAAGAATACGAATAAGAAATAAAAAAGGGGATGCTAACAGGGAAGTATATTAAACGACCAAGGGGGATTGTGACCCCTTGTTCCCGGTTAAAGCATGCTTTGATTCCAAGGAAACACTCCCGGAACCAATACCCGCCTGAAGCAATCCTCCATCCGACATCATCAGGAAAAGCAAAATCCAAGGAGAGAATACCATAAAATCGAAGTCCATTACAATGAAATAAAAGAAAGCGAATGGAGGAAACGTCTAACAACCATAACTTTTCATACACAACAATGACCAAACATATTCCATGAATGGTAAATTTCTTTAAGTTACGGGTATGATCCACTCATACGCTTTATAAGGATTATATCAGTTCGTTGAAATTTTCATAATAGATGCTATTATAGTTTTTGTAAAATGCCTCGTAGTAATGCCTTAGGAATCGCTTAGGATATTGTTGTCTTACTGCTTCACTAACCAAATTCCGCTCGCAAATAATGTGTCCTCGTTTGGTTGTATTAAGTCTTTTATACCTTTTTAGGTGATTGAGTATTAAGTTGTGGAACACTCCCATACTCAAATTGGTATTCCAGTTAATTATGATAATTATAAGAAGAGATATAAGATTATGTAGAAGGGATCACAGGACCCACTTCAAAATAAATATGGCATCCACCTTGTGTCAAAATCGTGATTTTTAAAGTTCTTCTTAATTCATATTTAGTGCAGTATCCGTCCTAAAACCGCTTTATTTTTGTTTAAATTCTGTGCATCTACATACTGAAACAAACCAATTACAATATATTTGAGTTTAAATAATCATCCAACTTTGATTATTTCTACAACGAAGCCTAATTTTCACTTATGGAGAATGTAAACACATCAAGATGTAAGATGAGTTACATAAGAATTACTGAATTTCTTTAACACAAAATTATTTAGCTCATGGAGTCTGCAATATAGCTGATATGAATTAAAATTTTCATTGATTTTACACAGAGAACCAGACGACTTTTTCGATGAAGTTTTAAGCATAGAGTTAAATTACTTGTACCTCCATGGTTTTAAGTTTTTAAATAAAATAAATTTTTATAGTATTGTGATGAATGAAATTAATGGAAAACTGTTTGTGAATGAAATGCTGCTTTTATATAGTCGCGATTTATATTTCGCTGACGTCATTTGAATAAAGTTCATTTGTTTTCGATGAAGTTTTCAAATATAATAAATTATTGTAGTATTATGATAATTTTAAAAATATTACCGAGGAATGTATCGCATTTTAGAGATGTTAAAACCAGACAATTTATATTTCAATGCCCTCATTTGAATAAAGTTCATTTTTTTCGATGAAGTTTTCAGTTTGCAAATATAATAAATTAATGTAGTATTGTGATAGTTTTAAAAATATTACCGAGGAATGTATCGCATTTTAGAGATGTTTACATAAAATTGCATTGAATTTGGAAAGTGGTGAATGAAGCTCGTTCCTTTCATGAGAAAGATACTTTGAATAATACTTTTGTATTTGAACTCCAATAGTCATTTATCTGCTATAAGAATAACTTATATCTCCGTCCATAACGCTTGGCGAGATTTTGGCGACGAATTTAGCGGAATGTCGACAACATCGCGACTTTTTTAAATGCTGCCAAATTAACGAAATCTCGCCAAATAGATAAAAATGACGCTAAATCAATGTAAATGACGACTAACTGACGAAAATTCAATATCTTTTAAAGAATATAAGTATGTACTGTATGAATAACCTATTTCTTTTTGCTGTAAAAGTAGTAAATTCATTTCATTATACAAGGAAAGTCATGCGCTGCCCACATCAGATTTTTTTTTATAAATATGCTAAAGTTTTCGTGACCAGTGTATAAAAATGATAAAACGTAATATAATTTATAGTATATAAGTCTTATTTTTAATGTTCTACATAATAATACTACCATATACTGTAAATAAGTAAGAATGTAAGTTGCAATATAGACTTAAAATAATATTTATTGAAAGTACTAACAAATTTCAATGAAATTTATATGTTTAATAAATGAATGTACTATTATAACCTAAATTGTGAATCAAAAATTACTTTCAATTTCCTTAACAAAGTGACAAAATTTCTTAATTTCTTAATATTATATTTGTCTTTTGAAATGTTTTGATTCATTTATTGACATTATTACTTGAGGACTTATGAGGTGAAACTTCTTGGTTAATAGGCAATCAGAAATGTAATAAGAAGAAGATGGCTTATATCTCCAAACAATTGTCGCCAACCTAACTCGCATATGCGTACTTTCTTCAAGGAAGTTTTGTAAATTTATTGATTTACTCGAGGCAGTTTGTTTTATTGTATTTTTTACTTTCCCTATATATATAGTATAATGTATAAGGAAAGTATTGTAACGGGAGTCGAAAATTCGATTTCGGATTTTCGACGGGAGAGCACGTTTCAAGCATCCTTGAACACGAATCACACTGTTTTGAGGTGATGTCTGTGTGTGTGTACCAGTCAGCCTGTGGAGACGATATCTGACGAACTAATGACGCGATTCGAACGAAATTTGGTACAAAAATTATAATCCGTGAGTACTGGAAGCCTATTGCTTTTAAACGCAATCGAATGTTCAGAATCTCACTAAATTTTCAAGTGAAATTTTGAAAAAAATCATCAAAGAATCAAAACCTTTTATAAAGTTGCGCAAATAGTCATTTCTGATATAATATTTCATGAGAAAATGATTGACATAAACTTTAGAATGCTAATATGAATTGTTTTCGAGATATTGTACCTTTTTAAAATAAATTTATCAAAAAATTACTTAAAAAATCTGATGTAAGCAACACATGACTTTCCTTATATAATGCAATGAATTTACTACTTATACAATCGAAAAATAAAGTATAAGATCCACGGTACTGTGTTTTTATCGTTGAATCGTACATTTGGCGATTTTCCGGATGACAATATGTAAAACTATTTCAGAGTACCCAATTAATGTATATTTCGCACAACTCTAAATAAACAATTATCAATATTAATAACATCCTCAATAAGCGATGCAGTCCATATATTAAAATATTTTAATAATTAATTCATCATTTAGGCGTTTTTCTCATTAATTTAACGTCATTTTTGCAATTTTTACAATTTATATTTTCGTCAATCTGGGGCGAAATATCGCCAAGTTGGCGAGACTTGCTACATTATGGCGAGACGTTGCCAAGTGCGCCAAATGCGTCGCCAAGTGTTACAGACAAACGGAAAGAAGAGCATTTCTTATATACTAGAAGGTAAGGTATGTCCGTCATTTGACGGAAAGCAGAATTTGCGAAACATCCCATATGGCGTTATTTTTATCAATTTTGCTACATTTTTGCCACTTTGGTAACATTTAAAATAGTTTCAAAGTTGGCGACGTTCCTCTAAATTTCTAGAAAGGCGTTATGGATAGACGGACGGACGGAGTAATGGGTTATTTTTAGAGTCTACTTTTATGTTCTTTCCAAGATAGTAAACTTTCATCAATTAGTCGTCATTTTCAATGATATAGCGTTATTTTTTATCAAGTTGGCTACATTCCGCCAAATTCGTCGCCAAAATCGCTCCAAGCGTTATGGAAGGAGAAATAATTAATTCTTATAGTAGATAAATGACTATTGGCGTCCAAATACAAAAGTATTACACAAAATGTCTTTCCTTCCCGGCCGTCCAAACGGTTACCTTGTACCTTTCTGGTAGGTCGGACGGCCTGGGTCTCAACAACAACAAAGTATCTTTCTTCATAAATGGAAAGAGCTAGATCTACAAGAATGATGTCACCAAATTCATCGCCTGATATTACATATAAAAAGTGAACATATTTCACAATAATAAAAAGTGAACATATTTCACAATAGTTAGTCTTCCGAGAGGTTGGTGGTAGGGGAAGGAGGGTACGGTCCCTGTGGATGCCTCCCCCACTGGGTTCCGGTCCAAATTGGGTGGCACTTCCCGGCCGTCCAAACAGTTACCTTACACTTTTCTGGTAGGTCGGACGGTCTGGGTCTCAACAACAACAATAGTTAGTCTTTTCTTTTATTTTATGTGATTTTTGATACATTTATTTCAAAAATGTGTAATATTTCGAGAACTGCTTATGCTAGCGATCTAAAGTTTATGTCAATCGTTTTCTAATGAAAAATTACATAAGGATGCCCGAACCAATCGAACCCTAAATGAAGCGACCAGTGTTGCCATTCGCAAAGAAAAAAGAAATGATCTACTGTGTTGCCATTCTTAAGAAATGAAAAACAGCAATGCAAAAAGGTAAGAAAAAGTAATAATATACAAAAAGAGATAAAAAAAAGTGGGGCTAATAATTATACATATATATATATATATATATATATAATCTATTTATTAGGTTCAGAAGTATAAGCGTCTAAAGTGTTCACATTTTTCGCAACACTTCGATTTCCGCTACAGTAACCCCAAGTACAGATGTTATTCATATCAAGAGAATAGCACTTCTCTATTGCCCATAAAATATATATTGAAGCCCTCACCGCATCTTCCGTTCGTAATCCTTTTAGGGTATCCTTCCGATCCTGCCGGTGTGGCACACAATGGCGTAGTCTGTCGCGTTACAGTCGATTGTATTGGGAAGGATTAATTTCTTTTTCTTGCGGGTAGCAAAATCAAAGGAAAGAATTGGGCACTTTGGGGTTTTAATATGGTTTGACACGGCTGCTAAAATAGTGACGGCTGCCTGCGCTTACCTCAGCTGTTATATATAATATTTGTGTATTTCTGTATATTTCCCGTATTTGTGTTCAAATTTGTCAGAGTAATTCTGATTTTTTTTTTCTAAGTGAAAGATTCGGTTGAAACTATATCACACATTACGTTTGTTTAGAATTTATTAATGCGTGCAAAATTAATTAGTGCTAATGAATTAATTAATTAGTGCTAAAAACTATACATTTTAAATGAGCATGTTTTATTTGGTGTATCTGTTATCAAGTTTGTAATATTTCAATAGGGACCTACTGCCCTCCGCCAGCTCCCACACAGCGCCTCACCTCGCTCGGCCCCGATAGCATGGATTTGTGTCCCATTATCATACTCGGCGTCCACTGCTTCAAAACATTTTGAAAGGAAAATGCATCCTACAGCAATGATAGTGCAAGTTCAGCCGAACAGGTTACTTTGTCTACACGACCTACGTAGACATAAAATAGTTGAAATGGGTTCAGTAATTTTTAAAGCGTGTTTATCCGTCAAACTGCCGAAATCGAAAATATTCTGGAAAATAATACCTTCCTTGCATAAAAGAAAGAGAGAGGAATGAGAATACATACGCTATGATCCAAAGAAACTAATGTAATGAACCCATATATATATATATATATATTGCAATCCATTTTTTAAATTTTTTATTGAACTCGTCATGACCTATGGTTGTCTGTCCGTTTCAACTACTTGATGGCATTTTTAACATACGTCCTACGTCTTAAAGATCTGAAATTTGGTACACATCTTGGTCTGGTAGAACATTTTAATTTATTAAAATTTGGTGGATCCTCGAAATTTTTTTCTCTCCATTGTCGTAAGATCTTTAAAAATAAGTCCAATATGCAGCTTCACTTAAATACATATCGTTACAACGTATCCCCTGGGATCGGGGGTGTATTCTCAGGATACAAGAATGAGTCCAAATTTCTGAATAGCTAATATGTTTATTTACAAGCACAGCGTACACAAAAACAATATGCAGTAAGTAGAACGATAACTATCTCGCAATATCACTAAACAGCTATCGGACACAACAAAACAGCAATTAACCGCTCCACTAATTTTACAAAACAGCGTATACTATTCTTAACACATTGACGTATCTCACAAGTTAATGTAGCTCGTATCACTTCAACTGCTCTCCAAGTGAGCTACTACTCCTTTTATATACGCTCCGTAGAAACTTCCAGAAGAAGCTGGTATCTCCAAGAATATTCGTTATTTCGAGAAAGTTCCAATACTTTCGGAACGTCTCCAAAAGCCGCCAAATTGGCAATAAATCGCCAAATCTGGCAACTCCGAACCGAGGGTTCAAAAATGGCAACCCTACACTAACAAAATAGGAATGGCTGCTTCTAAAATTGTTTTCTGCTTCTGGTTCTTAAAAGAGCCTCCATTCAAGGGAAAACCTTTGTTGGATAGAAAAAGTACAACCTTTTGTATATATATATATATATATATATATATATATATATATATATATATATATATATATATATATATATATATATATATATATATATATACATATATATATATACGTATATATATATATATATATATATATATATATATATATATATATATATATATATATATATATATATATATATATATATATATATATATATATATATATATATATATACTGGGTGAGTCTGAACTCTTGGGCCAAACTTAATGGGTGATAAATCACATCTAAACAAGCAATTTTTGTCTTACAAAGTAGGATCATAACGCAAGAGGTGAACCGTTAGAGGACGGCAGAACATACCTTCTATTTTTACAGTAGGTATTGCCACAGTTACTGCAACATATTCCTGCCAACATTAAAGCATGTATGTGGTTCCGAGCAACGCCACCTAGATAACAAAACCTGAAGTCTATCATTATGAGTCATCATAGATAGGCTACTGGATTCTCAGTTAGCTAGAGAGAGAAACCAAGTAGTTTTGAAGCGACTTAATTTTTTTTTCTTTGGATTTATTATTTTTTCTTTTTATAGCATCATTCTTTTATAATTTAAATTCATTTATGAAGTTCACATGCCTGTTAAAAAATCGAATATCAATATAGGCAATAATACATATACATTACTAAATCATAAAACAAAATTTTGTGAGGTGGCAAGCTGAATAATTTTATTTATTAAAATTTTAAACGTTTTCAGAATTAAATATTTAATTCGATAAACGTCCGAATTTTTTTTAATCAAGAGCCATAATTTTTTTTTAATTGCCCAATGCACAGAATTTTTAATGCTTTATATAACCAGTGGTTTAAAGTTAAAGTTCATTGTAATTTCTTAAAAAAAAAGAGATTTAGGTTATTATCTCTGCTTTATTGCAAGATATATTTATTTTAAAAATATATCAGGAATTTTTTTATACATACTTTGAGAATCAAGTACAATTTTGTACTTGGATGAATCGCTATGTTTTTAGTATGACAAAAGAAATTTGAAAATACATATTTTGTTTCCTAATGGAGTTCATTTAATCATACTATCATACCATCTATACTTTTAATGTAATATGTGAAAAAGATGATTTTCAAATCTGCTTAAGAATACAACCAATCATTTAAAAGTAAGAGCGTACGTAAGTTTGTACAGTGATAATATCCTTATGAATAAGGAGTTTAAGGAGTATGTTTAGTAATGACTTACTAAATTAATGTTAGTAGCGTGGCGGTTGAAAATATCAAGAAAAATATCACCCATTTTTTGATATTTTCATATTAAAAAAAAAAAAAAAGAAAAAAAAAATCATTTCTGAATGTTTTTGTATTTTATTAGTTTACATACATTACCTACTTGCATAAAACACTTGCTTATACTTATGGGGTACTATATTTTTAAAAAAACTTAATTAAAATTTTGGATATATATCGAAAAATCTGATATATATATATATACATTTATTTATTACACTTATATATATACACAGTATTTATTACACTTACACCTAGTAATTATTTTATTCAACAAAATCGAATGTTTGGGTGTGAAAAAATCGGTGAAACATTTTCAAATTTCATATATAATTAATAAAATTACATTTACAATTATTAGAATGCTGTATGAAAATTTCTGACTAATCAATATAATCGGCATTTTACTGGATCTCGGATATCCTTTGTATGCAATAAGTTGATAAAGTTATAGTATGAGAGTTGTAATCCAAATAATGCACATAATTTGATAGTTCTGATAGTTATTTAAGTTTGATATACATATACATTTATACAATGATAGTACCAAAATTAAAAAAAATAACACTATGTAATACAATTAAGTAACACCCTCAATATTACCTCTTAAAGGAATCCATGTTCCCTTCCAAAAAAAAAAAAAAAACAATTCTGGATTCATCCTTCTCTCTCTCTCTATATATATATATATATGTATATACATTGATACACTTCGAAATCCATATAATAAAAAGTAACGAGATACATAAAACATAATATATCAATGTGATATATCATTTTGATTATAATATTGTAATACAAAATTGCTATTTTTATTATTTCATTAGTCCTTGGATATAGGTCTGTATAAGGAACACAGTTTAATTTTTAATATACAGTAATTGCTGATGAAATAATTAAATGAAAGTAAAGTAACTATCATTTTAGAAGTTTATATTTAATGTAAAGCTGTCTCCTCCACCAAAAAGTAAATCATTCAAGAATAAATACGAATTAGCAAATGAATGCTACGCTTTTATAAGAATACTATAATAAAAAAATTTATATACTAAAGGCATTTTACCTTGGAATATTTAGTAGGTTGGAAATCTTTTCTTCAAACAGCAGTAATCCATTTCTTTTTTAACTCTTCGTCCTTGGGGTAGGAAAAAACGTGAACCGCAGACCCTCCTTTATAATTACCTCTACGTAAGGGTACTACGTAAGGGTCTACGTAAGGATACATTTAAAAACCATATGTTATATATTATTCAAAACATATATTTCCTTAAAATAAACAATAGAAACAAATTTTTATAAAAATTCTACAACCATGCGGTCGCAGGATTTAGCGTTATGAGCAGACGTAGATTGCACTAACGGAAATGGATAGCTAACCCACATGGTCTGTGTATGATGACTAATCATCAGGTTTCCCCGGAAGCACTTCGACTTTGTTATCTAGTTGGAGTTGTTCCAACACGACGGAGCACCACCCCATTTCAGCGTAGATATGCGGCACACCTTAGATGCTACATTCCCAGGACAATGGATTGGTCAGGGTGGTCCCATAGCTTGGCCGGCACGATCGCCTGATCTCGATTTTTTCTTATGGGGTCACATGAAAAGTCTCATCTACAATAGCCCCATCGACTCCGATGAGGACCTTGTTGCTAGGATTGCTGTTGCTGCCGGCGTTGTCTAAGATATGGCAGGTGTTTTTGCTAACGTGCGCCGCTCGCTACGTCGCAGGTGTGAAACCTGCATTACTGCTGGTAGTCGCACTTTTGAGCAGTTTCTGTAACTGCTCAAAACATGCATTCTGCAATTTCTGTCAGTAAAACTTACTTCCTGCCTACTCTGTCATTTTTGTGTTTCCTCTTTTCACGAGAGAGTCATCATTTCCTCATTTCATGAACTATCACCTAGTGCAGGGGTCGGCAACCTATTGAAACGGAAGAGCCAAAAGTTACAATTTACAAAATTTCCCAGTTTTTAAAGAGCCACTAAACATTTTCGTTTTAATATTATAGTATTTTCTTATATATATTTGATTTTTGATTTAAAATAAACGGCTTTAAATACGGAATAATATTTATTCATATAAAAACACAAATATAGATAGTTACATCAATGGGAGCATTGGCTTTGCATGCCTTTTGAAAGTTTGATTAAATCTGGCTTATAACTTGTTGTTTTAAGTTTCAAGCACGACTCTAGATTTTTATTTGTTAGTTGACTTCTAACTTTACTTTTTATTATATTCATGCAAGAGAACGCTTGCTCGCACGAATATGTCGAGCCGAAGATCTTCAGCACTCCATATGCCAACTTCTTCACCTCACTGCAGCATTCTGGAAGACTATTCCATGCGCCGAATATGAGGGCCTCAACTCGCGGAATTTCTTTTAGAGCTGTCCACTTGTGCTGCGCGATGTGCATGCATTTCTGGACCTCCAACTCTTCCAACTTGCTCTTGAGTTCTGTGAACTTGCCACTCCACAAGTCTTTGGTTTTCAAATCTAGCAATTGCATTTGGAGCGATTCAGCATCAATTCCAAATGGCTCAATGTTGATCTCATTTGTATTTGTGTTGAGAGGATTTACTATGAACGCGAGAATACTTTTGTTTGTTTTGAATTCCTTGAATCTCTCAGAAAATCCATCCTTTATGTTTTTTAAAGCTATGATGAAGTAATTCGTGTCAATAGTTGCATTGGTCTCATCGCGATATTGCTTCAGATCTTTAAAATTATGTAATTTACCGCTCTCCATGTCTTCAACAAAAAGAAGTAATTTTTTTTCGAAACAAACTACTTCTTCAAGCAAGGCGTTGGCTGGGTTGCCCTTTCCTTGCAGTTTTAGATTTAGTTTTATTGTGGTATCTACCATGAAGTTGCATTTTTGAAGCCATTTGTCTTCTTCCAATTCGGGATGGTCAATGCTTTTTTCATTGAGGAATGTTTTTATTTTACTCAAGCACAAAGCAAAACGTTGCAATACGTTACCTCTGGAAAGCCATCGCACTTTATTGTGCAGAAGTAGGTCAGAAAACTGGCTATCTATTTCTTCAAGGAAATCTTAAAACCTGCGATGGTAGAGTGCTTTTGCTAAGATGCTGTTAATAATCTTAATTACCAAGTTCATGACCTCAACTATTTCGACCGGAAATGTTTGGGCACAAAGCGCTTCTTGATGAATTATGCAGTGAAACGTTAGAATTTCGTGGCTAATTTTTTTCTGAAGAATTGATGTTACCCCTCTATGTATTCCTGTCATACTTCTGGCTCCATCAGTTGCTATAGAAACGATTTTATTTATATCGATTCCATTGTCTTCCAGGCATTTTTGCACAGCATTTGCTATATCTTCTCCACGAGTTTGCCCTGAGAGCGGTAGCAATCCTAGCAGTCTTCTTTTGGACCTTGGGACGACAGATACCTGACGAAAAGGGTAACTTGTGCCGTGTCTTTTATGTCGCAAGACTCATCTATAGCAAGTGATAAGGTTGATGACAAGGCAAGTGATAAGGTGCCAGTTGAATGTCTTCCACTTGCATATGTGCTACATTTGAAGATATTTTAGCAGTTCTATCTTGTACTGTTTTAGCAGAGAATGGCAAATCTTTGATTTTTTACATGATTTCTGCTTTGTTTTTAAAATCACGAAACAGTTCTTCAGATGCACGTATAAAACAATCTTTGACGTACTCACCATCTGTGAATGGTTTTCATCTTTTTGCAATTTCTAATGATACTGCAAAGCTTGCCAGATTTACATTATTGGAAGATTGCGCCTAATTACTTGACTGTTGTTGATTTTTTTGGAGCTCATCAACAGCTTTTTTTCGTGCGTCACCGGTTGGATATTTACCAGCAAACTGGGTATGTTTTGTAGTGAAGTGTTTCTCCAAATTTGACTTCTTATTGTGTGCGAATTTTTCGTGGCAAATGAGACAAGTCGGAAGGCCATCTGTGTTGCATATGAATGCAAACGACTCCGTCCAATCCTGATTGAATTCTCGGCTTTCTTCTTCAGCGTAGCGATTTGTAATTAACGATTATGAAAATAGAAGCTATTGAGAAATTAGGTACTTAAAAATATATTTTCTTATTTTTTAAGGGTTTTGATATTAAATTATTAATTTTTTCGTATGGAACTGGAGAGCCGCAACTTTACATCAAAAGAGCCGCAGGTTGCCGACCCCTGACCTAGTGGTCAACCTCTTGCGTTACGACCCTGCTTTGTATGACAAAAATTGCTTGTTTAGATGTGATTTATCACCCCTTAAAGCTTGGCCTAAGAGTTCTGATTCACCCTGTATATATATAGTTTGCTTCATTTCTAATTGGTTAGAGAAGGCTATTAGATTAGAGCAAAGAGACAAAATTTCATTTGTAATGCCATTCTACTGGAAACAATACTTTTCTGTAAATTTAATGGTGCTGTCAGGTATGTAGAACAGTAAAGCATTTGGGGAAATGCCATAGCCAAAAATTGAATATTTTGTATTCAAGCTTATCTTTAACCAATCTTTCTAATACTCTTTTCATAGAATGTAAAGATTTAAAATGAGACACTTCGATTCCTTAAAACGGTTCCCCTTGAGAAGGTTGCTGTTCCCCAAGCCTTTGTTGCTCAACTCTAAAAGCTTTTAAATGATAAATCTTTCTTCCGGCTCTTTTCGAATAATTTTCATCTATTGTGAAATACTTTTGAATTCAGACAAGTGTATTAAATATTTGTATGCTGATTACTACTATTCTTTAACCACTGAATATAAATGTAATCACATATATTTTTTACTATTCAATACTATGAATATTAATGTCGTATGTCGTTATCAAAATTGACACAATGTATATACTCTTTCTCGAGGTTTATCAGCAAGATGTATTATAATTCGAAATTGTCTGGAATCCGTTATTTGATTATCTCACTTTAGTAAACAATTTTATAATTCATTTATGGATTTAAATTAAAAAAACAGTTATTCAAGTTAGACTAAGAACAAATTAAGAATACATTGCAAAACGACTTTTCTACCATAGGCTTTTTAAATGTCAATAGCGTGCAATTTTTAAGTGTAATTATATTTAAAAATGTGGATTTAGCTTTAATTCTATTCACTAATTTGTCAAAAGTTAGTTTAAGAATACTTATATCAAGTGTCTGCAGCTAAAATTTAGTTATGTCATTGTTAATTATGCATTCAAAACTGTTGACCGGTTAGGTAAACCTCACCAATAAATTGTCTATTAGATCTTAGTACAAAGTTGAGAGTTTCTGGTTGAGACAAGCTGCTTAAAAGTTTATTGTGATACATTTTAGTTTTTACCTTGCTCCTGAAATATTATCCGTTTTTTTACAACTATTACGAAACACAAAGGAAAATATTTTGTCTTTATTTTGAATTAAATAGTAAAGTTTCAAGAAATCATAACGGTCCACCGTCTATCTGATCGAAATCAATGGAATATAGTTGTTTACCAGAAATCATCAGTACTAGTTATGTTATTCCGCCTGATCAGATGATCTTAGAATATATATTATGTGCTATCATAAAATTAGGCTTTAGGAGTATTCCAATGAGTAAGGAAAATGATTGCCACCATCAGTCGACAGTTTATAAAACAGACTTAGGGCTTTATATGACTAAATACAAATATTCTTCTAAATAGACTTCAATACAAATATATGCAAAAATGAAACCGAAGGTGCAGCACAAACGTATGGTGGTATACATGTTCTCACGAGTACCCTTAAACAACTTATGAATTTTAACGTTTAAGGACCAGTTGTTCAATTGCAAGAAATACTTGAAATCAGTGATGAAATCTCTTTACATCGTTTTAATCGTTTACATATAATATCATACATTTAAATAAAACTTTAGAAATATAAAAATCAGGATTCAGAGTATTTAATTAGTAATTAACATCATATTTTTACTTTCCTTATATACATAATGTATAAGGAAAGTATTGTGACGGGGTCGAAAATTCGAATTCGAATTTTCGACGGGAGAGCACGTTTCAAGCATTCCTGATCACGAATAAAGCATTTTTGAAGTGATGTCTGTCTGTGTGTGTGTGTGTGTGTGAAAGTATGAGTGTGTGTGTGTGTGTGAAAGTATGAGTGTGTGTGTGTGTGTTTGTCAGTGAGACTGGAGACAATAACTGACGAACGAATGGACCGATTCGAACGAAATCGGGTACAAAAATCACAATCCGTAAACACTGGAAGCCTATTGTTTTTAAACGAAATCGAATGTTCAGAATCCCCCTAAATTTTCGAGTGAAATTTTGAAAAAATCGTCAAAAAATCAAAACCGCTAATAAAGTTACGCAAATAGACATTTCTTATGTAATTTTTGATTAGAAACCGATTTACATAAATTTTAGAACGCTAACATGAACCGTTCTTGAGATATTGCACATTTTTCAAAAAAATTATCAAAAAGTCATATAAAATAAAAAAAATATATTTTCTGTTGAGAAATATGTTCACTTGTCATATGTAATACCATGCCATAAATTTGGTGACATCATTCTCGTGGATCTAGCTCGTTCCATTCATAGGAAAAGATACTTCGAGTAATACTTTTGTATTTGAACGCCAATAGTCATTTATCTGCTACAAGAATAACTTATTTCTCCGTCAGTAAAGCTTGGCGAGATTTTGGCGATGAATTTGGCGGAATGTCGCCAACTTGGTGACTTTTTAAAATGTTGTCAAATTAGCGAAAATCTCGCTAAATGGATTAAAATGACGCTAAATCAATGAAAATGACGACTAATTGTCGAAAGTGAATAAGTATCTACTATAAGAAAAACTATTTTTTTATTGTAAAAGTAGTAAATTCATTGCATTATATAAGGAAAGTCATGTGTTGCCCACATCAGATTTTTTAAAGATTATTGGTGTATATCGTGAATTAAGAATGATATGGTATAAAGAAAAATAAAACTTGAGGAAAATATTGTGAAGAATTTAACTCGTTGTTTAGATATTTGCAATTAAAGAGGGATACAGTTACGACTTTCGATATCATCTCAAAGTAGCCCTGACCGCTAAGGCAAGCACACAGACACCATTGATTTTAATCTGAATTATTTATTATCCGCGTAATAAATTATACAGCAACAGGTTGTAGAACTAAAAAGGTCTGTATACAAAAATAGACATGGAATTGCACATGCCCGTTCCGTGAATCAGCTTAAATATTAAATAGCACGGGGCTTGACAATGAAAAATTGAAATAGTTGTAGTAAGAAAATACAGGCGACAGATTCTTACACAAATTCATCAGAAGGCATCGGCAGATGTCAAAAAGGTACGCTTACGGTCTAGATCAGTGTTTCTCAATCTTTCTGAGACCTCGGCCCCGTAAATACTTTCTATACAAGACAAGGTTCCGGTCTCAACAATTTCACTTGTAAATACCTTTTTAATTTTAGTTCATACACTAAACTAACATAATTACAAATAATTAATCACGGTATAATCATACATATTAGTATATTTATGTATACGGTGTGGCGTGTAGACAAATATAAAATTACATTTAAATAAGTTATCAATCACTGGATTCATCAAATCTTGTATACTGCAAGTCATCATTAAATTAATATGTGCTCATTTTCATTGACACATCCCATTCGAATCACCGAAGATTTATAATATTACTCAATATAAAATGGATTATTACTTTCCTTATATACATAATGTATAAGGAAAGTATTGTGGCGGGGTCGAAAATTCGAATTCGAGTTTTCGACGGGAGAGCACGTTTCAAGCATCCCTGATCACGAATCAAACATTTTTGAAGTGATGTCTGTGTGTGTGTATGTGTGTGTGTGTGTGTGTGTGTGTGTGTGTGTGTGTGTGTGTGTGTGTGTGTGAAAGTATGTGTGTGTGTGTGTGTCAGTGAGTCTGTGGAGACGATAACTGACGAACGAATGGACCGATTCAAACCAAATTTGGTACAAAAACCACAATCCGTAAACACTGGAAGCCTATTGTTTTTATACACAATCGAATGTTCAGAACCCCCCTAAATTTTCGAATGAAATTTTGAAAAAATCGTCAAAAAATCAAAACCACTAATAAAGTTACGCAAATAGACATTTCTTATGTACTTTTTCATTAGAAAACGATTGACATAAATTTTAGAACGCTAACATGAACCGTTCTCAAGATATTGTACACTTTTAAAAAAAATTATCAAAAAGTCATATAAAATAAAAAAAAAAATATTTCCTATTGAGAAGCAGGTTCACTTTTCATATGTAATACCATGCGATAAATTGAGTTACATCATTCTCGTGGATCTAGCTCGTTCCATTCATGAAAAAAGATACTTTGAATAATACTTTTGTATTTGAAAGCCAATAGTCATTTATCTGCTGTAAGAATAACTTATTTCTTAGTACATAACGCTTGGCGAGATTTTGGCGACGAATTTGACGGAATGTCGCCAACTTGGCGACTTTTTTTTAATGTTGCCAAATTAACGAAAATCTCGCCAAATGTATAAAAATGACGCTAAATCAATGGAAATGACGACTAATTGTCGAAAATTCAATATCTTGGAAAGAATATTAGTATCTACTATAAGAAAAAATTATTTTTTTTACTGAAAAAGTAGTAAATTCATTACATTATATAAGGAAAGTCATGTGTTGCCCACATCAGATTTTTTTATTATTAAATTGAATTTACTAATGTTGGTTTGAAAAGAAAAATGGTATTGAGAGAGAAAAATATTTATCCATTGTAATTCACCATAGAAGTCAGCTGAGCAGTCATTCATATTAAAATTAAATGCGGCTTTGGTCACTGACATTTGCTACGCAGATGTTACTCAGACGTTCTGGTTCTCAGCTTTTCGACTCATTCACGAATATTATTCTCCTTAGAATATTTCCATATGAAATATTTATTCATAAGAAAAATGCTTAGAAAACGGAAACGACAAATTCTAGGAGAATCTTTCTCGGCCCCTGTATAATTGATACCAGGGCCGGTTCCGGGCCGCTGCCTAGCGGTTGAGAAACATTTATCTTAGTTCCTTTCACTCTCAAATACACACCTCGGCCAGTCCACTCATCGTCAGATGAACGGTCCGCGAATTTAAAATGCTCGTTCCTTTTAGAGCTCCGGTGAACGTGGACAAAACCCAAAACGAATTCGCATGCGAATTTACTTCATACTCACGAACCGAAACTTTATCCTGTTCTAGTACAAGATCGCAGAAATTTGTTAGCCTGCTCAAGATTGGTCTACATAATCGAACCAACCAGATGTTGTTAATTTAAAGTAAATCATAGCTTATTACGTAAACTGAGTGAAGTCATAACCAAAGGTTATATAGACTTCACAGTATTTAAGCACAAGTAGAATAACAATGTAGCAAAGCTACTGTTACCCTATTTGTGCTTAAATGCGTTGCTTAAGTTTTCTTTATCCGTCCCACAGAGTGTTTTTACTTGTTAATGATGTTATTATTAAAAGAGTGTTAGTAGTTGAAGTAACTTCGTAGAAGACTGGTTATTCTAATTGTAAAAATACCTTGTTGTGTTAAATTAATTGATATACCATAGTAAAAAAAATCTAATGTGAGCAGTACATGACTTTCCCTGTAAACTTATATTCATTTTCTCTTTATTTCATTAATAATTCATTAAAATGAGTTTAATTGCACTACTTAACGCGCATAATTAATTGAAATTGCACCGAATTTACACTTTCAAACCAGCTTTCGATTTCATTTAGTAAATATATTCTCAAGACTGGCGTAGCGAAAATGCGAAAAATCTGAAATATATCTAGAACGACTAATCCTAGAGTATAACGGTTGGTCTTATTCTTTTCATCGCCAAAAATTACATATAAAACAGGCATTTAATTGATATATTTGAGCATACGTAGTCTTTTATATTAGATTTTGAAAATTTTTGCCGGCCATTTCGTCAAAGAAGCAGCTTCTTATTTTCCGAATCCTACCAAAATCGAATCAGCACCAGAGTAACCCACAAGTGATTTATCTACCAAATTTGGGGAAATTTGGTCTATTAGTTTTTCAGCTAGAATGGATACAGGCAATTTTCGTGAGCCATTATGCAAAAAAACGCATATTCTTTTTATCCCGAATCGTACCAAAATCCAATCAGCACCAGGGTCATCCACAAGGAACATATTGTATAAAATTCTGTTAATTAGTTCTTGAGTTAGAGTGGATATATGCACTGCATACACACACACACGCACACTCACACTTAAAATACACAAACACACACACTCACACTCAAAATACACAAACACACACACACACACACACTCATACTTAAAATACACACACACACTCACACTTAAATTATACACACACACGCACGCACGCACGCACACACACACAGAGACATACGCATACGCAGACGTCACTGAACAAAAAATTTTTTTTCGTGCTATAGAGGTCCCAAAACGTGTAGATCTGTTGAAAACTCGAGTTGCGATTTTCGGCATGATTCCAATAATTTCCCTATACATTACCATGTATTGCAGGGAAAGTAAAAATCTGATATGAGTAGCACATGACTTTCCCTGCAGATTCATACTCACCTTCTCTTGATTGCTTCAATAATTCATTAAATTCAGTTTAATTGCAACAAAATAACACCCATAATTATTTTCAATAACACTGAATTTGCACTTTTAATTCAATTACTTTCCCTGCAATACATGGTAATGTATAGGGAAAGTATTGGAATCATGCCGAAAATCACAACTCGAGTTTTCGACGGATCTACACGTTTCGAGACCTCTAGAATACGAAAATACCATTTTTAACGTGACGTCTGTGTGTGTGTCTGTGTGTCTGTCTGTCTGTGTGTCTGTCTGTCTGTCTGTCTGTGCAGATTTTGTATCCACTCTAACTAAAAAACTAATGGACCGAATTTCACAAAATTTTGTAGGTAAGTCACTTGTGAGCGGGGCTGGTGCTGATTAGTTTTGGGTACGATTCGGAATAAAAGAATCCGCCTTTTTTTGCGAAATGGCCCGCAAAAGCTTGTATCCACTCTAGCTAAAAAACTAATGGACCGAATTTCACAAAATTCGGTAGATGAGTCACGTATAGGTCACCCTGGTGCTGATTAGATTTTGGTACGTTTCAGAAAAAAATAACCTGCCTTTTTTTGTAGAATGGCCCGCAAAAATTGCCAAAATCTGAACTAAAAAGCTACGTATGCTCAAATATATCCATTAAATGCTTGTTTAATGCGTAATTTTTAACGAAGAAAAGAATAAGACCAACCCCATTACACTAGGACTAGCCGTTCTCGAGATATATTAGTTTTTTTCGTATTTTTCCACTCCACCTTTGAAAATAAGTCCAGTTATCAAATGAAAACGAAAATTGAATTAAAAGTGAATTACATTTAATTGAAATAAATAGAACGTGGCTATAAGTCTGCAGGGAAAGTCATGTGCTGCCCACATCAGATTTTTTTTGTTTTCATTTGGTAATTTTATTTGGTAAAATGGTGTAGCGAAAATACGAAAAAACTAAAATATCTCAAGAACGACTTGCCCTAGAGTAATGAAGTTGATCTTATTATTTTCGTCGTTAAACATTACGTATAATATAAGCATTTATTTGAGATATTTGAAGATATGTAGCCTTTTATTTTTAGATTTAACGGTTTTGAAGGCAAAAAAGAAATGTGATGTGGGCAGCACATGACTTTCCCCGCAGACTTATATGCACGTTCTATTTATTTTAATTAAATTTAATTCACTTTTAATTCAATTTTCGTTCTCAATCGGTAACTGGACTTATTTTCAAAGGTGGCGTAGAGAACATACGAAAAAACTAAAATATCTCGAGAACGGCTAGACCTAATGTAATGGGGTTGGTCTTATTCCTTTCTTCGTTAAAAATCACGTATAAAACAAGCATTAATTGGATATATTTGGCATACGTAGTTTTTTATTTTAGATTTTGACGATTTTTGCGGGCCATTTTGCAAAAAAAGGCAGGTTATTTTTTTCCGAATCATACCAAAATCTAATCAGCACCAGGGCGACCCATATGTGACTCATCTGCCGAATTTTGTAAAATTCGGTCCATTTGCTTTTTAGCTGGAATGAATACAAACTTTTGCGAGCCATTTTGCAAAAAAAGGCAGGTTCTTTTATAACGAATCGTACCCAAAACTAATCAGCACCAGACTCGCCCACAAGTGACTTACCTACCAAATTTTGTTAAATTCGGTAGATTAGTTTTTTTGTTAGAGCGGATACAATATCTGCACAGACAGACAGACCGACACACAGACTGACACCCAGACACCCAGACAGACACACAGACAGACACATAGACAGACACACAGACACACACACAGACGTCATGCTAAAAATAGGTTTTTCGTATTCTAGTGGTCTCGAAATGTGTAGATCCGTCGAAAACTCGAGTTGCGATTTTCGGCATGATTCCAATACTTTCCCTACACATTACCATGTATTGCAGGGAAAGTAAAAGGAATAAGATGATATTACTATTCTGACTCTAAAAGTTTTTATGATGCTTTCAGTAATACTAATGCACTTCAAAGCATAATTTAACACCTCACTTATATATTGTTTTCCTAATAAAAACGTTATATGTCTTAATTTCATGTAAAATTGCGAATATTTGAATTGCATGAAATGTTAGAAATATCGCACTGAATACAAATCCAGAAAATTAAAACAATTAAACGATGACATGTCGCATTTTAACAGAACAGAGCAATTTGAACCCAAAATACCTGCAATTACCAAAAAATCTGATGTGGGCAGCACATGACTTTCTCTGCAGACTTATATTCACGTTCTCTTTATTTTAATTAGACTTAATTCGCTTTTAATTCAATTTTCGTTCTCATTCGATAACTGGACTTATTTTCAAAGATGGCGTAGAGAAAATACGAAAAAACTAAAATATCTCGAGAACGGCTAGTCCTGGTGTAATGGGGTTGGTCTTATTCTTTTCTTCGTTAAAAATTACGTATTAAATAAGCATTTAATGGATATATTTGATCATACGTAGTTCTTTTTTAAATTTTAGCGATTTTTGCGGGCCATTTTGCAAAAAAAGGCAGGTTATTTTTTTCCGAATCGTACCAAAATCTAATCAGCACCAGCGTGACCCACAAGCGACTTATCTACCAAATTTTGTGAAATTCGGTCCATTAGATTTTTTTAGCTAGAGTGGATACAAGCTTTTGCTGGCCATTTCTCAAGAAAAGGCGGGTTCTTTTATCTCGAATCGTACCTAAAACTACTCGGCACCAGATTCGCCCACAAGTGACATACCTACCAAATTTTATGAAATTCGGCCAATTACTTTTTCAGTTAGAGTGGATACAAAATCTGCACAGACAGACAGACACACAGATACACAGACAGACACACAGACGTCACGCTAAAAATAGTGTTTTCATAATCTAGAGGTCTCGAAATGTGTAGATCCGTCGAAAATTCGAGTTGCGATTTTCGACATGATTCCAATACTTTCCTTATACATTACCATGTATTGCAGGGAAAGTAAAAAAAAAAGGTTCTTTTTTTTTTAATGGTTCTAAAATCTAATAAGCACCAGGATAACCTAAAAGTGGCTTATCTACCAAATTTTGTGAACTTTGGCCAATTAGTTTTTCAGTTAGAGTGGATACAGACAATTTTTGCTGGCCATTTCGCAAAAATAAAAACGCCGGTTCTTTTATCCTGAATCGTATCAAAATCTAATCACACCAGGGTTATTCGCAAGGGACTTACCAAATTTTATGTAATTCGGTCATTTAGTTTTTAAGTTAGAGTGGATACAAAATATGCACAGACAGACAGACACACACACACACACACAGACACATACACAGACACACACACACACACATGCACACACACAGACGTCACGCTAAAAATAGTTTTTTCGTGTTTAGAGGTCTCAAACCGTATAGATTCGTCGAAAATTCGACATGCGATTTTCGACACAAGTCCAGTACTTTCCCTATACATTACCATGTATTGCAGGGAAAGTGAAAGGAAACATTTATCTTTTTCTACGAATTATTCACTGTAATTTAAATTAAAATAAATTGTCTACTAAATTAAACAAATTAAATGAGGAAAGTTTGTAGGAAAGCCATTTATTGGTGACATTAAAGTTTTTTAATGGCTTCTAAATTTTGGATAGATGTCGAAGAAGTCATGATAAACTTTGAAAAATGATCTCTTTAAGAGTTTCTTGAAGTTTCTGGAGAAACTGAGTAGGGGATAAGTTGTATAATCTTTAAGTTATTGAACATTTATCTAATAAACGGCGATCCAGTTGAAATATAGGGAATTTCAAAACTTTGAAATATGCCCTGTCAAACTTGGAGAAACTGAATTTAGAATGATAAAATATTGGAGGAAAACCGCATTCAGTAAATGCAGTTATGTGAAAGATTTGGAGTAAATATAATACTTTGTTTTAAAGTATGAAGCACGAGAAACAGAACATATAAGTAAAAAATAATGTTATATTCACGTTCATGAATGTCAAGTAATTACCATAAAATTATTATCTAAAAGATCTATGCATTTATATAATTATAATTTACTATCAATCATTGGAAAATTGGCAATAGTTGAAAAATAATATATAAATTGGAATTAAACCACATTTTTCGCATAACATCCTTTTGGCTCTATAATTAAAATCGTAGCAACGAATAAAACTCTGATGAAAATTAGAAAAAAAAAATATTCGTTACATTTTGGACGAATATACAATTGCGAATGTGGCAAAATAAAGATATGTCAAAATATAGATATGGCAAAATATAGTTAAAAGATTATGTTCCGTTTGCAGAGATATCAGCATCAATGGAAAGGTTCCCAAATAATCCTAACTAGTTCGATTAGTAAACTCTTTTGAAGGGAAGAGGCTTGTTAATATAGAGTATAGTAAGACTGGATTGCTTTTAAGATTTATGTGCTACTTGCTTTCAGGTTGTTAGGTTCTTAGTTTTATTTGTTAGAGAAATATATTTTGTTTGAAAAGTTACATCTGGATAGTGAATAAAGTTGTTTTAGGTAATCATTATAACGTGTAAAAATTCGATTGACATACTTAAATATCCTCATTCCCACCAGCGCAGGCCTAAGTGTCTTTATTTTTAGTATTTCGCTGTTTGGTGTGAAATTCCTTTAACCGTCCTTATTTGAATCTTTTGCAGCTCTCTGCTTGCCCCTTTGCTAACCAAAACATTTAACAGGATCCACCAAAAGGAGTTGTCAACAGTCTTGCTCAGACCAACCACCCTACCATACGAACACTACGTTGGTTGGTAATACTTATTGCTTTGCATTTTTGTAATAGTCATCCTCAAATTTAGAAGGATTAGTCATGCCTCTTTTCATAGCCACATGAAGTTTTTACAGTCTTGGTGATTAATTAAATACAGCGCTTCATTGCCTGTATTTCGCAGGGAATAATACTAAAATATCGTCCTTCACAAGTACGTCTTTTCCCACAATGCCTTGGTGTATGGCCTTTATGAACACAGACATGATAGGTCACTAATATAATGATTGTCTGTTCCAGACGATTAATTGGGTATAGTCACTTGCATTTCGTCAGGTATGGGCCTAATAACTTATTTACTATATTGGTCCTTAGCTGTATTTCCAAGAAGATATAGAACTTAAGGTTGATAAAGTCCTTCATCATAATGCTTTCTTTTTATACCTCAGATAATCTTCTGGTGGCTATTCTTGTAGTTAACAGAATGAGGTGAGGAAGCTCTCAATATGTCATATGAAAGCGACAAGGAAGACTACGGGAAACAACACGATACTATTTTACGTCGTCTAAAATTTGATGTAGATGACTACACTCAACTCATCTACATCAATGGTCGATAATGTAGATGACAAACACTCAACTCATAAAGTGACAGACATTATGAAATTACCCAAAACACTCGGACTCTAAGAGACCGTATTTCAAAACAATGCAGAACACCAAGGAATTTCTGGTGATGGATGAGCTTGTACTGTTTGTTCTCTTCTGTCACACGTAAGTGGTGGTGTGCATGCTCAAGCCAGTCACCGAGAGAAATAAAACTACTTATGAATATGAAAAAAGGCAAGAGCATGCCACAATAATGCCACGATCAACCTTTAAAGGCTACCAAATGTAAAAATAAATGTATTCTGTTTTATATGATGGAGTGGTTGGGCTAAGCATGGGTAAAATCGAAAGTGTTTCCCCACTCTCTTAGCTAAGATGTAAAGTAACTGTTTTGGTCGGAAAAGAGGTTAAATAAGACGAGAGAAGAAAAAGTTCAATTTAAGATGGTTAAAAGGCTTTCACACTAAATAGCGAAATACCGAAAATCGGTCTTCCTGCGGAAGGTGAAGTTTGTTGAAAAACGTGACTCAGTTTTAAGTGTCACGCAGTGACACGATGCGAGGGCACCATGTTACACACCATGTAAGGCAATTGTAAGGCACCATGTAAGGCAAGAAGATGTAAGGCAAGAAGATGTAAGGCACCATGTTACAGAAATGATTTCAAGAGCTGGATATCCCAGTGGTTAAGGAATTGCATTCAGAGGACCCGAGTTTAATTCCCGGCTCTAAGCAAACTATCCCCGTGTTTACGCGGAATACGTTTTGTTAAATTGTCGAGGGGATCTTAAATTAATTGCGTTTTGTCAAGGAATGGTATAGTATATATGGTTTAGTCCATTCCACTTGGCGACAAATTTGATGCCTTTTTTAAAATGCTGCCGAATTGGTAAAAATGAAGCAAAAGGACGTAAAACGTTGTCAGAAATGTACATATGGTAATGTTCTGAGGTCTATCTTACGATATTATTATTTAATCCGTGTATTATTATTTGTAAAGTGGATTAGTGATCTTTAAATGTCTTAACAAATGATGTAGTTAAGCGATTAATATGCATTTATTATGCATTAATATGCATTAATATGCATTTATTTCTTATTCATTAGCATTCTATATTCATTAGCACATAACAAATTGATAATAATATCCTCCACATGACATACTTTTTCATAAACCTAAAAATAAAATAAAATTAAATAAAATAAAATATAAGGAATTGATATCCCTCAAAAGAAAATATCTGAAGTAGACTACAAACTTTCAAACTAGACTACATCCAAGACCAGCTTCATTCTTGACTACATCCAAGACCAGTCTCATTCCTGACTACATTCGAGACCAGTCTCGTTCTTAACTACATCCAAGACCAGTCTCATTCTTGACTACATCCAAGTTCAAAACAAATGTTATTTGTACTATAGAAAATGCTAAGATATAATATCTTCCATACTTTTTTCATATACTAATTTAAAAAATAGTTAGATTAAATATCAACTTCCATATATATAAATAATGCTTTTCTTGTAATGCCTAATTTCCTCTTCGCTGAGTTTCACCTACTTGGTAATTTAAAATACTGCTTCTGACGAAGAAAAAATTCCACACAGTTTTATGGATATTTAAAGGAAAGAATAAATGTTTCGACAACATCGAATTTTAGACTGCATATAAATAAAACTGTTGTGCTAGTTATATGTGGATATTCAAGTGGAAGAATAAATGTTTTAGACCACATCAAAGTTAAAAAAATTCTGATGTGGGCAACACATGACCTTTCTTATATAATGCAATGCATTTCCGTCTTTCACAGTTAAAAAATCCTCAGTACAGTGTTTCTGAAGTTGAATTGTACATTTGGCACTTTTCCAGATGATAACATGTAAAGCTATTTAGTACCCAATTAACTTATATTTCATGGAATTCTAAATTAACAATTATCAATATTGATAGCAACCTTAATAAGCAGTATAGTCCATATATTAAAATATTTTAATAATTAATTCATCAATTGGGCGTCATTTCTGACTATACTTTCGTGAGTCTGGAACTAAATATTGCCAAGTTGGCTATATTTTGCTAGATTACTTGCCAAGTTCGACATACGCATCGTTAAGTGTTATAAACAAACGCAAAGAAGAGCATTTCTTATGTAGTAGAAGGTATGCACGTCGTATGTCGAACGTTACATGTCGGAATTAAAAAATTGCAAAGCATTGCTTCCTATTTACTTCATTTTTATCAATTTGGTGACATTTCTATCAATTTGGCGACATATTCGTCAATCTGGAGATATTTGAAAATGTCGTCAAGTTTGCGACATCCCGCCAATAATTTTGTCGGGCATTACGGACGGACGGCGAAATAGGTTATTCTTACAATCGTTCCAAGATATTCAATTTTCTTCAATTAGTCTTCATTTCTATTAACTGAGCGTCATTTGTATCAATTTGGCGACATTTTTATTAATTTGGCGATATTTTCGTCAATTTGGCAACGTTTAAAAAAGCCTCTCCAAGTTGGCGATATACCGCCAAATTCGTTGCCAAAATTTCGTCAAGCATTTTGGATGGATAAATAGGTTAATTTTTAGAAGGTAAACTACTAAAGGGATTCAAATACAAAACTATTACCCAATGTACCGGGTGATTCAAAAGTCAGGGAACATTAATAATTCATGAACTAAGATAAATAAATGCCGTTTGCACACAAAAAGAAAATGGAAATGAAACCGGATTTTTTGCAAAAAAAAAAATGATTGTTAGTACAATTTACATTTCTATCAATAGATGGTGCTGTGTTAGGTACCTAGTTTACATTACATAGATAAGATATCAGATTTAGCTACAAATGTTCAATGTGCCGTCCGTCATTCAACAGTACAGCTGTCAGACGAGGCACAACACTGTTCACAGCATTAAAGGTGAGGGTCAGTAAATCCTCTGTTCTATCCTCGCTTTGTTAACTTTCGCGGCACACGATTTTCGTCGAAATTCTCCTCAAACTGTTGCGAAATATTTTCTGATAGATAAAATGCAATGCTTAGATTATATTAAAACTAAATTTAATTACCCAATAAAACATAGAGTATATTTTTTATTTTAATTCAAAATATTTTTGGTGCCGCCATCTGTTGTAATTTAATTCATACCGACTATTTTTATTTTTTAATGAACATTTTTGAATGTTTATTCCTTCTAATACGCTATTAAATACAAGAGATCATATATAATAATGTCACAATCACGGAAACGTAATTGAACTTGGACTTGAAAACAAAGGAACTTGAAGACAAAACTGCAGTCCTCAGTGATGTACATTCAGATCTCCTTATCAAATTTATAGAATGAGAAATTATGGATTATATGATCTGTTTTTGTATTTAATACTGTATTATAAGGAATACAAAATTTAAAAATGTTCATTAAAAAATGAAAATAATCGGTATGAATTAAATTACGACAACAGATGGCAGTACCAAAAATATTTTGGATTAAAATAAAAAATATATTCTATGTTTTATTGGGTATTAAATTTAGTTTTAATATAATCTAAGTATTGTATTTTATCTTTCAGAAAATATTTCACAACTGTTTGAGCAGAATTTCGGCGAAAAATAAATTTGTGCCGCGAAAGTTAACAAAGCGCGAATAGGGCAGAAGATTTACTGACGCTCACCCTTAAATAACATTTCTTTCGGTATGGCCGACACGTGTTGCCGGATGGCATCTTTCAGTATTGCCAATGATGCTGGTTGGTCGAATTTTTGACACTTTTGACTTCAGGTATCCCTAAAGCCAAAAGTCACAGGGTGTCAGATCGGGAGATCTGGGTTGCCATGCATGTGGAAACGATCGACTGAGATCACGATCCTCCCAAAATATGTAATATAGTGCCATCTGTTGGTAGAAATATAAATTATACTAACATTAATTTCTTTTCTTGACAAAAAAAAAATTCGGCTTTATTTCCATTCGTTCTGTGCAAACGACATCTATTTATCTTTATTAGTTCATGAATTATTAATTTTGTCCTGACTTTAGAATCAGTCGGTATACAGGGTGTCCCACAAAGTTTGAAACGCGCTTTAATTCTTTACCTGTTGAAGATAAGTGGGCAATGTAAATTGCAAAAATGTTCAAAGTAAGGTAGGAAATAAGACTACGTTGATGAAATAGTCCTCCCATTAATTTAAAAAAAATTACACATTTTAAGTTTTTATACGATTCCCCTTAGACAAATTTAGCCAATTTTACTCAAATTATTATTTTAGTCAAATTTAGTCAAATTTTTATTTTTAATGCAACAAGATCATTAAAAAACCCCGCATATCTGTATCTTTAAAATCAACTGAATTATGATAAAGGAAAAAATCTGACTTATGCCACTTTTCCGTACCATGTGAAAGGCTGTTTCATCAGTGAAAATAGGGATCATAAACATTAACAACATTTAAAAAACTCTCCAAGTTTGCGGTATCCCGCCAAATTCGCCGCCAAAATTTCGCCAAGCATTGTTTATGAAGAAATAAGTAAGTCTTTTGGTAGATAAATGACTAATGGCTTCAAATTACAAAGCTATTGCCCAAAGTGTCTACTCTCGTGAATGGAATGAGCTAGATCTACGAGAATGATGGTATTAAATTTATCGCATAATATTACATATGAAAAGTGAACAGATTTTACAATAGTTAATATTTTTTTTTAATTTTATGTTATTTTTTGATAAATTTATTTGAAAAATGTGCAATATCTAGAAAACGCTTCAAAAGAGAGTTCTAGAGAGCGTTCTAAAGTTTATGTTAATCGTTTTCTAAATGAAAATTACGCAAGAAATGATTATTTACGTAACTTTATTGACTGTTTTAATATTTTGATGATTTCTTTTTAAATTTCATTTCAGAATTTAGGAGGGTTTTGAACATTCAATTGCGTGTGAAAACAAAAGACTTTCAGTATTCACTGATTATGATTTTTGTACCAAATTTTGTTCAGATCGTTTGATTCGTTCGCGAGATATCATCCCCACAGACTCACTGACACACACACATATTTTCACACACACACACACACGCAAGCACACACACACACACAGACATCACCTCAAAAACGTCTGATTCGTGTTCAGGGATGCTTGAAACGTGCTCTCTCGTCGAAAACTCGAATTTGAATTTTCGACCCCGTCACAATATTTTCTTTATACTTTATACTATGTGCGTATATAAGGAAAGTAATAAATATGTTTGTTCACTGTTCCACAACTAACGGTTTAAAGGCATTAGTGCTATTCATCTGTACTGTTGGTAATGTGAACAGAATTATCTTTTTATCCCTACAATACCGTAATATAGTGTAGGAGAAAATATTGGAATGGAATCGAAAATTGGAAATCGAGTTTTCGACGAATCTACACGTTTCGGGCATTCTAGCGAATATACTACTTTTAGCTTGACGTTTGTATGTGCGTGTATCTGTGAAATGTACGCATCCAAATTAGCTTCAAAACTATACGACAGAATTTCCCAAAATCTGTTACGTTATTCATTTATAGGTTATCCTGGTGAATTTATTCTTTTGTACATTTACTTCGTAAGGTTTGCATGTGAGGTGCTCATGCGAGGGCGTAAGCTGAACTAGAAAATTTCGCCCTGACCCTATTTCTTCACATCTCAGATGTTCTTTGATGGATAATATGTTACAAACAACACCTCAGACTATTCTTTTACGCGAGCCACACTTAACTTTTGATAAAAAGTATTTCGATCACCCCTAATGTACGTCTCTAAAAATGTTCTACTCGTTAAATTAGAATACTATTAAGAATTAAGTTTTTTAGATAAAGTAATTTAAATCAGACGATACAAGTTTCGAATTATTCATATTTGTGCAACTTATTCTTCTTCGACCCTGATCGTCCGACCTACCAAAAAGGTATAAGGTGACTGTTTGGACGGCCGGAAAGTGCCACTCAGTTTAGACCGCAACCCGGTGGGGGAGGCATCTACAGGGACCGTACCCTCCTTCCACTACCACCAACCTCTCGGAAGGACCTACGGACTCACATGTTTAACGTGATCATACTCCGCGTGAACACGGCGGCAGTTTTAGCAGTGACGGGAATCGAACTCTGGCCGACCGAGTGCAATTCCCGCGCGCTAATCACTGGGTTGTCGCGCCCCATATTTGTGCAACTAAGTGTTCAAAGTTCCATTTAATAATTTCAATTTAACCTGCAATCCTTACTGGAGGAGCAGTTTACTTACATGCTTGAACTGCGGCGCCGACTTTGTGGTTTCGAGATGTTTTTGAACACCTAATAATTTTGTGCATATTTAGTTGGAAAAATTTATACATACATACATGAATTCTGTTTCTGTTATTAATTCTTTCAGTTTTTCATTATTCATTCCCTGTTTACTATATATAACGTCGCGTGCATAGATATTTCCCCCCTCAGACTGTTTATTGTAACCTGAATACAAGATTATTAACTTGGGAAAATGTCGGGAATGATTTGAAGAGAAATGTGTTGACATTTTTGACATTGGTAAAAGTACCAAAAAATAAATTTTACATTTTGTGATATTTTTAAAAAGATTGTTGAGTTGGAAATTCATTCAGTATCTCTATACTAAATTATAATAATAATAGTCTACTGAAGCAAAATGAATGAAATAAAAAATTATATAGAGAAAAAAAAACCTTTTTATGCACGTAACTATTTACATTTCAGACATCTTATTGTGCAAGATAATCTGATCGAATGAGATTTAACTGAAACTTAAATTCTATGAAAAATGTATGGACCATTCGAGTTAAAATTCCGGAACAACCCAATAATTTTTTAAGCGGCGACAATGTCTTGGACATAGTGTTTCTTTCAGGACTGTTTGGCCGGGGGGAATGAAACTATAGGGGGGGGGGCGGAAGTTTTCTATTTGCCCTATATAAATATATCTAAATGCTGTCAGATAAATAGAGACTAGGTTATCATAAAATGTCTCCTGGGGGTGACCCCCTCCCTGGATATATGCCTAAAAGAAACACTGCTTGGACATGGCGTCACATTCCTTTCTATGAAATTAAAATCGATATAATCTGAATGAGCCGAACTTAGTACTTGATAAATAAGATCGATTCAGAAACATCAACGCCTTACTGTTTGAAAAATTCAATTTCCACCCTGAGCGTTTTATTATTCTCACTCATCTTCTGTAATGGAAAATTTATCACTGTAGCCTCTTTTCGAGAACACTGCGATGCATTCAATGATTCCTCTCTCCTTGACACTGATGCTGATTAATGCGCTATAGCTTGGGTGTTCTGAACATAACCATTCCTCATGAATATTGGAGTGTAGGCACGTATAAGTGCGTTGCTCGTTTGATTAAAATTGATTTTGGTGCGTTTTATGAATTGATTTTTGAACCCGTTGTTTTCCCTTTTTGTATAAGAATGAATGTAGGAGTCATCCTTTCATTTATGAATTGTTAACAATATATAAAACTGATAAAAAAATCTGATGTGGTCAGCACATGACTTTCCTTATATAATGCAATGAATTTACTTCTTTTACAGCAAAAACAATAGGTTATTCTTATAGTTGATACTTATATCCTTTCCAAGATATTGAATTTTCATCAGTCAGTCGTCATTTTCATTGATTTAGCGTCATTTTTATCAACTTGGCGGGATTTTCATTAATCTGGAAACATTTAAAAAAGTTGCCGACATTCCGCCAAATCCGTCGCCAAAATATCGCAAAGCGTTATGGACGAAGAAATAAGTTATTCTTACAGCAGATAAATGACTATTGGCGTTCAAACACAAAATTATTACTTAAAGTATCTTTTTTCATGGATGTAACGAGCTAGATCCATGAGAATGATGTCACCCAATTTATCGCATGGTATTATATATAAAAAGTGAACATGTTTCTCAACAGGAAATATACTTTTTTAATTTTATATAACTTTTTGATAATTTTTTCAAAAAATGTGCAATATCTCGATAACGGTTCATGTTAGCGTTCTAAAAGTTATGTCAATCGTTTTATAATGAAGAATTACACAAGAAATGTCTATTTGCGTAACTTTATTTTTGATTTTTTGACGATTTTTTCAAAATTTCACTCGAAAATTTAGGAGGGTTCTGAACATTCGATTGTGTATAAAATCGATAGACTTCCAGTGTTTACGGATTGTGACTTTTGTACCAAATTTCGTTCGAATCGATCCATTCGTTCGTCAGTTATCGTCTCCACAGACTCACTGATACACACACACACACATACTTTCACACACACACACATACTTTCACACACACACACACACACACATAGATATCACTTCAAAAATGTTTGATTCGTGATAAGGGATGCTTGAAACGTGCTCTCCCGTCGAAATATCGAATTCGAATTTTCGACCCCGTTACAGTACTTTCCTTTATACATTATGTATATAAGGAAAGTAAAAATTTCATGTGTGCCAGCACAAAGCTTTCCCAATAGTCCCAAATTAATTTTGTATTTATTTCTTTAGAAATTCATTAAATTAAGTTTAATTGCATAAAAGCAACATGCATAATTATTTGAAATGACACTGAATTTGCATTTTTGTGCCAATTTTCGTTTTCATTTGGTGAAAATTTTCGTTTTCATTTGGTGAAAATTTTCGTTTTCATTTGGTTTTCAAAACCGGCGTATCAAAAATGCGAATAAACAGAAATATCTCAAAAACGGCTGGTCCTATTGTAATGGTGGTCCTATTGTTCATCTTATCATTTTCATCGTCGAAAATTACGTATAAAATAAACATTTAATTAATACATTTGTGCACACGTAAACTTTTATTTTAGATTTCGACGATTTTTGCGGGCCATTTCGCAAACAAAGGCAGGTTCTTTTTTTCCCGAATAGCACTAAAATCTAATCAGCACTGCAGTAATTCACAAGTAGTGATTCAGTTACCAAATTTTGTGAAATTTGGTTAATTATTTCTCAGAGTGGATACAGGTAATTTTTACGGGTCATTTCGCAAAAAAAGGGAGGTGCTTTTTATCCCGAATCGTACTAAAATCAAATGAGCATCAGGGGAAACACACTAGTGACGTACCTATAAAATTTTATGGAATTTGGGCAATTAGTTTTTAAGTTACAGTGGATACAAACTCTGTACAGACACACACATAAACACACACAGACACACACATACACACAGACACACACACATAGACACAAACATATACACACAGGCACACACACTGACACACACACACACACACAGACACACACACACAGACTTCACGTTAAAAATAGTTTTTTTTGTTTTCTTGAGATCCCAAAACGTGTAGATCCGTCGAAAACTCAACTTGTGATTTTCGACATGATTCCAATACATTACCATGTATAGAAGGGAAAGTAATAAATAAAACTGATCGTGTGCTTTGGAAGGAGAACTCACGAGTGCTTATATTGTTTTCCGTTTAAGTTATGTGGTTAATAACTAATTCAGGTATGCAAAATAATAGGCTAAAATATACATAGTGTTTCAGCATAATTGATTTCGTACTTCGGCTATTGGTATTTAGACACACATTTTAAATTTGGGCGTTTGTTTATATTATACCCACAATTCATATATTTTATTACCGGTGGGTGATATTTAAAAAGAAAAATAGGGGGTATAACTTTTTATGCTGTATCTTAAGAAAGAATAAGTTTAATTAGAAAAAGTTGCTGTATACAATACAGAAACTAATCTAAAGAAAGAAAAACAGTGCAATAGTCTGCAATGATCATAAAGATATTTACACTAGAAGTAACGTAAAAAATCTGATGTGAATAGCACATGACTTTCCCTGCAGACTCAAATTCGTTTTCGCTTTTTTTCTTTAATTGTTCATTAAATTGGGTTTAATTACTGTGGTGCTATAAAAAGATTATGCAAAGCATAATAATTAAATTAAACTCGTAAACATGGCCGAATATTGTAAATCGTGAAACATTAAATACATTGCATTGTGTGCCGCTTAAACTCACCATATTTATCTTCAGTGCGAGTCCTAGAATAGAATATTTATTAACATAATGCTACTCAATTAATTGCACCTCTTTTTAACTTTAAAAATAACATTATTTATTAACGACATTTGTTTAATTATTAAATTGATTACAATACTTATCATATTATTGCGGAGGACATAGGACATGTGAGATTGGACATGTGGGATTGGACATGTGAGACCAGTAAATTATTATTACTAAGATGTTCTATGACTTGCTACAATAATTAATGGGCACATATCTTCAATTTCGTCTTTGGCCATTGTCGCATAGGTTGATATGTTCAGCATTTTCTTCCAAATAGGATAAAATAATTTGCTATCTAATAGCAGCCCTAGAGCTCCCTTTCCTTATACCACTCCTCATAATAACCCATGTTTATAATAAAATCGCGCTAACTTAATTTAAAACGTATAACTAATTAGAGCTAACTAACTAACTCCAGCGTTGCTCGGGTCCAAAATAAGCGTCTACTAATAAATAATGTGAACACTGAAACCCATTTTGACTTTTCATGAAAACGCGAAGAAAAAGCAACGGGCACGATACGAAATCACATTTAAATGTAAGCTTAAGTTGCTAAGGATCTTATTTGTGTGAAAATCGTGCTAAAATATAAAATAACTATAAAACTAATATAGAAAAAATAAATAACACCGACGTGCATCTATTCGGATTCTGAAATACCTGTGTACTAAATATAATGGTCGTACGACGCTTAGATTTCCTGCCACCCACTCCCTCCAACCCACCCACACACATATTTATTATATTAGAAGACTGGAGCTGATAAATTCCTGCAGTATGTCACGAATCACCGAACAATTTTTCGAACTTTGGAGAAGTCGCCAAATGTCGCTAAATTGGCGATAAATCGCCAAATCTGGCAACCCTTGAACTTCGGCATGTGGAAACCCTAGTTTCACGTCAGGGGAAAGGATGCTTGTACGGGTGCTTTCACCGTCTGGTAGGCGAAAGAGACGAAAGTAGGGGGGGGGGAGGGAGGGACTTTACTGCATTTTACAAGTTTGCAACACTGCCGACGCGGTGGCCGAACGGTCAAGGCAAGCGTTTCCTAGCGATCGTTCGGCCGCTGGGTTGTGGGTTCGAGTCCCACCTTCAGTTATGGATGTTGTGTCGTTGGGCGTGGTTTGACCCTACCCCCACTGATGCGCTGGGGCAACGTCATATGACGGCTAAAAGGTTCACCGTTCTGGCCGGTGTATTGGCGAATGATGAAAGAGTCAATTGCCTGGCCATTTGGAAAAAAAAAAGGTTTACAACACTATTGTATAACTTTCGGCACCATTTCAATACTCGCATCTTTGATTAAAACTGTTTTCGCCTTATCTGTCTGAAACTGAAAAGTAAGAAAAAAGTTTTTAAACAATTTGTTATCGGAACAAAGAGTACAAATACCCAGTAACCTAAGGCGGGACAATTTATAAAGATATCTATTGAATATTTTCTTTGGGTTTTATATAGGAAAAAGGAAATGTTGAATAAAATAAAACTTATGTGACTACAGTTTGTGACCAGTTATCGAAAAGTGCTTCAGGGATTTCCATTTGACGGCTATCGGAAATCCTATACAATGGTGCTTATGTAAACACTGGCAATGTTATTCTACGTCTGAGGTTATATATGACGGAATAACAAATAGAGCAGTTGGTATCACGCTGATCATCAAAGGTTTGTCACGGTTTTCATACGGTACTTTACGTTTTGTTTGTTGAGAGGAATTCAGCCTTATCTGTAGATTTGGTAAATAAATCAAATCGAATGTTCTTATAGCGTTCAATAAAAATGAAAAGAAATCAGATGGAATAAATTCATAAAGATTTTGCGTGATAAAAGAATTGTAAGTTTAAAAGATAAAATATGTATTTTTAGTAATTTTTATTAAATTTTAAAGAAACATGCATGTATAAAATGTAACAGTTTTTCTGATTGTTCCGTATATAACAAAATCAGCAATTTTTGATAGTTTTTAACGCATGATTAGTTTTTAACACTTTACAACAAAGTTGAAAAGTGTTTATGACTTTGTTCATTCAGTCAGTCTGTCTGTCCGTTAGCACGATAACTGCCGTAAAAATGACTTAATCAAAATGAAATTTTAGTATGTTGTTCAGACGGTCTGTAGAACCTATGGGAATATAAATGAATAATATCACCCAATTAGATTTGGATTGAACCCGGGTCGAAAAAATGAAATACATTGAGCCCTATGGGACCTAATTTTTCAAACATTTTTTAAGCGGATTTAAAATTCACAAATTGCTTCGAAAATTTTAGGTAATATTCAAATTGTTCCATAAAATATATAAAAATTTTAGGTAATATTCAAATTGTTCCATAAAATATATATAAAAAAAATTCAGCGAAACGTATTCAGTAGTTTTTTAAATAAAAATTAAAATAATAATTACACCTCTTATATGAAACGATCACGTGACCATGATATGAAACGATCACATGACCCACTTCAAAATGATATATGGCATCCATCTTGTTTCAAAATCGTGATTTTTTTAAGTTCTTTTTAATTCATATTGAGTGTTGTATCCGTCCTAAAACTACTTTATTTTTGATTAAATTCTGTGCATCTACATACTGAAACAACGCAATGACAATATATTTGAGTTTAAATGCTCATCTAAATTTGATTATTTCCACAACTAAGCCTATTTTTCACCTATGTAAAATGTAAACAGCAAAATATATAGAATGAGTTGTATTAGAATTCCTGTATTTTTTTAACACAAAATAATTTAGTCCATGGAGTCTGCATGGCTGATATGAATGAAATATTAATTGATTTCATAAAGAGAAGGACGATTTTTTTCGATGAAGTTTCAAGCATAGAGTTTAATGTTTTGTAGCTCCATGGTCTTAAACAAAATGTTTAAATAAAATAAATTATTATAGTATTGTGATGAATGAAATGAATGGGAGAAAGTTATGAATGAAATCCTGTTTTTATAGAGAGATCCAGGCGTGTTATTTTTTCTATGACGTCATTTGAATTAATTTCAGTTGTTTTCGATGAAGTTTTCAAATATAATAAATTATCGTAGTATTATGATAATTCTAAAACTATTACCGAGGAATGTATAACATTTTAGAGATGTTTAAATCAGGCAATTTATATTTCAATGCCGTCATTTGAATGAAGTTCATTTTTTTCGATGAAGGTTTAAGTTTTCAAATATAATAAATTAATGCAGTATTGTGATAAGTTTCAAAATATTAACGAGGAATGTATTGCATTTTAGACTTGTTTAAATAAAATTACATTGAAGTTGGAAAGTGTTTCATAATCAATGCTTTAAGCATGATTGATCTTTCTTGTTTATTATTACTAATTATACTGAACTAATTATGAAATTCTCTTCATTTAAGGTGAAAAGTTCCAAGTGTATTTATCGCAATTTTAAAATTAAAAGACATGCGGATTTGTCAAATTTCTTAATTCTTTTGCTGAATGAGTCCCCTTATTTTTATATTGTTACGAACGAGCAAAATTCTCTCTGGAGTCTGCTCAATGAAGTTTTTTTTTGGAAACCAGACGAAGAAAGCACCTATACAGGCAACTTTTTCTATGACTTGAATCTAGGGTTATCACATGCTGAAGCTCGGAAGGGGTTTTCCAGATTTGGCGATTTATCGCCAATTCTGCGAAATTTGGCAACTTTTCTAAGGTTTGAGAAACACCTCGAAATAATGAATATTCTACGAGATTTCTAGAAGAGAGTCTATAGACAGTCTATAAACCGAATCATCACTCAGTTGGAGAGCAGATGACGTGATACGAGCTGTCTATGTTTTGAAAATACTAGCTGCTGTTTTGTGAAACGACTTTCGTCAATGTTTTTAGAATAATATCGGTTATTTTGTGAAATTAGTGGAGCATGTAAGTGCTGTTTAACTGTATATTGTTCTTGGTTATGCTGTGCTTGTACATAAACGTGTTAGTTATCCAGAAATTTGAACTCATGCTTGGATCCTGAGCGTACAACCACAATTTTAGAGGATACGTCGTAACAATATTATTTCATTTAATAAATAAATAAAAATAAACATTACTCTCTAGTTTGAATTAGTCTGCTAACATTTATATCAAACATAGCGCCGAGTTTGAGTTTTATACGTTAACATGCACGATGTTTTAAAGATTTAGATTACTATAACGGTCACTTGTCTGACACATTTAAAGCCCTAGTGTAATTACTGTCATAACAGAGCATTTATCAATTTAGCTCTATTTTTTGAAAAATTGCCAGAACGCATATTTCATAATTTCACATATTTTAAATAAATGTACTCGTCATTACTAATTCATTTTCGAAATTTATCAGAGCATGTAATACGAAATTTAAATAAACTTTGATCAATACAGTATATTTTGTTTCACTCGGACATCCAATTATGTATGACAAAGCGGGTTTTCAAAGTATATTTATAACTATATAACTTGGTATTTGATTATATTTTTTAATTATTATGGAAATAAATATGCCTTAAAGTTCAATGGTAAACAAATAAAGTATATTTAATTGCAAATTAAAAAGTTGGTGGCTGTTTCTAAATAACTTGTTGGCAGTCTGAAAGATATTAAGACATTATCACAATTAATATGTACTTTACAAGTAAAAATTTACATTTTTACTTTCTCATGCTCTAAAATATTATCTCTGTATATCAGTGATTCCTGACCTTCTACTTTCCCTACAATGCATGGTAATGTATAGGGAAAGTATTGGAATTGTGTCGAAAATCGCAATTCGAGTTTTCGACGGATCTACGCGTTTTCAGACCTCTAGAACATGAAAAAAAAAATTTTTTTTTAGCATGACGACTCTGTGCTTGTGTACCTCTCTGTGTATGTGTATGTGTGTCTGGGTGTGTTGTTGTTGTTGAGACTCAGACCGTCCGACCTACCAGAAAGGTGTAAGGTAACTGTTTGGAAGTGCCACCCAATTTAGACCGGAACCTAGTGGGGGAGGCATCCACAGGGCCGTACGCTCCTTCCCCTATCACCAACCTCTCGGAAGGACTTGCGGACCCACATGTTTAACGTGATCGTACTCCGCGTGAACACGGCGGCAGTTTTGGCAGTGGCGGGAATCGAACCCGGGCCTACCGAGTGCAACTCCCGGTCGCTAACAACTGGGCTACCGCGCCCCTTGTGTCTGAGTGTGTGTCGTCTGTGCAATGTATGTATCCAATAACTCAAAAATTAATTGATCAACTTTTATAAAATTGTATAGGTAAGTCACGTGTTGGTTACCATGGTGATAACTAGATTTTGATACGATTCGGGATAAAAGAACCGTTTTTTGTGAAATGGTCAGCAGAAATCGTATGTTTCTACTTTAGCTAAAACGTAATTGACCAAATCTCACGAAATTTGGCAGATAAGTTACTTGTAGGTTACCCTGGTGCTGATTAGATTTCGGTGCGATTAGGCAAAAGGAATCTACCTGTTTTGTGACATGGCCCTCAAAATTCTTCAGAATTTAAAATAAAAGACTGCGTATGCTCAAATGTATCAATTAAATTCTTATTTTATACGTAATTTTTGACGATAAAAAGAATACGAGACCAACCCCATTACTCTGGGACTAGTCTTTCTCTAGATATTATAGTTTTTTTTTTTGCATTTTTTTAACGCCCACTTTTGAAAATACGTCCAGTTAACAAATGAAAACGAAAATTGAATTGAATCTGCAAATTTAGTGTTACTTTAAATAATTATGCGCGTTACTTTGTATAGTTAAGCTCAATGAATTGTTGAAGAAATAAAGATCAAATGTTTTTGAGTCTGTAAGTAAAGTCATATTCTGCCCACATCAGATTGTTTGGTTTGAATGAATTTTTGAAACATTTCGTTAAAATTTGGAACCTCCCCCGTCCCCTCTGGCTATAACACATTAGGTTCGACAGGGGTTATTACGAAAGAACAACAACAGCAACAACAAAAAAAAAACACGTAAATCAGTTATAGAGTTTATCTGAAATAATAAAATATGTCTGCCGGTTTGTCTATAAGTATCGTCTGTAACAGAAAATCTAAGCGTACTGCAATGGAATTTGATATTAGGGTACCTCGGCTCCCGAGAAGTATCTCCTAGTCTAAAAAGTCAAGTTAGATTTCTAGTTATTTAATGGATCACTATCTTGAGCGATTTTTGTACAAATCGGTTTCTTATTGTTCGAAAATATTATTGCAGAGTTTCGATCAGAACATTACCATCAAAATCAAAGAAGTCTATTTCAAAAGCGTTTTAAACGGAATACATATTATGAACAGTTGCACTTTCCTGGAGTTAAAACACACACACACACACACACACACACACATATACATATATATATACTTTTCGTGTTTTGAAGACGTGATCGATTTCAAATTCCCGACATTGAAAATTTATCCACTAACAATACGAGTTTCATATATTAACAAAATATATATTGAATATTATACACTAATCCAAAACAAAAACTATGTTTCCAATGTCATCTGTTCATTAATTATGATTTTTATAAAGCATTAATACTTCATTGTTCGAATAGCTTAAATTTCTCGCTATTCAGAGCATGCGTATTGCAACGGAACACAACCGCGAGAGGATCCTACACAAATCGTTCACTATTTACAATTCGTTCTGAATTCTGTGTGTTAACGTCTGCGTGTGTCATTTGAAGACGTTGTGGTTTGATGTTTTTTAACAAATTACTTCTGTATTAATTTTATGTATTGATATTTGGCTCATTTTGATTTGTGCTGTTTTAATGATTTTGTATTATTTCATTAGAGTGTTTATAATCTTCATTTAGTCTAAACTTGGCGATTTACATTTCTATTAATAATTCAACTTTTTGAATAATGGTTTTGGTAGTATGATTTGTCATATTTAATTCCCTTGAGCTATTTTGATTAGGGTTTGAATTTAAGATTGTTTAATTAAATTTCACTTTTTAACAGATCTAAAATGGAATTTAAGGTAGGGATTCATTTATCCAGTATTAGCCTAGTCGATTTTTGAAATATTCCATGAATGTAAAGAATCTCTGCTTTAAATACCGGATAACGTGATATATTTTGTAGTTATTTAAGCAGTCTAATTATTTAAGTAGTATTAAAATAGTATTTGTCGCACCCAATCTGCTTTGACTCATTTAATTCTTTCAGTGAACCTATACCAACCACTGCAATGAAAAAGAAAATCTGATGTGGGCAGCATATGACTTCCCTTATATAATGCAATGAATTTACTACTTTTACAGTAAAAAAAAATAGATTATTATTATGGTAGATGTTTATATTCTTTCCAAAATATTGAATTTTCCTCAATGAGTCGTCATTTTCATTGATTTAGCTAGCGTCATTTCTATCCATTTGGCGAGTGTTTCGTTAATTTAACAACATTGAGGAAAGTTGCCAAGTTGGCGACATCCCACCAAATTCGTCGCCAAAATCTCGCCAAGCGTTATGGACGGAGAAATAAGTTATTCTTACATCAGACAAATGACTATTGGCTTTCAAACACAAAAGTATTACTCAAAGTATCTTTTTTCATGAATGGAACGAGCTAGATCTACGAGCATGATGTTACAAATTTATCGCATGGTATTACATATGAAAAGTGAACATGTTTTTCAATAGTAAATATTTTTTAAAATTTTATATGATTTTTTGATAATTTTTTGAAAAATGTGCAATATCTCGAGAAAGGTTCATGTTAGCGTTCTAAAATTTATGTCAATCGTTTTCTAATGAAAAATTACATAAGAAATGTCTATTTGCGTAACTTTATTAGAGGTTTTGATTTTTTGACGATTTTTTCAAAATTTCACTCGAAAATTTAGGGGGGTTCTGGACATTCGATTTCATATAAAAACAATAGGTTTCCAGTGTTTACGGATTGTAATTTTTGTACCAAATTTCATTCGAATCGGTCCATTGGTTCGTCAGTTATCGTCTCCACAGGCTCACTGAGACACACACATCACTTCAAAAATGTTCGAGTCGTGATCAGGGATGCTTGAAACGTGCTCTCCCGTCGAAAACTCGAATTCGAATTTTCGATCCCGTCACAATACTTTCCTTATACATTATTGTATGTAAGGAAAGTAATAATTAAATTTCGAAATGATAACTAATGTAACTAGCCGACAACAAAATTTCATATAAAAGAAAGATTTTAAAGTTATCAGGGTGCTAATATTTCATATAGTATAACGATTCTACTGGTAAAAATGTAGATATCATTTATGTGCTAAAAATGCATAAAATAAAACCATACAAGTAACAAAACATATTTACAATAAATTACATGGGGCGCGGTAGCCCATTGGTTAGCGCGCTGGAGTTGCACTCGGTAGGCCCGGGTTCGATTCCAGGCACTGCCAAAACTGCCGCCGTGTTCATGCGGAGTACGATCACGTTAAACATGTGGGTCCGAAAGTCCTTCCGAGAGGTTGGTGGTAGGGGAAGGAGGGTACGGTCCCTGTGGATGCCTCCCCCACTGGGTTCCGGTCTAAATTGGGTGGCACTTCCCGACCGTCCAAACAGTTACCTTACACCTTTCTGGTAGGTCGGACGGTCTGGGTCTCAACAACAACAACAATAAATTACATAGCATAATTACAATAACATAATTACGGTAAATTTGCAATTGTACGAACTTCTAAAGTAGAATAATATCCTACACTAGAATGTATGGCCTTCATACGACGGAATTCAAAATTTGCAAATCATTACCTACCATTTGGCGTCATTTTTATCAATTTGGCGATGGATTTGAGATTGCTGTAAAGTTTCCTGCTCAATTTGTAGCCTATATGCTCCGCTTTTCCTTTTCGAATTTTTTCCCAAAGATTCTTGACTTTGATAACGCTATCTTCTCACTCGTTCTCTGTTTAACCGACGTTTCTTTTCCTTTCTATTGTCTTCATTTTCCACTGGCTATCACCTTTGTGAAATAAAATTTGTTTTGAATGTCAAAAACTTTTTCTTTTGTTCAATATTTTAAATATAAATTTAAATCTGCTGACATTATTTAAAGGAAAAAAAAATCTGATGTGAGCTGCACATGGCTTACATTATATATTGCAATGAATTTACTACTTTTACAGTAAAAAAAAAAATAGATTATTTTTGTAGTAGTTATTTATATTCTTTCCAAGATATTGAATTTTCGTCAATGAGTCGTCATTTTCCATGTCGTCATCATCAATGAGTCATTATTGATTTAGCGTCATTTTTATCCATTTGGTGAGTTTTTCGTTAATTTAGCAACATTTAAAAAAGACGCCAAGTTGGCGACATTCCACCAAATTCGTCGCCAAAATCTCGCCAAGCGTTATAGACGAAGAAATAAGTTATTCTTACAGCAGATAAATGACTATTGGCGTTCAAATACAAAAGTGTTACTCAAAGTATCTTTATTCATGAATGGAACGAGCTAGATCCACGAGAATAATGTCACCCAATTTATCGCATGGTATTACATATGAAAAGTGAACATGTTTCTCAATAGGAAATATTTTTTTTATTTTATATGACTTATTGATAATTTTTTTGAAAAATGTGCAATATCTCGAGAACGGTTCATGTTAGCGTTCTAAAATTTATATCAATCGTTTTCTATTGAAAAATTACATAATAAATGTCTATTTGCGTAACTTTATTAGCGGTTTTGATTTTTTGACGATTTTTTCAAAATTTCACTCGAAAATTAAGGGGGGTTCTGATCATTCGATTGCGTATAAAAACAATAGGCTTCCAGTGTTTACGGATTGTGATTTTTATACCAAATTTCGTTCGAATCGGTCTGTTCGTTCGTCAGTTATCGTCTCTACAGTCTCACTGACACACACACACACACACATACACACATACTTTCACACATGCACACATACTTTCACACACACATGCACACATACTTTCACACACACACACACATACTTTCACACACACACACAGACAGCACTTCAAAAATGTTTGATTCGTGATCAGGGATGCTTGAAACGTGCTCTTCCGTCGAAAACTCGAATTCGAATTTTCGACCCCGTCTTAATACTTTCCTTATGCATTATGTATATAAGGAAAGTATTAAGAAGGGGAAAAAAACGAATCGCTATCAAGCAAAAATTTATTTAGATAAGAAGAACGCTCCGGTTTTTAATATGAACATTGAAGTCAAGGAGCAGTGAACGTTAAAATCAATGGGTGATATTGGAGGGTTATGAAAATGCTGTTGGTCTGGGTTAGTATCTAAATTCAAATATTCATCCTTGATTGAAACACGTTCGGCAACATTTTGTAGCAGCGTTACCCCAGAGGTAGATAGAAAAACAGACAGAATAATCGAGGCGATTATATCATAAATAATCTTACATAATAAAGGAATATGCCTGTGCGCGCGTAGTCTGTAGCGCGAAATCGAAGCGTAGTAAGATCAGGGAAGTTTGCACACAGGTACTACTACTCGACGTACATAGTTGCACCTCGGCGCTATTTTATTTTTAAATTTTGAATTACATTTTTAGTTATTTTATATTTAGTTTTTTAGTTATTTACCCTGATTTAGGCCGATATTTAAACAAATCGATTCCACAGTGACTTAAAATATAATCACAGCGTTTTCATCTTGACACCATCGGAAAAATCAAAAGTTTGATGTGGGCAGCACATGACTTTGCCTGCAGACTCAAATTCATTTTCTCTTTATTTCTTTAATAATTCATTGAATTGAGTTTAATTGCGCAAAATCACACTGAATCTGCACTTTTAATTCAATATTTGTTTTTATTTGGTAACTGGATATTTTTTCGAAAGAACTCTAATATCTCGAGAAAGGTTAAACATAGAATAATGAGGTTGGTTTTATTCTTTTCCTCGTCAAAAATTGCGTATGAAACAAGCATTTAAGTGATATACTATTTCAACATGTTAAAAACCCAGACCACACGACAGACCCGAAGGTTTACTGCAGTTTAATGTGTGGCCGACTATTTCAACATGTGTAGTTTTCTACCAGATTTTGGCAATTTTTTAAGGGCCGTTTCTTAAAAAAAGGCAAGTTCTTTTCCGGATCGAACCAAAATTTATTTAGTACTAAGGTATACTGCAAGTAACATATCTACAAAATTCTGTGAAATTTTGTCAATTAGTTTTTAGCTGGAGTAGATACATGAGATTTTGCGGGCCATTTTGCAAAAAGATGCGGGTTGTTTTATTCCGAATCGTACCAAAATGTAATTAACACCATGGTCACAAACAAGTGACTTACTAATAAAATGTTATGAAATTCGGTCAATTAGCTTTTGAGTTAGAGTGGATACATGCATTGCACAGACGGACACACAAACACACAGACAGACAGACACACAAACACACAGACAGACAGATGTCATAAGGTAAAATTGTCCTTATCAAATTAATACTATAGAACTTACCTATGATGCCGACACTAAGGGTGGAGCATGTAAGCTCCAGGTTCTCAAGCTGGAGAGACGAACACACAAAATATAAATAAATACACTTGACTTAATTGATCAATTGATTTTAATATTTTAAGTTATAGATATCCATTGTATCTTGATTAATGATACTATTATTAAATCTATTATTATAAGACATATAACACTGACAATATTTCATTAATACATATTTACATACATAATAAAATTGACATATATTTTTTAAAACAGTTTCTTTTAAGCAATTGACACTCAAAATAGTTCTTTTAGTTCAATATCTAAGAACTCGTTAATATAATCTACTCTTACGAACTGATTGTTCATTATTTGAATAATCGATAAAAGTGTGCCTTCCATGCTAATTAGTGACAAATTGAAAGTTGATTTACCTCTACTCTTTTGTGTTAAGTACTTATTCGTGCAATCTCAATGATGCACGAAACTGTTGCACATCTCATAACTGCAACAAGCTTCCATTTTATCGCTCACATTCGATATACCTTTTTCACAAAACCAAGAAACATGATATTAGCTCGTTCGAAAATTTGAAGTAGTCTGAACTTTTTGGAATACGGCTTTGGGGCGCTTTTTTCTTTCCCCATTGGTTTCCTACCACATCTACCATTCGTTGTTGATGCAGAAGGGGATGACCACTGTTTATGTATGTATGTGTTGTCATTGGTTCCCTCTGCAGCATTTAAATAGGTCATTATTTTGGTTGGCATCCGTAATTGAAATTACAAAATGTCGTGCACGCCGTACGACAACAGACACACGCACAGACGTCACTCTAAAAATTAAAAATAGTTTTTCGTGTCCTGAAGGTCCCAAAATGTGTAGATTCGTCGAAAACTCGAGTTGTGATTTTCGACATGATTCCAATACTTTCCCTATATAATACCATGTATTGCAGGGAAAGTAAAAATCTGATGTGGGCAGCACATGACTTTCGCTGCAGACTCAAATTCATTTTCTTTATTTCTTTAATAATTCATTATATTGAGTTTAATTGCGCAAAATAACACAAAATTTGCATTTTTAATTCAATTTCTGTTTTTATTTGGTAATTGGACATTTTTCCAGAAGTGGCATAACTAAATGCTAATAATCTCAATTATCTCAAGAACGGTTAGTCCTAGAGTAATAGAGTTGTTCTTATTCTTTTCCTCATCAAAAATTACGTATAAAACAAGCATTTAATTGATATATTTGAACATACGTAGCTTTTTTTAGATTTTGGCGATTTTTGAGGGCCATTTAGTAAAAAAGGTAGGTTGTTCTTTTTCGAATAATACCAAAACATAATCAGCACCAGAGTATCCAAGTAATTTATCTACCAAATTTTGTGAAATTTGGTCAATTAGTATTTTAGCTAGAGTGGATACAAGACATTTTTGCGGGCCATTTTGTAAAAAAAGGCAGGTTGTTCTTTTCCGATTAATACCAAAATCTAATCAGCAACAGAGTATCGTACAAGTTTTACTGGCCATTTCGCAACAAAAGACGGGTTCTGTTTTTACGAATCGCACCAAAAACTAATTAGCACCAGGGTCATACCCAAGTGACTTACCTTCCAAATTTTATGAAATTCAGTCCATAAGTTTTTGAGTTAGAGTGGATACATACATTGCACAGACACACAGACACACAGATAGATAGACACACAGACAGACAGACAGACACACAGACAGACAGACAGACACACAGACAGACACACAGACGTCACGCTAAAAATAGTTTTTTCGTATTCTAGAGGTCTCGAAATGTATAGATCCGTCGAAAACTCGAGTTGCGATTTCCTGCATGATTACAATACTTTCCTTATACATTACCATGTATTGCAGGGAAAGTAAAAATTATCTTTCAAACCAATTTTAAACGCAGTTCGTATGGTGAATATGCAAATTTTTATGAATTAAAAAATAATATATACTTTTCGTGCGGTTTAAACCTCTCCGATATTTGTGTTACGATATACTAAATATGACGTGCCATCCAACGTTCATAATTTAACAGCGGTTTCTAAATATATCACATACTACTCCAGAAAAATTTATTCATAAACCCAACTGTTGATTAATTATAAATATTTTAATCTAGCCATGTCATAGGTATTTGGAATGAACCGAACTCAACTCGGACCATACCTGCCGAAGATGCTGAAGCTGTTCTATAAATGGAAGACATTCCCCTCTCGTTGGGGAATCGTACTCGTTTTTCCGGCTGTTCTACCATTGAAGCTACTCCTCACACGGTTAATAGTGACTTTCATATTTCTTGCGAGAGCGATCGCGTGCGATTAGAATCGTGCAATTTTCCGATCGAAACCACTTTTAATTGTGTTCAAATGTATTATTATATAATCCGTGAATGCTTATTTAATTATTTATACGCAGTAGACGCTTATTGAGAACCCGAACAACTCAGCAATTCGTTCAAGTTCATTACAGTAAAATAAGGTTTGATTAATATGGAATATTCATACATAAAAAAGTTGACTGATAACTTTCACTCCGTTATGTTTTGAATTCCTCACTTAATTTTGAGATACGTCAGCAATGTGCAACTAATGAAATTTTTAATTTTCCTGCAATACATGGTAATGTATAGGGAAAGTATTGGAATCATGCCGAAAATCGCAACTCGAGTTTTCGACGGATCTACAAGTTTTGAGACATCTAGAATACGAAAAAACTAGCGTGACGTCTGTGTGAGTGTCTGTTTGTGTGTCTGTCTGTCTGTCTGTCTGTCTGTGCAGATTTTGTATTCACTCTAACTAAAAAACTAGTTGACCGAATTTCATAAAATTTGGCATGTATGTCACTTGTGGGCGAATTTGTTGCTGATTAGTTTTGGGTACGATTTGGTATATAAGAATCCGCCTTTTTTTGCGAAATGACTAGCAAAAATGGCCTGTATCCACTTTAGCTGAAAAACTAATGGACCGAATTTCGCAAAATTCGGTAGATAAGTCGCTTGTGGGTCACCCTGGTTCTGATTAGATTTTTAGCAAAAGAACAACCTGCCTTTTTTTGCGAAATGGCCCGCAAAAATCGTCAAAATCTAAAATAAAAACTACGTATGCTGAAATATATTTATTAAATGCTTGTTTTATACGTAATTTTTAACGAAGAAAAGAATAAGACCAACCCCATTACACTAGGGCTAGCCGTTCTCGAGATATTTTAGTTTCTTCGTATTTTTTCTACGCCACATTTGAAAATAAGTCCAGTTACCAAATGAGAACAAAAATTGAATTAAAAGTGAATTAAATTTAATTAAAATATAGAGAACGTGGATATAAGTCCGCAGGGAAAGTCATGTTCTGCCCACATCAGATTTTTACTTTCCCTGCAATACATGGCAATGTATAGGGAAAGTATAGAAACCATGTCGAAAATCGCAACTCGAGTTTTCGACGGATCTACACCTTTTGGGATCTCTAGAATACGGAGAGACTTATTTTAGTGTGAGTCTGTCTGTCTGTCTGTCTATCTGTGCTAATTTGATTTTGGTACGATTCAGGATAAAAGAACCTGCTTTTTTTTGCGAAATGGCCCGCAAAAATTGACTGTATCTATTTTAGGTGAAAATCTAATAGACCAAATTTCACAAAATTTGGTGGATAAGTCACCTGTGGGCTTCCCTGGTGTTGATTAGATTTTGGTATGATTCGGGATAAAAAAAACCTGTCCTTTTTTTGGCGAAAAGGCTCTAAAAATTGTCGGTATCCAATTTAGCTGAATAACTGACCAAATTTCACAAAATTTGGTATATAAGTCACTTGTGGGTTATCCTGGTTCTGATTAGCTTTTGGTATGATTCGAAAAAAAATAACTTACCATTTTTCGCGAAATGGCCCACAAAAATTTTCAAAATCTAAAATAAAAGACTATACGCATGCTCAAATATATCAATTAAATGCTTGTTTTAAGTGTAATTTTTGACGATTTATAGAATAAGATCAACCCCATTATTCTAGGACTAGTCGTTTTCAAGGTTTTTTAGATTTTCCTAATTTTGCTACCCAACTTTTGAAAATAGGTCCAGTTACCAAATGAAAACAAAATTAAATTAAAAGTTCAAATTCAGTGTAATTGAAAATAATTATGGGTATTATTTTGTGCAATTAAACTTAATGAATAATGGAAGAAATAAAGGGAACGTGAATATGAGTCGGCAGGGAAAGTCATGTGTTGCCCACATCAGATTTTTACCTTCCCTACATATAAAGTAATGAATAGGGAAAGTATTGGAATTTCCTATACATTACATTGTAATGTATAGGTTTTTAAGTTTAATTGCACAAAATAATACCCATAATTATTTTCAATTACACTGAATTTGAACTTTTAATTTAATTTTGTTTTCATTTGGTAACTGGACCTATTTTCAAAAGTTGGGTAGCAAAAATACGAAAATCTAAAAAACCTTGAAAACGACTAGTCCTAGAATAATGGGGTTGATCATACATTACATTGTAATGTATAGGAAGGTATTGGTATCAGGTCGAAAATCGCAACTCGAGTTTTCGACGGATCTATAAGTTTTGGGACCTCTAGGGTACGAAAACTCTATTTTTAGCGTGACGTCTGTGTATGCCTGTGTGTCTGTCTGTCTGTGTAATGTATGTATCCACTATAACTGAAAAACTAGTGAACCAAATTTCATAAAATTTGGCAGATAGGCATCTTGTGGGATATCCTGATGCTGATTAAATTTTGGTACGATTCGGAAAAACAGATCTTGCCTTTTTTAGCGAAACGATCATAAAAATCATATGTATAAATCATAGATTAAAACTATTTAACTAAATTTGACCCTGGTGCTGATTGGTTTTTGGTACGATTCGGAATAAAACAACCCGCCGTTTCTAGCGAAATGGTCCTCAAAAATTGTCTGCATCCACTCTAGCTGAAAAACTAATTGATTACATTTTACAAAATTTAGTAGATATGTCTCTTGTGGGTTACCTTGGTGCTGATTAGATTCGGTGCTATTCGGAAAAAGAATCCTGCCTTTTTTCCCTAAATGGCCCGCAAAAATTGTCAAAATATAAAATAAAGGATTACGCATGCTCAAATATATCGATTAAATGTTTGTTTTGTACGTAAATTTTGAGGATAAAAAGAGTAACACCAATCCCATTGCTCTAGGATTAGCCATTCTCGAGATATTTTCATTTTTTCGCCTTTTCGCTACGCCACCTTTGAAAATAAGTCTAGTTACCAAATGAAAACGAAAATTGAATTAAAACTGCACATTTAGTGTAATTTCAAGTAATCAAGTGTGTTATTTAGTAAAATAGTACACAAATTAAACTCAATTTAATGAACACTAAAATTATACTTAGTTAAATGAATTATTGAAGAAATGAAGAGAACGTGAAATTGATTCTGCAGGGAAAGTCATATGCCGCCCACATCAGATTTTTTACTTTCTCTGAAATACATGGTAATATATAGGGAAAGTATTGGAAGCGTGTCAAAAATTGCAACTCGAGTTTTTGAAGGATCTACACATTTTTGGGACCTCGAGAACACGAAAAAACTATTTTTAGCGTGACGTCTGTATGTGTGTGTGTGTGTGTGTGTGTGTGTGTGTGGGGCGTGCAATGTATGTATCTACTCTAACTCAAAAATTAATGGGCCAAATTTCACAAAAATGTATGAGTTACTCTGGTGTTAATCAGATTTTTGAACGATTTGGGATAAAAGAACCTGCTTTTAAGCAAAATGATCTTCAAAAATCGCATGTATCCACTCTAGTTATAAAACTAACTGACCAAATTTCACAGAATTTGTTAGATAAGTCAATGTGAGTTACCTTGGTGCTGATTAGATTTTGGAATGATTCGAAAAAAAAAACGAACTTGCTTTTATTACGAAATGGCCCTCAAAACTCGTCAATATCTAAAATAAAAAGTCTGATGTGGGCAACACATGACTTTCCTTATGTAATGCAATGAATTTACTACTTTTACAGTTAAAAAAACTGTTATTCTTATAGTAGATACTTATATTCTTTCCAAGATATTGAATTTTCTTCAATTAGTCGCCATTTTCATTGATTTAGCGTCATTTTTATCCATTTGGCGATATTTTTGTTAATTTAGCAACAATTAAAGATGTCGCCAAGTTGGCGACATTCCGCCAAATTCGTCGCCGAAATCCCGCCAAGCCTTATGGACGGAGAAATAAGTTATTCTTACAACAGATAAATGACTATTGGCGTTCAAATACAAACGTATAACTCAAAGTATCTTTTTTCATGAATGGAACGAACTAGATCCACGAGAATGATGCCACCAAATTTATCGCATGGTATTACATATGAAAAGTGAACATATTTCTCAATAGGAAATATTTTTTTTTTATTTTATATGTCTTTTTGATAATTTTCTTGAAAAATGTGCAATATCTCGAGAACAGTTTATGTTAGCGTTCTAAAATTTATGTCAATCGTTTTCTAATGAAAAATTACATAAGAAATGTTCATTTGCGTAACTTTATTAGCGGTTTTGATATTTTGACGATTTTTTCAAAATTTCACTTGAAAATTTAGGGGGTTCTGAACATTCGATTGCGTATAAAAGCAATAGGCTTCCAATGTTTGCAGATTGTGACTTATGTACCAAATTTCGTTCGAATCGGTTCATTCGTTCGTCAGTTATCGTCTCCACAGAATCACTGACACACACACACACTCACACTTTCACACACACACACAGACATCCCTTCAAAAATGTTTGATTCGTGATCAGGGATGCTTGAAACGTGCTCTCCCGTCGAAAACTCAATTCGAATTTTCGACCCCTCACAATACTTTCCTTATGCATTATGTGTATAAGGAAAGTAAAAACTGCGTATGATCAAATGTATCAATTAAATGCTTGTTTCATACTTAATTTTTGACGCTAAAAAGAATAAGATCAGCCCCATTACTCTAAGACTAACCGTTCTCGAGATATCTTAGTGTTTCAGCATTTTTGTTACATTGCCTTTGAAAACATGTCCAGTTACTAAATAAGAACAAAAAGTTTATTGAAAGTGCAAATTCAGTGTTATTTTGTGCAGTTAAACTTAATTTAATGAATTATTGAAGAAATAAAGAGAAAATGAGTTTGAAACTGCAGGGAAAGTCAAGTGCTGCCCACATCATATTTTCAGAATTGTTTTAAACACCTCTTTTTAAGTGAGGAATACTTTATATCTTTCTGAATACATGCAGCTTATCGAATCTTACCTTTGTCACCACCAGTTTTAGAATTTGAACTCGCATACATTTACATATTTATGCATCTATTTATCGAAGTAAACGTGTGTTTGCCCGCAATTTCAGATACGGGCTTTCTCCGCTCCAAATCGCAATTTATGTCTCATATTAAACAGCCTCGATGCGAAATTCTGACACTTATTTCAATATGAGTTAAAAGGGATCATGTGTTACGGAAGACGGAAATGGGATTTCAATTTTAATTGCCTATTACAAGGAATTTATGCCCCATTGAATTACAGAAACACGTTGAACATAAATTTCAAAGGGGAGCAACTGAGTTAGCAACTGAATAACCTTAAAACTTAACTTGTGTGTGGCTGAATTACTAAAGTGTGACTTTCTTATGCCAGAATCCATTCTTAAGCAGCTTGTGATCTTTTAATATTTTTTTTTGTCTTATTTATTTATTCATGCGCAAATTTTACAAGAAAAAGAAAAAAAAATTAAAAATTTGTTTCATTGTTCCAAATGATCGCAATTATAAGATGTTACCTTTCATTTTAAAGGGCTTGGAAAAATATTTTGATTGATATCAAGTTTGATAGTGTACCCTCCCCCGAGGATAATTTGCCCCCTTCCCCTCTCACAAGGAGGTTTCATGGACACAAAAATTGTATTGAGGCTATTTTTCACTACAATTTACTGAAACTATTAAGTTTCGTAATCTAAGTCTATAAATATAATCTATACAGTTAAATAGACATTTCAAGGGCAAAATTTAACCGGAAATGGAGAAAACCCGAAGTGAAAATCCTTAGTGAATACCTCTCCTACCTCCTCTAGAAATTTCATACCGAATCCATATCAGTTGTCATCCAAGCCCTTTTTACTGAGAATACCACTAAATTGATATTGCAAGAAAAAGAAAATGTAAATATTTGAATCAAATGTGAGATCTCCTGACCTGGAAGTGGGAATCCTCAGTGAGTCATTCTATCTTCTCCGGAAATTAATGTTGAATTCATATCAGTTATTATCTAAACACCATCTATAGCCAAACCTGAGAAATAGATATTTCAAAGAAATGTTTTGGAGCAAAAGTGGAAAAGGAAGGGGAATTCTTAATGAACCACCAAACATTTACCAGAATTTGATGCTGCATCCATATCAGTTATCATCTGAACTCTATTTATATAGCGATTTAAAAAAATATATTTCAAGAAAACTGAAAATTTTTGAACAATTAATTTTTGTAATGGTCAATTTTTGTAATGGTCTTTTAATTTTTGTAATGGTCAATCCATATTAGTAGTTATCTGTACTCCATCCATAGTAGAATCTGAGAAACTGATGTCTTTTTCAAATGGCAAAAATATAGACGACAAATTTGATGACCAGCAATAAATTACAATCAAATTACATTCAATTATTTATACTATTATCAAACTTAGAAAATACCACAGGACAAATCTTAAATACACCGCAATAAAACCACCATTTTACAGAATATAAAGATATCAACATTTATATGAAGTGTCCATTAATATTTCTTGCAAATATTCTTTAATCATTACTTTAGTAGCTAGTTTTAACTTCCGTACATTGAAACTACTGCTATAATTCGTGTCCTGATAAAAATCCAATTTCATGTAATATCACCTTCTCAATCACCTTCTTTATTTAAAATTTCGGGTCAAGCTTTTCGGGTGATATAGTAAAGAAGTCAATTCTTAGCGAGGAAGGGATAATTATAGAGGTGCATGGGTTTAAATATTACTAATTTAACATCGTAACTACAAAAAGGTAAAATATATTAAAAGCAACTTTTACTTTATTTAAATTCTTAAAGGGAATGGGAATTTTAAAACAGAAAAAATATATTTATCGATAATCATTTAAAGTATTGAACGTAATGCATCTGTGCATTGGTATTTCTTTGATATGTTCAAATCTTATAAATCGTTTTGCTGTATTCCAAATTTTAAATTGAGGTATATTGCACCGTTTCCAAGAAAGCGATTTCCTTTAAGATACGGCCATTATGGTAGGAGAGTAAGAATGCCTGAAATGCAGTTTTTGAGGTTTCGGAATTTAGGAACGGGATAACGTTCCGAGCCAAGTAATGAAAATTAAATATAATTTGTTTAGGAGGATTTAGCCAGAGGTGCCAAGTGCATATTTACTTCACGCCACGAGATAGGGCTTTCATCTCTCTTAATCACGACCGCAATTTAAGATAGAGGAATAATATTTTCATAGCTGTGACGGGGTATGTATAGAGACGAAAAAAAAATTATTAAAATCAGTAAAATGCAAGACGAGAAAAAATACTGCTAAAAACGGCAATTTTTGAACGTTTCTCGTTCTTGTTGTTGTTTTTCTTTTTGTTATCTTTTTATTGTTTTTTACTTCTTGGTATTTTTTTGTTGACTTCTTCTTTTTGTTCTTTTTCTTGTTGCCGAGCCTACACGCCAAACTATCGTTACCCGATTTAGATGATCATTTTACCTTTTTTTCAATGGTCCCAGAATATGTATTTTAAAAGAATATTGGTCATTTTTTAAACATTATTGCATTTAAAGTCGTTTTGGTCTACTTATAATTTAGAACATTTCCCCCACTGAAATCAGCTACAAAAATCGGGCTGAACCAGAAAAAAATAGAATGGATTAAACCTGAAAAAAAAATAATCGTTTCAACCTCCTGAAGTATTAGAGGGACAGAGATGTTAAATCTTTAAAAATTTTATCAAGCCAGAGGTAGGATCTATAGAAGGAAAATTGCCCAATTACAGACATGGGTAATTACGATCAAATTTGCCATTGAAAAGCGCTACAGATATAATGCACGAGGCAAGGCGTGTTAACGAGGCACGTTAATTAATTAACGAGGCACGTGAAAGCAACTGATAAAAATGTTACATTCCTAAAAATTTAAACCAGGCGTAAACGACACTTAAGTGCAGGGCAAAGCATGGCAATCACAAATCTCACTTTTGTTTATCAAAAAAATGTTCATCACAAAAACATGTGATATCTGAAACAAAAAATGAGAAACGTAAGCCCCCATCCTTCCCTCCTCCCCTCAAAAAAAAAAAAAAACGAAATGAAATCACTTTTATGGCGTCACTATTCTATTTAGGTTTTAACTTACCATCAGCACTTTTTAGTTATAAAAGAATAATCAAAATTTGGAAGAAAGACGATGGAGGGTTCTATGGCTGAGCGCCTTGCCTCGTTAATTAATGAAGTGTGCATAAGTTCGCCTACACTGTGCATAAGTTCGCCTATACTCGGCTCTTATATTGAAATCAAAATCCTGGCTGAGATAAAATAAGGGTATAATAAGGGTATAATATGGGTAAAATAAGGATATAATAAGGGTATTTCCAAAACGTCTTTCCAGACCTTCCGCAAACTTCTGGTGACTAGAAATGCTGAAACCTTGCACATTGGTAGTATTGATCACGGGACAAAACCAAACAAAGCCAATTACTGATTTAGACCACTCTTGCCGACGCTAAGCGTCATACATTGTCGACTAAATTAAAAGTAATTAATAAAAGCTGTAACTTCGATAAAGAGTTTTAGTCTCCATGCTTTGGAAGGATTAAATGCTAGTGATGTGTTTAATGCAATTCAATTTCAAATGTAGAGTTATTTCATTTTTACAGGATATATACGTATATGCGTGAAATTCTCAAACTCAAGTAAATAGGTCTTATGCGTATTCGTGCGCAATTTGCATGTGAGTGCATTCTGCACCAATAAGCAATCAGTTAATTATATGCATTTGTGTGTCTCCCAGACCAGTTCTCCAATATATTACGCGGAGATTTGAGTGGTGATAAATATTGATGTTCTTGTGGACATCGACTATAAAGCACTTCCGAGTACTTTGAATATTTGAACATTGCAATGCAATCCCTATAGGTTGCAGTAGGCAGAATATCGGCCGAAATGTTTCAAAGAGGGACTAAAGTTAAGTTTAATTTAGGGTTAAGTTTAATTTAAAGTTGTTAAGTTTAATTTAAGGTTAGAAATAATTGTGGAACAGGTTAGTTAAGACGATGAATGTTGTATTTGTAGTTGATTAATTTTTTTAACTAAAACGAATTACGCGGATTTACCCGGGTTCTAAATAAGTACCCACTATTTTAATTCAGATACAGATATACCAGTTAATTTCCAAATCCTTTGTTTTGTACCAACATCATTTTCATGTTCCATTTTTTTTATTCATAACCATGCCAATTATACAATACTTGCACAATATTCTCTTTAATAAGCACCAGTGGTTCTGATTTCAAATTAGCAATCAATATCCCAGACGCCACTGAATCCGCGCTAGTCATACTGTACAGTTTTAGATCCTAGACATCATTGCACTGACTTGCAGGGTTGATTTTTCCGGACGCCACTGCAAAGAACTGTTCTGTTCCAGACGGGTCTCGAACCGTAAATTTACTCGGGCCGAAAACAGTCGCCAAATTTCGCCAACTTAACGATAAATCGCCAAATCTAGCAACCCTTTTCCATAGTTTGAAATTCTGGAGACCCTGGACTCACGTCATTCTGATGCCATGAACTGTGTTTTGTTCGCGTGGCCTTCGAGACAGACGAAAGAGAAGGCGCCAATGAGAGAATATTGTTCATTCGCAACACTGCCTTCTCCTTAAGATTGCACGTCGCGGGCAGTAGCAATCTACCGTGGTCCAAAAATAGGGCCAATCTGTCAATATGGACAACTTTTGGCTTGGTTGAAGGCGATTTCTGGATTCGATAAACGACACTGTTTATTCTTTTCTTGATGACGTAGGGTCTTTCCCCTTTGCGCCGTAGTTTTGGCGAAAATTCTGGTCGTCGCCGAGGATTGAACAGCCACGCTTTGTCGCTTTCTTGGAATCGTACTTCATTAGCTTTGGTATTATACCGGGTCTTCATTCCATCGGTAGCAATGTTAATCATCTCACGAGCGAAACAATGAATCTCCTCTAACCGTACCTGAAGATCTTACACATATTCATTAGCCGATGAAGGAGCATCACATGGTCTTCCTAACAGTAAGTCACATGGTAGTCGTAGGTTCCGGCCAAACGCCATTTTTGATGGAGAAGGACCGGTCGATTCGTGGACAGTACATATGTAGGCCAGCAGGAACAAAGGTAGGTGACGGCCCCAATCTTGCTGGTTTCTGGATACGAATATGGAGAGTTGATTGAGTACCGTTCTTTTAGACGTCTCTTCCATGCCGTTCAATTGAGGATGAAGCAGAGTAGTTCGAGTATTGCCCATTTTGAGTAGTTTGTACAGTCCCGTGAATATGCCAGAACTAAAGTTCATTCCTTGGTCAGAAAGGATGAGAGCGGGAACCCTGTAGCGATATATCCAGTTCCGAGTTAGAACTTCAATAATAGTTGTTGACTCTTGGTCAGGGATTGCGCAAACTTCTGGACAGTTTGTGAAGTAGTCTATTACTATTAGGATGTACTTCTTATTGTCTGCAGATCGTGATAGTGGCCCCAATACGTCGAGTGCAACTGTCTCGAAAATAGTTCCGATATTGTAACACTGAAGAAGCCCACGTGTTTCCTTCTTCGGTTCCTTCCGAGCGCCGCATTTTGAGCATTCTTTGCAACAGCGCTCAAAGTCTTATCTCTCCACAATGACCCAGAAGAAACGTTCAGGGACTTTGTCCAGCTTCTTGCTGATGCCAAAATGTCCTAAAGTGGGACTGTCACGTATCTCTTTCATCTCGTCTTTCGTCGCTTCTTGTACGACTTTCATCTCGTCTTGTACGCCTTTCATAGCCTCTTTCATCTCGTCTTGTCTGGCTTTCATTTCGTTTTGTTCGGATTTCATAGCGTCTTATCCGGTTTTCATCGTGTCTCTTCCGGCTTTAAACAAAGCCATCATCTCGTCTTGTCAGGCTTTCATCGCGTCTCGTCCGGCTTTCACGGCGTTTTTCACGGCTTTAAACCACCAAGCTTCTATTGTCTCGGCGATAGATTCTTGTGCGGCTATAAACTTTTCTCATTTTCTCGGCCATAACTTCTTGTCTGATTTGCATAGCTTTTTGTCCGGCTTTCATAAATTTCATTATTTCGCTTAACTGTAGCTCCATTGTTTTTCTACTTGGTGGAGCCATAACAGCTTGTCAAGTTTCCAGAAATACCACTTCTGACAATTGTTTGTTACGAGCGTATTCTCTAGAATCGTAGGTTTATACGCAGGATACAAGAACGAGTCCAAATTTCTGGATAACTTACGTTTATTCACAAGCACGAAAAACAAAAACTATATATAATCAAACAGCCCTTAAATGTTCCAGAAATTTCACAGAATCAGCGATATTATTCACAGACTATTGACGAAAGTAATTTTATAAAACAGCAGCTACTATTCTCAAAACATTGACAAAAAGTACAGTTCACTGTAGTTCGTATTGTCAACTCGTCAATTCCATAGAAATACAGGTATGGTTTTATAGCCTCTGTAGAGACTTCTGGAAATCTCCATATCTCAAAGAATAATCGCTCTATCGAGAAGCTTCTAGAAGATTCAGAATGTCGCCAAATTGGCGATAAATCGCCAAATATGGCAACCCGTCTCCGAAGTTTGAAATTCTGATAACCCTGGGCTCACGCCATATCTATGTCACTCTGACGTCATGGACTGTGTTTCCTTTGCCTGGCCTTCGAGACAGACGAAATAGTAGGCGCCAATGAGGGAGTATTGCGCGTTCGCAGCAATATCGTCAAAGGAAAAACACGTATGGTGTAAATACTGGCTTTCGTTTTTTCAAATATAGTTTATTCTTTCTGCTCTGTAAAATAATTTGTAATTTTATCTTGAGTTGGTAAGATGTATGAAAAAAATGAGTAATGAAAGTCAGTTCTATAGCTTTTAATGCATAAATAAATAAATGCCTAAAATGTTTATGAATGTTATTAAACAGATAATTCAAAGCGCTATTAATATTAGTAATATGTTTTGTCAATTATGTATACAACGCTGAATTATCTGTGTGCCCGAATGTGTGCCTATTTTTTTCAACACAGACCGTCTGACTATCCAAATGTGTAAGGTGACAACTTGAAAGTCAGGACGTGTGTGTGTCTTTTTTTTCTTACGCAGACCGTCCAACATACACGAACGTGTAAGGTGACTGTTTGGATGGCCGAGACAGTGCCGCCCAATATAGACCGAAACCCAATGACGGCGGAAACTACAGGGATCGTACCATCCTTCTCCTAACCCATACCCCTCGGATGGCTTTTCGAATCTGCAAATTTAAAGTGATCAACCATACTCTGCTTATACACAGATATAGTTTTGGGAGACTTAAGGGATACAACTCGGGTCTACCGGGGACAATCACATTGCTTTAATTATTGACTATATCAGTCAGGGCGTCTGTATGTCTGTCTGTTTTTCTGTCTGTGAATTTTTGAGCCTTTAAGTACAATATCTCTCAAATAAATTTATAAATCGAATGCTAAACACAGACCACCTTTCGATGTGGTCGAATTAAGTGATGATATTATTTTCAGACTTTTTAAAAACCAAATAGAACAAAAACGTTATTTAAAAAATCTGATATGGGCAGCACATGACTTTCCCTACAGACTCAAATTCATTGTCTCTTTATTTCTTTCATAATCCATTCCATTGGGTCTAATTGCAAAGAATAACACGGATAATTATTTGAAATTGCACTGAATTTGAGTGCTTTAATTCAATTTTCGTTTTCATTTGGCGACTGTACGTGTTTTCAAAGGCGACATAGCAAAAATGCGATTAACTGTCTCGAGAACGGTTCATCGTAGAGGCGTGGGGTTGGAGTTATTTTTCTCGTCGTCAAAAATTACGTATGAAACAAACACTTAATTGACACATTTGAGTAAATACAGTCTTTTATTTAAGATTTTGATGATTTCGGCGGGTCATTTCGCAAAAAAACAAGAAAAAAAAAGCAGATGCCTTTAATCCAAATCGAATCAGCATCAGGGTAACCAATAAGCGACTTACCTACAAACTTCTGTGAAATTTTTGCCAATTAGTTTTTCAGCTAAAGTAGACGCATACAATTTTTGATACCAGTTTTGCTAAAAAAAAAAAAAAATGCTGATTTATTTTTTCGAATCGTACCAAAATATAATCAGCAGCAGGGTAACCTACAAGAAACTTCCTTAAAAAATTTTGTGAAATTTTGTCGAATAGTATTTGAGTTGGTCTGAATGCATACATTGCACAGACATACAGAAGCTCCAACGTCACACTAAAAGAGTTTCCGACACACCGACATCACACTAAAATAGTTTTTCAGGCTTCCAGAGTGCTCGAAACGTGTAGATGTGTCGAAAACTAGACTTGAAATTTTTGATACGATTCCAATACTTTCCCTATACATTACCATGTATCGTGGAGAAAGAGAAATTGCTGAAAACCATGCATATATGCAATTTCATGGCAATTTTCTAACCCAATTTATTTTCAGATGGAAGGAAGCATATATTTTGTGCTCATATTGTTATATTCCAGTTAGTTAAGATATACTTCTAACTACACTGCTCATAACCTGATGCTATGATTAGATAAGCAGTTTTGTTTGGTTAAAAACATATATCTGAATAAGATATTTCTTATAATCCCAAGCATCAATCAATAAGGGAGTTTCCGTGATCTGCAGGACACGTTTGTAAGTAAATAGTTCAATTCATAGTTTCTGCTCTAGTGGAGATATGTTTAAATCTCGGAGATCAGCCAGTAAGCATACATTTTTATACATACTCATAGTAATTTTGAATCAACTTTAAAGTGTAGTTCTCAGAAAATGTAGTTCTAGTGTGCACGAAAAGAACCATTGAGTACCAAAATAAAGCAATATAGTCCAATCCGACAAATGACAGCATCGACAGGAGAAGAAGACTTTATTCGAGTCAGAAAATTTTGTTTCTTACAGGATAGTTAAAATTCTTTATCCTACGGGATATCTGGGTAATTTTTTACATCGGTCTTAACATCATTATTTTCAGGAAATGTTTTTTTTATGAGATGCAATTATAAAACCTTGACATTTTATTGTATCAGATAATCAATTAGATCATAATCTCCAGGAAAACTAATTACAGATATTGCGAATCACATTATTATTTTCAATAATTTTTACATTTAAATAAAAATATACATATATTTAACCAGTTCGATATCTATGAATGTGCTCCTTCAAATATTTGAAGTAAGGCGCTTTTGTCGAAAAATCAATATTTTGCTTCTTTGGACAATTTTAGTTTGATAAACTCAATTCGCATCTACTAAAATTTACTGACGCTCCATATTTCAAAACAGCTGCAAACGATTGCTAAAGCTCTCATTGCTTTTTTCCAGTTGGATATTTCGAATATATATCTATTGTTCATAAACACAAAATCTCATTTCAGGGAATCCGTAAAAATGGTGCATTCATTTGAAGCACCTCCATTTCAACCTTTCTTCAAAAGCCGTTTTTCCATTTCCTTTTACTTTGGATATGCGCTTCAAAATGCACTTAAAATGTTCGTTTTCCGTAATGCCTATCATATGTTTATGACAATATTTTAAATGGTATACTTATTGAAATAGAGGTATATAAAGAGAAGTTAATAAGTTTAAAGGTATTTATAAGAGTGAAATGCATATAGATATGTATTACTTCTCTAAACGGTTGGACCAAACATGCTATAACGTATAAAATGCTATAAATACCCAATTCTTGATACGTTAACTTCTAATGGAAGGAAGTGATGGAGATAACAATATATATATATATATATATATATATATATATATGTATATATATATATATATATATATATATATGTATATATATATATATATATATATATATATATGTATATATATATATATATATATATATATATAAATACCCAATTCTTGATACATTAACTTCTGATGGAAGGAAGTGATGGAGATAACAATATATATATATATATATATATATATAGTGAGGTGAAATGCTCAATCGCATGTTCAACCTACGCGTGGTATCAATGCTTGTGAGTTAATATTTCTGTTTTTTTATATTTCTGTTTTATAATTCAATTGGTTTATATTTTTTTCTCCTTCCACTAGCCAATAAACAGTTCTAATGGTGTCTACAGGGTGAGTCGGAATTGTTTTACAAAAGCAGAGGGGTGATAGTACTCCACCAGACGAGCAGTAATTACCATGGAACATAGAGTTGCATTGCACTCTGAGAGGCAGAAAAGAGGCACGTCGAACCGCGTCAAGCATGACGCAGTCAGCGCCTCGGACGTCATTGTGTACCTGCCTACGTAGTATCTCCTACGCCAGACACGAACGCAGTTACCGTATGCAAATGTCCAGGGTGGAGAATCAGCATAACTGGCTCCTAGTAGGTTCAGGCAATAGTCAATCAGAGCACACGTTGCCCTTTAAAAACCGGCACAACTTCAAAGCTGCAAGTTATTCCCACTGGACTTTTTATTCTGGGGCTACATGAAATCTTTAGTGTACGAGACGCCTGTGGACTCGGAAGATCTCGTCGCGCGCATCGTTGTTGCCGCTGACCACATTAACACAACACCCGGAATCTTCGAGAGGGTGCGTTAGTCATCGCCGATGTGAACGGTGCTACGACACGCGTGGTCGCCACTTTGAGCACTTGCTGTGAGTTTGTCGCTGCACAATAAATCTGTTTGTGCAACGTTTGGTATCTTTCATTCGCTTTCCCAACACTGGTGTACGTGCAGGTTCGTATTCTAATTTTACTCTTTTCTTCCTCTCTGAGTGCAATGCGACCCTATGTTCCATGGTAATTATTGCTCATCTGGTGGGGTACTATCACCCCTCTGCTTTTGTAAAAACAATTCCGACTCACCCTGTATATTTAAATACTATCGCCATTGTCAGAAAATGGCTATTCTTTCGGTTTTAATTTGAATTGTATGGTTGTCCTGATGAGAATGCAATTTCGAACTAACCGCCATTTTTTGTGTAGTTTCAATTAATTGTTCTCAATGTCTTAATCTTTTATCTTGATCTAATTATTATTGCCTTGTCTCATTTTTGTCGTGTTTTCTTTTTCATTTTTTTATTTATATTTATATATACTTTTTAATTGTGATTTTTGTACACTAATATTCTTCTCATCCCTCTTTCCATTGTAGTGACAAGTTACCTTCTATTTTTGTCCTTAGTCTTGGTCTATAGTTACTTATTTGTAACAGATATGCTAGAAATGAGTTTTTTTGTATATACAGTAGTTTATGCATGGTTTTCGATTAAAATCTTTCAATTTTTATTTATATATATATATGTATATGCCCGTTTCGTTGCCCCTGATGTCGCTTAACACTAACTAGACAATGTTATATGACATTTTAATTAGCTTTTTTGTCTATTTTGCTTTATTACCGAGTTCAAAATCTTAGCTTTTTCTCCTCTCTGGCGTAAGGAGAAAAAGTTAAAGTTTTGAACTTGGCAAGAAAGCAAAATAGACAAAAAAAGATAATCACAATGTTGTATAACATTGTGATTATCTTTTTTTGTTGTAGACAATGTTGTATAACATTGTCTTATTAGTTGGAAGCGACATCAGGGACAACGAAACGGGTATATGGAGGGCAATAAGTATCTGTAAAAATCCGTATCATCAGAACCTGTAATATGGTGATACCTGCAACGATTGACACCGTAAGCTGTAATATCCTTGCTCGAATTCAAATAGGTATTGTCGCTGTCTGAGAGCATTTTGCACAGGCTGATGTACATTAAATTCCTGTGCATGTGAGTGTTGTTTCTTTTAACATTCCTGAATTGGACAGTAAGTGGCATAACCATTTTGCGTCCAATAAATACCTTTTGTGCACAGTATGCTTGCCAATTCCGTTAGTTTCTTCAGTTAGTAAATAAAGTTCCATTAATTTCTTTTAATATTACATATAATATAGCTTAAAAAGCTGAAAGGGCTGTTAAAAATTCTTATTGTTAAAAATTAAGTACCACATATATGTCCTAAAATACTTATAAAACCTTCCCTTACCATCCTTCATTCCTGTATTTGCTGTCACAGAGTATTTTGCTGTAGAGTGATACCTATCTATATAATAAAAGGCAATATCTGTGTGTCTGTCTTATACACTATGGGATCGCGCGTCGTAGAGCTACGAAATGTGGCAGTCGGAGACAAGAGGGGGGGGGGGGGGGGGAGGTGACGCGTGAAAACCGATTTTTAAAATTTGAATTATTTTTTTTGTTATTTAATGTTTTATGCGATTTCGACCGTTTTCCCCCCTTTTTCCACCATCCAGACGTCATAGAAAAAACAAATCACACGACCGGAAAGAGCAAACAATTACGAGTAAAAATATATCAATTTCAAATCTTAGGGACAAATTCTAATATTTTTTAAAGATTATAAAACAAAAGTCACTTTCGGCTCAAAAAACGAACTTTCGTTTTTAAATCCTCGCATCGGGAAAAGTACCGAAAATTTCGATTAATAATTTACATTTCTAGAAAGCTCAAACATCAGGCATTCTTACAAGCCCAATCTGGTCAAGAAATATGAAAAAGTAGTTGGACGATCCGGATTTGAATGAAGTCGTGATTTTCAATTTCTCGGCAAAAAGGCGAAAGCAATTCGATTTCTCATCCACATGCGCGCGCGTACGCATGGTACTGCCATGGAAACGGTTTTTGGCCTAGCAGATGTTTGGTGGTATATTTGAGGATATTCGCATGGGGCAAGTGTCACCAGTGATTGCTTTTATACGATTTTTGGCCTAACAACAATTAAAAACCAAATAAGTGTTTACTTTTTGTACGGTTTTTGGCCTAGGGACAATTAAAAACCGAATTAGTGTTTGCTTTTTATAAGGTTTTTGGCTCATTATGCTGGATTGAATTGTGGCGATGCTTTACATCGGGTGGTGGTTGGGGCCAAATTGAAAAAACTTAAACACTGAAGAAATAAAAAAATAAATAAAAAGAAAGTTATGGAGATTGCTGCGGTGCCTTAAAATTTCATTATTAATTTTAACGTCATTAAACTAAACCAAACTTTGTTAACTCCACGGGGTTGAGGGCGTGGTAGCCCAGTGGTTAGCGCACGGGAATTGCACTTGGTAGGCCCAGGTTCGATTCCCGCCTTTGCTAAAATTGCCGCTGTGTTCACGCGGAGTACGCTCACATTAAACATGTGGGTCCGTAAGTCCTTCCGAGAGGTTGGTGGTAGGGGAAGGAGGGTACAGTCCCTGTGGATGCCTCCCCCACTGGGTTCCGGTCTAAATTGGGTGGCACTTCCTAGTCGTCCTTACCAACAACTCCACGGAGTTATGGCGCCAGCGAGTTTGCCACGGTCAGAATTTTCAAGGGTAGCGAACAGGCTGGTCGCCGAAGGCGGCGAGTCTTAGTAATATAACTTAAAAAAAAACACGAACTTTCTTCGTGTCTTGTATCGGCTCATTACGAGATTCTCGTGTACGTTAGAGCTTCTATTGACAGAAATCAAATAAAGTACCGTATGTAGCTTATCTTACGAAACTTCCTATAGATAGCATGGGAATTTTCTCTTTATGAAAGAACAAAATACCAGATTGTCAAACTTTCAATTTATTATTGCGAAATTTTTGATACGCTATTTTTTTGCCAGATAGAGTATAAGACTGAGTAACTAAGAATGAATGGTTTTAAATGAACGCAAAGTATGCTATCATGGAGTTAGAAAGGAGATAAAACTCCTATGGATGAAACGCTTAAAAATGCACAATGCTTTGAGAATTATATGTAGGTGTCGCTAGTGTTAGTAAAGTAGCTGCTATTGTTAGTTAACACAATAGAAAGACATATAGTATTTATTATACACTCATTGCCACAAAAATTTGCTCACCAAGAAAGAGTCGCCAGAGTCGAACGAAATCTATATAAATAAAATTTAAAATCTGTCTGTCTATCTGTTTGTTTGTCCCATCATCACGGGAGAGCCGCTGAACCAAATTTGATGAAATTTTATGGGTAGCCTTAAAATAGTCTCACTTAAAATTTAGTCTATGTTTTGAGTTTCGACGACCAGTGGTTCTTGAGATATTAATGAAAAACGGAACTTTCGTTTATCACATCAATAAGGGAGAACGGCTGAACCAAATTCAATGAAATTTTGTGGGTAGCCTTGAAATAGCTCTAAATCTCTCTTTGTCCAAGTTTCGAGTTTCTAAGGCTAGGTGTTGTCGAGATATTAATTAAAAAACTTTTCCCTAGGAGTTCTTTGCTCTAACTCCCTGGTACCTCCAAACGAATAGGTAGGATGTCGTTTGTTTAAAACGTGAAAGTGAATTAAAACTTTATCTCTGAGTTTGGTGGGAGATTTTTTGCGCTAATTAGTCACTTTCTGAAAACATGTATTGTTTGAAACATGAATTTAAATGGAAAATCTATCTCCATGGTTTATTTTTCACAAGCTTTTACTCAACAATGAAAAGTATAAAGAAATCAAAATGGTTATTTAATTACTAGCATTTTATGAGGAAGATTCTATCTTATATCATGTTGCTAGGCAACGCAAATAAATTAAATGTCTTTGTTAATGTTTATGATTATTTTTTCTATTTGAATAATAAATAAATGGATATAAAAATTTATCGTATAAATGAATGGTTTGATTTTTCTTTTAATTATATTAATTGTGGATTGCGTACATCACTTTTATTTATTTTGGCAAAGAGTTTTCAAGTTTATATATTGTGTTTAGCTAATAAACTCATATATTGCGATAAATTCATTTAGCCGATTATTGAAACAGAAAAAGAGTAGTACTTCTAATACAATTTTAGTGTTTCCATTTAGTATATACAGATGGGATCAGGATGTTTTATTCAGATTTGCAAATTCAGAACTACGAATTTGGCGGAATAACGCTAACTTGGCAATTTTTCTTAAACGTTGTCAAATTGACTGAAATGTTGCTAAATTGTTAAAAACGAAGCAAATCAATAAAATTTATTTTGTTTTGTTAGAAGAGAGTACTGAAATGATGTTTCGTTAGCATTTGTCTGTCAGTCCAACCGTCCTACTTAGTAACACATTTAGCGAATTTCTAAAATGTCACCAAATTGATAAAAATATTTGTGAATCCATAAAAATATGTTGAAACTGATAAAATTGCGCTAAATAAATTAAAGAATTGTGTTAAATGTTGCCAAATATTTCATAGACATAGCATTATTTAGACGATATTTTTTCCACCAATTTATTTGAAGGAAATAATATCATGTCGTTTATCAAAGGATTTATGTTCAATGAGTTTATGCGATAGACGATTTTTATTAAATCTTATCCGATTTGAATAATGAAGATATATATATATATATATATATATATATATATATATATATATATATATATATATATATATATATATATATATATATATATATAAAATAAATTTCATTGCCATTTCATTTTTGACTGGATAATATCAATTTCGGTCTTTAGGTTTAAACATTATTATTATTGATATTTTCGGGGATTATTGATTCAGAGATTATCGATATTTTCAAGTTATTATATCATCGTTTTATTATGGAAAAAATTGTTGAAACTCATATATTGTACTTTGTACGAGTAATCTTCTACAAATGCACGGGCATGTCTTCTAATCTACGAGAATATAAGTAGTACTATTGACATATATTTTGATATATATTGGCATATATTGGAATCAAGTACGGCTTTTTGGTATGAAGATTACGGGGATTGTTGATATTTTCAATTTATTACGTCAATTGTTTTATTTTGGCAAATATTTTTGAGACTCATATTGTAATACGGGTAATTTTCTACTAAATGCACGGGCCTATTTTCTAATTTACGAAACTGTAAGTAGTAGGGGGTTTACCTTCAGATACAATTTTAGCATTTTCATTTTGTCATATATTGGCATCAATTACGGCCTTTGAATTTAATAATTATGGGGATTATTGATATTTTCAATTTTTTACGTTATCTGTTATTTTTTGGCAAATGCATTTGAAACTCATATATTTTACACGGGTTATATTCAACTGATACACAAATATATATATATATATCTTCTAATATTCGAGAATATAAGCAGTACGGTTATATCTTCCCATACAACTTCAGCGCTTTTATTTTGGCATATATTGATTTAATTTCATATTTTTTGTAAATTGGTTTACAAGCGAAAGCAGGATATTTTATTTGTCACATCTTCCTTTGAAGATAATTTTGTATAGTAAGAACAGATATTCTTAAATTTCTTTTTGGGAGCATTAATTTAAATATTTTAATATATCTCTTTGAATAACAATGCCATTTAGAATAATATAGGAATTTGCACATTATTGTAACTTTAGGTTTTTTATATTATATACTCCGTACGAAGAACGGGTATGCTGCTAATTTTATATATGTGAATGCAACGTTGATATAAGTTAATGATACAAAATCGAAGCAAAAATATAATTTATTACAAGAAAAACTACAACTGAATGGAGGTTCTAATACACTGTTGGACCACCTATAATGTGAATAACCGATGAGATACGAGCGGGCATTGAGACATATAGGTCTCGTATGGTGTCCTGCGGCATCTCATTTCACACTTGTTGTAAGCGTGCTTCTAGTTCGACAAAACACGTAGGCTGTCCAACTTGCAGTCCCAAGTGATCCCAGACATCTGGGGATCTGCGGATCAGCCAGGCCAGGGAAGGGTGGTAATGTGGCGGAGGCATTTCTGTGACACCCTTACTTTGAGTGGCTGAGCATTGTCCTGTTGAAAAATGCCTCTTGGAAGCCCTGCTATGAGTGGCAACACATGTGGCTAAAGGATGTCACGAACGTACCGCTGGGCTGTCATGGTTCCGTGGATCAATATTAGAGGTGACCGGATGTCGTATGGGACGACACTCTATACCATCACACCAGCTGTGGGAGTGGTGTGCCGCTGTAAAGCGAAGGCAGGATTAAGACGTTCACCACGGGGTCTCCACATACGTACACGGTTTTCATCACTGCCTAAATTGAATCTCAATTCGTCTCTGAAGACGACCGGGTTCTATTCGGTTGCGGTCCAATCCCGTCGAGCGCGACACTACTCCAAACGGAGGCGACGGTGGGTGGGTGTCATTGGCAGCACACGTACAGGGTGCCGCGATAACAAATGTCCTTCATCCAGGTGTCTCGCGATGGTACGGACAGGCACATCGGCCCATAGTGAAGTTGCTGCCTGTGTCCGGATGGCGGACAATGATGCAGTTAGCGCTGTGCTTGCCTGTCGGATGATGTGACGGTCTTCTCGGCTATTGGTCTGCTGAGGGCGTCCTGAGCCTGGCTTCCGTGTGTGCGACCTCTCTCTCATCCACTGGTCCCCACACCTCCTCACAGTAAAGCCAGAACGGTCTAGTTGGCGGGCTATTGGTCGAGCTGACCTTCCTGCCTAACACGTATCTTCATGCCAAATTTCATTACGATCCCACAATTACTTCTTGGTGCGCAAATTTAAAAAAAAAAAAAAACCAAGAAAGAGTCGCCAGAGTCGAACGAAATCTATATAAATAAAATTTAAAATCTGTCTGTCTATCTGTTTGTTTGTCCCATCATCACGGGAGAGCCGCTGAACCAAATTTGATGAAATTTTGTGGGTAGCCTTAAAATAGTCTCACTTAAAATTTAGTCTATGCTTTGAGTTTCTACGACCAGTGGTTCTTGAGATATTAATGAAAAACGGAACTTTCGTTTATCACATCAATAAGGGAGAACGGCTAAACCAAATTTAATGAAATTTTGTGGGTCGCCTTGAAATATCTTTACTTAAACTTTGTAAAAGTTTCGAGTTTCTAAGGCTAGGGGTTGTCGAGATATTAATTAAAAACTTTTCCCTAGGAGTTCTATGCTCTAACTCCCTGGTACCTCCAAACGAAAAGGTAGGATGTCGTTTGTTTAAAACGTGAAATCGAATAAAACTTTATCTCTGAGTTTGGTGGGAGATTTTTTGGGCTAATTAGTCACTTTCTGAAAACATGTATTGTTTGAAACATGAATTTAAATGGAAAATCTATCTCCATGGTTTATTTTTCACAAGCTTTTACTCAACAATGAAAAGTATAAAGAAATCAAAATGGTTATTTAATTACTGGCATTTTATGAGGAAGATTCAATCTTATATCATGTTGCTAGGCAACGCAAATAAATTAAATGTCTTTGTTAATGTTTATTATTATTTTTTCCATTTGAATAATAAAAAATCTGATGTGGGGAACACATGACTTTCCTTATATAATGTACTGAATTTACTACTTTTACAGTAAAAAAAATTGGTTTTTCTTAAAGTAGATATTTATATTCATTCCAAGATATTGAATTTTCGAGTATTTGTCGTCATTTCCATTGATTTAGCGTCATTTTCATTCATTTGGAGAGATTTTCGTTAATTTGGCAACATTTCAAAAAGTCGCCAAGTTGGCAAAATTCCGCCAAATTCGTCGCCAAAATCTCGCCAAGAATTATGGACGAAGAAATAAGTTATTCTTACAACAGACAAATGACTATTGGCGTTCAAATACAAACGTATTACTCAAAGTATCTTTTTTCATGAATGGAACGAGCTAGATCCACGAGAATGATGTCACCCAATTTATCGCATGGTATTACATATGAAAAGTGAACATGTTTCTCAATAGGAAATATTTTTTTTTTATTTTATGACTTTTTGATAATTTTTTTGAAAAATGTGCAATATCTCGAGAACGGTTCATGTTAGCGTTCTAAAATTTATGCCAATCGTTTTCTAATGAAAAATTACATAAGAAATGTCTATTTGCATAACTTTATTAGTGGTTTTGATTTTTTGACGATTTTTTCAAAATTTCATTCAAAAATTTAGGGGGGTTCTGAACATTCGATTGCATATGAAAACAATAGGCTTCCAGTGTTTACGGATAGTGACTTTTGTACCAAATTTGGTTCGAATCGATCCATTCGTTCGTCAGTTATCGTCTCCACAGACTCACTGACACACACACATACTTTCACACACACACACACACACACACACATACACACACACAGACATCACTTCAAAAATGCTTGATTCGTGTTCAGGGATGCTTGAAACGTGCTCTCCCGTCGAAAACTCGAATTCAAATTTTCGACCCCGTCACAATACTTTCCTTATACATTATGTATATAAGGAAAGTAATAAATGAAAATAAAAATTTATCGTATAAATGAATGGTTTGATTTTTCTTTTAATTATATTAATTGTGGATTGCGTACATCACTTTTATTTATTTTGGCAAAGAGTTTTCAAGTTTATATATTGTGTTTAGCTAATAAACTCATATATTGTGTTTAGGCGATAAACTCATTTAGCCGATTGTTGAAACAGAAAAAGAGTAGTACTTCTAATACAATTTTAGTGTTTCCATTTAGTATATACAGATTGGATCAGGATGTTTTATTCAGATTTGCAAATTCAGAGCTACGAATTTGGCGGAATATCGCTAATTTGGCAATTTTTCTTAAACGTTGTCAAATTGACTGAAATGTTGCTAAATTGTTAAAAACGAAGCAAATCAATAAAAGTTATTTTGTTTTGTTAGAAGAGAGTACTGAAATGATGTTTCGTTAGCATTTGTCTGTCAGTCCAACCGTCCTACTTAGTAACACATTTAGCGAATTTCTAAAATGTCACCAAATTGATAAAAATGTTTGCAAATCCATAATAATATGTTGAAACTGATAAAATTGCGCTAAATAAATTAAAGAATTGTGTTAAATGTTGCCAAATATTTCATAGACATAGCATTATTTAGAAGATATTTTTTCCACCAATTTATTTGAAGGAAATAATCTCATGTCGTTTATCAAAGGATTTATGTTCAATGTGTTTATGCGATAGACGATTTTTATTAAATCTTTTCCGATTTGAATAATGAAGATATATATATATATATATATATATATATATATATATATATATATAATAAATTTCATTGCCATTGCATTTTGGACTGGATAATATCAATTACGGTCTTCAGGTTTAAACATTATTATTATTGATATTTTCGGGGATTATTGATATTTTCAAGTTATTATACCATCGTTTTATTATGGAAAAAATTGTTGAAACTCATATATTGTACGTTGTACGAGTAATCTTCTACAAATGCACAGGCATGTCTTCTAATCTACGAGAATATATGTAGTACTATTGACATATATTTTGATATATATTGGCATATATTGGAATCAAGTACGGCTTTTTGGTATGAAGATTACGGGGATTGTTGATATTTTCAATTTATTACGTCAATTGTTTTATTTTGGCAAATATTTTTGAGACTCATATTGTAATACGGGTAATTTTCTACTAAATACACGGGCCTATTTTCTAATTTACGAAACTGTAAGTAGTAGGGGGTTTACCTTCAGATACAATTTTAGCATTTTCATTTTGTCATATATTGGCATCAATTACGGCCTTTGGATTTAATAATTATGGGGATTATTGATATTTTCAATTTTTTACGTTATCTGTTATTTTTTGGCAAATACATTTGAAACTCATATATTTTAGACGGGTTATATTCAACTGATACACAAATATATATATATATATATATATATATATCTTCTAATATTCGAGAATATAAGCAGTACGGTTATATCTTCCCATACAACTTCAGCGCTTTTATTTTGGCATATATTGATTTAATTTCATATTTTTTGTAAATTGGTTTACAAGCGAAAGCAGGATATTTTATTTGTCACATCTTCCTTTGAAGATAATTTTGTATAGTAAGGACAGATATTCTTAAATTTCTTTTTGGGAGCATTAATTTAAATATTTTAATATATCTCTTTGAATAACAATGCCATTTAGAATAATATAGGAATTTGCACATTATTGTAACTTTAGGTTTTTTATATTATATACTCCGTACGAAGAACGGGTATGCTGCTAATTTTATATATGTGAATGCAACGTTGATATAAGTTAATGATACAAAATCGAAGCAAAAATATAATTTATTACAAGAAAAACTACAACTGAATGGAGGTTCTAATACACTGTTGGACCACCTATAATGTGAATAACCGATGAGATACGAGCGGGCATTGAGACATACAGGTCTCGTATGGTGTCCTGCGGCATCTCATTTCACACTTGTTGTAAGCGTGCTCCTAGTTCGACAAAACACGTAGGCTGTCCAACTTGCAGTCCCAAGTGATCCCAGACATCTGGGGATCTGCCAGGCCAGGGAAGGGTGGTAATGTGGCGGAGGCATTTCTGTGACACCCTTACTTTGAGTGGCTGAGCATTGTCTGTTGAGAAATGCCGCTTGGAAGCCCTGCTATGAGTGGCAACACATGTGGCTAAAGGATGTCACGAACGTACCGCTGGGCTGTCATGGTTCCGTGGATCAATATTAGAAGTGACCGGATGTCGTATGCGACGGCACTCTATACCATCACACCAGCTGTGGGAGTGGTGTGCCGCTGTAAAGCGAAGGCAGAATTAAGACGTTCACCACGGGGTCTCCACATACGTACACGGTTTTCATCACTGCCTAAATTGAATCTCAATTCGTCTCTGAAGACGACCGGGTTCTATTCGGTTGCGGTCCAATCCCGTCGAGCGCGACACTACTCCAAACGGAGGCGACGGTGGGTGGGTGTCATTGGCAGCACACGTACTGGGTGCCGCGATAACAAATGTCCTTCATCCAGGTGTCTCGCGATGGTACGGACAGGCACATCGGCCCATAGTGAAGTTGCTGCCTGTGTCCGGATGGCGGACAATGATGCAGTTAGCGCTGTGCTTGCCTGTCGGATGATGTGACGGTCTTCTCGGCTATTGGTCTGCTGAGGGCGTCCTGAGCCTGGCTTCCGTGTGTGCGACCTCTCTCTCATCCACTGGTCCCCACACCTCCTCACAGTAAAGCCAGAACGGTCTAGTTGGCGGGCTATTGGTCGAGCTGACCTTCCTGCCTAACACGTATCTTCATGCCAAATTTCATTACGATTCCACAATTACTTCTTGGTGCGCAAATTTTTTTGGCAATGAGTGTATGTATTAAAAGGTAGGCCTGCCATATGACGAAATTAAATATTTGCAAGCGTGTTTGCAAACAGTTGGAAATATTAGTTCGAGAAAGCACGCGCAGGTGCTTGACAGTGCATATTGGCTACGGCGTACGCAGACACCTGGCCGATTAAAATATTATTGTTTTTGAGTTCTTTGAGTTTGTTTTATAAGTTTGTATAGTTCAAATGTCCGTCCAATAATAATTTTGATCTATGTACACAATCACTTTATCTATTTTTATCTATATACACAGTCACTACCTAGTTACATCTATATTCACAATCACTTTACCTATTTTTATTTATGTACACTATCACTTTTTCTATTTTATCTATGTACACAATCACTCTATCTATGTACGCAATCACTGCGAATTGGAGTGTGTGTGCTGTGTGGTGCTGTACTTATGATATAAATTTCGTTAACTTCCAGGTAATTGATGACTTTTTTAATTCTTGCCTGTGTTGATGAGTTTTTTAGAACTCTGTCAGTCCAGAGGGTCATACTGTCTGTTGCTGTTGCTCTAACATGGTATTTGTACGTCAGTAGACAGTATGATATGTAGTGAAGTGGGTCTCTAATATCCCCACAGACACAGAAGTCCGTGGCGCTCTTACCTATCTGATATAGGAAGGACGGAAAAGAACTATGTCCTGTGAAGAATATTGTTGTTTCTCTGTTTGGAGGTTGTTTGTCTGATCTGACTTGTAGTGTAAATGGATGCGTTTTACGGCTTTTTTCTGATGCGGTCCAGCGTTCTTGCCACTTTTTGGTATGGTATTGCTTTAAGTCCGTCTTAAGGCTTGATATCGGGAGCATGACACCGGTATGAATTATATCTTCAGGATGTTCCGTTGCGTTATTTGCTGCCCCGTCCTCACACTCATTACTCTCTATTTCTGTGTGTGCTGGAACCCAAGTTAGTTGTACTCTACAACCCACGTTTCTAATTAGATTCTGGACATCTCTAACCTGCCCCGATATCGTTTGGTGCTTCTTCATGGCTTCAAGACTTGACAGGCTATCTATGGCAATTACCGCCGGTGGTGACCCGTGTTGTAACGTGTTAGAACCTCTGAAATCGCATATATTTCTGCCTGAAAGACTGAGTTTTTATTTTGAAGTCTTTGTGTTTGCGTATGTGTTAGTATGTTGTCTTTGTAGAAGCAGAACACCGCTGCCGTACCCAAGCTTGTTTTTGAGACATCTGTGCATATTGTTATTTTGCTCTTTGTTGGATATTCTGTTATATATTTGATAACAGTATCCGTGGTTGGATGTGTAGCCCAGCTTGGTATCAATTGTACATAATCCTCCGGAACAAGGTTCATACCTCTCTTCTCGTGAGCCACCCTGAGTCTGCTGACTTTGGCTGTTAATCCTTCCTTTGCGAGAGTAAGGTGGATGGGCATGACAACCGCCAGCACCTGGAGGGCCTCTTTAGTGTTATTTTTATCAATTTGGTGATATTTTTGTCAATTTGGCGACATTTTCGTCAATCTGGCAATATTTAAAAAGTCGCCAAGTTTACGATATCCCTCCAAATTTTTCGCCAATCATTACGTACTGACGGAGAAATGGAATATTCGTTTACTACGTTATGGAATGGTTATTTACTATGTTATTTCCAAGATATTGAATTTTCATAAATTAGTCGTCATTTCCATTGATTTATTGTCATTTTTATCAATTTGGTGACATTTTCGTCAATCTGGCAACATTTTAAATATTCGCCAAGTTGACGATATGCCGCCAAAATTTGTCGCCAAAGTTTTGCTCAGAGTTACGGCCGGAGAAGTAGGTTATTCTTATAGTAGATTCTTATATTATTTCTAAGATATTCAATGTTCACCTGTTGTCATTTTTATTGTTTTAGCGTTATTTTTATCAATTTGACGCCATTTTTATTAATTTAGTGATATTTTTGTCAATTTTTGTATAGTCAGACTCGCAGGCATTCTGCCCTAAAAGTAATAAACCAAAAACGTGCAAGAATAATATTTCCTACTTTTGTTGGAAGGCGCTTTAACTATTTTGAATGTTAAACAAAGGCTTAACTGCATCCCGCGTTCCGCTGATAAGCATATGCACGCGGGATACAGTTGAGTCTTGGTTATACATGTTAACGAAATGAGAGTGACACTCTGAGTCGCGTGGTATTTCAAAAATCATTTTGAATACGTAGAAATATTCTTTATTGTTTCAGTTTTACCTTGTAATGCGCTAATAATTTATTTTTACAAAATTTACAGTTTAAATAAATATTTTAAGCCTTTTGCCATAGAAATTCAATCAATGCAGGACTACTTATTTTATCCCAGCGCCACCTGAATTATTGTCTCAAACGATATTGACATTTTCTAAATATGAAGTTTTACCCCCCCCCCCCCCCATGTATGCTATTTTATAGGTAATATTTTTTTCTTTTAACCTAAATTGAAATAAATCATAACGTTATATATTTTAATAAATCTTTATCTAATAATGTGTGGGTACCTATTATACAACATTGTTAACACTGCCAATAGTGTTCAAAATTTGCAACATGATGTGTTTGCTTTAAATTGGTCGTTTTCTCGCGTTCTTGTTGATATTTATATCTTTACAACGTTAACCTAAAACATATTACTTGCCTTTCAAAATGTCAAATGCATCTCCCTGTGGTATTGAATTTTCAGTTACCTTCTAGGTTACTAAAATTGAAAAATAAAATGCAGAGATCAAACATAATATAATTATTATCATGAAGGGAATTTATTTAAATATAAATATTTAATTTACAATGCTCTATGTAGATCGTTTTATAGCAATATATACCCACGATTCATCATGAACACATAAAATTACTTTATCGTCAATAATTTACTTTTAGAACCTCGCTCTTGGTATGCTATTTAGAAGAAGACGCTTGATAAATTATAGTTAATTATTTTATAAATTCGGAGAGTTGATTGATTGTTATTATTATACAACATAAATAAATAGTCTTACCCTATTTACGCAGTCTATTTCTCACGATAGCTGCTTATGGTTGGTCTATTTGTATGGCTTTGATTCACTGCACGCTCAAGTTGGATACTCCCTTCCCCCGCCCCTTGAACGGGTATATTATACACATTCAGTCTTTTATACTCAACATTATTTCCCGAAATATTTAGAATTTTTGAGATTAAATTTAATGCAATAAAGATGAAATATTAATCTTACAAATAGAGGAGGACAACTGTGTTTCTGCTCTTCTGTGCAGTCCGTAGAAAAAAAATCTGTGCGTCATACGGCCATGAAGCCATGAAATTCGGTACACCGGTACTTAATTACCCAAATAGGTGGAGCTCGGCGTTTTTTTTTAAAATTTCGAATTAGATTGCAAAGTTTCCATATTGTCACCATCGATAAGATCAAAAAATTCCCGTTTAAGCAAACTTTGAACTGAATCCATGTTATTATTAGATGAATGTTCCTGAAATAATAAAATATATACCTTGCGTGTGTTTTATATATAAAAAATTACCATGCCACTAGAGGTTTATAATTTAACAGAAGCTTCTTAAAATATCGAAGACTGCTCTAGAATAATAAATTTTTTAACCGATCGAAATCTTTAAATTTTTGAATCAGCGGAGCGTTCTCTATTGAAGACAGGACACTGTCTTCAATAGAGAACGCTCCGCTTTTATATGTATATTATTTATATGTAGTGGTAGCTTATTTAGAGTCCGGGAAACGTCGGGTAATTTGGTTTAGTATCCTTTTATAATGATAGTTTGGAGCTACCTTTATCACTTGATGCAGTCGGATGAAATACGACCACAATATCAATTACAACTTCCTACTATAACTTCTTACTATAACTGCATTCATTAAATGTTCGTTTTATACATAATTGTTGAAGATGAAAAGAATGAAACCAACCCCATTATTTTAGGAGATTTCTCTATTGAAGACAGGACACTGTCTTCAAAAGAGAAAACTTTCTCCTGACCGCTACCGCCATCTATTAGCAAGCATATTTAATATTGTGCATTTTGCGTCGAACGTGGGATTTTTATATTATGTAAGTAGCGGACGCTTCTTGCATTCTTTATAAGTAGTAGCTGCTTATTTAGGATGCATTATGTAAGCCGCGGGAGCTTATTTAATTATTTATATGTAGTGGTAGCTTATTTAGAGTCCGGGAAACGTCGGGTAATTTGGTTTAGTATCCTTTTATAATGATAGTTTGGAGCTACCTTTATCACTTGATGCAGTCGGATGAAATACGACCACAATAACAATTACAACTTCTTACTATAACTTTCCTTACAATACATGGTGATACACGGGGAAAGTATTAGAATCGTGTCGAAAATGGCAACTCGAATTTTCGACGGATCTACACGTTTTGGACCTCTAGAACACGAAAAAGCTATTTCTAGTGTTACGTCTGTGCGTGTAAGTCTGTATGTGCAATGTATGTATCTACTCTAACTTGAAAATTAACTGTCCAAATTTCATAAAATTTTATTGGAAAGTTACTTGTGGATTACCTTGCTGCTGATTGAATTTTGCAACGATTCGGGAAAACACAAACTGCCTTTTTTTTGGAAAATGGCCAGCAAAAATTATCAAAATCTAAAATAAAAAAAAATACGTATTCTCAAATGCATTCATTAAATGTTCGTTTTATACATAATTGTTGACGATGAAAAGAATGAAACCAACCCCATTATTCTAGGAGTAGTCGTTCTCGAGCTATATTAATTTCTTCGCATGTTTGCAACACATTTTTTTTTTAAATACGACCAATTACCAATTGGAAACAAAAATTGAATAAAAGAGCTCATTTAGTGCAATTTAAAAAAAAATTCTGCGTGTTATTTTGAGCAGTGAAACTCAATTTAATGAGTCAGCAGAAGAAATAAAGGGAGAAAGAAATTGAATCTGTAGGGAAAGTCACGTAGTGCCCACATCAGATTTAATTTTACGTATATATTTAGTGAATAGGATTCTGTTTTCATCTTTATTGATCCTTTGCAGAAATAGAGAGCGTGCACTACCTCTTATATTATCTTATTATGCCCTTCTTGCTTATATTGAGGCTTCCCTCAGTGGCAGTTAATAAATGTTATACGTAGAATGTTTCTTTTGTAAGTTTTTTTAAAAAGTAATTTCACAGTTTCTTGGAAGCTGCTTCTATAATAAAACATGATAAGTATTTCGAGAAAATTATTAACCATATAAGTACACGGATTTTACGAGTATTAATAGCCAAAGTTTTCGGTGAAAACCTATATTCTCCGTGTATCAGGATAAAATTAAATTACATAATGAAGAAATAAAGGGAAAAAGAATTTGAATCTGTAGGAAAAGTCACGTACACACACATCAGATTTAATTTTTACGTATATATTTAGTGAATAGGATTCTGTTTTCATCTTTAGTGATCCTTTGCAGAAATAGAGAGCGTGCACCACCTCTTATATTATCTTATTATGCTCTTCTTGCTTATATTGAGGCTTCCCTCAGTGGCAGTTAATAAATGTTATACGCAGAATGTTTCTTTTGTAAGTTTTCTTAAAAAGTAATTTCACAGTTTCTTGGAAGCTGCTTCTATAATAAAACATGATAAATATTTCGAGGAAATTATTAATCATATAAGTGCACGAATTTTACGAGTATTAATAGCCAAAGTTTTCGGTGAAAACCTATATTCCCCGTGTATCAGGATAAAATTAAATTGCATAATGTGCTGCAGTATAATTTTAGAAAATTACACTGTGACGACTTCAAGGATAATTATAGAGATTGGAGAGCTGTTTATGGAATGGAAGCGATTGGTTCTTTGGAAGCACACCGAGGAAAATTTAATTGGTAAAATATATTAACCTAATGCAATATAACATTAAAAGATAAACTATTACATTTGTAAAATATATAAAATAAAATATCACGTTTTAAAAAAGCCTCCATATTTGACTGAACAGTATATGGTGTGGTGGTCTGACGAATTAAAGATGGTAAAAGTGGAATAAACATCTATTCTATTTTCGCAGACTTGCAATACCCGATTTGTAACTTTCCTTATATACATAGTATAATGTATAAACTATAAAGTATTGTGACGAGGTCCAAAATTCGAATTCGAGCTTTCGACGTTAGAGCACGCTTCAAGCATCCCTGAACACGAATCAAACGTTTATGAGGTGATATCTGTATGTGTGTGTGTGAGAGAGAGAGTCTGTGGAGACGACATCTGAAGAAAGAATGTTGCGAATTGAACAAAATTTGGTACAAAAATTGCAATCCGTGAATACTGGAAGCCTATTGTTTTTATGCACAATCGAATGTCCAGAACCTCACTAAATTTTTGACTGAAATTTAGAAAAACCATCAAAAATTAAAAACCGTTCATAAAGTTACGCAAATAGTCATTTCTTATGTAATGTTTCATTAAAAAACGATTGATATAAATTTTAGAACATTCACATGAACCGTTCTCGAGACATTGCACATTTTTCAAACAAATTTATCAAGAAATCACATAAAGTAAAAAGAAAATGCTAATTATTGTGATATATGTTCACTTTTCATATGTAATAGTATGCGATAAATTTGATGACATCATTCTTATGGATCTAGCTCGTCCCATTAATGGGAAAATATACTTCGAGTAATACTTTTGTAGTTGAACGCCAACAGTCATTTATCTATAAGAATAACTTATTTCTCCGTACATAACGCTTGGCTAGATTTTGGCGGAATGTCGCGAACTTGGCAATTTGGTGAATAATCTAACGAAGTATCTCCAACTTGGCGATATTTTGCTTCAGATTGAAAATATCGTCAAAATTGCAGAAATGAAGCTAAATCAATGAAACTAAAGCCTTGGTAGATTTATCGTAGAAATAGCGCATTATTTCTACAATACATTTAGGTACTGATTTACTTCACTTTTGCAATTTTTCTAAAATTTTGTCTACGGTGTGAGTTTGATCTACACCAAATTTGAAGCGTTCAGAAAAATAGATTTTGTATAAGGTGAATTATCGTCGGCTATATTAGACGGGCCGAAATGGTAAATTTCATAAAAAGTTAATTGCATATTTGAAAATATCTTAGGACATTTATCTGCACAATTCTTTTTGCCTCGGATTTTGAGCAGTTTTAATCAGCCCACTTTTATTAACGAACGCCATCTTTACAACGCTAAATTACACATCACCTAGAATATCCTTTAACATTGGTTGGCTTTTATTCTTGTTATCGTCTTTTAATGTATAGCCGAGCGGGGTGAACAGCATATGTACTTTTTATTCGACGAAGCAATGAACTCGTTCTGTAAGGCGTTATCTGCCGCATGTATCAAAATTTCAAAATAACCGTTCAAGTTCTAGAGGATGGAAAATGTATCGGTAATAATGTATATTAGTAAAGGTATGTATATATATATCAGTAAATGTATATCAGTTCTTTATTCAATCAAAATCATTTTGCCCTGTAACAAGGCCTTACATAGAAGCAAAACAGTGCTCAACTTATCAGGTGCATGAGAGAAAAATAGGGTTCAACTTATCATGTGCATAAGAGCAAAACAGTTCTCAACTTATTATGTGCATAAGAGAAAAACAGGGCACAACTTATGGGCATAAGAGCAAAACAGTTCACAACTTATCGTGTGCATAAGAGCAAAACAGTGCTGAATTTATCATGCGCATGAGATCAAAACAGTTCTCGACATATCATGTGCATAGGAGCGAAACTGTTCTCAACTTATCATCTGCATAAGAGCAAAACAGTGCTCAACTTATCACGAACGGTGGACCATGGAATCATGGTAGTTGCTGTTCGTCTGTATGGTGTAGCCAATGAGATTATCAGTAAGTACAAAACCCTTTAAAGCAGGGAACTGAAAAGTTTTCTGAAAGATGTATTCATTTTAAAACCAGCAACAATGCAGGGCATTTTTTTAGCCTCACTCAACGTTAACAAAATTCTAAATGCTTATAATTACAGAAAAGTGATTTTTTACCAGTAACAGGAAGTTGCGTAAATGTCCTTAACTGATCCTCCATTGTTACCTATGGACCATGGTTACGATGTTATTGCTACTCGTCAGCACTGTGTAAGACATGTTCTACATGTGTGAAGAGTAAAAATATTTACAAATACGATAGAATTTTAATTACCAGTATTATCATGGGTTAACGAGAAGGAGAAACTCCTATGAAAAGCTTGAAAATATCATAGTGCTTTGAACGGTGCCGCTAGTGTTAGTAAGTTACATATATTCTTATTTGACATAATAAGAAGACACAGTGTTTCGTGCATGTGTATTAGATTAATGTTCCCTAATCATGATTAGAAATAATAAGTATATTTTCCAAGTTGTAGAATAGGGTACAAGATATTCGGACACAAAAACAGATAGAAAGCTAAAACAAATTTTAATAGGCAGGAATATTACATTCCGTTTAAGTTGTAATTTGCATTGCACAGTGACGTCGTTAAGGGGAAATTTCGGGATCATAGCTCTCCAAGGAACCCGTCGAACTCATTAAATTTCGAAGAAATAATGTATGGAGAATGGTGAAAAAATGTTTTGTTAACCCCTCCCTTGCCTCAGAAAAATTTTTTGGTGATGCTACTGCATCGCACTGATCATTTTTTCTTTAAAATTAACATTGAAAAAAAAATGTTTAATTCCACACCAACCTTTTGTCATAGAAATATATAGTATTTCTGTGTATTTCTATGACAAGAGGGGATTTCTAAGGACTCAATTTTGAATTTATTGTCTCAAACAATTGAGTCGTTTTCCCAAGATAAAGTTATAACTCTTGCCCTTTAGCTCCATGAGCATTACACTTTTTAAAGTTGTATTGACAATAACGAAAAACAAATTATATAACTGGAGTGAGATTCAACTCGACTTTTTCATACCAGATTTTTTTTCAGATTTTACAAGAATAATTTCAAAAATCGGTATCGTGTGTCCAAATGCTTACAACTATAGCGTGTTACCATTCACTTTAAAGGGCTTTAAAAATCTTTCGATTAATACTACACTTGATAATGTATCCCTCCGGGGTGTACTTTCCCCCCAAGGGGCTTAATGACGTCACCAATTTGTATCACAGCAATTTTTCACAACAATGATTGACACTATTAACTCATGTAATCATTGAGCCACAAATAAATCTTTTCATGCATGATTATGTCAAATTTTGTCCAATGCTGCCATGTTAAAATATCTGATGTGGGCAACACATGACTTTCCTTATATAATGCAATGAATTTACTACTTTTACAGTTTAAAAAAATGTTATTCATATAGTAGATACTTATATTTTTTCCAAGATATTGAATTTTTTCAATTAGTCGTCATTTTCATTAATTTAGCGTCATTTTTATCAATTTGGCGAGATTTTTGTTAATTTGGCAACAATTAAGAATGTCGCCAAGTTGGCGAGATTTAGCCAAATTTGTCGCCAAAATCTCGCCAAGCGTTATGGACCGAGAAATAAGTTATTCTTACTATTGGATAAATGACTATTGGCGTTCAAATATAAAAGTATTACTCAAAGTATCTTTTTTCATGAATGGAACGAGCTAGATCCACGAGAATGATGTCATCAAATTTATCGCATGGTATTGCATATGAAAAGTGAACATGTTTCTCCATAGGAAATATATTTTTTTATTTTATATAATTTTTTGATAATTTTTTTGAAAAATGTGCAATATCTCGAGAACGGCTCATGTTAGCGTTCTAAAATTTATGTCAATCGTTTTCTAATAAAAAATTACTTAAGAAATGTCTATTTGCGTAACTTTATTAGCGGTTTTGATTTTTTGACGATTTTTTCAAAATTTCACTCGAAAATTTAGGGGGGTTTTGAACATTCGATTGCGTATAAAAACAATAGGCTTCCAGTGTTTATAGATTGTGATTTTTGTACCAAATTTCGTTCGAATCGGTCCATTCGTTCGTCAGTTATCGTCTCCACAGACTCACACACACACACACACACACAGGCATCACTTCAAAAATGTTTGATTCGTGATCAGGAATGCTTGAAACGTGCTCTCCCGTTGAAAACTCGAATTTGAATTTTCGACCCCGTCACAATACTTTCCTTATACATTATGTATATAAGGAAAGTAAAAATATAAAATGTAGAATAATATTCAAAGTTTTCGCTCGAATTTAAAAAAAAAATTCTATCTAGTTTTGACTGTTTCGATAACAAAGCCGGATATAAAGTTTTATGAAAATCCATTCATATTTGTAGCTGCTATTGTGTGCATAAGAAATCTACCACAGATATCAGCCAGATAAACAGACTGACTGACATCACTCCAAAAATAGTCAAAACGTGTTCAGAAGGTCGTAAAACATATATTGGCATCAAAATCTCGAATCGAAAAACTTGGGGAAAACATTTTCTCAATACTACGCATGAGAGAGTGAAAATACGTGATTTATTTCCATCATTCAAATAGCTTTACGTTTGCAGATGCACTCCAAATATTTTGTTCAAAAGTATTTCAAAGCAAACTATTTCTTCTTCTTTTCCTTTGATATCACCGACAACGATAGCAATTCATATTCTTCCTTCCCAGGAATTCTACTAATTCCGTTATAAGAAAACAGTTTCCAATAGATATAATCAAGCACAAACTCTCATTACTTTAAGTCTAGCAGATACTTCCAATCATCTATCTGTTTGCAGTGCAGCGACCTCCGAAATCACCTCCGATACAAATAAATAGCTTCCACAATTGTGGCGGAGAAGATATGTTCCCAAATGCGGTTTATTTAATTAATTGTGGGAGATATATGGGGGAAATTTGTTTCACAAGAAAAAAAAAATCTGATGTGGGCAACACATGACTTTCCTTATATAATGTAATGAGTTTACTACTTTTACAGTAAAAAAATAGGGTTTTTTTTATAGTAGATACTAATATTCTTTCCAAGATATTGAATTTTCGACAATTAGTCGTCATTTTCATTGATTTAGAATCATTTTTATCGATTTGGAGAGATTTTTGTTAATTTGGCAACATTTCAAAAAGTCGCCAAGTTGGCGACATTCCGCCAAATTCGTCGCCAAAATCTCGCCAGGCGTTATGGACGAAGAAATAAGTTGTTCTTACAGCAGATAAATGACTATTGGCGTTCAAATACAAAAGTATTACTCAAAGTATCTTTTTTCATGAATGGAACGAGCTAGATCCACGAGAATGATGTCACCCGATTTATCGCATGGTATTACATATGAAAAGTGAACATGTTTCTCAATAGGAAATATTTTTTTATTATTTTATATGACTTATTAATAATTTTTTTGAAAAATGTGCAATTTCTCGAGAACAGGTCATGTTAGCGTTCTAAAATTTATGTCAATCGTTTTCTAATGAAAAATTACATAAGAAATGTCTATTTGCGTAACTTCATTAGTGGTTTTGATTTCTTGACGATTTTTTCAAAATTTTATTCGAAAATTTAGGGGTGTTCTGAACATTCGATTACGTATAAAAACAATAGGCTTCCAGTGTTTACGGATTGTGATTTTTGTACCAAATTTGGTTCGAATCGGTCTATTCGTTCGTCAGTTATCGTCTCCAAAGACTCACTGACACACACGCACACACACACACACACACACACACACACACACACACACACACACACACACACACATACTTTCACACACACACACACAGACATCACTTCAAAAATGTCTGATTCGTGATCAGGGATGTTTGAAACGTGCTCTCCCGTCGAAAACTCGATTTCGAATTTTCGACCCCGTCACAATACTTTCCTTATACATTATGTATATAAGGAAAGTAATAATATCACTCAATTAGTTTTGGATTGAACCCGGGTTGAAAAAATGAAATACATTGAATCCTATGGGACCTAATTTTTCAAACATTTTTTAAGCGGATTTAAAATTCACAAATTGCTTCGAACATTTTAGGTAATATTCAAATTCTTCCATAAAATATATAAAAAAAATTTCAGCGAAATATATTCAGTAGTTTTTTAGATAAAAATTAAAATAATAATTACACCTCTTATATGAAGCAATCCCGTGACCATGATATGAAAAGATAGCGTGACCCACTTCAAAATGAGATATGGCATCCATCTTGTCTCAAAATAGTGATTTTTAAGTTCTTTTTAATTCATATTGAGTGTTGTATCCGTCCTAAAACCGCTTTATCTTTGCTTAAATTCTGTGATTCTACATACTGAAACAACGTAATTACAATATATTTGAATTTAAATGATCATCAAAATTTGATTATTTCTACAACGAAGCCTACTTTTGATTTATGTAAAATGTAAGCAGCAAAATATGTAGAATGAGTTGTATAAGAATTGCTGTATTTCTTTAACGCAAAATTATTTAGGTCATGGAATCTGCATAGCTGAATGAATGAAATATTCATTCATTTTACAGAGAGAAGGACGATTTTTTTCCATGAAGTTTTAAGCATAGAGTTTAGTTTCTTGTAGCTCCATGGTCTTAAGTTTTTAAATAAAATAAATTATTTTAGAGTACTGGGATGAATGAAATAAATGAGAAAATGTTATGAATGAAATGCTGCTTTTAAAGAGAGAGCCAGGCGTGTTATTTTTTTATGACGTCATTTGAATGAATTTCAGTTGTTTTCGATGAAGTTTTCAAATATAAGAAATTATTGCAGTATTATGATAATTTAAAAAATATTACCGAGGAATGTATCGCATTTTAGAGATGTTTAAACCAGGCAATTTATATTTCAATGCCGTCATTTGAATGAGGTTCATTTTTTTCGATGAAGTTTTAAGTTTTCAAATATAATAAATTAATGTAGTATTGTGATAAGTTTTAAAATATTACCGAGGAATGTAATGCATTTTAGAAATGTTTAAATAAAATTTCATTGAAGTTGGAAAGGGTTTCATAATCAATGCTTTAAGCATGATTGATCTTTCTTGTTACTTTCCTTATATACATAATGCATAAGGAAAGTATTGTGACGGGGTCGAAAATTCGAATTCGAGTTTTCGACGGGAGAGCACGTTTCAAGCATCCCTGATCACGAATCAGACATTTTTGAAGGGATGTCTGTGTGTGTGTGTGTGAAAGTATGTGTGTGTGCGTGTGTGTGTGTGTGTGTGTGTCAGTGAGCCTTTGGAGACGATAACTGACGAACGAATGGACCGATTCGAACCAAATTTGGTACAAAAATCACAATCCGTAAACACTGAAAGCCTATAGTTTTTATACGCAATCGAATGTTCAGAACCATCCTAAATTTTCGAGTGAAATTTTGAAAAAATCGTCAAAAAATCAAAACCGCTTATAAAGTTAGGCAAATAGACATTTCTTATGTAATTTCTCATTAGAAAACGATTGAGATAAATTTTAGAACTCTAACATGTACCGTTCTCGAGATATTGCAGATTTTTAAAAAAAATTATCAAAAAGTCATATAAAATTAAAAAAAAATACTTTCGATTGAGAAACATGTTCACTTTTCATATGTAATACCATGCGATAAGTTTGGTAACATCATTCTCGTGGATCTAGCTCGTTCCATTCATGAGAAAAGATACTTTGAGGGATACTTTTGTATTTGAACGCCGATATTCATTTATCTGCTATAAGAATAACTTATTTCTCCGTCCGTAAAGCTTGGCGAAATTTTGGCAACAAATTTGGCGTAATGTCGTCAACTTGGCGACTTTTTGAAATGTTGTCAAATTAACGAAAATCTCGCCAAATGGATTAAAATGACTCTAAATCAATGAAAATTACGACTAATTGTTGAAAATTCAATATCTTGGAAAGAATATAAGTATCTACTATGAGAAAAACCCATTTTTTTTACTGTAAAAGTAGTAAATTCATTGCATTATATAAGGAAAGTCATGTTTTGCAAATATCAGATTTTTTTTAAACGCAATCGAATGTTCAGAAGCCCCCTAAATTTTCGAGTGAAATTTTGAGAAAATCATCAAAAAATCAAAACCTTTAAAGTTGCCAAGTTACGCAAGTAGACATTTCTTATGCAATTTTTCCTTAGAAAATGATTGACATAAGCTTTTGAACACTAGCATGATCCGTTCTCGAGACATTGCACATTTTTCAAATAAATTTATCAAAAAATCCCATAAATTAAAAGAAAAATATATTAACTGTTGAGAAACATGTTCACTTTTCATATGTGATATCCTGCGATAAATTGGGTGACATCATTCTCGTGGATCTAGCTCGTTCCATTCATGAGAAAATATACTTTGAGTAATACTTTTGTATTTGAACGCCAATAGTCATTTATATGGTATAAGAATATCTTATTTCTCCGTCCGTAAAGCTTGGCGAAATTTTGGTAACAAATTTGGCGTAATGTCGCCAACTTGGCGACTTTTTGAAATGTTGCCAAATTAACGAAAATCTCGCCAAATAGATAAAGATGATTCTAAATCAATGAAAATGACGACTAATTGAAGAAAATTTAATATCTTGGGAGGAATATAAGTATCTACTATAAGAATAACATTTTTTTAACTGTAAAAGTAGTAAATTCATTGCATTTTATAAGGAAAGTCATGTGTTGCCCACATCAGATTTTTTATTCTTAGGATGATATGAAAAAGTTGCCAAATAGTGTGTAGTCAATTAATGCAGCACTACAAATTGTTAGAATATAAAGTGACTTATTGACATTTTTATCACACATCCCGAAAAACTGCCTTATGAAAGTACTTTTTGATCAATATTTCTGTTAAATTTAAATAGATTAATTAGGACCTCCAGTATGTGAACTGCCTGGGTTCGTGGTCATGCTGTCTTCCTCCAATTTTAGAGGCTGTGAGTTTTGATATCTGTGTTTTTTTATTAATATCTCTATTAAATTTAAATAGATAAATTAGGGACGCTGGTACATGGGCTAGCTGGTTCAGTGGTCATATAATTCAATATTCAGTGGTCTTCCACTAGTAGAGGCTGTGGGTTCGAGTCCATTGGATCATTTTGGTATATGTATTTTTTCTGATCAGTCTCTATTAAATTTAAATAGATTAATTAGGGTCGCCGCTGTCTGGTCTAGCTGGCTCAGTGGTCGTGTTCTCTTCTTTCAGTCCTAGAGGCTGTGGGTTCGAGTCCATTGGGTCGTTTTGGTATCTGTATTTTCCTGAGCAATCGCTCCGTTAAATTTAAATAGATTAATCAGAATCTCTGACGTGTAAACGCGTGGCTCAGTGGTCAAGTTACCTCTCTTCTATTCCAGGGGCTAAGGCTTTTCGAGTGTAATGAGTCGTTTTGGTATTTTTGCATTTTCTTATCAATCTCTCTATTAAATTTAAATAGATTAATTTTGACTTCTCGCATGCGAACTGGCTGGCATAGTGGTTATATTATCTTCCTACAGTTCGAGAGGCTGTGGGTTCGAGTCGTTTAACTGGAAATGTTTTTTTCTGACCAGTTTCTCCGTTAAATTTAAGTACATTAATTAGGATCTTTGGTACCTGAACTGACTGGCTCGGTCGTCATGTTACCATACTCTAGTTCTAGAGGCTGTGGGTTCGAGTCTATAGAGTAGTCGTTTTAGTAACTGTGTTTTTATTTATGAAACTATCCATTAAGTTTAAATAGATTTATAAGAATGCTTGGTATATGAACTGACTGGCTCAGAAGTCAGGTTGTGTTCCTCCTTTTCTAAAGGCTGTAAGTTCGAATCCATTCAGTTGTTTTAGCATCTGTGTTTTTCTTATCGCTCTCTTTGTTAAGTTTAAATAGATTAATTATGATGTCTTGGTAGAGATCTGGCTGGCTTAGTGGTCATGCTACCTGTTTCCGATTCCAGAGGTTGAGGGTTCGTGTCCATTAAGTCATTTTGGTTTTTCTGATTAGTCTCTTCGTTAAGTTTAAATAGATTAATTAGGCTATTTGATATACGAGTTGGTTGGCTTGGTGGTCATGTTGTCTGTTTCTAATTCCATAGGCTGTGGGTTCAAGTCCATCCACCCGCTTGCATTTTCTATAAATTTTTATTTTATGACTTGACCGGAAATGACGTCACAGGAAATGACGCACAGGAAGCGACGTACCGGAAGTGACGTCACAGGAAATGACGCACAGGAAGTGACGTCGGTTTCTGTGTCCCCGGAAAAGGAAGGAAAAAAGAGATAGGTCGTTTTCGGAAATACATAAAATTTCAGGACTTCGTTAACAGGTGTCACGTGGTGCAAAACAAGCCCTGCACGAACTTTGGACGAGGAAGGGTGGGAGAGCGACACCGAAGCCAGCAGGCCCGAAGAGAAATCCCACCAGCAACGGTGGAGCTCAACCACCGCTCGTCCTCCATCTCGTGCAGATAATTTAGTAAGAGAAATTTAGTTTAGAAAGACTAAAGCATTAGTAATTAGAAAGATTTAAGTATAAATAAAGAGAAAGACATCAGACGAAGGACGCTTAACACCATTTGTTCTCTAATATATGCCCTTTTAACCCAAAGCGGGAATCGAACCCCGAACCTACTACCCCGCAACATGACGCCCCAAGCCTTTCGGCCAATAGGACGACGAACTAAGCTTCGAATTTATTGTATTTAAGGTTAACATTTTAACATGCCTGCTTAAATAATCTGAAAATGCGCGATTAAGATTGCCGGGGACAGAACTCTCCACAAAAACTTTAACTTCACACTGTTGTCGCGACACTCTACCGCTGTGCTACGAATAGCGGTGAAATTTTATTTTATTTTAACTATATAAAGTTTTCTTTGGATTGGTGATTAGAATAAATCTGAGGACAGAACCCTCCACAAAAACTTTCACTTATCACTGTTATCGCGACACTCTACCACTGTGCTACGAATGGCGTTGAAATTTTATTTTATTTTAACTATATAAAGTTTTCTTTGGATTGGCGATTAGAATAAATCTGAGGACAGAACTAACTCTCCACAAAAACTTTCACTTCGTACTGTTATCGCGACACTCTACCACTGTGCTACGGATGGCGTTGAAATTTTATTTTATTTTAACTATATAAAGTTTCCTTTAGATTGGCGATTAGAATAAATCTGAGGACAGAACCCTCCACAAAAACTTTCACATCGCACTGTTATCGCGACACTCTACCACTGTGCTACGAATGGCGTTGAAATTTTGTTTTATTTTAACTATATAAAGTTTTCTTTGGATTGGCGATTAGAATGAATCTGAGGACAGAACCTTCCACAAAAACTTTCACTTCACGATATTATCGCGACACTCTACCGTTATGCTACGAATGGCAGTGAAAATTTGTTTTATTTTAACTATATAAAGTTTACTTTGGATTGGCGATTAGAATAAATCTGAGGACAGAACCCTCCACAAAAACTTTCACTTCACGATGTTATCGCGACACTCTACCGCTATGCTACGAATGGCAGTGAAAATTTGTTTTATTTTAACTATATAAAGTTTACTTTGGATTGGCGATTAGAATAAATCTGAGGACAGAACCCTCCACAAAAACTTTCACTTCACGATGTTATCGCGACACTCTACCGCTGTGCTTCGAATGACGTTGAAATTTTATTTTATTTTAACTGTCTAAAGTTTTCTTTGGATTGGCGATTAGAACTAATCTGAAGACAGCGCCATTAAAAAAAACTATCACTTCACGCTGTCATCGCGACACTCAACCGCTGTGCTACGAATGGTGTTGAAATTCTATTTTATTTTAACTATATAAAGTTTTCTTTGGATTGGCGATTAGAATAAATCTGAGGACAGAACCCTGCACGAAAACTTTCACTTCACGATGTTATCGCGACACTCTACCGCTATGATACGAATGGCGTTGAAATGTTATTTTATTTTAACTATATAAAAATTTTCTTTGGATTGGCGATTAGAATAAATGTGAAGACAGAACCCTCTACTTCACGCTGTTATCCCGGCACTCTACCGCTGTGCTACGAACGACGTTGCAATTTAATTTAATTTTATTTTAACTATATAAAGTTTTCTTTGGATTGGCGATTAGAATAAATCTGAGGACAGAACCTTCCACAAAAACTTTAACTTTACGCTGTCATCGCTGCACTCTACCGCTGTACTACGAATGGCGTTTCAATTTTATTTTAGCTATATAAAGTTTTCTTTAGATTGGCGATTAGAGTAAATCTGGGGCAGAACCACAAAATCTATTGCCCTCAAAACATTGTTTATTTATTATTATAAACTGTAATCGAAAAAGAATTGCGTTTCTGGTGAGGACAGAACACGCTATCAACATATCTGACTTCTCACTACCCAACATTTTAACCACCAGACTATTTGAACTCCGACGCAGATTGAAGCTAGTAACTATTTATGTTGTCAATAGAATAAAAAATTAAAAAAAAAAAAAAGAAAAAGAAGAATAACGCTGTCCTTGAATGCTATGTTTTAGTTTAGAATTAGTTAGTTTAGAAGACAAAATCGAATACTATATCCAATTTTCATTATACTTTATAATAGAAAATTGCAAAGATTCGTCAGGTTTTCACCTCTTACACATAAAATTCTAAATTGAAATGTAGCATTTGTCACACAGGAAAAAGGGGGCAAGGACCAATTAAGTTACGGAGGAAAAATAGGGTGGCACGCACCCATAAATGTTGAAACCCAGGTTCTTTTTCGAAGTTCTCTCGTCCAGGAATAAATCCCTGGATGACCTGCAGTGCAATAAATACAAAGATGCAATAAACCCTTACCTTGTAAGGCGCCATCTCCTGAAAACACAGATGGACAATTTCAAGAGATAAAGATGTTAAATAACCACACAGGTTTAAATATAAATCACTTTCTTTATTCAATATTGTAATTAAGAAGATCAGAAGTTAAAATTATAACTGAATCATTATCAGGAAGCACAACGCTAAGTAACTGTGACAGTGACACTGGACTCAGGATCCCTACTAATATATTTGCTGCCACGGAAGTAATTCAATGATAATAATGTGATCAACGATATAAATAAAGTGGCACAGCAACATTTAAGTATATAATAAGCAACATGATTTAAGAGGTATGGTCTCAAAGCAACAGGAGAAAACTCGCACTCAGAGAAAATTAGGACTGATAATTAAACAAGTTGAAATAATTTAGGAAATTTATGCTTCCTTGAGACAGGCGTAGATGCAGAGAGCAGTCAAACCTTACCTCCCCAGTCGGAGTTGTAAAAGGGTCGGAACATTATACCATACCCATATTTCGACCTGACACATAGACCTCGGGCCCCATCGTACCTTCCTCGTCGCAGCTCTCTCAGCTAGACGTCGGGCTCTCCATCGATGTTCTTCGGCGATGTAGGCGTCTTCGGCTTTTCTCCCCATGCCCACAAGAGGCCAGAAGTCGACTTGGGGCCGACTCCCGCACTCCGTGGTGGGCAACATTGAAAAATGGTCCAGGCCGACCTGAGAGCGTCAACACCAGACAGGAAGAAAAAGCCACGAATATTCTTTGCAACAGCTTTTATGTATTCAGACGGATTCAGGCCCCAGACTCATTCGGACCTGGCAGAAGACTATTTACGGCCTTTTGACCAATAGAAAACTTCACAGGCATAGCCTCGCCAGCCCAGGACGGGGTCTCAAAAATGAATATGCTGACACATCAGACCCTCGCCACAAGGTCTCAAATTCATCCAGAAGTTTCTCTCCAAATCTATTCTGCAGAAAAGTGCATGCCTTGCACTAACATTACCAGGCCTCGAGCAAGCCATCTGCTCTGCCCGGGAATAAAGAAGGTGCATTTCACCAGCCCGCCGACTTTCGAATTCAGGAATTTCGACTATGCCATTCGTTTGTACTTCGTTAGTACCGGTTAGTACCGAGATATTTTCGTTAGTACCGCTTCCGGTACAAAATTATAGCCATTTCAAAAATGCGGGCTGGTGAAATGCGAGCCCGCCGACTTTCGAATTCACGAATTTCGACTATGCCATTCGTTTGTACTTCGTTAGTACCGGTTAGTACCGAGATATTTTCGTTAGTACCGCTTCCGGTACAAAATTATAGCCATTTCAAAAATGCGGGCTGGTGAAATGCGAGCCCGCCGACTTTCGAATTCACGAATTTCGACTATGCCATTCGTTTGTACTTCGTTAGTACCGGTTAGTAAAGAGATATTTTCGTTAGTACCGCTTCCGGTACAAAATTATAGCCATTTCAAAAATGCGGGCTGGTGAAATGCGAGCCCGCCGACTTTCGAATTCAGGAATTTCGACTATGCCATTCGTTTGTACTTCGTTAGTACCGGTTAGTACCGAGATATTTTCGTTAGTACCGCTTCCGGTACAAAATTATAGCCATTTCAAAAATGCGGGCTGGTGAAATGCGAGCCCGCCGACTTTCGAATTCAGGAATTTCGACTATGCCATTCGTTTGTACTTCGTTAGTACCGGTTAGTACCGAGTTATTTTCGTTAGTACCGCTTCCGGTACAAAATTATAGCCATTTCAAAAATGCGGGCTGGTGAAATGCGAGCCCGCCGACTTTCGAATTCAGGAATTTCGACTATGCCATTCGTTTGTACTTCGTTAGTACCGGTTAGTACCGAGATATTTTTGTTAGTACCGATTCCGGTACAAAATTATAGCCATTTCAAAAATGCGGGCTGGTGAAATGCGAGCCCGCCGACTTTCGAATTCAGGAATTTCGACTATGCCATTAGTTTGTACTTCGTTAGTACCGGTTAGTACCGAGATATTTTCGTTAGTACCGCTTCCGGTACAAAATTATAGCCATTTCAAAATGCGGGCTGGTGAAATGCGAGCCCGCCGACTTTCGAAGTCAGAAATTTCGACTATGCCATTCGTTTGTACTTCGTTAGTACCGGTTAGTACCGAGATAGTTTCGTTAGTACCGCTTCCGGTACAAAATTAAAGCAATTTCAAATTGGCTGGCTGGAGAAACAGGATTTTACCATTTTAAATATTTCAACTATGAAATTTTTAAATTCTGACTATGACATACTTTAATACTTCGTTAGTACTGGTTAGTACCGAGATATTTTCGTCAGTACCGCTTCCGGTACAAATTTACAGCAATTTCAAAATGGCTGAGTGTTGAAATGCGAACCGCACAAGTATGCAATTTCTAAATTTCGACTCTGCCATTCGTTTGTACTTCGTTAGTACCGCTTCCGGTACAAAGTTATGGCAATTTCAAAATGGCTGGCTGGGGAATTGCGAGCCCGCCGACTTCAGAATTCAGAAATTGTCATTCGTTTGTACTTCGTTAGTACCGGTTAGTACCGAGATAGTTCTGCTTCGGATACAAATTTATGGCAATTTCAATATTGCGGGCTGGTAAATACGAGCCGTACAAGTATGCCATTTCTAAGTTTCAAGTACCAAGATATTTTTGTTAATACCGCTTTCGGTACATAAATATTGCCATTTCAAAATAGAGGGGAGGGAGTGTCACCGTAATAACTTTTTCAGATATTAAAATTGCAAGAAAAAAATGCATGAATAATATTTTAAATTGCAATTCCTGAATTCTGCCAAATTGGCAAACCTCAGCCAAAGTTGGTAAACTTTATTCGTAGCGAAAATGGAAACATAAACATTGTCTGGTATGTTTGATTGTCGTCTGATTATTATTATTTACTCTGTAATTAGGACATACTCATCCTTGCGGGCAATGAAAATAAACTCTTCCAGTCTCGGATATAAACATTCTTATTGGCATTTTTTAATCTTTGCTGTCTAATATGTTGCTAAAATATATTTTTATTTTTTGTTATGTCATTTACTGAACATAATGTTTAAAAACACACTGAAAAAAGTTTGTTTTCTATTACAGATATTTCTAGAGTGCATCCCCTATTTCCCCTAAGCATATCTACAACGCACCCTACTAGTTTGGGAAACTCTGATCTATAGTATTAAAACGCGCATATAAATAATCATGGTAACTAATTTAAGCATGAATGCAAATAACTAGGATTTCAAATGCGATTTGTTGGTTTGTAGAAACACTGTAATAAATAAAAGTATGTTTTGATTGGGATATGCAGGTTTTTAGGTAAATACATAAATTTCGAAAAATTAAAAGCAATACATTTAAAATTTTTGCAATTAACCGTCAACATGTCACTAGGCTTACACCATTTGCTTTAAATTTGAATTCTTTTGGTACAAAGAACGTACACGGCACGATCTACAAAATGCTAGATAACAAATCTACCTGGAGAATTTCCAAAGCGGAGAAAGAACAAGTACCTGTAGAATAGATTAATGTCAACAATAAATGGACATTCAGAATTGTATCGTGTTGTATCACTTGAACCACGAAGGTAATACTTAATTTCCAGAAGAAAATTCGTAAAATAAAAGAGGAAACTTAAGAGGAAGGAAAACGGACAGAGGAATGAAACTATGATCTAAGTGCCGAATGATGAAATATAAGGGGATAACCGGTATCGGACTATATGGGAGTAACAACATTAACTAACTTAAAACAAAAGAAAAAATTATTGTAAAAATACTTGTGAATAAAAATCTCAGATCAAATTTCGAAAGCTAAATGAACTTCATAAAATGAGTTTAATCAACAGAACAAACTATAGATGAAACAAGAAAGATCAATCATGCTTAAAGTATTGATTATGAAACACTTTCTAACTTCAATGCAATTTTATTTAAACAAGTGTAAAATGAAATACATTCCTCTGTAATATTTTAAAACTTCTCACAATACTACATTAATTTATTATATTTGAAAACTTAAACCTTCATCGAAAAAAAATGAACTTCATTCAAATGACGGCATTGATATATAAATCGCCTGGCTCAAACATCTCTAAAATGCGATACATTCCTCGGTAATATTTTTAAAACTATCATAATACTACGATAATTTATTATATTTGAAAACTTCTTCGAAAACAACTGAAATCCATTCAAATGACGTCATAGAAAAAATAACACACCTGGTTCTCTGTAAAACAGCATTTCATTCATAACATTTTCCCATTCATTTCATTCATCACAATACTATAATAATTTATTTTATTTAAAAATTAAGACCATGGAGCTACAAGTAATTAAACTCTATGCTTAAAACTTCATCGAAAAAAATCGTCCTTCTCTTTGTAAAATCAATGATTCATGCATATCAGCTATATCCGAAATATTACGAATGTATCAGATTTCATTATGCATAACATACCTAATACTAAGAAAAATATATTTCTCAAGAACAAAAAGTTATAAAACATCAAATATCTTATCTAATGTATCAGTATTTTTCCCTTATGTATAACTAACATAACTAATATTGCGAAAAGCATGTAGTTCGAAACCAAAAAGTTATAACATATCAACTATCTAAAAATATTACGAATGTATCAGATTTATTTCTTATGTATAACATACCTAATTTTGGGGAAAAAATATTTCTCAAGAACAAAAAATTATAAAGCATCAACCATCTGAAAATATTACAAATGTATCAGATTTATTTCTTATGTATAACTAACATAACTAATATTGGGAAAAACATATAGCCGGAAAACAACAAGTTATAAAATATCAACTATCTAATAATATTACAGATATATCAGATTGATTTCTTATGTTTAACTAACATAACTAATATTTGGGAAACATATACAGCTCAACAAAAAGTTATAACGTGTCAACTATCTAAAAATATTACAAATGCATCAGATGTCTGCATAGCTGATATGCATGAATCATTGATTTTACAAAGAGAAGGACGATTTTTTTCGATGAAGTTTTAAGCATAGAGTTTAATTACTTGTAGCTCCATGGTCTTAATTTTTAAATAAAATAAATTATTATAGTATTGTGATGAATGAAATGAATGGGAAAATGTTATGAATGAAATGCTGTTTTACAGAGAACCAGGTGTGTTATTTTTCTATGACGTCATTTGAATGGATTTCAGTTGTTTTCGAAGAAGTTTTCAAATATAATAAATTATCGTAGTATTATGATAGTTTTAAAAATATTACCGAGGAATGTATCGCATTTTAGAGATGTTTGAGCCAGGCGATTTATATATCAATGCCGTCATTTGAATGAAGTTCATTTTTTTTCGATGAAGGTTTAAGTTTTCAAATATAATAAATTAATGTAGTATTGTGAGAAGTTTTAAAATATTACAGAGGAATGTATTTCATTTTACACTTGTTTAAATAAAATTGCATTGAAGTTAGAAAGTGTTTCATAATCAATACTTTAAGCATGATTGATCTTTCTTGTTTCATCTATAGTTTGTTCTGTTGATTAAACTCATTTTATGAAGTTCATTTAGCTTTCGAAATTTGATCTGAGATTTTTATTCACAAGTATTTTTACAATAATTTTTTCTTTTGTTTTAAGTTAGTTAATGTTGTTACTCCCATATAGTCCGATACCGGTTATCCCCTTATATTTCATCATTCGGCACTTAGGTCATAGTTTCATTCCTCTATCCGTTTTCCTTCCTCTTAAGTTTCCTCTTTTATTTTACGAATTTTCTTCTGGAATTTAAGTATTACCTTCGTGGTTCAAGTGATACAACACGATACAATTCTGAATGTCCATTTATTGTTGACATTAATCTATTCTACAGGTACTTGTTCTTTCTCCGCTTTGGAAATTCTCCAGGTAGATTTGTTATCTAGCATTTTGTAGATCGTGCCGTGTACGTTCTTTATACCAAAAGAATTCAAATTTAAAGCAAATGGTGTAAGCCTAGTGACATGTTGACGGTTAATTGCAAAAATTTTAAATGTATTGCTTTTAATTTTTCGAAATTTATGTATTTACCTAAAAACCTGCATATCCCAATCAAAACATACTTTTATTTATTACAGTGTTTCTACAAACCAACAAATCGCATTTGAAATCCTAGTTATTTGCATTCATGCTTAAATTAGTTACCATGATTATTTATATGCGCGTTTTAATACTATAGATCAGAGTTTCCCAAACTAGTAGGGTGCGTTGTAGATATGCTTAGGGGAAATAGGGGATGCACTCTAGAAATATCTGTAATAGAAAACAAACTTTTTTCAGTGTGTTTTTAAACATTATGTTCAGTAAATGACATAACAAAAAATAAAAATATATTTTAGCAACATATTAGACAGCAAAGATTAAAAAATGCCAATAAGAATGTTTATATCCGAGACTGGAAGAGTTTATTTTCATTGCCCGCAAGGATGAGTATGTCCTAATTACAGAGTAAATAATAATAATCAGACGAAAACCAAACATACCAGACAATGTTTATGTTTCCATTTTCGCTAAGAATAAAGTTTACCAACTTTGGCTGAGGTTTGCCAATTTGGCAGAATTCAGGAATTGCAATTTAAAATATTATTCATGCATTTTTTTCTTGCAATTTTAATATCTGAAAAAGTTATTACGGTGACACTCCCTCCCCTCTATTTTGAAATGGCAATATTTATGTACCGAAAGCGGTATTAACAAAAATATCTTGGTACTTGAAACTTAGAAATGGCATACTTGTACGGCTCGTATTTACCAGCCCGCAATATTGAAATTGCCATAAATTTGTATCCGAAGCAGAACTATCTCGGTACTAACCGGTACTAACGAAGTACAAACGAATGACAATTTCTGAATTCTGAAGTCGGCGGGCTCGCAATTCCCCAGCCCGCCATTTTGAAATTGCCATAACTTTGTACCGGAAGCGGTACTAAGGAAGTACAAACGAATGGCAGAGTCGAAATTTAGAAATTGTATACTTGTGCGGTTCGCATTTCAACACTCAGCCATTTTGAAATTGCTGTAAATTTGTACCGGAAGCGGTACTGACGAAAATATCTCGGTACTAACCAGTACTAACGAAGTATTAAAGTATGTCATAGTCAGAATTTAAAAATTTCATAGTTGAAATATTTAAAATGGTAAAATCCTGTTTCTCCAGCCAGCCAATTTGAAATTGCTTTAATTTTGTACCGGAAGCGGTACTAACGAAACTATCTCGGTACTAACCGGTACTAACGAAGTACAAACGAATGGCATAGTCGAAATTTCTGAATTCGAAAGTCGGCTGGCTCGCATTTCACCAGCCCGCATTTTTGAAATGGCTATAATTTTGTACCGGAAGCGGTACTAACGAAAATATCTCGGTACTAACCGGTACTAACGAAGTACAAACGAATGGCATAGTCGAAATTCCTGAATTCGAAAGTCGGCGGGCTCGCATTTCACCAGCCCGCATTTTTGAAATGGCTATAATTTTGTACCGGAAGCGGTACTAACGAAAATATCTCGGTACTAACCGGTACTAACGAAGTACAAACGAATGGCATAGTCGAAATTCCTGAATTCGAAAGTCGGCGGGCTCGCATTTCACCAGCCCGCATTTTTGAAATGGCTATAATTTTGTACCGGAAGCGGTACTAACGAAAATATCTCGGTACTAACCGGTACTAACGAAGTACAAACGAATGGCATAGTCGAAATTCCTGAATTCGAAAGTCGGCGGGCTCGCATTTCACCAGCCCGCATTTTTGAAATGGCTATAATTTTGTACCGGAAGCGGTACTAACGAAAATATCTCGGTACTAACCGGTACTAACGAAGTACAAACGAATGGCATAGTCGAAATTCCTGAATTCGAAAGTCGGCGGGCTCGCATTTCACCAGCCCGCATTTTTGAAATGGCTATAATTTTGTACCGGAAGCGGTACTAACGAAAATATCTCGGTACTAACCGGTACTAACGAAGTACAAACGAATGGCATAGTCGAAATTCCTGAATTCGAAAGTCGGCGGGCTGGTGAAATGCACCTGAATAAAGACCTTGACTTTAACGGTCAAATAATAACGAAACTTCTCTCTGAATGCGGTTTTCACAGATTAATAAAATGGCTAAAAGCTTTCCTTTCAGTATAGAATATTTTGTATAATACATATTTCAAAGACAAGAGGGATAATTAAATCAGGGTTTAAAATAATGTAAAAATATAGAATCTTGATAATTAATATATAATTTGCGATTTTTACAAGGGTTTGGCGAGATTATGAAATCTCGTCACAACATACCTCCCCTCCTCGAGGCAAAAAAATCTGACTAACAGGAGGATTTTTTTTCATCACAGGATGTAGGCGCAAGTAGTTATTAGGTCCTTGAAGTCCATGGTACCTTCAAGTCGAATTTCAGCAAAAATTTAGAAGTGTAGGCGATCAAACTACACCAAGGGTTCTCGGCACGAACACCATTCCACATGAGCGCATGTCGAAGAACCAGATCCAAAAGAAACCTAAAGTTGACTGCAAATGAGTCGAAAATCCTAATATCTACGAGCCCTTTACAAAAAGTTCACATTATGTGAATTCCAAATGTATTAAATTATAAATTCCAAAATTAAAATGTATATGTACAGAATATCCCTCAAGTCGACAGTAAATGTAAACAAATTAAAATTTAAGTGTAGAAAGTTTCCAAACAAATTTCCAATTTATAAGTTAATTCTAAATTAAGTTCAATTTCCAAAAAAAATTTCTTTATCTTACAATAAAATCTCTACCTAAGGACTTAATGCCAAAGTGTGGTCAGCAATTTTTCAGTTTATGCAGTTAGATCTTAATTTTTCCAATATTGTAAATACAAATTTCTCATGACCACAACCAATTTCCAGATCAATATAATGTTAAATTAGTAGCTATTGATATACATATATACTTTTCCAGTAGATGACATTATTTTTCATCAAAAGCTCTAATGCTGTAATGTAGTTAATAATTTGTAGATAATAATTTCCATGAAGTACCGTAATAAATAATTTCATTATATTACATAAATAAATAATATACAGATTTAAATAATAGAAAAGACCATACCAAAGAATTTGAAAAATATAAAATTTAGTAAACAAACCTGGTCCAGTGTCTCACAAACATCCACATTTTAGCATGAAGTGCCGATTTGACACGAATTCTTGGTAATTTCGAAAATAACATTGAGGATGACAATCAGCAAGGTATCGTATTCTTCTTATAAAGAGGCAATCAGTAAGGCAAAACAATGGCAACAGCAAGAGTATCTCTTACCCAGATACTTTAAAATATAACATTATTTCATGTAAAATATAATAGTATTCATGATTTTTTTTTCATATATATATAAATTATCCAAAATATTTTTCTTTTCAAAATTGTATTCAATATATTCTATTTGTTTTTCACATTGTTATTTCAAATTTATCACTTCAAATTGTTATTTCAAAAATGTAACTTTTGTAATATACACAGACTCAGTCATGTGTCAATAAATATGAAATCATACATGTGGCAAAAAGGGAACAGTGGCCGAAAAACGCTTCACCAATTCAAATTATTGTACTAAATTGTTGTCTTTATTAACAGTAATTTGTGGCAGTCAAGTGGTTATGAATGTTGACTAGGTAACCAAAATCAAGTCAGATTTTTCGTAATTATTCCTTTTATAATATTCAATATTATAAATTTTCTTAAAGTTGTGACTCGAAATAAGCTGTGTAGACAAAATGAATGTCGAATATATGTAAATATAAATATATGTGTGTATGTAGATAGCAATTATACTTTAAGAAGTTTCTCTTTTTTTTTTTTCAATTTGCAAGTAATTCGCAATGAATTGTTAAGAAATCTCTGTTCTCAACATCCCTTAAGTAATCAAATAATAATTCCACTGAAATATAATAAACATAAAACATATAGTATGTACACAGAAATATAATTGTGGTATTAAATGATTATCTTGTTTACTCCACACACCTCAGAACTTGCAAATAAATTTTGAACATCCCGAACCAAAAACCCAGATGTCATGGCATACTGGTATTTGCAATTTAGATGAAATTTAGGGTGTGTTTGCAACCACACCACCACACCTATAAGATCAGAGTGCAGGCCAACACTCAACACTTGCAGGGGGCAAAGAGTCCAAATAAGGCCGAAAGAAGGGATGTCCAAGCTCTACACCAGACGTAATATCCATATAAACATTAATATTATATGCAAACCGTAATTGTCAACTTGAAATAAATTGTATATGTTTATAATATGGTTTCATTCTTCGAGAACCACAACAGTCATAGCAAAATTATACCTTTAAGAAAATTGTCACCTTCTAGTCAAACATTGTAAATAAAATTCTTGTAGTAAAGAAATATAAGTAAATGTAAATAAATGTGCCTCGAAATTATATAGTGCTCTTCTGGCACGGCACGAACTTCATGAGTTATCAAATCGCAACGTAAGTATCTCCTATTTTTTTTTTTTATGAAGTTCTCAATAAACTTGGCCACAGAAAATAAAATTAAATTTTGAAGAAATTTTTCGCCACTCCCCGACTCAAATCACCAAAGCCACAGATCAATATTTAAATTTGTAACATACAAATAATTTTCAACATGTTGCCAATAAATCACATTTCGTAAATAAATAAGTATCATTTCATAAATTTTCCCACAAATTCAATCCAATTTCATAAAATTGCCTTTTAAAAAATCAATGGATTTCTTTAAAAAAAATGTTGCCTTTCAAATATAAATAAAATAAGCTGATGTCAAGGAAGAATTTTAAATTGAGTTCAAAAAAAATCTTTTACTCAATGTTATTCAAATTTTGCACAATTTCTCAAATTCAGGAAATTATATTATATTATCGTGTGCAAATATTTCTGTGAAGTAACTTCAAAATAAAATTAATTGAAATCCAAAATATCCATTTTCTGTAATTATTAAAGTTTCCAAATAAATTCAAAGTATTTTTAAAATATGGATTTCATAAAGTGAATCAGAAAAATAAAATGTCCAAATATTATAAGAAAATTAAGTTTGTGGAATCCGTTTTAAAAATAAATCTATCTTGTAAATAAAATCAGAGTTCAATACTCTTTAAGGATTTCCACACTAAATGTAAATACAGTAAATAAATCATTAATACTTGTAAATTATAATCAAGTAATTCCGTGGAACAATTTTCTAATATTCTTATATATATTCGTAATTAACACCAGAGTTCATTAACTCTATTAAGGGTTCCACGCTAAAGTAAATACACCGTGAAATTGAAATACACGTAACAATTTTCAAAATTTCAATTGTACGTAAACAACTTTCGAAAAAAAAATTTTTTTTTTTTAACTCGTAATAAAATAGTTTAACTGTGGATTTAATTTATAGAATTAAATTCTATATACGTAATTATGTTAGAGTACGCTGACTCTTTTTTTTTTAATACCACAATGTAAACAAGCAAATTCTTTTTAGACTCCAACATTCATTTGTATTTCACATTATTTATCGTAAGTACCAGGAGTCGCGAAAAATATTATTAAGTTTTCGAAAGTGTCTCAATTATAAACATAAATAATTCCATATTTTAATTTCTTAAATTTTCAATTTCAACTCTCAATTGTGTTTCAGATAAAAATGTCAAGTTTCATAACTTTTATTTCTCGTATTACAAACCAGGTCGAAAATAAATGTGTGCATTACTGGTTTCACGTTTCCATTTGTTAAGATTCCGTTTCTATTCTAAAGTAAAAAGGTTGGCAAACGGATGTTCATAATATAATCATATACGCGATTAACTGATAAGGCAAACACTCCTGCACACAATCAACCAAAATTAAAAACAGATTTGAGCAGAGAAGATTCAAGGGCACAAGTTTTCTTAACATTGCCAGCAGTCGAAATTAAGAGCGTTTATGAATTCGTCCCGGATCGAGGTCAACTAGCCATTGTATTGACCAAACTGCGGTATCAACATTTTTCACTTCTCGCGGTTCTAATTGTGAAAGTCTATTGCACTTGATTGCGCAATTAGCACGGAAATAAGATTCTCTTTCGTATCATGCCAGCCTGGGAAAAGAGCACAGCAAGCAGTATTTCAAATATATTTCGTGATTCTTTTAAAAGCGCTCTGTTTTTTTTTTTTATTTAATATTCCATTTCAGAGGGGAATCTTTTTAAAACAAGGACTTTTCTTATTAAAATATGGGATAACTGAGGCGAATATAATATAATTTGTTAATGACATAACATAAATAACCAGTAATGAAAATCAATGCCATAGTAAAGTTTTGTAGTTATAATAATGGCAGAACGTAAATAAATGTCATTTTCAAAATTTCTCAATATAATGTATTTCAAAACATATTTCCATATTATTTCAATATTTTCTCCACGTTTTAATTCAACATTTTTAAATCAATGTTTTCAAATTTTTCTCCATTTTAATATTCAATAGTTTCATTTTTTTTTTTTTTTAAATAATTTCACTTGCCAAACAGAAAGCAACCCATCCTCAATATTTTAAGTTATTAACGTGTTGGTCTAAACAGGGAATTGTGCAACTGTAGACCTCACAAACTTTCGAATTGAATTTTCGAGCAAGACATCATTCATTGCTACCGGAATAACATAGGCCTGGGTGCGACGGGAATTTTTACGAGGACATCCTTCTACTCGCAAATTCTCGAAAATAGCAACTAATGAGGTATTTTCCTTCTCATAGTATTACGCTAGTTCGATGTGATATATGATATTAATGTGCATTCCAAACAAAAATAAATAAAAGTAAACTGTTTGAATACAAAAATAGTAGATAGGCAAGGAATCAGAAATATATATAATGGAGAAATCATTTAAATCATTTTCAATCATCCTGAGGCACACATAAATAAATTGCAACCAAAACAATCTCTCAGGGAATTAAATAAATAATCAAGCGCTCAGTCCCATTCAAACACATATTTTCAAATTTATCAGTTCAATTTTTGACTTTTCAAAATATTATTGTAAATAAGTTGTGGAAACAGTTTTCTATAATTTTCATTTTCTCATGTATATTATCTATATTTTATACAATTGCCCCACCAAATCATTCAAAGTCAAAACAAAATATAATCAACCCCTTTTTACAATTTTCCTGCTCTTCCCCGCTTTTATGAAATGATACCGCACATAAATTATTTTAAATAATATAACACATATTTTATATATTCAATTTTGTGTACTTTTGAACTTAATATCATATAGATATACACAGATAGTTATACACATGTTTTATAAATTTCACATGATATTTCATTCTGTCAAAATTCACTTACTTCGAATTTTTCATGCAATGTATGTATGTATATTTCATATATAAATATAATAATATGAACAGCATTGAAAATAAATATTTCATCATTTTTGTACGTAATTATCTTAATCATTATCATGTAAAATGTGAATTATCTGTTTAAAATCTTGATGTGACCAAACAGTTAATTTAATACTATTTTATATTTATTCATTGAAATCACGAGATTATAATTTTGGTCCATCAAGCCTTTGAGTCTGTCTGTCATCCAGAACTCAAAAATTTCGTTGCGTGCTTTCTTTAGCTACACAAAACATAAAATTTCTCAATGTTATTTTATAAGGACACAATCGGTAATTACTGTCATATTCGAGAGTCACAGTCGGGAATATTTATAAATAAGGGTACATTCTCATTTAAATTTAAGCATTTCCATAGTTTAATGTATATATGTATTCAAATAAATACAAGTTCTCAAATCTCAAGTATATTAAAATTCTAGCATTTCTGTATATAAATTTTTAAGTAAACAAGTATTCATTGAAAAAAGCATTCTCACTTTAAATATTTTCCATCAATTTCAAGGATTTGAGCATTTTCAATGAACATTTCATTAGAATAGAATTTCCGAAAATAAGCCCCTATTTCCGGGCGAGATTCAATCTTTTAAAACTAACTGACATTCTTTGAGATGCAGATTCTGCCACCCCAATTTATTGGGTAAAATGCTCTAGGAGCATGTCGAAATTATTATATGGTCAGAAAAATCTCCAAACTTGAAATTCATACAAAAATCCCTAACTGAAAACAAGAGATATTCTCATATATCTCCAAAAATGAAATTCTCTTTCAAACAGGCTGTCGCCTAAGTTTCACTGTAGCTTAATTTAAAATTGTTGATTTTCCAATATATATACATATTTATATCTTCAACAAATAATATCTCTATTTATAAAATCATTAAACAACATTTATTTCTCAAATCTCAATTTCTTGTAAAATCTTTAACTTTTAAATATAATTATAGCAATTTCTTGTAATTCTATGCAACCCTTACTCATAAAAATTTGTCATAATATTGGTTCCTTGATCTTAAATTGTGCAATATTTTGCATCACAATTTCAATTCTGTCTATATGCCACTACTCTATACACATACATCTGCATAAAATTTTCAATAAATGAACAATAAATATATCTCTGAAATTATAAGTGCGGTTTTCAAATTAATCAGAATTTCAATTTAAATAGACCATACCAATATAAGTCACTGTGTCCAGTGCACAAAATATAAAAATTTAAATAAATCACATGTACGAATTTGAAATTTTGCAACAGGTGCTCAAGAGACGTGGTCACGAAGCACCAATTGTCACGCAGGAAAATCATGTGCACCAATATGTCACACAGGTTTAGTGTGACGACGGAAAATAAGTATAGTGGAATCACGGTGCCAAGCACCAATATGTCACGGAGGAAAAGGGGCGCCAAGTGTGCCAAACGCCATACGTTATATGTGATACGAAAATAATAAGATAGATGCAAATATGCTAACCCGTGCAGTTTGTTGGCACAACTCATCGGCCCGGGAATAAAATCACGGCCCGGGAATAAAGACCTTGACTTTAACGGTCAAATAATAACGAAACTTCTCTCTGAATGCGGTTTTCACAGATTAATAAAATGACTAAAAGCTTTCCTTTCAGTATAGAATATTTTGTATAATACATATTTCAAAGACAAGAGGGATAATTAAATCAGGGTTTAAAATAATGTAAAAATATAGAATCTTGATAATTAATATATAATTTGCGATTTTTACAAGGGTTTGGCGAGATTATGAAATCTCGTCACAACACATTCAAGAACTTCCCCACTCACCCCACTTTTTGAAAATCTGATGTGGGCAACACATGACTTTCCTTATATAATGTAATGAATTTACTACTTTTACAGTAAAAAAATAGGTTTTTCTTATAGTAGAATTAATATTCTTTATAATTAGAAACTAATATTCTTTCCAAGATATTGAATTTTCGACAATTAGTCGTCATTTTCATTGATTTAGCATCATTTTTATCCATTTGGCGAGATTTTCATTAATTTGGCAACACTTCAAAAAAGTCGCCAAGTTGGCGACATTCCGCCAAATTCGTCGCCAAAATCTCGCCAAGCGTTATGCACTAAGAAAAAAGTTATTCTTACAGCAGATAAATGACTATTGGCGTTCAAATACAAAAGTATTATTCAAAGTATATTTTTTCATGAATGGAACGAGCTAGATCCACGAGCATGATGTCACTCAATTTATCGCATGGTATTACATATGAAAAGTGAACATGTTTCTCAATAGGAATTTTTTTTTTATGTGACTTTTTCATAATTTTTTTGAAAAATGTACAATATCTCGAGAATGGTTCATGTTAGCGTTCTAAAATTTATGCCAATCGTTTTCTAATGAAAAATTGCATAAGAAATGTCTATTTGCGTAACTTTATTAGCGGTTTTGATTTTTTGACGATTTTTTCAAAATTTCATTCGAAAATTTAGGGGGGTTCTGAACATTCGATTACGTATAAAAACAATAGGCTTCCAGTGTTTACGGATTGTGATTTTTGTACCAAATTTGGTTCAAATCGGTCCATTCGTTCGTCAGTTATCGTCTCCACAGTCTCACTGACACACACACATACTTTCACACACACACACACACACACACACACACAGACATCACTTCAAAAATGTTTGATTCGTGATCAGGGATGCTTGAAACGTGCTCTCCCGTCGAAAACTCGAATTCGAATTTTCGACCCCGTCACAATACTTTCCTTATACATTATGTATATAAGGAAAGTAAAAAGGGGGCACTAATAAAAGTTTATTTAGGTTTTCCGTACTGGATTTCTTTTTGCTGGGGAAGAAATTAAGCAGTTTCTTGTGAAATATCAAGTAATTACCAGCATGTAAAACGGTTATGTCTTTCATTTCTGTCATATTTATTTTTCATATTTCTATAGAAACCATAGTTTGTTCCTTGTTTTAAAACATTATATTTAACTTCATCTGGTATTTGTTTGTTCGTTAGCGTGATTCAAATCTCTGAGGACCTAACTAATGAAGTTCCATTAATAACGTAAACATAAAATTTGGTATATCGTGGTATTTTGTGGTATATTTTAATTTTTTTGATTTTTAGACTTATCGGGCGCTCTCGTCCTGGGCCTGCTATAAAAAGTTATTCGATTTTCAGACCTTTGAGAGCCCAACCCATCAAGTTAATCCCAGTAACATGAAATTTGGTAAGTAGTTGAATTTTATAGTACATTTCAAATTTTCTGATGTTCAGTCTTATAGGGCTTGCCCGTACTGGGACCGCCATAGGAATGCACCAGTTTTTGGGCAATAATTAGAAAACCGGAGCAGCTAGAAAGACCAAATGTCATATGTTGCTGTCGCCTGAGATGTATTTTAATTATTTCGATTTTGAACCTTATCAGGCTAGACAATAATTTTACAACATTTTATTACTTTCCTTATATACATAATGTATAAGGAAAGTATTGTGACGGGGTCGAAAATTCGATTTCGAGTTTTCGACGGGAGAGCACGTTTCAAGCATGCCTGATCACGAATCGGACATTTTTGAGGTGATGTCTGTGTGTGTGTGTGTGTGAAAGTATGTGAGTGTGAAAGTATGTGTGTGTGTGTGTCAGTGAGTCTGTGGAGACGATATCTCACGAACGAATGGAGCGATTCGAATGAAATTTGGTACAAAAATCATAATCCGTGAATACTGGAAGCCTATTGTTTTAAAACACAATCATATGTTCCGAACCCCCCTAAATTTTCGGGTGAAATTTTGAAAAAATCATCAAAAAATCAAAACCTTTAATAAAGTTACACAAATAGACATTTCTTATGTAATTTTTCCTTAAAAAACATTTGACATAAACTTTAGAACTCTAGCATGAACCGTTCTCAAAATATTGCACATGTTTCAAATAAATTTATCAAAAAAATCCCATAAATGAAAAAAAATATTAACTGTTAAGAAACATGTTCACTTTTCATATGTAATATCATGCGATAAATTTGGTGACATCATTCTCGTGGATCTAACTCGTTCCATTCACGAGAAAATATACTTTAAGTAATACTCTTGCATTTGAACGCCAATAGTCATTCATCCTCTGTAAGATTAACTTATTTCTCCGTCTGTAACGCTTGGCGAGAAGTTGGCGACATTTTTAAATGTTGCCAAATTAACGAAAATCTCGCCAAATGGAAAAAAATGACGCTAAATCAATGAAAATGACGACTAATTGAAGAAAATACAATATCTTGGAAAGAATATAAGTATCTACTATAAGAATAACATTTTTTTTAAACTGTAAAAGTAGTAAATTCATTGCATAAATCATGTGCTGCCCACATCAGATTTTTTAACTTTATTTGATGTTTGTTTGTTAATGTCATTCAAATCGTAGAAGGCCTAACTAACCAAATTCCATGAGATAAACATAAAATTGGGTACATAATTGTATTTTGTGCTATGGTACATTTTATTTCTTTTTATTTTCAGCCTTGTCGAACTATCTGTTCTGGGTTAACTATAGAAATTCACTCGTTTTCTCTAAATCTGTGAAGCTCTAATAGACCAAGTTAATCATAATAACATGAAATTTGGTAAATAGTTTTTTTTTTGTATATTTCAATTCTTCTGATTTTCAATATCATCAGGTGTGCTGTCGTTCTAGGTCAGCCATATGAATATACTAGTTTTTTGGGGAGAACCGGAACAGTTAAAATTTTCAAATATGATATGCATTCGCCTTTTATGTTATATGTTGATTCTTTGAATTATTAATCTTGTCAAGCTAGCCCGTTCTGGACTCACCACAGAAATGTTCTCGTTTTGGGTGAATAACTTGAGAACCTAAGTATCTGGAAAGTCGCAATTTCGTGTGTCGTTGTTTTTTAATATTTGACTTTTTTGGAATTTGAACCTTATCGGGCTAGATCATTCCTGGGCGCGCCATACGAATGTATTCGTTTTCTGGGCATAACTCGAGAACCGAATCTGCTAGAAAATCTAAATTTGATATACCATTGTATTTTTTGATGTATTTTAATTCTTGTGGTTTTGAAGCTTGTAATGCCAGCCCGACCTGGGTTCGTTTGAGGATTGTACTAGCTTTACGGGAATAACGCGATATTCGATGTAGCTAAAGAGAACATATTTGGCATATCGCTGCCATTTGTGGTATATTTTAGTTTTTGATTTTGAACCTTATAATTCAAGCCCGTTAAAGGCTCACTTTAGGAATGTACTTGTTTTTGGTGGAATTACTTGAGAATCGGAGCAACTAGATAGTCTGCATTTTGTATGCCTTTGCCTTTGATATATATTAAAATTACATATATTTAGGAAAACACATTTTTCATAGATTTAAGTTACATACAAGTAATAAAAGTGTGTACTTAAAAAACTACACATTTTGCTTTTACTTGTTGCATTTAATTTAATTGGGAAATTATGTTCATAGTTTTACTCACTGAACAAGTACTTTAAATTCTTTGTTAGACGTTACTTTGCATATGGATTAGAACAGACGACGCACAAAAAATTAGGGAAAATGGCGCAATAAAAATATTTACCATTTACATTTTCCTTCTCGAAATCGTGCATATGCAATAACAAAATTAACAAAATTTCCAAAGCATATGCTTTTAACCTTTTGTTTGCAGGTGGGACAGCATCCATCCCAAACGAAGAACCTCTCAAAAAGACAGGTATTTGACATACCCTATCCCAAACAGGTCGATCCCCTTTTGCAATGTCTGCAAAGGGGGATCGAACTGTTTGGGATAGGGTATATCAAATACCTGTCTTTTTGAGAGGTTCTTCGTTTGGGATGAACGCTATCCCACCCGTAAGTAAAAAGCTAAACTAAAATAGTCTGGTTTTTAAGAAATTGGTTGGATTTTGATACATATGACTGCAATGATTGCAATTTCTACGTTCTATGAAAGGAATAAAATATACAAATAATTCAATGAAGAAAGAAAACACCACATAAGTTGTTTGGAGTCTACAAGAAATTACACTTCATTCAAAAGTCCAAACGTTATTACTGCACCTTCGTCACTCCTTTTAAAAGAGGGCTGGAGTGAGTTTGGAAGTTTTGAAAAAGACCGATTTGGACCGTTGGAGAGAGGACTTTAAGATCATGTTCAATAATTATAATCTTAGCTGACAAAGCCCTAAGAATTTATTCCCTTACTAACTTTCCCTTACTACATTAGTTAAAAATGGGAATATGTTAAAAAAACACCGATTCTTCTACAGAAATTTTCTACCATTCGTGAATGAAAATAAACAAAATTTTTATGAAACATCTAAGAATGTAGTTTTTTTTCCGAGCAAAAATATATTTTTCAATAAATAACTAAAAAAATTCAGAAAACCAGAAAATATCGAAGCCTTTTCCTAGGTACCTTGTTCCATCGCCACAAACTGCAAACTATTAAACTTATCCATTTCCATTCGAAATATGATGTAATGTGCTTGACACCAATGTACATACTCGTATAACGAGTAACAGAGTCACTCACTATTAATATAGAGTGATGTTTGACATCAATGTATAACGAGTAACAGAATCATTCACTATTACTTTCCTTATATACATAGTATAATGTATAAGGAAAGTATTGTGATGGGGGTCGAAATTTCAAATTCTAGTTTTCGACGGGAGAGCAAGTTTCAAGCATCCCTGAATACGAATCAGATGTTTTTGAGGTGATGTCTGTGTGTGTGTGTGTGAAAGTATGTGTGTGTGTGAAAGTATGTGTGTGTGTGTGTGTGTGTGTCAGTGAGTCTGTAAAGACGATATCTCACGAATGAAGCGATATGAATAAAATTTGTCACAAAAATCACGATCCGTGAATATTGGAAGCCTATTGTTTTTACACGCAATCGAATGTTCAGAACCTTCCTAAATTTTGAAATGAAAAAATTTTCAAAAATCATCAAAAAATTAAAACAGTCAATAAAGTTACGTAAATAATCATTTCTTATGTAATTTTTACTAGAAAATGATTGACATAAACTTTAGAACGCTAGCATGAACCATTTCCGAGATATTGCACATTTTTCAAATAAATGTATCAAACAATCACATAAAATTATAAAAAAAAAGCATTAACTACTGTGAAATCTGTTCACTTTTCATATGTAATGTTATGCGATAAATTCATTATCATTATTTTCGTAGATCTAGCTCATTCCATTCACGACAGAAGACATTTTGGGATATAGCTTTGTAATTTGACACCCTTAGTCGTTTATCTACCATAAGAAAACCAATTTCTCCATAAACAATGCTTGGCAAAACTTGACAGCGAGTTTGGTAGAATATCGCCAAATAGGCGAAAATATCGTCAAATTGATAAATATTCAACCATATTGATAAAAATGACGCCTTATCGATGAATTTATTATTAAAATATTCAAATAGATGGACTATATTGCTTATTAAGGATGATATTAATATTGATAATTGTTAATTTAGAGTTGCGTAAAATATAAGTTAATTGGTTGCGAAATAGTTTTAGATGTTGTCATGCAGATGAACAATTTACCGCGCCAAATGTACAATTTAATGTTACAATCACTGTGACCTGTATCATTTCATCACTTTTTCACTGTTAAAGAAGTAAATTCATTGCATTATATAAGGAAAGTCATGTGCTGCCCACATTAGATTTTTTTTTCTTTTAGATTCATAGTGTCAGTTTGAGAGCAAATTCACAGATGTCACATATACCACAAATTGCACACAATGCAATTCGTTTGCATTTTAATTAAATAGGTTAAACACGCTCTTAAGTTTACTTAGTTGTAAGTTACAGAAGATACACCACTAAAAGCATAAAGTTAATCGTTTTGTAAGACAATATTTCTTTTTATGGTAATAATTTTTCAGAAACTATTGAACAATTTATCGTAATTAATCTCAACAGCGTTATCTACTGCAGCATATTGCTTTATGTAATTAAAAAGAATAAGTGAATAAACTTTCCATGAGAAAAGTTTTTAGCTTTCGTTCCGAAAGTTTGCATGTTTTATTAAACAAATATAATTTTTATAGTGACATATACTTTAAGTAATTTTCCGCGATAACTCAAACATAATTTAATTAATATGACATAGTCTTCAATTATACAGTATCGTATATAAATGCATATATATATACCGTGGTTAGTTTATATATATATATATATATTACTTTTTTATAAAGACGAAGCTGAAATTTAATTGAAAATGTTTCTTTGTTGCTGAACACTGCCTTCTAAAGCAAATTCTTAATTTTCTTTAAATTTTGTAGGAAATAGTTTTGAGTTAAATATTTGAAGGCTGTTAATAGAAAACTTATAATACCCCCATATATATTTTTTAATATGCATAATTTGTATGTTTCTTAGAAAAATGTAATAGAAAATTTTAATAGAAAAGTTATATAATAGAATTTTACGTTTGGTTTTGAAATTTGTATAAGCGAATTAAATTCATGTACAACATGTACCTTAAGTAATTTTCCACGATAATTAAAACATAATTTAATTAATATCACATAGTCTTCAATTTTATTGTATTATAAATATATATATATACTGTGGTTGGGTTATATATATATATATATATATATATATATATATATATATATATTATAAAGATGAGACTGAAATTTAATTGAAAATGTTTCTTCGTTACTGAAAACCGCCTTCTAAAGTAAATAATGAATTTCTTTGAATTTTGTAAAAAATAGTTTTAAGTTAAATATTTAAAGGCTGTTAATAGAAAACTTATTAACAACACCCCATATACATGTTTTTAATATGCATAACTTTTATGCTTCATAGAAAAATGTACATGTTTTTAAAAAAATGCACTGCAAATTTAAGTCTTGTTATACATGTGTTCATGTACAACACGACTTGGTATTTCAGTTCATTTATATATTTTCCTTGCGAAAAAAATGCTAGCTAATGAAAATACTTTCTATAGTACTAAGTATTATTTAATAATTTCCTTCATTAATAAAATAGCAATTTAGGAACATGACGAGATATTAATAACTATTAAACTGACGATTAATACTACACTGTTAGTTTAATATTTAGCCTTGACATAAGCAATATATACGAATTTAATTAAAATTTCGAGATTCATTAGTTCAGGTTAGTATTTTAGAATTCATTTGTAAATAATCTTACTTCTAATTATATAAATACTTTATTTTCATACATTATTAGTAGATTCTAAAAATAGACGGTATTCAGAAAATCCCTCCCATACCCGCATAGGACTGTACATGTTGTTGTTGTTGTTGTTGAGACCCAGACCGTCCGACCTACCAGAAAAGAACTGTACATGTTGAAGACCCAGACCACACGACCAACCCAAGGGTTTACGGTAGCAATATGTGTGGCCGGAGAACTGTACATGTGTAATGCTTTATGATACATGTGTAATGCTTTATGATTTTTAGATGAATGCACAATACGAATTTACTATGACAAAAAATTTCTATAGGACAGCCTCTTTTGGACTTCAAAATTTATTTATGGTAGGTTCGTTTAGAAAAAGACTTTATATAACAATATTTTCTGTTTCGTATTTAAGTCCTCCAGCTATATTAAATTTTCGCGTTATTTTGATTGATAATATATTTAAAATTATACTTATGTTTGTAAAAATTGCAACATCATGAAGGAATCACGCGATTAATCTCAAACTAACAGCAATTGAAACTTCGGGTGTGTTGCGCAAATGATTGGAATTTCAGAGTCACTGCGCATGTGTGAGCTGAGCAGCACCCTCTGAGTTGCTATTTTAGCCGTATAAATAGAGAGCTGTAGCTGGACGTTGAAAATAGTCTACGGTTGTCTGCCAGCGGTAGACGTTTCATGAGAAGTCACTATACCTTTACAACGACAATATGAGCAAGTTACGGAGTTTGAAGGGGGACGAATGATCGGCCTTCATGAAGAGGGGGCTTTCTTATAGTGACATAGAAGCTCCTATAGAGCTCAATGCCACGACAATGATGTGAGTGTGGAAACAGTGGACTGAAATGAACCTGACGAGTCTCAAATCTGGCAGTGGTCGAAAAAATGCTACGTCAGCACAGGATGATATACACTTCATCCGTATGGCAGTGATGAACATTACAGCTTCATTTCGACAGTTGGAAGAAAGTTGGAGCACTGCTACTGGTGTGTTACTCTCTGCTCCAACAACGGTGTGTGCTGCACCGTGGACTGCGTGCAAGAATTCCATAGTACGGGATTCCCCTGCCGCAGAACCACCGACGTCTGCGGCTACAATGTGTTTGTTCTTCATAGACACTAGAGTGCTGATTGGCAACAAGTCGTCTTTTCCGATCAATTCCGCTTTAATTTGCAGTACAGTGATGGCGTTAGACTCTATAGCGTTAGACGCGATGGCGTTAGACGCGCATTCGCGTTAGACGCGCATCCACGTTAGACGCTATAGCTGTGAACGTCACCTTGCGGAGTGCGTTATCCAACGTCATATTGGACGAATGTCAAGCGAAATGGTCTGATGCGCCATTGGGTATCTTGGACGATCTCAGCTGCTAAGAATTGGGGGTAATCTTAACAGCAACCGGTACATCAGAGAAGTTCTAGAACCCAAAGCCGTAACCTTCCTTCAACGCATTCCTGGAGCTATATTTCACCAGAACAATGCCCGTTCACATGTTGCTAGGAATGTTCAAGACTTCTTTTCAGCAAAACAGATACAGCTTCTTTCTTGGCCTGCATATTCACCGGATATGTCGCCTATTGGAAATGCTTAGGATTTCGTCGGTCGGCTTCTCGCTCGTGACTTTCGTGCCGTAACTAATACAGCTGAATTTTGGTTTCGGGTGCAAACAATCTGGAATGATCTTCCTCAGGTACGAATTTAAAATCTGTTTGATTAGATGCCACGTCGTATAGAATCAATTATTGCAACGAGTGGTGGTTTCACCAAATACTGATTTTTGATATGCAATATTGTTTTCTTTTGTTTCGTAAATTTAATCGTTTATTTGTATTAATACAAGTCGTTGTTGTAATAAGATTAATTTAATTCTGATGATTCTTCCATGGTGTTGCAATTTGTACAAATAGAAGTTTATATACAATAATTTTATATTACAAATTTTATAACTTTCGCGGTATTACTGTTTTAGTACACAAACGCCTCAATAGAAGAAATAAAGAAAAGCACATCATCCAGCCAGCCTTCTGGTTCAACTTCCATCTGAAATGCGACTTCTTGGCAATGGCTCCGAGCAACTTAACTCTGCGAGTCAGATGAAATGATCTATTGTGGCCTAAATAAAGTCAAAATTGGAATTTACTGAAGATGGTGTACTTTATTGCATCAATTGCAGTTCATGTGGAGATTTATGATGCTATCCTACGTAGAAACAAAGGAATTATATGATTCAAAGGATAAGATGAATCAATAAGTACAATACTCTTTGTGCGAAGGATGGAGAAAATTGCATACAATAATGCAGCATACAGCTGCTTCAATGATAAGCTGAATCCTCTTTGTCAGTGCAAAAGAACCAACAAATCAGAAGTTCAAAAGTAGAATGGACGCAAAAGGAAGAGCAGGGGAGATTATATACCCAAGACCTGGATTAAGAGAGCGCCAACCAGCATGAAGAACCGGCCAGCCATTCCCTTTCTTCGTTCTATTCCTTTGGGGTTCTTATGTTGTTGTTGAGACCTAAATCTTTAGGCCTACCAGAAAGGTGTAAGGCAGTGGTTCTCAATCTTTTTGGACTTGCGGCACCCCTGTCCCCCGTTCAGGATACGGCGGCATCCCAACACCTTCTACCCCTCCCCCTCCCCTTCGTAATTTTATCCCAATTTAAAAAAAAATTGGATTTTGGTAGTTTTCGCTCTCACCCTTCGATATATAATGTTTTGTATACAATACAATATGCACAGAAATTTTAAAAATCTAATAACTCATCTAATAGAAATCACGTAATTTTATTTCATAGCTAAATATGTGTTTTATAATACATAAAACAAATTAAATGGGAAAAATGGAAATACATGATTAAAAAAAATTTTGTAGTTACAATTTTTATCAAGTTTTGCAAATTTCAGTTACAATAGTGTATTTAAATATGAATAATTTTTCTGCCAAATGTTTAAATTACTTGTTTTAAGCTTAATAAAATCTATATATATAAAATTGAAAATCTGTCTGTCTGTTTGTCCTATCATCACGGGAGAACGGCTGAACCGAATTTGATGAAATTTTGTGGGTAGTCTGGAAATAGTCCCACTTAAAAATTTAGTCCATGTTTGGAGTCTCTACAATCAGTGGTTCTCGAGATATTTCTAAAAAATAAAATTTTCGTTTGTCTCACCCTCACGGGAGAACGGCTGAACCGAATTTGATGAAATTTTGTGGATAGCCTTGAAATAGACCCCATAAATTTGGCCCAAGTTTCGAGTATCTAAGACCAGAGGTTGTCGAGATATTAATGAAAAACGAAACTTTTTTCTAAGAGTTCTACTCTCCAACTCCGTGGTTTATCCAAACGGAAAGGATGAAAATCGTTTGAAAGTGAATTAAAATTTAATCTCTGAGTTTGATGGGAGATTTTTTGCACTAATTAGTCACTTTCTGGAAACATGAATTGTTTGAAATATGATTTAAAGGGGAAATCTATCTCCATGGTTTATTTAAAACAAGTTTTTACTGAACAATGAAAAGTATAAAGAAATCAAAATGGTCATTTAATTTCGCAATTTATGAGGAAGATTCTATCTTATATCATGTTACTCAAAAACGCAATTAAATTAAATCTGTCTGTTAATTTTAATAATTATTTTTTCGATTTGAATAATAAATAAATGGATATAACAATATATTTTAGAAAAGAACGATTTTATTTTTCTTATAGCATTTTTGACTGGATAATATCAATTACGGTCTTCAGGTTTAAACATTATTATTATTGATATTTTCGAGGATTATTGATTCAGGAATTATTAATATTTTCAAGTTATTATGCAATTGTTTTATTATGACAAAAATTGGTTAAACACATATATTGTACGTTGTACGAGTAATCTTCTACAAATACACGGGTATATCTTTTAATTTAGAGAATATAAATAGTACAGGTATATTGGCATATGTTTTGATATATATTGACATATATTGGAATCAAATATGGCCTTCTGGTATAAAGAGTACGGGGATTATTGATATTTTCAATTTATTACGTCATCTTTCTTATTTAGGCAAATATTTTTTAGACTTATATTATAATACGGGTAATCTTCTACTAACACACTGGCATATTTTCTAATCTGCGACAGTATAAGTAGTACGGGGTTGCATATATTGATTCAATTCCTTTTTTTTTGTTGTAAATTTGCTTACAAAAGGGGCCAGGATGTTTTATTCTTCAGATCTGTCCGTGAAGATAATTTTGCATAGTAAGAACATATATTCTTAAACTTCTCTTTAGGAGCAATAAATTTAATATTTTAACAGAATTTGCACATGATTGCGCATTATAAGTTTCTTTATATTATATACTCCGCACAAAGAACGGGCATGCTGCTAGTATGTTATAAAGGTAAGTGACTTTTATTTCACTACTTAATATTACCACTTATCTTATATATCTATATAAATATATAAATAAAATTGAAAATATGTCTGTCTGTCTGTCCCGTCATCACGGGAGAACGGCTGAACCGAATTTGATGAAATTTTGTAGGTAGCCTGAAAATAGTCCCACTTAAAATTTAGTCCATGTTTAGAGTTTTTACAATCAGTGGTTCTCGAGATATTAGCAAAAAACAAAATTTTTGTTTGTTTCATCATCACGGGAGAACGGCTTAACAGAATTTGATAAAATTTTGTGAATAGCCTAAAAATAGTGCCCCATAAATTTAGTCCAAATTTCAGGTATCTAAGACTAGGGGTTCTTGAGATATTAATGAAAAACGAAACTTTTTCCTAGGAGTTCTACTCTCTAACTCCGTGGTTTATACAAGCGAAAAGCTTGAAAATCGTTTGAAAGTGAATTAAAACTGTATCTCTGAGTTTAATGGGAGATTTTTTGCGCAAATTAGTTACTTTCTGAAAACATGAATTGTTTGAAACATGATTTAAATGGGAAATCTATCTCCATGGTATATTTTGAACAAGCGTTTACTGTACAATGAAAAGTATAAAGAAATCAAAATGTTTATTTAATTTCGCAGTTTATGAGGAAGATTCTATCTTATATCATGTTGCTCAGAAACACAATTAAATTAAATCTGTCTGTTAAATTTAATTATTATTTTTTCGATTTGAAAATAAATAAATGGATATAAACATATATTTTAGAAAAGGACGATTTGATTTTTCTTATAGCATTTTTAACAGGGTAATATCAATTACGGTCTTCAGGTTTAAACGTTATTATTATTGATATTTTAGGGGATTATTAATTCAGGGATTATTGATATTTTCAAGTTATTATGCAATTGTTTTATTACGACAAAAATTGTTTAAACTCATATATTGAACGTTGTGCGAGTAATCTTCTACAAATACACGGGTATATCTTCTAATCTACGAGAATATAAGTAGTACAGGTATATTGACATATGTTTTGATATATATTGGCATATATTGGAATCAATTACGATCTTCTGGTACATAGAGAACGGCGATTATTGATATTTTCAATATATTACGTCATCTCTTTTATTTAGGCAAATATTTTTTAGACTTATATTATAATACGGGTAATCTTCTACTAACACACTGGCATATTTTCTAATCTGCGACAATATAAGTAGTACGGGGTTGCATATATTAATTCAATTCCATTTTTTTTTTTGTAAATTTGCTTACAGAATGGGCCAGGATGTCTTATTCTTCAGATCTGCCCGTGAAGATAATCTTGCATAGTGAGAACAGGTATTTTTAAACTTCTCTTTAGGAGCAATAAATTTAATATTTTAACAGAATTTGCACGTGATTGCGAATTATAAGTTTCTTTATATTATATACTCCGTACGAAGAACGGGTATGCTGCTAGTCAAAGATATAGAAATGGTTTCAAATATCAGTAGCCTTAAAAAGTTAGTGCGAAATTTATGGCTGGTGTTTTAAACATAATAATTTTAAGTCTGGTCTCAAGGTTGACAACGCAACACGAATGTCATCCTCAAGACTTAGAAGTCTATTTCTTGATTTTGACTCGATTATAGCCATAGTGGAAAAACCTTGTTCACACAGATATGATGTGGAGAACGGTAAAATGGATCTATGGCTTTTTTAGCTATATTGGGATGTTCTTGCGATAATTCAAGGCAAAAGGTAGCCACTGATTTTTCGTTACTTTTTCATATTTAATTTTTAAAGTAGAATCCGTGCAAACATCGATGAATTCATCCCTTTCTGTAACAGTAAGGTTCAGTTCTTACGCGCTATCTGTCAATTCAAATGGTGCCACCATCCAGTCCAATTTTCCCTTTGATAGGGATGGAAAGTATTGATCAATTATGTTCTATATTTCTTAGACTACTGAAATCATCTTCATTCATCAGACCAAGAAGAGAGGGAAAGTTAGACAGATCCCCTTTTTGGATCGATGATTTCCACGAGGCCAGTTTTCTCTTAAAACCTTTTGTTTTGTTTGTTGATGAAATTAGTGTCCCTTTCCGACCTTCATAGACAAATTTAATTCATTAAGCTTTTTGAATATATCAGTCAAGTACGCAAGTTTCAAACACCAAACATTATTGTGCCAAAGTTCATTAAACGTGTTCTGTTTTTCCTTTTCAAAAAAAATAAAAAAATTAAGTTCTTCCTTAAGTTCTAGAAGCCGGCTTAAGACATTGGCCTTCAGACAGCCACCTGATTTCTGTGTGTAAAATTAATGAAACATGAGCAGCGACCATTTTTTGGCATATTTTTTCAAAAATTCTTGTTTTTAAAGATCGTGCTTTTATGTAGTTTATTTACCATTTTGACAGCCTGATTAAAAACCTCGAAAAGTTCGTTGCCGCAAGTTTTTGAAACTAAAGCTTCTCTATGCAAAAAACCAGTGAGTATTTTTTCATAGAGGGATTTTCTGTGAGGACTCCAGTTGTAAACCCCTTAAATTCTCCAACCATGGATGGTGCGTCATCGGTATCAATTCCAACACAATTCTCCCACAGGAGGCCATGTTCTGTGAGGTAAGAAGACGCTGAATTAAAAATGTCTTGACCAGTGGTGGTCGTTTGGAGCGTTTTGCAAAAAAGAAATTGTTCTAAAATGTCATTGTCTTTAATGAATTTACCAAACCCAAGGAGTTATGATTTGGAGCTAATATCTGTGCTTTTGTCTACTTGTAAAGTATATTTGCTATTGGCTCTCACTTTTCCCAAAACTTGCTCGTTTACATTTATTGATATTTCATATATCCTACGGCTTACTGTGCTGTTCGAGAGAGGAACTTTCGAAACCTGATCTCTAGCTTCTTGACCAAGTACAGTTTCAACAATGATGTTACAAGCTGGACCAATTATTTCCTCTCCGAGAGTGAGAGGTTTCATTTTTTTGCTATCAACTTAGCAATTTTAAGTGAAGCCTCAAGACTAGCATCAGATATGGTGACCCTTTTAAACATTCTGGAAGCAGCATTTTTCTGGCCTTCGTGTAAACGTGAAAAATAGCAAGAGTCTTTTTAGGACTCACCTGGATGTTTTGTAGTCAGATGCTGCTTCAGCTTACTGGGGACCATGGCTTGATCTCTGAGAGTTTCCCCACAAACGACACATACGGGCCTAGGATTGTCCTGATCAGTATTCCACGTAAATCCATACGACAAATAACTGTTCAAATATGTTCTTTTCTTTTATCTTTAAAGTTCGTTTCTTTTACCACCATTTAAACTTGAGGACTCGGAAGGAACTGCAACATTAACCCACTTCAACTTCTTCTTGACTTTCCTCAATTTTACGTCTTATCACCAAAAACTTATACATAATCGAAAACACGTAAGCAGTAAAATTGAAAACCACGTTGTCAGCACAAAAACAATGTCCCCTATTCTCCAGTTTACGATTTACGTCCACTAATTTCCAGCCACGTGGTGGAGTTCAGTTTTTTTTCCCTTTTTTTGTCGTCCCAGGCCGGGGGGCTTACCTAATCAGGCTTATAGCTGCTTAAAAACCCCGGCCGGGAAAAGAATCCCAAATTTATTTACAAACAAATTATTTGTGCTTGGCCAGGGCGGTTACAAAAGCCTACAATAACAACAACATCACAAATGTGATGTTGTTGTTAATGCTGTAAATAATATAATAGAACATATAGCATCTTAATCATTTCTAAACTCATAATCAAAACATATTCTAAATTCAGCGTTGCCAGGGAGTTCAGGGTTGTCAGAGTGTACGAAGAAAACTCGCAAACTACGCAGAAGAGCCCCCACATCCTCTAAAAATAGTCCCCACTCCCTCGTAACGGGTGCCAGAGACTGTCGGCGACTTTGTGAGGGCGGACTGGGACGCGTCCGTGTGTCCAGGAAGACTAATCCATGCTTGGCCCCGCCCCACCCCACTCCAAAATTTTCACTTTAAATTTTACCGAATTATTCCGGACCAAAATGTTCGGTGCCGAAAAATTCTATCAACGTACCAAGACGTACGTTGGCGAATTTATATCGTCTGGCGTACGTACCGTGAGCAAAAAGTATTTTTTCAGTCCAAACGTAATATTCTGGTTTTTCTTAATTTAACGATTCAAAAATAAATTTTTCTTTTCCCTCCTTAAAATCTCGCGCCCCCCCCCCCCCTGGACAATCCCGCGGCACCCCGGTTGAGAAACCACTGATGTAAGATAACTGTTTGGACGACCGGGAAGAGCCACTTAATTTAGATAGGAAACCAGGGAAGGAGGCATCCACAGGGACCGTACCCTTCTTCCCCTACCACCAACCTCTCGGAAGGACTTACGGACCCACATGTTTAACGTGATCGTACACCGCGTGAACACGGCGGCAGTTTTGGCAGTGACGGGAATCGAACACGGGCCTACCGAGTGCAATTCCCTCGCGCTAACCACTGGGATACCCAGCCCTTGGGGTTCTTTTGTAGACCCAGACCTCTCGACTGATCCAAAGGGCTTGAGAGGCTGGTGGGGTTTTTATGTGTCGTTTTACCCTTTTCCTCGTCTTTTTGGATCTCACTTATTCTTGTTCTGACTTGACTAGTCTTTTTGGGATATTCGTGTTGTGTTTCGGGTGCACGCCATTCTTGTCTGTTACTTATCACTTCGGATTCGACTCAGTTCTTCATGCTGCTTCCGGATTGGCTCTGTCTTAATACAGGTTCTGGGTATATAACCCCCCCCCCCCCCCCGCTTCTGACTTTGGGGCCCATTTCTTTTTTGGATTTGTTGATTCTCTTGCACTGACAAAGGGGATCCAGCGTATCCTCGTAACAGCTGTATGCTGCATTAGTATGTTATTTGTGCTCTTAAACATTGCTTAAGGTTTTATTAGAAAGATGAATTTCGAATAAAATCTTAAGAAAGAAAATCCGGGTCCACTTCATGTAGAAGGAAAAGTCTATTGTTCCAGCAGCTCAATGGATAGAAAGTTGATTGAGTGGAGAATATCATGTCTCAAATACTTTCATGACTGTGCCTTTTTTACAACGTCATCTGATGACTTAACTATGCCTTATATGCTCAGAATTTGATAACTTATTCCGAAATTTTCACTTATCCCTTAATTCCTGATAGCAATTTTCAATTAACGAGTCTTACGATAAGCATGGCGATATAATGTATTACAAATTTGATGTGTCCAAAATGTCATTTTCCGTACATAATATTACAACGTACCTTCTGGAATCTTGGATATGCTCTCAAAATACAAGAGTGAGTGCAAATTTCTGGATAACTAACACGTTTATTCACAAACACACAGCGTAAACAGGAACAATATACAATTAAATAGTATTTAATTGCTCCACTAATTTCACAAAATAACCGATACTATTCTCAAAACATTGTCAAAAGTCATTTCACAAGATAGCAGCTGCTATTTTCAAAACATTGACGTAAGTCACAGTTCAATGTAGCTCGTATCTCGTCAACTACTCTCCAACTGAGTGATGACTCCTTTTATAGGCGTCAACAACTCTCCGACTGAGTGATGACTCCTTTTATAGGCTATAGAAATTTCTTGAAATCTCGTAGAGTACTGGTTATTTCAAGATGTTTCTCGAACCTTCTAAAAGTCGCCAAATGTCGCCAATTTGGCGATAAATCGCCAAACTTGACAACCCTTCTCCGAACTTCAGTATCTGGCAATCCTAGATTCATATCATAGGAAAGGTTGCTTGTAAAAGTGTTTTCTCCATTTGGTCTTCGAAAGAGACGAAAGTGAGAGAGGTGGGGGAACGAAGCTCCAGAGCATTTTACAAGTTGGGTAAAATGATGAATAAATTTCAACATTCTGGAAAACACAAATTAGAGTTTTTTACGGTTGTATTTCGCCGATATAATCAATAAAATTATTGTTGTTACGCATTGAAGCAATCATGCTAAATTTTATTGAAATCGAATAATTCTTTCGAGTTTTCACGCTTCCTGTTTGGAGAGTACTCTTTCCAAGAACTGAATAAGGAAGTTGCATAAATATGAAGTTATTATTGTATTTGGAATCTAAAGGAGACGAATTGAAAGGTGAGTGCAAGTAGCATGTAGCACCAAAATGCCAAGTTTTCAAGAAAGCTAAATCTATGAATAGCAAATTTCGGTTTCATACTTATTGCAATTATCTATGTCATTAGAAATAAATGCAAGTTATCAACTTCCTGCAAATAAAATGTGTTACTTATTTCAGTTTCACGAAGAACAAAAACTGGGATAGATTTACCTGGTTATTGCAAAGTGAAAAAATACTTGTGCATCACAGCAAAATGTAGCTTTAATAAAATGTAAAGTGCAGTTGTTTGAAAAAAGGGACCATTAAATAACTCTTCTGGTGTATAATTGATTAGATAACTGTAGAAATGTGGATTTAAAGAACAAAGTGCAGTGGCTACTTGTCATCAGTTTCTGATATCTGACATCCACCGTTTTGTGCTTCTGGCCCTATCTGACTGTAGAATAAAATGCCATTTGGTGATATATAGTGCATGGCATATTTCATCCAATCTTTGTCTAGTTTATCTTTAATCATAAATTGTCTGTTGTAACTGTTGACTGTAGTAATTGCCTATCTCATGGTAGACCAAACGAATATACAACATTCTCCTTCAACCCAGACCGTCCGACATACCCGAATGTGTAAGGTAACTGTTTGGGCGGCCGGGACAGTGTCACCTAATTTATACCGGAACCCAGTGGGGGCAACATCCACAGGGACAGTACCCTCCTTCCTCTACCACCAACCTCTCGGAAGGACTTACGGACCCACATGTTTAACGTGATCGTACTCCGCATGAACACGACTGCAGTTTGAACAGAGGTGGGAATCGAATTCGGGTCGTCCTAGTGCAATTCTCGCTCGCTAACAACTGGGCTGTCGCACCCCGAATATACGACGTTCTTTCACTAAATTGAAGGTCATTTTCTTTCTATGAGTAAACATTAAAAGTAGGAATCACAAAAACTGGACTTATGTGATCCTTGGGCCCAGTCTTTCAGTTGATCTGGAGTGTTGGTCACTGACCTTCCAGATATCCATTGTTCGTTAACTTGACCTCGAATCCGCAGCTTAAATCCCTGTTAGGATATCAGTTCCGAAAGTATTATAACAAAATTGTAATATTCTTTCCAATCATCATAAAGTTTGATTTTCTTACTTTATCTAGTCCGTATATAAATGAAGACATTTATTATATTTTAAGAAACTTATTATTTCCTGTCAATTAGTTTGCATGTAAAACTGGTAAGTTAAACGCAAAGTTTGTTTAACTTTTTGTGCAGAAGATACACCATGGAATCATTAAACTAATTTAATAAGAAAACTTTCTCTTTGCTGTAACAAAATTTTCAAAGTCGAAAACTTTATCGTAATTAGTTCAATCTTAGTATACACTCTTATCAGTAACAGAAGATTGCTTTATTAAATTAAAAGGAATGCTTATATAATTCATTCAATTAATATATTTGTTTTCTGCTTCCAAACTTTAAGCGTTTAGTTAAATGATGATTATTTATATAATGAGAATTACTTTAAGATAATTTTATTATCAGTCTTAAGAAAATCTTATCAAAATAATCAGATATTTACCACTGAAATCTAATATTATACGGTGTTTTATTTTGCGCTTTACTTTTATACTTTTTATCTCACGAACATGTAGCCATATTAATCAGTAGCGTGTGGTCCATAGAAGCAAAAGCATTGCTTGCCTAACATCGGTTTTAAAAAAGTCAAAATATTTTCAATATTATTTCTTTTACAAAAAAATATCAGCAGAATGTGAAGTCGTGAATCCCTTTGTTTCCTCCAAATCTCGTGTCGCCCTGTAAAATCTCATGGCCGCGGCACACCAGTGAATGGTAATAATGGTGCTCATAGCTGGGTAATAATGGTGCTAATATAAGCTTCAACAATGTCAAGATCCCATTTTATACTTAATAGATTTTTATCATCTCCCTTCTCAAGCTACTGTTACTTGACATAATTTCATTTCTAAAGTGATACCTTTTTATCTCTAGATCACAAATACACTACCCGACACAGAAAATTCAACACCATGAAAGAGCGAATAGAGTGTGATGATGAAGGATACACAGAGAGAGATAGCACATATAAATAATTGATGTTAATTCCAGAAAGATAATGCATTACAGCAATGGTATAAGCAGGGTGATCAGTAGGCAGTAGGATCACCTCTTGCGGTGATGCAAGCAGCAATCCTTCGAGGAATAGATGCAATAAGCATGCGGATAGTTTCCTGAGGGATCGATGACTATATGCTTTCAACCATCCTTCACAGGTCATCCTCTGTTTGAGTAGGGCAGGGCAGTCAAATGATGGCCAATCACGTCCCATACATGCTCGATGGGGGAGAGATCTGGAGACAGCGGAGGCCAAGGACGCACTTGGATACCTTGCAAGGCTTGTCTGCTGATGGTTGCTGCGAACGGTCGCGAGTTATTTTGCTGGAAAACTGCATTTACAACCGAAACTGAAGGTAGGGCAGTGTAACCTGTCGCAGCACCTCATCCCCATATAGTCGTGCCGTCATTGTGCCTCTGATACGAACTAGAGATGACCGGCTATCGGAGTCGATGCACTTCAAACCATAATGCCACGTTATCGAGAAGTATGGCGTTCAACAGTCGCAGCAGGATTGGATCTGTTTCCACGTCGTCTCCAGACTCTCACACGGCGACTCTCACACAGACTCTCACATTCGACAAGCAGAACCGAGACTCGTCGCTGAACACTACCCTATCCCATTCAGTCGACCAAGATGCTCAGGGTCCGATACCATTGCAATCTCTCACGTTGGTGTCTTGTCGCCAATGTCTCAATGTTGGTGTCTTGTCAACTTCGTGAACGACGGTTTGAGGGCAAAGCGCTTTCAACCAGTCGTCGAGAAACTGTTCTCTCTGACATTGGAGCATCCAATGTACCCTGCAAATTCTGCAGAATGTCGACAGTCGTCATTTGTGGGGCCGCCACCGAATGCCTTCGAATGTGTTGATCAACGTACGCTGACGTACGCCTGGATGGACCTGTACCACTGCGACGATTCGCATGCCCTTCTTCAACCCATCTTCTCCAACTTCTTTGCATAATGGACGCATCTACGCGTGCTTCAGCGGCGATACGGAGGAACGACCACCCAGCCGTACGTAGGCCTAAAATGAATCCCCTCGCACGATCATCCAAATATTGAAATGGACTTCAGCGTCATCAGCAAAGTATCTTTTCAACAACACGTGTCTTCTGAAAGGGAAAAACAGTTCGGAAAGCGAGTTTCCGTAGGCAACAGACAGTAACAACAGTTGGCTCATCTTCCGTTTCCACCCTCTTTATTTCGCTCTCTAATCACGTGACCTATTTGAATTTCAGATCATTTGCATACATCGGCCAACTGCGTTTGTCTTGTAATTTGCATAACTATATAGCTAAAATTTCATGTTTTTGCATTTTCTATATCGAGTAGTGTATTTGGAAAATCAAAGTTCGAAAAAATATGACATGATGCCCTTTTAACATTTATCGATTCAATTACAGTATTACTTCGGCTCTGAATTTCTTTAAAAGCGTCTCCCAGTCTGTCCTTGTCACCTGTCTTTCATTAGATGCTATATGTAAAGGGAAAATATTGTAACGGGGTCAAAATTTCGACTCTAGATTTTATAGATCTACGAGTTTTCTAAAAGACGATGCTAAAATTTTCTAAAGAAATAGACATTTTGTATCTACTTTCCTCTATTTAAAATTACGTGACAATATTTGCAGAAATATACATGCTGTATTCAATATATTTAAAGTTTTTAGTCTACAATCAAAATATTGCGTAAAAAATTTAAATAAGAATACTATATTCAAATGAGTAAGTATATGGTAAGTACTTTTAACTAGAAATATACGAACACCATTGTTAGTGAGTATTTCGAATCGTTCTCGATATATAAAAAAAATACTTTTGCTCAGAAAGTCTGATATCTTTGGAAATATTCAATCGAATTATATGGAATTTGACAGTCTTATTTTTAGTCGATAACAACTAAGTTTCTATTAATTTTTAGCAAGACATGGATAAAATGATTTAATACATGTTATTTTCCCTGCAAAATCAAGATGGGTTAATCTGTAAGGAAATTCATGTGTTGGAATGCGTTACAGTTTTCAGTTATTCCCTAGTTCTTTCGAATTCAGAATATCAATGGCCCTCCCCACATAGTCAATTCACTTTATCTTAGGCCTTGTTCTTGGCATCTCTCTGACGTGTAGGGAATTGTATCTCCTTAGTTGTTTGGTTGCCATCAATTCCTTTAAAACTGTATCTTCTCCATATTCGATTATTCAGAATATCTCCAAATATTCTCCTCAAAACATTCTCTTCAATTTTGCAAAACGTGCAAATAGTTTTTATATCATTTTCTGTGTAGCTGAAGATAGACCATAGAAATTCTTATATCGTTTTTAAGGAATTCCTCATTTACAACATATTTCTGCATACTATTGAAATATTTGTCCTAATTTGTTCTAAGATTAACACTCAATCAAAGACTTCATACTAACTTTTTAATTTAAAAGAATAACGTATAGACTTTTTGTGAAATTTTTAGTTTTTATATATAAACAGTTAACTTTCCCTACATATATAGTATAAGGTATAGGGAAAGTATTGTGATGAGGTCCAAATTTCGAATTGACTTTTCAACAGAAGAGCACATTTCAAGCATTCCTAAATACGAATCGAACATTTTTGAGGTGAAGTCCTTGTGTATGTATGTTAATGTGTATGTGTGTGTATATATCTTCATGTGTGTGTAAATGTATACTAATGCGTATATGTACGTTAATGTGCGTATATATGTTAATATATGTATATGTGTTAATGTGTGTATGTATGTATGTTAATGCGTGTGTATGTATGTTAATGTATGTGTATGTATGTTTATGTGTATGTATGTGTGTATGTGGATGCGATATCTCACGAACGACTGAAGCATTTAGAACGAAATTTGGTACAAATATTACAATCAGTGAATACTGAAAACCTATTGATTTTAAACGCGGTCGAATGTTAGAAGGACCTTCAAGTTTAGAATGAGATTTTGAAAAGAATCATTAAAAATTCACAGATTTTCCACTATAGACTGCACATACACCACACACATATACAGACAAATAATATTTTATTGTGTAAGATTATTTTGATTTTAAGTTTTTATTTTAGGCATCTATTGATTGGAACACACATCATTGTTCTATCAATTAAGATATTAGATTTTATTGACTAAAATAGTATTGTATGAACTATATACTTTAGAGGATACTAACAGTATTTCTAATTGTGAAGATCTGCATGAAATAAAAGTTAATTGTGTACTTTGATACAGTTTAACATGTTGTCGCTCAGAAAAGCGCCAAATGCTAATGTATAAATCAACGATAAAAACAGTGCTTCATTGACTTTGTGAACAGTGATGTTCAAACTTTTTTGGTCGTGAAACCCTCTTGAAATTCAATGTCATTGCGGAACTCCAAAATTAGGAAAAGTCAATTGCATGCTTTTAAATTTTACGCTTTTGTTCAATTTTTAAGAAAAATTACACGAAACTACCACATTTCGGAACCCCTGCATTACTTTCATGGAACCCCAAGGGTTCCGTGGAATACAAATCGAAAAACGCTGTTGTACATCATTGATAAGCCGTGGAAAATGTAATGGCATTACATAATGTAGAGAAAGTCATATGAAGCCCACATTTTCTTGTTTCTTAAAATGGAAAGCGTTTTATGACTCTGATTATCTAAAACAACTTTTCGCCGTTTATATTTCGGAATTTTATCAAAATGACAGGACAATTAATAATTAATAAACTTCATTGTAATTATTATTTTTCATTATTTTTTTGTTTTCACTTAAACACAATGATCCAGCTTAATTAAAGTTATGTGATTTATTACCTATGGTAAGCCCTTTAACACAGGCGTATGAAATATTTATGTTGTCAGTTATTAATAACTTTGTTTGAAATTCTATTTGAGCATGTTAAAGAAAAATAAAACTAAAAAAAAATTTAAATGAGGATAACATCGTGCATCATTTCTCGTCAGAATATTCTGTAAATGCAAAAAAGATTTAATTTCTAAAAATATTCAATAAGACAATATTTTTGCTACCAGAATGCCATTTTAGTATATATGGAATACTACAATATCTTATCTAATTTTTTAATTATTTTTTAATTTTTAGTTTCTATTGTATATATTATAGTATATACGTATAACGTATTTTTTTTTACCATTTTCTAATTTAAGATTTTGATATATTGGGTAAAAATATTTTTTTTTCATATACCCGTGCGCATACTGCGCATCATTAAAAAGAAAAAGAAACAGAAAAGAAGTCCTTAAATGCTATGTTTTAATTTAGAGTATTATATATGAGGAAAATATCGAGTGTAATATTTTCAATTTTCTGTTATAAATTATAATAAAAATTTGAAATATATATATATTATACCTGATTTATCCTCATTTATATATAATTTTAATATAAATTACAGTATCTAAGGGCTTCTTCATTATTTTTTTAAATTTTTCATAATACAAAGTTAAATAGTTCTTAATTTCAGTTTTACTCGTTGGCCGAATGCCTTACTGGTCAAAGTGATGGACAGCGAGCATGCAGTTGTGTTAATAGCGAGTCCTGACCTTATGGCATTTCTTTTTTTTCTGATCAGTTTCACCATTAAGTTTAAATAGATTAATTAGGATCTTCGGTATGTGAACTGGTTGACTTAGTGGTCATGGTGTCTTCCTCCCATTCTAGAGGCTGTAGGTTCCAGTTCAGTTTGGAATTTGTGTTCTTTTACAGTTAAATTTAAATAAATTAAATAGAATCTACGGTACATGAACTGGCTGGCTTAGTGGTTATACCGTCATTTTCCAAGTCAAAAGGCTGTGGGTTCGATTCCAGTTATTAGCATAAAGAGTTGAGTCGTTTTAGTTTCTATACTTTTTCTGATCAGTCTTTCCTTTTAGTACTTTAAATAGATTAATAATGATCTTTGGTACATGAAATGACAGGGCCAGTGGTCATGTTATCTTTTACCAGAGGCTCTTGGTTCGAGTTCTTTTGTATCTGTGTTTATTTCTGATCAGTTTCTCCGTTAAATATAAATAGGTTAACTAGGATCATTTGTACTGTCTGGCTCAATGGTTATTCTGTCTGTTTCCAAATCCAGATGTTATGGATTTGAGTCCACTCGCACTGAATATAGCAAGTGCAGTCGTTTTGGTTTCTGTGTATTTTTTATTATCAGTTCCTCCTTTAAGTTTAAATAGATTAATAAAGGTCATCGGTATGTGAACTGGCTGGCTCAGTGGCCATGTTACCTCCCTCCGATTCCAGAGGCTGTGGGTTCGAGTTTACTGAGTCGTGTTGATGTCTTTGCTTTTTATGATAATTTTTTTTCGTGAAATTTAAATTGATTAATTAGGATCTTCTATTTGTGAACTGCGTGGCTCAATTGTCATATAGTCTGTTTCCAGAGGCTGTGGGTTCGAGGGCGCGTTAAGTCGTTTTGGAACCTGTATCTTTTTTGATCCGTTTCTAAAATTGAAGTATATTAATTAGGAGAGTCGCTACGTGGGCTGGCTGGCTTAGTGGTCTTGTTGTCTGTTTCCCATTCCAGAGGGTGTGTGTTCGAGTCCATCCATCTGCATTGAGATGTTTGGCGCACGTTTTTTTCTGATTAATATTACTCGACCGTAAATGACGTCGCCGAAGTGACGTTACAGGAAATTACGTACCGAAAATGACGACACTTCCGGTATATCATTTCCGTTCGTACTTCGTAAATGGATAAAGAAAGAGATGCGCTGATTTCATACATTCATAAAATTTCGGGACTTCCTTAGCAGGAATCACGTGGTTCAAAACAAGTCCTTCACGATCTTTGGACGAGGAAGGGTGGTGTGCTCGACACCGAAGTTAGCAGGCCCGAAGAGAAACCCCACCAGCAACGGTGGAGCTCACACACCGCTCGTCCTCCATCTCGTTCAGATAATTTAGTAAGAAATATAAGAAAGTTTGAGAGGAAAGACCTAAGACGACCGATCTAATCAAGAACCCCGATCCCTTAAATCCACCAGTTCTATCTTTAACACCACCGGAATGTGCTAACACCCACTACTCTTTAACACTACAATCTTAATCATTTTACATAGCGGGAATTGAACTCTGATCCTAAAGCCCAGCAACTAGACGTCCCAAGCCTCTCGGACAAACGGGCGACGACTTAAACTTCGATTTAGGTGTATTTAATTTTAACATTTTAACATGTCCGTTTAAATAATCTGAAAAGACGCGGTTAAAATATACGGGGATAGAAATCTCGACAAAAACATTTGCACGCTGTTATCGCGTTACTTTACCGCTGCGCTACAAACGGCGTTGCAATTTTATTTTATTTTAACTATATAAATCTTTCACCAGATTGGCAGTAAAAAAAATCTCGGGCAGAACCCACAAAACCTATTACCCATGTAAGATTATTTATTTATTGCTTAAATCTGTAGTTGAAAAACTATCTCGCTCAAGAAAGGGACAGAACTCACTATCAACAGATATGCATCTTTCCTATCCAACTCTTTAGCCACTAACTAGAACGTTTGAATCAAAATAAACGCTTGAAACTATTTAAGTTTACACTATGAAATAAAAAATAAAGAGGAGCCAGGAAGCCCCTAAATACTATATTTTAGTTTATAATTATATAAAGAGGATAAAATCCGATGTTATATCTAATTTCTATTACACTTTATAATCGAAAATTGCAGATTACATTAGATTTTGATATTCAAATTTATTTTGTTTAACTATATAAAGCTTTCACTAGATTGGCAATTATAATAAATTTCGAGCAGAACCCACAAAATCTACTACCCTTACAAGATAGTTTATTTATTGTTTAAAACTGTACTTGAAAAAGTACTGCGCTTAAGGTGAGGACAGGACTCGGTATCAACAGACCTGCGTGTTCGCTGCACAATTCTTTAACCACTAGACCGTTTGAATCACGAAAAAGACTGAAACTTGGAAGTATTTAAGTTTTCACTATGAAAAAAAATTAAAAAAAAAGAGCCTCTTGAATGCTGTATTTCAGTTTAGAATTGCATAAAGAGGATAAAGTTATATCTAATTTTCACCATACTTTATAATAGAAAATTGTAAAGATTACATCAGATTTTACATATAAAATTTTATATTGAAATGTAGACTTCCAGTCTCATTTTTTCCTTTTTTAATGATTGATGAGCAATATTAACATGGGAAAAACACAATTATTATCTGATTTGAACCAAAAGTAAAATCTATATATTTAAAGCACAAGCCTTTTTTTATTATTCAATTTCTGAGAATCCATCTAACCGATTTTCAAAATTAATTTTTGTTTGATAGCTGATATTCTCCGGATGAGCAGAAGATACTGAATGACCTCCAGAGTCCCAGATTTTTAAATGGGGTTTAAGTGCATTCTTCAAATTATTTTATTGTTATGCAATGCATGGTCGCCATGGTCTCTGTGGCACAGTTGGAAAAGTATCAGCTTAGTAACAGAAGTTTGGTAGGCGCAAACTTTGTAATGGAAGGTCCCCGGTTCAGAACTTGTTGGAAGGAAATACAAAAATTTTCAAGTAAAATGAATAATGATTTTAGATTTGGCTCATCTTTTATCTATTTTTGAAACAAAAGTAGTTCTTTAACATTTAAAATTTTTGAAGATCTATCAAATCGATTTCAATTTTTTAAGCAGTTGATTAAGAAAACATTTGCGTAAAATGACTTAAAAACGGCCATTTTAAACAGCTGTTTAAAACAGTTTATTAATAAAATATGCCCATTAATCCGTGTAATTTTCATATAAATGAATAAAATAATACATTCATATATGGGTCATTTTCTCTGAACGGGCTTTTTCAACTTTTTTATTACAATATTTTTTCTCTATTTTTCAACTTGTATTATATTTTAACTACTGTATGTGTACTATATTTTAACTACTGTGTACTCTATTTTTCAACCTGTATAACTCTGCACTATATTTTAACGTGGGTGGTTTAAACTAAAAAAAAAAGAAAACAAAGAAAACAGTAGCAGCGACCATTTTGGGGAAATTAAATATGAAATGCAAATTTTTATTTTCAAAACAAGTAAATGACAGCATGTCCGGGGAATGATACTTAATATAGGCAACTGCTTTGTTAGAATGTATATATATCATTAGAAAAATAAAAAAATTGTTTTGCGTTAATTGAAATATTATATTTAGAACTAATTTCTTATTTGTTTTATCATCTAAAAAGAAAATCTAGTTTAAATGTAATTCACCTGTTCTAATATCATTCCCTTGCCTACCAAGAAGATAGGTAAATGACGACAGGGGAATGACAAATTATGTGATTTTACATTCTGAGTACATGAGTTTTATTTGCATTTAAGCTTAACTTGATATTCAGTTTGCTACACTAACTAGGCACACACATATGTTAAAAAAAATGAGAATAATTAAAGACAGGTTAATGATAAATAATAAAAATACCCAAAATTGTTCAGTTTTATAATATTTCCCTGAACAGAGTGATAGCTAGAACATAGCCAAATTCTTGAAATGGTGAATATGGATTTCAGTAGAAAATAATACTACTTTAAATATATTGTGTTCTCATCTATGTACAAAATGAGGTGTTAAAATTTAAAGATAGGTCAATGACAGGAAAGCTAGGGGACAGTTGTAAAAAATGAATTTAAAATATTGCTCTAATGCATAGAGAATTTTATTACTGTTTTTATTTTAAATTGCCAAATTTAATATAAAAATCAAATTAAAAGAAAACAAGAAAATGAAAGCTTGAAAATGAAGTTGTGATTTTATTATTTGGCTGTACACACAGGCGAATGAAAATTAATAAAGAAACTAACTTTTTAAACATTAAAAATATAAATTGTGTTTTTAGCTAATGGCTGACAAATATGAACTACAATATAGTAAAACTGATCAGTGTCCAAAATCAGTCCCAAGTGATGCAAATTTTTATTAAAACACATGGGACATGTAAAACTCTCGTTTACAGAAAATGGCCCATATAGTTATTACTTTCCTTATATACATAATGTATAAGGAAAGTATTGTGACGGGGTCGAAAATTCGAATTCGAGTTTTCGACGGGAGAGCACGTTTCAAGCATCCCTGATCACGAATCAAACATTTTTGGAGTGATGTCTGTGTGTGTGTGTGTGTGTGTGTGTGTGTGAAAGTATGTGTGTATGTGTGTGTGTCAGTGAGTCTGTGGAGACGATAACTGACGAACGAATGGACCGATTCGAACCAAATTTGGTACAAAAATCACAATCCGTAAACACTGGAAGCCTATTGTTTTTATACGTAATCGAATGTTCAGAACCCCCCTAAATTTTCGAATGAAATTTTGAAAAAATCGTCAAAAAATCAAAACCGCTAATAAAGTTACGCAAATAGACATTTCTTATGTAATTTTTCATTAGAAAACGATTGCCATAAATTTTAGAAGGCTAACATGAACCGTTCTCGAGATATTGTGCATTTTTCAAAAAAATTATGAAAAAGTCACATAAAAAAAAATTCCTATTGAGAAACATGTTCACTTTTCATATGTAATACCATGCGATAAATTGAGTGACATCATTCTCGTGGATCTAGCTCGTTCCATTCATGAAAAAATATACTTTGAATAATACTTTTGTATTTGAACGCCAATAGTCATTTATCTGCTGTAAGAATAACTTTTTTCTTAGTGCATAACTCTTGGCGAGATTTTGGCGACGAATTTGGCGGAATGTCGCCAACTTGGCGACTTTTTGAAATGTTGCCAAATTAACGTAAATTTCGTCAAATGGATAAAAATGACGCCAAATCAATGAAAATGACAACTAATTGTCGAAAATTCAATATCTTGGAAAGAATATTAGTATCTACTATAAGAAAAACCTATTTTTTTTCTGTAAAAGTAGTAAATTCATTACATTATATAAGGAAAGTCATGTGTTGCCCACATCAGATTTTTTTTTTAAGTGTGGAACTGGAAATTTACCTGTTTAGAAGTTTTTCGAATGAAATTTTGAAAAAATCGTCAAAAAATCAAAACCACTAATAAAGTTACGCAAATAGACATTTCCTATGTAATTTTTCATTAGAAAACGATTGGCATAAATTTTAGAACGCTAACATGAACCGTTCTCGAGATATTGCACATTTTTCAAAAAAATTATCAAAAAGTCATATAAAATAAAAATAAAATATTTCCTATTGAGAAACATGTTCACTTTTCATATGTAATACCACACGATAAATTGGGTGACATCATTCTCGTGGATCTAGCTCGTTCCATTCATGAAAAAAGATACTTTGAGTAATACTTTTATATTTGAATGCCAATAGCCATTTTTCTGCTGTAAGAATAACTTATTTCTCCGGCCATAACGCTTGGCGAGATTTTGGCGACGAATTTGGCGGAATGTCGCCAACTTGGCGACTTTTTGAAATGTTGCCAAATTAACGTAAATCTCGCCAAATGGATACAAATGACGCTAAATCAATGAAAATGACGACTAATTGTCGAAAATTCAATATTTTAGAAAGAATATTAGTATCCACTATAAGAAAAACCTATTTTTGTTACTGTAAAAGTAGTAAATTCATTACATTATATAAGGAAAGTCATGTGTTGCCCACATCAGATTTTTATAGATTGCAACCGGGGCCTGATTAACGCACTGGCCTCCGGGGCCGCGGCTCTGTGCCCCCAAATTTTAGGGGCCCATAAATTTTGTATGTGTTAAAACATTTTAATCAGAAATGATTATTTATTTAATTATTTGAAAAATATAAACGGATAATGTTAGTTTTTATTACTTTCCTTATATACATAATGTATAAGGAAAGTATTATGACGGGGTCGAAAATTCGAAATCGAGTTTTCGACGGGAGAGCACGTTTCAAGCATCCCTGATCACGAATCAAACATTTTTGAAGTGGTGTGTGTGTGTGTGTGTGTGAGTGTGTGTGTGTGAAAGGATGTGTGTGTGTTAGTGAGTCTGTGGAGACGATAACTGACGAACGAATGGACCGATTTGAACGAAATTTGGTACAAAAATCACAATCCGTAAACTCTGGAAGTCTATTGTTTTTATATGCAATCGAATATTCAGAACCCCCCTAAATTTTCGAATGAAATTTTCAAAAAATCGTCAAAAAATCAAAACCACTAATAAAGTTGCGTAAATAGACATTTTTTATGTAATTCTTCATTAGAAAACGATTGACATAAATTTTAGAACGCTAACATGTACCGTTCTCGAGATATTGCACATTTTTCAAAAAAATTATTAAAAAGTCATATAAAATGAAAAAAAATATTTCTTATTGAGAAACATGTTCACTTTTCATATGTAATACCATGCGATAAATTGGTTGACATCATTTTCGTGGATCTAGCTCGTTCCATTCATAAAAAAGATACTTTGAGTAATACTTTTGTATTTGAACGCCAATAGTAATTTATCTGCTGTAAGAAAAACTTCTTTCTTTGTCCATAACGCTTGGCGAGATTTTGGCGACGTTGCAAAATTAACTAAATGTTGCAAAATTAACGAAAATCTCGCCAAATGGATAAAAATGACGCTAATTTAATGAAAATGACAACTAATTGTCGAAAATTCAATATCTTGGAAAGAATATTAGTATCTACTATAAGAAAAACCTATTTTTTTACTGTAAAAGTGGTAAATTAATTACATTATATAAGGAAAGTCATGTGTTGTCCACATCAGATTTTTTTATCCTTATAACAATGTTTATACTTTAACAATATTTATCTTATTTATACTACGAATATCTATATGCGTATCATGAATTATACTTGATTATATAATTTGCATAAAGTTCCAGCCGTTTTTTATCCTATAACAATATTTATATTTTAACAATATTTATCCTATTCATACTACGAACATCCATATACGTATTATAAATTACATATGATTTTATAATTTATATAAAAATACGGCTTTTTTATCATATCATATAACAATATTTATTCCTTAACAATATTTATCTTATTTATTCTATATATATACAAGCATCCATATACCTATCACAAACTATATTTGATTATATAATTCATATAAAAATTCAGCTTTTTAATGTCATTTTGCTCTAGGAATCAATAAGCGGTTATAGAAAGTACTTAACGTGTTTAATGGCGCGTAGGGTTTTTACGGTTGTTTAAACCTTTGACATATTATCGCTTTGAAACCGTGAAATTTCCAATAATTTTTCGAGTGTTCTTTTATGTAATTTTAGAAAATGGCGTGAGTTGCGACAGGATATGGATGATTCTGACTGCGACTATGAAAGTGGAACTAAAAACTACAAAACTATCGAAGCAACAAAACATTACTCATTTCCAAAGGCTTTATAAGATATAATCTATTAATAATGATTAACAATGGGTTTTATGTCAAGAATTGTGTAAATTTGTTTTCTAAAAATTTGTAGTTTTCTAAGAGCAATGTTAATATTATTTAAATTTTAACTTATTTCAACAAATTTTATTTTGGCTCTACAAAGTTATCTCTAGATGCTATATATTTTGTATATGTGACACAACAGTAAATTTTATTACATGCTGTTGCGAACGTGTAATATTCATGCACCGGAGTCTTTTCTTTTGAAAACCAGACGGATAATAAACCCGTACGGCTTTTCCATGACGAGAAGGTAGGTTGTGAGAATTCCGAAGAAGGGTTGCCATATTGGACAATTTATCATCAATTTGGCGAATCTTTGAAGGTTCAAGAAGAACCGCGAAATGACTAACTAATAATTATTCTACGGAATATGATAGATTTCCCGAAGTTTCTATGGGGAGACTATAAAAGGAATCAACACTTAGTCGGATAGCAGTTGACGAGATACGAGCTACATTGAACTGTGAATTTCATAAAAGTTTTGAGAATAGTATCCGTTAGTTTGTGAAATTAGTGAAGCATTTAAGTGTTGTTTTACTGTATATAAACCTGTTTACGCTGTGCTTGTGAATAAACGTGTTAATTATCCAGAAATTTGGACTCCTTGTATACTGCATGCACACCACCGATTCCAGAGAATACGTCGTAATAATGAGCATTATGACAACTTTAACTACTATCCCTAATCTCCAGTAATCTGACATTAGCTGGTTTTTAATATTGCCAGATTTATAAGATTGCACTGCATACATAAATAAACTTTTAAATTATAGGCCGCAGTTGTCTTTTAATGATTACGTGTCAAAAGCATTTTTATTATCTTCTGATTTTGCAGTTAATTACCTAAGAAAGTGCAAATTTAGCGATACACTAAACAATAATTTTCATCATAAAGGCCAGGTATCTGTAAGTCAAATTACTACAATGCATAGAGATGAATTGGAGATTTTCTCAGGCACTCTTTATGAAATCATAATATCCATGAATCTTTAGATCCATTTATTTGAGGTCTGATTTGAGATTCTTATTTTACAGATTCTGCAAATCCAATCCTTATTTTGCGGATAGAATTTTTAGCATAAAGACCAAGTATCTATTAGTCAACTTACTACAATGCATAGAGAAGAATTGGAGAAATTTTCACTATTTATAAAATCGTAATATCAATGAATCTTTTGATCCATTGATATTATGATTTTATAAATCATATTTTATCCATCCGATTTTATCCATCCATTGAGGTCTGATTTGATATTTTTATTCTGAAGATTCTGTAAATTCAATCTTTATTTTGCAGATAGAAAAGTATTCATAAAAATCCCTTTGGCAAAGATTCTTTCCTTCCCAAATAAATTAAAATAGGCACTGTGAGTAACAGTGTTCTAAACAGTGATAGTGTCTAAACAGTGATACGATGTCTAAACAGTGATACGGTGTCTAAACAGTGATACGGTGTCTGGAAACTGGATGAATGCAAAAAATGTAAACATTTTAACGCTTATATTTCGGAACCTCATAGATAAAAGTGTAAATTATTTATGCTTGTTTTATGAGAAACATGGTACCATTTATGAATACTATATAAAAATAATTTCAATATTTTTAATATACTAAATGTAATAAAATATAATCTCTTAATATATTAACATTTTAATATATTAAATTTTAATTTTTTAATATATTTAATAACAATATTTTTATTAAGATAATTTTAAATAATAACAACAAGCGATTTTGTCCGAGCGAGTTTTGGCTATACTTTGCTTATTTTCGCTCGAAACATATTCTAAACTATAAAACATAAATATAAACAGCTGGCGATAAAAATATTTAGTAGAAAATTCAGTTTTGTAGTTCAATAATTTGTTTCTACAAGGCTTGTAAAGAACCTTGCTGCCCAAATCGAACTCTGGATCTTCGAGCTGGCCAGCCGACGATCTACTTTTGAGCTACTGAAAAGAAATTGTATTATTTTATTTTCGAAGTGGACTCTTTATTCTCCACGCTCTGATGCCAGATTGGCGTGCACCTGACAATCTTACTGACCCACTCTATTTTTATCTCAGGTTAAGATTTTAATGCTATTTGATCCTCCAGGTTAGTTTCCTCCGTGGTCCTCTGCGTGGTTTATCCTCTTGATTTAAAATTAGAGTTCCATATCCCAGAGACCACTGAATCCATCTTAGTCGTACTAAGGTCACTTTCAGACCTCCGACATCTTATTTTTTTTTAGAAATTTTATTCTAAATTTCTGTTTTTGTTTTTCATGTGCCAATTTTTTTTTCCTTTTCATATATTTTCTTTTTATATATTTTATAAATTTTACTTTTAAAATTTTATTATTTTCTTTAATTTTAATCTGTTTTTCATTATGTTATTATACCTCACTCTAAATTTTATTTTTCAATGATCTTTTTATCTATATTCGCAATAACCCTTTTCCCATTTGTGAAAAATGTATGTACTGGTCAAGTTCAAATATAATGTAAAACTGTCTATTTAACCACAATATTTTTCATCAATTGTTATATTTTTAGACCTAAATAAATGTTCCCTTGGCATGATGGGTGCCCCCTGAGTGCAGGCGGTATCCTTTCCCGTCAGTGCAGCTAGCTACTCTAAACCCACTATGTGAGTCGCACGGCCTGGGGTCTTCAGACCTCCGACATCTTTGCACTAGCCTACAGGGTTAATTTGTTCGGGCGCCATTGTAAAGAACCTCGCTGCCCCGAATGGATTCCAATACTAGATGTTCGAACTGGCTAGACAACACTCTACCGCTGGGCTCCTGGCACGAAACTGCAATCTCCTATTTTCGCAGTGGACTGTTTAAGCTTTTATACTTTTCGAGAAATAGTCTTGTCATATTGAAGATGATTGAAAATTTTACCTTCTTTAAAGTTTGTAATAGTCTTCAATGGTGCTAGTAAATAGTACGGTAGTAATTTGTAGCGCCTTAAAAGTCTCATAAAAATGATTAATAGGATTTTGAATCGTACTCTTGGTTTTTGAAAGAGTGGTTTTAAGATCCTATAATATCTACACCACGCTTGGTCAAACTTGTATAGTGTACCGGATTCAAAAGACAAACAACTTGATTAACATCATAAACATTTAATATTTACATATATTTAGACACATATTTCCATATTTCCATATTTCCATTCATATGAGCGGACGTTCAGCCCATCATCACACCTTGCTTCGTTCCCACAACAGAGACACTCAAATCTTTTTTGCGCATCGTCTTCTGCGCACGCCATGTTCTCGTTCTTTGGCAAAGTCCATTACGCCACAATAGATTTAATATTCTGTCATAATTTAGACAGATTAAGTGGTTTCAATTATGTGCTTTTATAAGTAGAAAACTTTGTACTAAAGATAAGAGAAAAACTCAAACAATGTGATACGGTGCAAATTAATGAAACAAAGCTGCATACTGCCGTTTCGAAGATACATTGTACCCCTTTCTTTAGTCCAAGATAGACCTACAAACCCGAAGTCAAAAAGACGAAATGGGATTTTTTCGAAACAGCTGCATGTTGCTTTGTTTTATTGAATTGCCATAATTATGATTTTTTGTGTTTTCGTTCCATATCTTTCTTCAGTCACCATAGGCTTAAATTAACGAAAGAGCTGAGACTGAAAACAATGGATAAACATTGACATTTATTGGTGTTTTCTTTTGCCACGAGTTTATTCACGCAAAACTGTTCCAGATCCATCAGGTTGGAGCCACCACTCAACTTATGTATTATTTAACTTTTTATGTGCATTACTCATTTTACTAAGGAAGTACTGGTACCATCAAATTTCCCAAAACTGCTACTGGTACTAACCATTATTGCAATATTTAAAAGGTAACTTACACATTAGATATATTATTCCTTATATGCGTAATGTATAAAGAAAGTATTGTGACGGGGTCGAAAATTCAAATTCAAGTTTTCGACGACGGAGCGCGTTTCAAGCATCCCTGAACACGAATCAGACGTTTTTGAGATGATGTCTGTGTGCGTGTGCGTGTCAGTGAGTCTGTGGAGACGATATCTCACGAATGAATAGAGCGAGTTGAACGAAATTTTGGTACAACAATTACAATCCATGAATACTGGAAGTCTATTGTTTTTATACACAATCGAATGTTCAGAAACCCCCCCCTAAATTTTCTAGTGAAATTTTGAAAAATTTTCAAAAAATCAAAACCTTTAATAAAGTTACGCAAATAGTAATTTCGTATGTAATTTTGCATTATAAAGCGATTGACATAAATTTTGAACGCTAATATGAACCGCTCAAGATATTGTACATTTTTCAAAGAAAATTACCAAAAAATCATACTAAATAAAAAATATATTAACTATAGAGAAATATGTTCACTTTTCATAAGTAATATCATGCAATAAATTTGGTGACATCATTCTCGTTGATCTAGCTCTTTCCATTCATGAGCAAAGATACTTTGGGTAATACTTTTGTATTTGGACGCCAATAGTCATTTATCTGCTATAAGAATAACTTATTTCTCCGTCGATAGCACTTGACGAGATTTTGGCGGAATGTCGCCAATTTGACGACTTTTTAAATATTGCCAAATTATCGAAAATGCCGCCAAATTGATAAAAATAACGCTAAATCAATGAAAATGACGACTAATTGATGAAAGTTCAATATCTTGGAAAGAACATAAGCATAGACTATATGAATAACCCATTTTTTCTTCTGTCAGTCCGTAACGCTTTGGAAATTTAACGGGACGTCGCCGACTTCTCTTTTGACTGTAAAAGTATCAAATTCATTGCATTATATAAGGAAAGTCATGCCCACATCAGATTTTTTAAATATCTTTATTTCTTATTTCTGAAAAAAGCAGACAAAAGCTGCTATCTATCCCCAATTTCATCTCTTTTTCTGCTGAACCACTGCTCGAGATCAATAAGCGATTACAAAAAGTACTCACCTTGTTTAATAACGCGGCCTGTTTTTCCGGACCTTTAAACTTTTGACAAAGTATTGTCCAAAAACTGGAAAATTTCTAATAACTTTTCGAGTGAAGTTTCATGTAATGGAACGAAAAGTGTTAGAGCAAGAATGATTCCCTTATGTTAGCCCGATTTGTTACGGAAAGTTCCGTTATTAAGAAAATATGCAAACGATGATAAAGCGTATTTCAGAAAGTTGAATATCTTACCACAAAATTTAATTACGTTTTATGCATTTCTGTTAAAAACAGAGAACTATTTAAAAAAATCTGATGTGGGTAACACATGACTTTCCTTATATAATGAAATGAATTTACTACTTTTACAGTAAAAAAATAGGTTTTTCTTATAGTAGATACTAATATTCTTTCCAAGATATTGCATTTTCGACAATTAATCCTCATTTTCATTGATTTAGCGTCATTTTTATCCATTTGGCGAGATTTTCGTTAATTTGGCAACATTTCAAAAAGTCGCAAAGTTGGCGACCTTCTGCCTAATTTGTTGCCAAAATCTCGCCAAGCGTTATGAACGGAGAAATAAGTTATTCTTACAGCAGACAAATGACTATTGGCTTTCAAATACAAACGTATTACTCAAAGTATCTTTTTTCATGAATGAAACGAGCTAGATCCACGAGAATGATGTCACCTAATTTATCGTATGGTATTACATATGAAAAGTGAACATGTTTCTCAACAGGAAATATTTTTTTTGTTTTATATGATTTTTTGATAATTTTTTTAAAAAATGTGCAATATCTCGAGAACGGTTCATGTTAACGTTCTAAAATTTATGCCAGTCGTTTTCTAATGAAAAATTACATAAGAAATGTCTATTTACGAAACTTTATTAGTGGTTTGGATTTTTTGACGATTTTTTCAAAATTTCATTCGAAAATTTAGGGGGGTTCTGAACATTCGATTGCGTATAAAAACAATAGGCTTCCAGTGTTTACGGATTGTGAATTGTGTACCAAATTTGGTGCAATTCAGTCCATTCGTTCGTCAATTATCGTCTCCACACTCACACACACACACGCACACACACACACACACACACAGAGACATCACTTCAAAAATGTTTGATTCGTGATCAAGGATGCTTGAAACGTGCTCTCCCGTCGAAAAGTCGAATTCGAATTTTTGACCCCGTCACAATACTTTCCTTATACATTATGTATATAAGGAAAGTAAAAATGAACAGAACAATTTAAACATTTATACACGCCGAAAATACTTTGTAAAATATATATAGAAAGTATTCCAAGGGGACCAAATATTTTTATCAGATTCTTTAAAGTACATGGTGTACATGAAGATTGTTTGCAATTTTAAAATGCAATAACAGGATCAACTGCACTGTGGCTCATGTCATGCCATAATTCATTTTACATACCAAACTTCTCATACCAGAACTTGCTCATATCATAATAATTTTTTTTTTCAAATTTTACAAGAGAAATCCTTGAAAAATCGGTATCGTGGGTCCAAATTATTACAATTATAGCGTGTTACCCTTCACTTTAAGGGGCTTGGGAAAACTTTTCGATTGATACCATACTTGACAATGCACACCCCTGGGAGTGGATAATTTTCCCCCGAGGGGGATTAATGACACGAACAGAAAATTGTATTGTGGCTATTTTTTATAACAATGATTGAAAATTTGAAGTCTGGTGAACATTAAGCCATACTCAAACTCTTATATGCATGATTATGTTAAATTTTGTCCTACGTTAAGGAAATATAAAATTTCGAATATATTTCGAAATGTTCGCTCAAATTTTAAAAAATTCTATCTAGTTCTAGAATTTTTACTTTCCTTATATACATAATGTATAAGGAAAGTATTGTGACGGGGTCGAAAATTCGAATCCGAGTTTTCGACGGGAGAGCACGTTTCAAGTATCCCTGATCACGAATCAAACATTTTTGAAGTGATGTCTGTGTGTGTGTGTGTGTGTGTGTGTATGTGTGTGAAAGTATGTGTGTGTGTGTATGTGTCAGTGAGTCTGTGGAGACGATAACTGACGAACGAATGGACCGATTCGAACAAAATTTGGTACAAAAATCACAATCCGTAAACATTGGAAGCCTATTGTTTTTATACGCAATCGAATATTCAGAACCATTTTCGCTTGAAATTTTGAAAAAATTGTCAAAAAATCAAAACCGCCAAAAAAGTTACGTAAATAGACATTTCTTATGTAATTTTTCATTAGAAAACGATTAACATAAATTTTAGAACGCTAACATGAACCGTTCTCGAGATATTACATATTTTTCAAAAAAATTATCAAAAAGTCATATAAAATAAAAAAAAAATATTTCCTTTTGAGAAACATGTTCACTTTTCATATGTAATACCATGCGATACATTGGGTGACATCATTCTCGTGGATTTAGCTCGTTTCATTCATAAAAAAAGATACTTTGAGTAATACTTTTGTATTTGAACGCCAATAGTCATTTATCTGCTGTAGGAATAACTTATTTCTTCGCCCATAACGCTCGTCGAGATTTTGGCGACGAATTTGGCGGAATGTCGCCAACTTGGCGACATTTTGAAATCTTGCCAAATTAACGAAAATCTCGCCAAATGGATAAAAATGACGCTAAATCAATGAAAATGACGACTAATTTTCGAAAATTCAATATCTTGGAAAGAATATAAGTATTTACTATAAGAAAAACCTATTTTTTTACTTTAAAAGTAGTAAATTTATTACATTATGCATAAGGAAAGTCATGTGTTGCCCACATCAGATTTGTTTCCTTATATAGACGGGGTCGAAAATTCGAATTCGAGTTTTCGACGGGAGAGCACGTTTCAAGCATCCCTGATCACGAATCAAACATTTTTGAAGTGATGTCTGTGTGTGTGTGTGTGTCAGTGAGTCTGCGGAGACGATAACTGATGAATGAATAAGCCGATTCGAACGAAATTTAGTACAAAAATCACAATTCGTAAACACTGGAAGCCTATTGTTTTTATACGCAATCGAATGTTCAGAATCCCCCTAAATTTTCGAGGGAAATTTTGAAAAAATCGTTAAGAAATCAAAACCACTAAAAAAGTTGCGCAAATAGATATTTCTTATGTAATTTTTTATTAGAAAACGATTGACTTAAATTTTAAAACGTTAACATGAAACGTTCTCGAGAAATTGCACATTTTTCAAAAAAATTATCAAAAAGTCATATAAAATAAAAAAAAAATATTTCCTGAGAAACATGTTCACTTTTCATATGTAATACCATGCGATAAATTTGGTGACATCAATTTCGTGGAACTAGCTCGTTCCATTCATGAAAAAAGATACTTTGAATAATACTTTTGTATTTGAATGGCAATAGTCATTTATCTGCTGCAAGAATAACTTATTTTTCCGTCCATAACGCTTGGCGAGATTTTGGCGCGAATTTGGCGGAATGTCGCCAACTTGGCGACATATTTAATTGTTGCTAAATTAACAAAAATCTCACCAAATAGATATAAAATGACGCTAAATCAATGAAAATGCCGACTAATTGAAGAAAATGCAATATCTTGGAAAGAATATAAATATCTACTCTAAGAATAACATTTTTTTAACTGTAAAAGTAGTAAATTCATTGCATTATATAAGGAAAGCCATGTGTTGCCCACATCAGATTTTTTATAACAATGTCGTGTATAAAGCTTCGTGAAAATCCCTTAATATTTGTGTACACAAGATATCGACCACAAACTGACAGACGGACATCACTCCAAAAATAATCAAAACATGTTCAGGAAGTCTTAAAACATATATTGTCCTTAAAATCTCGAAATCTAAAGTTTTCGTGAAAACAATACTTTCTCAAGACTACGTATGGGAAAGTACAAATTGAACACAAAAAACTTTGTGAGTTCGTGGATAACATGAACCACAGTTTGTAACTGTATTCTGGTACATATTCCTGTTATTGCGTTGTAAAGTTGTAAACAATCTTTATGTACATCTTGTACATGCAGTTGTATGTTTTGAGAATCTCAGAGCCCGGAAAGAATGTATCAATAAAACTTGTATTTCTATATGTGTGTGTAGGTAGTGGCTGAGTATCATTTCGTTATCTTAGTAAGGAATTAAGGTTCTACTAGCTGCGTGGATCAGTTTAGCAACCAGTTTTAATAGCAATAAGTTTTTTTAACAATCAGTGCATGAGGTAAATGAAAGTTAATAAAGAATACCCATGAAAATATCAATGTGTTAGAAAAAAGACTTTTTGTACGGTCTTAGACCTTGCAAAGCAATTAAAGTGTGTTGGAAAGATCAAGATTCAATTCATATGTTCGATGAAATAATGTTCATACATATAAAAGTAATCATAAATCTTATAAAACTAAAAAATTTCGTGGGAGCAAGCAATCAGATCATTTCAAGTTCAGCGTGCGCAGGTTGAGTAGGTCCATTACAGAGTAGAAAATGCAATTTCTTGTCACAAATTGGAAGGTATACAAGGCAATCACGTTGGTCCAAGAGGCATGACAAACGGGCAAGAAATAGCTAAATTTTGAAAAAATAAAAATTTTCGGGACTACTTAAGTGCAGTTCAAGTTCAGGACAACAGTGCAGGTTGGATTTGTAACACTTTAAATTGAAAGTTTGGAGAATCACAAGTAAAAAATCAGAATTATACAATCAGTTCAAAGGGGGATTATAAATTTAGTCCAAATATTTTCATTAGGAAATATTGTTACGACGTATCTTATTGAATGGTGCGTGTGCACGCAAGATATAAGAATGAGTCCAAATTTCTGGATAACCAACACGTTTATTCTCAAGCACAGCGTAAACAGGAACAATACATAGCAAAACAGCACTTAAATGCTCCACTAATTGCACAAAATAACCGATATTATTCTAAAAACATTGACGAAATTCATTTCACGAAACAACAGCTACTTTTCTCAACACATTGACAAAAATCAAGGTGCAATGCAGTTCGTATCACATCAATTGCTCTCGAACTGAGTCATGATTCCTTTTATACTCTCTCTATAGAAATTTTTGGAGTTCTCTCGTAGAATACCCGTTATTTCTCGGTCTTTGTCAAATATTCGAGGATTCGTCAAATGTCACCAAATTGGCGATAAATCGCCAAATCTGGCAATCCTTCTTCGAAGTTCCGCAAGTGGGAACCATGGAATGACGTCATGGGAAATAATGCCTGCACGGATGTTTTCTCCGTCTGATCTTCGAAAGCGACGAAAGACTGGAGAAGAAAGGGAATAATACATGTTCGCAACAATATTTAATCTTTTTAAAGCGAGGAAGGGAGTAAAAGACTAAGCTTCACACTTTTGAGTTAGAATTTATTTACGTGTGTCTGTCTGTGTGTTATATCTTTAGATAACTCATTTAAATCATAATTAATTTTCTCAAAATTTTTCAATTTGGCGTAAATCGAACTCACAGATTTCAGGAATTGAGAGCAAAGTGAGCCACTAACTGTTGCACCGTTTCTGCAACAACAACTAAATCCAAATTATTCTGCTATTAAAATTGGAGAATGTTAAATTGCTTATTTTTAAATCTCATGAGAATTATTTTAGTTTATACAATTTAAGCCTCTCTTGCTTCATTCTGAATCATACACATACGGTCGTTTATGAAAAGGTCATACAGAGTTTTCACGCATTAAATATGTTTGAGTAAGTATACTTTTAGTATCAAATATAATGCAATAAGCATACTAACATCATTTTTATGTGTCTACTGTGTTTTCTTCTGGAGAAAAAGACATATTTTGTAATTTTGTTCATGTCTATGTCAAGAAATGTTCCAAAGTTCACTTATTTTCCCTTGATATTCATTTATTTTCACACAGGTGTCTTTCAAACCGTCAAATTCCAGGCTATGTCAAGGAGATTCCATGTGAATAATATTCTGCTGTATTGAATATGGAATTAAATGAGTGGAAATAAGTGGTTAAGTAAATTTTTCAGAAATAAATTCATCACAAAAAGTAATAGATTGAGCATGTGACATTTTTGAAAATGTTAACATCTATATATAAAGAGCAGTATTTTGGAGTTCTAAGTCGTGTATGACATCAGATACTGAAAGCGAAGTTGGATGTTGGACTCATTTTGAACTTATTTATAACAATGGAGAAACATATTTATAACAATGGAGTGCTTTACGTTGCGTATGGCATCAGGTACTTAAAACGAAGCTAGGTATTGGATTAATTTTTAATTTGTTTACAACAATGAATATTATAATACTTCTATATACAGGGTGTCCCAAAAAGATTGAAACGCTCTTTAATTCTTTACCTGTTGGAGATAAGTGGGCAATGTAAATTGCAAAAATGTTGAAAGTAAGGTAGGAAATAAGACTACGTTAATGAAATAGTCCTCCCATTAGTTTTCAAAAAGTTACACTTTTTAGATTTTTATACGACCCCCTTAGACAAATTTGGTCAAGCAGAAAATTTTTATTGCAGGTTAGAAGTACCTATCAACTGTAAGTGGTGAGTCCAGTTAGTAGTAATGAAGAAGAAAACACAAAGACATATTTACGAACGACCGTGTGTTTTATACAACTTATTTGTGCAGTGTCTTACGTTGTGTTATACTTATTTGTTGCTTGCCGAAATGACATTCATAGTTAAAAATACTGCAGTTGGCGAAAATGCTGTCAACATTAAAGGATCTTAAATAGAGAGTTAGCCCTCAAATCTTTTTTCTGGCTGCGTTCAAAGGCAATACAGATATAAACGGGATAAATTAGTGAGAGAATAACAACTATGTAAAGAAATGAAGTGTTAAATTTAATTTCACTACAGTAAAAGATGATAAATAAAATCTATGATTTCATTAATTCCTTGAACAGTCGATTTGTTAAAGAAATAATCGCATATATTAACGTTCATAAGACATTTTTTACTTCACTCTAATTACCGTAAAGCACTGTCATACTAATTTCAAGTACAAAAAGTTTTTTGCTATTTATCAAAAGGTTAGTGAATATGAAAAATTAAATTAAATAATTAAATATACGTGAAATGTTTCTTTAACACATATGATTAAACCTGGGCTCAAATATGATGCATTGATGAAAAGCTTTCATTCATAAAATCCCATTACCAATGTCAAAGTCGTTTATCTAAACGACTTTCTGGTTCGTTTAGCCCAGGTAATAAATCTGGCCCTTTATTTTGATACCGAAATTAAGGGCATTTTGCCGCCGTAATTATCAGTTTCCTTTGTTCTCATAGAGAAATTATTTTAAATTTCCGCAGTTATTTTGAAATTTTTGACGTTACGTTCGATGATAATACTTTGATGGATATTAAAAATGTCCAAATGGGCGCGTAATAAGTGCTGTTTATTCGGTTGTAATTTATGGCACTCACTGAAATATGCTGGTTGAATTTTCCGAGAAAAATTGCATTCTGTCTGGCAGTTCAGTTAAGATTTGAATCTAATGAATATTTTGTGATATGTTTTAGGATGAAATGCAATGCTCGAATAATTCAATGTAACAAATGTGATTAAGATTTGATAATTATAATATCCACTTAGAGAGAAGAAGCCGGAATCTTGTATATGGAACTCAACGGGGGACAAGATTTTCAAAATTGTGCTACGAAACGTCGTGGTTGGGTAGCGAGAAAAATATTTCTATTAAAATGGGAAAATAAGTAATAAATGTCTATAACAACGTTATTCATTTATATAAGAGGAACAAGTAAACTGTAATTAATACAGATTGGAATGATTAAAATTACTGAGTCAATAAATATATCATTTAAACAATTCTGTAAGGAATACGGGCTTGTTCACTTTTGGACAATTGTTTAATGCTGTGTCCTAATCATACCTTGTGTAATGGCTCTGATGCGGTGCTGCTACCCATTGTACGGATGTTGTTGTTGTTGTTGAGACCCAGACCGTCCGACCTACCAGAAAGGTGTAAGGTGTAAGGTGTAAGGCCATTGTACGGATGTGAAATAATACAACACAGGGAGAGATAATATGCCGCGGGTTATAAAAGTTTGAGAATCACTAGGTTAAGCACCGGCTGACTAGTTAGAAGATCCATATTTCGATCCCCGGCAGCTACTGTGAGATCTTTACAATGGTGCTCGATTGAATTATCCTCTCAAGGAGTTGAAAAGTAAACAGTAACGAATTACCAGTATACCCTGTGTATTATGGCTGCAGTTTCAATATCATGACCTCACAGGTTTCTGACTTAGATAACATACCCTAACTATAGTGGAGCTCAACTCGACTTTCTCATACCTGAATTTGTTTATCAAATTTTACATGAAAAAATTTGAATAATCGGCATTATGAGTTCAAATGACTACAACTATAGCATGTTTGCCTTCACTTTAAAGGGCTTGAAATTTTTTTTCGATTGGTATCATATTTGACATTGTACCCCCAAGGGTGTAACTTGCTTCCCAAGGCGGGCGAATGACTTCAAGAACAAAAAATTGTATCGTGGCTATTTTTCACAACTATGTTTGAAACTTTTAAGTCTCGCGCGTGGTCATCAAGCCATAAATAAACCCTTTTATGCATGATTATGACAAATTTTGTCCTATGCTGCCATGTTAAAAAAAATATAAAATATCGAGTAAAATTCGAAGTTTTCGCTCAAATTTAAACAAATTCTATCTAGTTCTTATTTTTTTTTATAATAAAGCTGGATATGCAGTTTCGTGAAAATCCATTAATATTTGCGGCTGCCATTGTATACATAAGAAATTGACTACAGACATCAGACAGACGGACATGACTCCAAAAATAGTCAAAACGTGTTCGAAAGATCTTAAAACATATATTGACATCGAAATCTCGAAATCGAAAAATTTCGGGAAAACATTACTCTCTCAATACTACGTATGGAAAAGGAATAAAAAAATAAGCAGAGAATACAAAAGTGGTCATGCAGAGGGGTCATGCGGTAGTTGCTGATTTCAGACGAACGTGAAACTGTCGTCGTTATAAGATCGTTGATATTATAGGTTATTATATGATATCATAGATTATTATTAATAGTCGATATTACAGGGTCAACATCGAGAAGAAGGTGAAATCTTATGCCAGTAGCTCAACGGTTAGAGTATAGGCTAGCCAGGTCGGAAATCCGAATTTCGATCCCTGACTTGGATAGCTTTTACATAATTTCGAAATTTCAAACAGAATACAGCTTTATTATTAATTAAATTTCAAACATTTTAAATTATACAGATTAATATATATTGTGGGCCCGGCAATGGTGCCCGAGAATGGCGCTCAAAAGAATTTACCCGGGAAGTTAGGTGCAACGATGATAGCTGTTGGAAAAGGACCTTGTTACAAATTGTCATTCCTAATGTAAAACAGAACGAAGTTTTGAATAGAGAGTAAGATAGGGGATTCAATTGTGAGATTCATTGAAGGATGCGTTAAGAATTTAATTCGGAAGGATGAGTGCGGAAGTTCTTCTTCGACCCAGACAGTTCGACCTACCAGAAAGGTATAAGGTATTTGCTTGGACGGCCGGGAAGTGCCATCCAATTTAGACCGGAACCCAGTGGGGGAGGCATCCACAGGGACCGTACCCTCCTTCCCCTATCACCAACCTCTCGGAAGGACTTACAGACTCGCATGTTTAACGTGATCATACTCCACGTGAACATGGCGGCAGTTTTGGCAGTGGCGGGAATCTAACCCGGGCCGACCAAGTCGAAAACCCAGACCACTCAACTGGCCCTAGGACTTACCGGGACGACCGAATGCAATTCCCGCGCTCTAACCACTGGGCTGTCGCGCCCCGAGTGCGGAAGTTGGATGACAGCCTAGCTGAATAAAACCCACTTGGATACAACTATGACTAGAAGAGTCTAGTATCCTGTGTGAGCAATAATATGACGTGAGGCAGGAGAAAAGCGTTTTGGGTAAGCATAAAATCTTTGTATGTCGTCTACGGTGTAAGTTTTATTACCAGGCTCTTAAAGTGTATTATATTATATAATTATGGGCATGTGCAATACCAGTTATGATCTTTGTCGCTAGTTTCTTTAAACAGCCAGCTGTTGTAATTATGTGAAGTACACAATAAATGTAGTTTGATTAATACAGTGTATTCGTGTGGTATTGTAGTCGGCCGAAAAGTTCTGGATATTAAGTTAATGTAGATTTGAGATATGTCACTTTGTTGACAGAGGATTGTACGGATAGGTAATACCGCAATATAAGTACACTCTGAATAATACAGTAACAATTAATGGTCATGAATCGATCCAGAGACGCTGAAGTCGAATAACTGTATCAGAGATTAACATCTTAAATCTCGGGCAACGTCGGGTATTCATTCTAGTGACTTTACAGTAGTATTGATATTGAACCCTGCGTTTTCATTTCACTGGCTTCACTGTTACAATATATTTATTATCAGCAACAAGTCAATATGACTGCAGTATTCATTTGCTGCTCAAAGTTTAGTTATAGTACCAGCCGAATACCCGTTGAAAATCAACGGTCTCGCAATAAGCAACCCCTGAATAATGTAAATTTTTTAATAATTCGCGTTTCACACGTATTCGACAAATTGAATATTTTGGTGTCCAGAACCCCCTAAAGAAGAAAATATTGGGAAACTTAATTTGCTCATTTCTTCCTTTCGAATTATCTATCCGTATACCACATTAAAGTCTATCTCATCCCGAGGCAACCCTATTTTATTATTTCTCTTTCCGAACTTTTTTCTGTGAAGCACGCCTATAAATGAACATTTTTTAAAAACTATGTTTGTCTTGGGTTTTTTATCATATGATTGACCCATATACTAAATATCAAGCCTCTATCATATTTAAAAGGAAGCGTGCCTCATTTATTCGGAAAATCGAACATATTAGTGTGCGGCCTTTAAAATAGCAAATATTGGAAATCTGAAACTTCACACTCTCTTCCTTCTTCCTTTCAAACTATCTACCCGTACACCAAATTTGAAGTCTCTATCTTATCGAGAAGCATGTTTTTTCTATCACTTTACCTTTGGGGCGTTTTTCTGTGTAGCACCCCCATAATGAACATTATTGTCAAACCGTATTCATCTTTGGTTTTTTATCAAATGGTTAGCCCATATACTAAATTTCAAGCCTCTATTACATTGTAAAGGAGTCGTTTTTCATTTGTTCGGCAAATCGAACATTTTAGTGAGCGGCACCCCGTACAATAGCAAATGTTGAAAAACTGAAATTGCACACTTTCTTCCTTTCCGACTTTTTACCCGTACACCAAATTTGAAGTCTCGTGAAGCATGCTTTTCTAGCATTTCACCTTTCGAATGCTGTTATGTGGAGTACCCCCCCCCCCCCCCCTTAAATATACATTTTTAAAAAACTCAATTTTTTTTGTGATGTATATCACATGATTCGCCCATATACCAAATATCAAGCCTCTATCATGTTTTAAGAGGGACGTTTCTCCTTTATTCCGAAAATCAAACATTTTGGTGTGCGGCACCTCCTAAAGTAGAAAATAGAGGTAAATTGAAATTGTACACTTTCTTCCTTCCAAACTATCTACCCTTACACCAAATTTGATATCTTTATCTCATTCCGAAGCATGGTTTTTCACCAATTCACTTTTCGAACGTTTTACTCTGGAGCACCCCCTTAAACGAACATTTTTGAAAAAATACATTCGTCTTGGGTGTTTTCGTCAAATGATTAGCCCATATACTAAATATTAAGTCTCTATCAAATTTTAAAGGAGCCTTTTCTCATTTGTTCGGTAAATCGAACATTTTGGTGTGCGACACCTCTTTAAGTAGACCAGTGATTCCCAAACTTTCCTGTCCGCTGACTCCCTCAGAGAAAAAAATATTTCGCGGACCCCCTTAAAACCATATTGCAAGGGCGTGTTTCTATTGGACATGTACAAGAAACATAATTTAGTGTGAACAGTGAGGGAGAGGCGGGAGATGTTCGCTACGCCCCCCCTCTATTCAAAGCTGACGTCATCCTGTCTAGTAGTATTAATGCTCGAAGTTACAAGTACTTTGACGTCCGAGCTACATCGGAGTATCGTCACCGTTAATCATGGCATTGTGCCAAAACGAAATCTACTCCCAAACAGATGAATTCTGTTTGAAGATATAACCTATCAGTTTGAAATTAATGTCATGAATGCATTTAATTCAAAGTTATTTAGAAAAAAAGTTCATTATTATTTTATTTAAAAAAACAAAATAAAAAAATGGGTGGAGAAAAATAATGAATTTTATTTTTTTTAAGCTAACAATTTATTAGTTAAATATTGCGTGTTGCTCGCGGACCCCCTAAAACCTCGTTGCGGACCCCAGGGGTCCGGGGACTCCAGTTTGGGAACCACTGAAGTAGACAATATTGGAAATCTGAAATTGCACACTTTCTTCCTTTCGAACGATTTACCCATACACTAAATTTGAAGTCTCTATCTTATCGCAAAGAATGCTTTCCTATCATTTCATTTTTCGAACGTTTTGGTGTGGAACACCCCCTCTAAGGAACGTTTTCGAAAAATTAGATTTTTTCAGGGGATTTTATCGAACGACCGAGCCGTGTACCAAATTGCAAGTCTCTATCTATTTGGGAAGTGCCTAAATGAAGCATGACAGACAGACGGACAGACGGACACTTGGCAATTAGTATATACTAGCTGAATACCCGTTGAAAATCAACGGACCCACATTAAGCAACCACAGAATAAGGCAAATTTTTAAATAATTTGTGTTTCTTATTTATTCGAAAAATCGAACATTTGGTTTTGAGGCATTCTCAAAAGTTGAAAATATCGGAAAACTGAAATTGCACATGTTCTTCCTTTCGAACTGTTTACCAGCACACCAAATTTGGAGTCTGTATCTCATTCCGAAGCATGTTTTTTTTTAATCAATTCACCTTTCGAACGGTTTTCTCTGGAGCACCCCCTTAAACGAAATTTTTTGAAAAACTATATTCGCTTTGGGTGTTTTCATCAAATGATTAGTTCATATATCAAATTTCAAGCCTGTATCAAATTTTAAAGGAGCCATTTCTCATTTATTCGGAAAATCGAACATTTTTGTGTACGGCACCCCCTTAAGTGAAAAATATTGGAAATCTGAAATTGTATACTTTCTTTCTTCCAAACTATTTACCCGTACACCAAATTTGAAATCTATATCTCATTCCGAAGCATGTTTTTTTTATCAATTCCCTTTCGAACGTTTCCCTCTAGAACACCCCCTTCAACGAACATTTTTGAAAAACTGTGTTCGTCTTGGGTGTCTTCATCAAATGATTAGTCCATATACCAAATTTCAAGCCTCTATCAAATTTTAAAGGAGCAGTTTCTCATTTATTCGGAAAATCGAACATTTTGGTGTGCGGCACCCCCTTAAGTAGGAAATATTGGAAATCTGAAATTGCCCATTTTCTTCCTTTCGAACGGTTTACCCATATACCAAATTTGAAGTCTCTATTTTATCTCAAAGCATGCTTTTCCATCATTTCACTTTTCGAACGTTTTTGTGTGGAGCATCCCTTCTAGAGAACGTTTTCGAAAAATTCGATTTTTTCCAGGGAGTTTTATCGAACGACCAAGCCGTGTACCAAATTGCAAGTCTCTATCTATTCGGAAGTGTTTAGGAGGAGTCGTTTTCATGACCCTGCCCTCTTGGCCTAGAGGTGGAAAATCAGTATTTTCATTTATTGAAAATTTAGTGTTAATTTTAAGCAAGTATAGCATTCCCCATTTGCCCCTCGAGCTTATTTAGGTCGTATGAAATTAGGTTGTTCAAGGCTTATTACGCCCTGGTTGTAAAATTGGTAGGAATGCTCAGGGAAAAACAGAGTGTGGGATTGCTTTTGTTTAAAGCAAGTGATTTGGAAAGTTAGTGGCGTTATCCTTATACGCATTATTTAGGTAGTGGGAGCGCAGATTTCGACTCGCCCAACTCAGAGTAATTATCTCAAGTTCAACATATATATATATATATATAAAATTGTATAATTTTAAATTACAAATTATTAATGGCTCATTTTAACACTTTACAACATAGTTGAAAAGTGTTTATGACTTTGTTCATTCTGTCTGTCTGTCTGTCTATCCATTAGCACGATAACTGCCGTAAAATGACTTTATCAAAATTAAATTTTAGTATGTAGTTCAGACGGTATGTGGGACCTATGGGAATATAAATGAATAATATCACCCAAATAGTTTTGGATTGAACCCGGGTTGAAAAAATGAAATACATTGAACCCTATGGGACCTAATTTTTCAAACATTTGTTAAGCGGATTTAAAATTTACAAATTGCTTCGAAAGTTTTATGAAATATTTAAATTGTCCCATAATATATATAAAAATAAATTTCATCAAAATATATTCAGTAGTTTTTTAAAATAAAAATTACAATAATAATTACACCCTTTATATGGAGAGATCACGTGATCATTATATGAAGAGATCACGTGATCCATATCAAAATAAAATATGGCATCCATCTTGTCTCAAAATCGTAATTTTTAAAGTTCTTTTTAATTCATCTTTAGTGTTGTATCCGTCCTAAAATCGCTTTATTTTTGCTTAAATTGTGTGCATTTACATGCTGAAACAACACAATTGCAATATATTTGAGTTTAAATGATCATCTAACTTTGATTATTTCTACAACGAAGCCTAATTTTCCCTTATGGAGGATGTAAACACCAAAAGATGTAGAATGAGTTGTATAAGAATTGCTGCATTTCTTTAATGCAAAATTATTTAACTCATGAAGTCTGCAATATAGCTGATATGAATGAAACATTCATTGATTTTAAGCAGAGAAGCAAACGATTTGTTTGGATGAAGTTTTAAGCATAGAGTTAAATTACTTGTACTTCCATGGTTTTAAGTTTTTTAAATAAAATAAATTATTATAGTATTGCGATGAATGAAATGAATGGAAACATTTAAATAAACTTCATTTGTTTTGGATGAAGTTTTTAAATATAATAAATTGTGGTAATATTATGATAATTTTAAAGATATTACCGAGGAATGTATCGCATTTTAGAAATGTTTGAACCAGGCAATTTATATTTCAATGCCGTCATTAGAATGCAGTTCATTTTTTCAAAGAAATTTTAAGTTTCAAATATAATAAATTAATGTAGTATTGTGCTAATTTTAAAAATATTACCGAGGAATGTATCGCAGTTTAGAGATGTTCAAATAAAATTGCATTGAAGTTGGAAAGTGTTTCATAGTCAATGCTTTATGCATGATTGATCTTTCTTGTTATTACTTACTTCAAATTAGAATAAAGAGTTCTACATGCTGTGGGGAAAAATACGACACAAATGAACACTTCCTAAAATATATTAGTTTCAACATATTTCATTTTATCAAAACATATTTCGAAATTTTCTTTTCAAGAATGCATTTTATTTTGAAAGTAATCCTTTTAAAACATCTTGCAGAATGAAGGCTGAAAAAATCATCTGATTTCCCAGAGATCAAATAAAACGGCTCAAAGGTAAATTTTTTTTGCTGCTGAAAAACTTGAACCGTACAAAAATTGCATTTGAAGATATAGACGTGTAGCATGATAGAAATATTTCTTATCTTTCGACAAACATGTCTTGGAAAGGTAAAGTTATTTTTTGAACTGCAGCATTGAACTTTTACGTATCAATTTAAACTTTATTACTCTTCGATAAGCTGCTTCAAAGTGAATTCATTATTAGAAAGTGCTGTAAAATGTTTCGGTATTCTCGGTAGCAAAAATGTGTACACAAAAGATAAACAAGAAAGATCAATCATGCTTAAAGCATTGATTATGAAACACTTTCCAACTTCAATGCAATTTTATTTAAAAAAGTCGAAAATGCAATACATTCCTCGGTAATATTTTAAAACTTATCGCAATACTACATTGATTTATTATATTTGAAAACTTAAACCTTCATTGAAAAAAATGAACTTCATTCAAATAACGGCATTGAAATATAAATTGCCTGGTTTAAATATTTCTAAAATGCAATACATTCCACGGTAATATTTTTAAAACTATCATAATACTACGATAATTTTTTATATTTGAAAACTTCATCGAAAACAAATGAAATAAATTCAAATGACGTCATAGAAATAATAACACGCCTGGATCTCTCTATAAAAGCAGGATTTCATTCATTTCTTTCATCACAATACTATAATAATTTATCTTATTTAAAAATTAAGACCATGGAGCTACAATTCATAAACTCTATGCTTAAAATTTCATCGAAAAAAATCGTCCTTCTGTTTATAAAATCAATTAATATTTCATTTATATCAGCCATGCAGACTCCATGGATTGAATTATTTTGTGTTAAAGAAATACAGTAATTCTAATACAACTCATTCTACATATTTTGCTGTTTACATTTTACATAGGTGAAAAATAGGCTTAGTTGTAGAAATAATCAAATTTGAATGAGAATTTAAACTCAAATATATTGTCATTGTGTTGTTTTAGTACGTAGATGCACAGAATTTAAGCAAAAATAAAGTAGTTTTAGGACGGATACAACACTCAATATGAATTAAAAAGAACTTAAAAAAAATTACGCTTTTGAAACAAGATGGATGCCATATACCATTTTGAAGGGGGTCATGTGATCGTTTCATATCATGGTCACGTGATCGTTTCATATAAGAGGTGTGATTATTATTTTATTTTTATTTAAAAAACTACTGAATATATTTCGCTGAATTTTTTTTATATATTTTATGGAACAATTTGAATATTATCTAAAATTTTCGAAGCAATTTATGAATTTTAAATCCGCTTAAAAAATGTTTGAAAAATTAGGTCCCATAGGGCTCAATGTATTTCATTTTTTCAACCCGGGTTCAATCCAAAACTAATTGGGTGATATTATTCATTTATATTCCCATAGGTCCTACAGACCGTCTGAACAACATACTAAAATTTCATTTTGATTAAGTCATTTTTACGGCAGTTATCGTGCTAACGGACAGACAGACAGACAGACAGACAGAATGAACAAAGTCATAAACACTTTTCAACTTTGTTGTAAAGTGTTAAAAAAATGATGTCGATAGTATGTGGTTCTCTTAAGAAATTCATATGAGTTTGACTTTTTACTTATATTCTTTAAAATAATATAAATTACTATTATAAATTCATTTAAATAATATAAATTTGGAGGTGTGCCGAAACAGAAAAAGCTATACGAAATTACCCTATAAGCACAAAGTCTAATACGACGTGACAAACATTAATCGTCACGTCATACACATCAATCAAGAGAGTAAATGTCCTACAGCAGTGTGTAAAGACAGTACGAGAATGGCAGACGGTGTGGAGTAATGTACTTTCTTATTAAGTCATTGCAATGTGATATTATATATAAAATTAGGTAATTGAAAAAATTTAATAACTGTGGTCACATCATATCTATCTATCTATATATAGATATATAGGGTGTCCCCAAAACATTTTTATTCCTTAAATATTGATCTTAGAAATATATAATAAATTACAAAGTTAAGTAAAACAGGTACAGAATTTGGGATATCGATAAAAATTTTCAGGGGATTAAATATGAAGAAATACAAAATTTAAATTTTTATACGGCCCCCGTACAAAAACATTTCCAATGAGTTAAATATGCCCCATACGCTAATAAGGTGATGCACAAAATTTCAGCATTTTATTATAATAAGTCCCAGAGATATGTTTAAACGAAGTTGGTGAGGTATTAATCACAAATTAAAATGTAAATGCTTACAGCAAGAGTGCAAATGACGCAGCGCATTAATGCATCATTGGAAAATAATATCTGCCTCTTATCTTTAGATTTATTTACAATTTTTCAAAAATATGCGTCCTGAAAAATACCTTAACATTTTACATGATTAATTACAGAAAACTTGGAAATGGCACAATCAAAATGAACATTAAAACATCTCAGAAATGTATGCATATGCAAATATCTGCCTCTGATCGGTGCGTCACACAATCGTAACAGACGCATCATCACATGAGAAGTTGTTTTTGCTCTGCTATTGATCAACCGCTTCACTTACGCAAGCGTAGGCGCACCGTCCGGCAGTCTGAGCGACGCTTAAGTATTTCACATTTCTGCTATATTTTGAGAGTGTAGTTAGCCTGTACCGACAGTATGGCGCAATAAAACAACGAAGAAATTTTGAAATGCTTATGCTGTACAGTTTATGCAATCTTAATGTTAACGAAACTGAAGGGGAATATCAACGTACTTTTCCCAATTCTCGACATCCTTCTGGAAGATTTATTTCCCGATTGGTGCAACGAATGCGTGAAAGAGGAAGGTGGTAGTGTAGGTGATCTAGGTAGGAACAGACTTCACTCAACTGATATAGAAATTGACATTTTGGCTTACTTTTGCAGTCATTCACATAGTAGTGTTCGTACCGCTGCTTCAGAAATGAACGTACCACGTGCAACAGTGTGGAGAATACTGAAATGGAATAAATGACATCCATTTAACATTCATGGTGTGCAAGGACAGGAGCCAACATATTATCAACGTTGTCTAGATTTTTATAATTGGGCTCTAAATCAGGAATATACAAATCCCTCTTTCTTGAAAAACGTAATTTGAACTGACAAATGTTGTTTTAATCTAGATGGATACATAGAGATCTTAAAAATGAGCACTTCTAGTCTGACACAAATCCATTCGTGGTACGTGATATTCATCAGTCGAAGCAAGTTTCTGTGAAGTAGTATTTTTAGAAACCGTGTGCTTGGACGCATACTGTATGACGGTACGTTGACGGATGACAGATATGTTAATGATGCCGTTATTCCTGATTTTATGGATGAACTGCCCCTAACAGTACTTCCGCATGTATGGTTTCAACAGGACGGATCTCCAGTTCACCATACTACAGTTGTGAAACACTGGTTAAATAACGAGTTTCCAGACAAGTAGATTAGCTTGCATGGGCTAGTCGAATTTCCCCCTAGATCACCTGATTTAACGCCTATGGATTTTTATTTGTGGGGTCGTTTACGCACAACTATTTATCTGTCGTCGTCCTTAAATAAAGCAGAATTGCAACAACTAATGCAAGATGGCTGTCATGACATCATCGAACAAGAACTTGATCGAGTGCACAGAAGTGTTATCAGATGAATGCAGCTCTGCATTGGCATGGATGGAAAACATTTTAAACAAGCTTTGTAATATTTGTGTAAAGTTTTTATTTCTACACAGTGTAGATACTTTTGTACTAATAAATGGCAAAATTATTATTTATTTATGTAATTGTTTTTTTCGTAATTGGTGTATGACCCCTGAAACGCGATCGTCCGACATGATTTTTCTCCTCTGAGAACCCATGTCGATGCATCGAAAAGTGGTTTAAGTCAACATTTTTGTCTTTTCATATCTCTGAGACTTTTTATGATAAAATGCTGAAATTTTGTACATCATCTTATTAGTGTATGGGGAACATTTTACTCATTGAAAATGTTTTTGTACGGGCGCCGTATAAAAATTTTAATTTTGTATTTCTTAAAATTTAATTCCCTTGAAAATTTTAATCGATTTTATAAAATTCTGTACCCTTTTTTTAATCAATTTTGTAATTTATTATATATGTCTAAGATCAACATTTAAGGAATAAAAGTCGAGGTCAATGCTTTTGAGACACCCTGTATATATATATATATATATATATATATACTAATTGCCAAGTGTCTGTCTGTCTGTCTGTTACGCTTTTTTAGGCACTTCCCGAATAGATAGAGACTTGCAATCTGGTACACGGGTCGATCGTTTGACAAAGCTCCCTGAAAAATTCGAATTTTTCGAAAATATTCTGTAAAAGGGGTTGTTCTGCGTAAAGTAAAAGGGGTTGTTCGAAAAGTGAAATGATTGAAGATTATGTTTTGCGATGAGATAGACATATAATTTGGTGTAGGAGTAAATAGTTCGAAAGGAAGAAAGAGTGCAATTTCAGATTTTCAATATTTGCTACTTTAGGGTGTGCAGTACACCAAAATGTTTCATTTATCGAATAAATGAGAATCGCAACATTTAAAATTTGATAGAGGCTTGAAATTTGGTATTTGGGCTAATCATTTGTAAGCAAACCCAAGAAGAATAGAGTATTCCAAAAATGTTCATGTAAAGAAAGGGGTGCTCCAGAGAAAAGCGTTCGAATGGTGAAATGATAAATAACCATACTTGGGATGTGATAGAGACTTCAAATTTGGTGTTCGGGTAAGATAGTTCGAAAGGAATAAATATGGAATTTAATTTTTCCAATATTTTCTACTTTAGAGGGTACTGCGCACCAAAATGCTCGATTTTCGAAAATAAATGATAAACTCCCCTTTTAAAATGTGATAGAGGCTTGGCATTTGGTACATGGGCCAATGATCTGATAGAAAACCCAAGAAGAATGAAGTTTTTCAAAAATATTTATTTAAGGGGTTGCGCACTTCAAAAACGCAACATACAAAAACATTCGAAAGGCATAATGCTGGAGATAACAAGCTTCGCGATGAGATAGAGACTTCAAATTTGGTGTGCGGGTAGATAATCGGAGGGAAAAAATGGCAATTTCAGTTTTCCAATATTTGCTATTGTAGGAGGTGCCGCAGACTAATATATTCCATTTGGCGAACAAATGAGAAACGTCGTATTTACAATTTGATAGAGACTTGAAATTTGGTATATCGGTTAATCATTTGATAACAAAACCCAAGATGAATGCAGATTTTCAAAACTGTTCATTTAAGGAGGTATTGCTTAGAAGACCGTTCGAATGCTGCAATGATTGAAAAAGCATGCTTCACGATTGGATAGAGACGTCAAATTTGGTGTACGCGTAAACATTTTGAAAGGAAGGACGTGTAAAATTTCAGATTTCCAATGTTTGCTACTTTAGGGAGTGCCACATATCAAAATGTTCGATTTTCCGAATAAATGAGACACGCTTCCTTGTAAACATGATGCAGGCTAGATATATGGTATATCAGCCAATGATCTGATAAAAACCTAAGAAAAATACACTTTACCAAAAATGTTCATTTAGGTGTGTGTGTGTGGGGGGGGGGGGTGCTGCACAGAAAAACGGTCGAATGGTGAAATGATAAAAACATGCTTTGGGATGAAATAGAAACTTTAATTTGGTGTTGCAGCTGATAGTTTAAAAGGAAGAAGTGTGCAATTTCAGTAATCCAATATTTCTTTCTTGTTTAGGAGGTTTTACACACCAAAATATTCGGTTTGCGGAATTAATGTGAAACCGAATTATTCAAATATTTTCATTGCTCGGGGGTTGTTTATTGTGAGACCGTTAATTTTCTATGGGTATTCAACTAGTTTAAACTAATTGCCAAGTTTCTGGCTGTCCGTCTGTCTGTCCGTCTGTCTGTTTATCTCTCTGTTACGCACTTTTAGGCACTTCCCGAATAGATAGAGACTTTCAATCTGGTGCACGGGCCGATCGTTCCATCAAAACCTCTTAAAAAATTGAATTTTTCAAAAATGTTCTATAGAGGGTGTGCTCCACTCCAAAACGATAGAGAAGTGAAATGATAGAAAAGCATGCTTTGCGATGAGATAGAAACTTCAAATTTGGTGTACGGGTAAATCGTTCTACAGGAAGAAAGTGTTGTTGTTGTTGAGACCCAGACCGTCCGACCTACCAGAAAGGTGTAAGGTAACTGTATGGACGGCCGGGAAGTGCCACCCAATTTAGACCGGAACCCAGTGGGGGAGGCATCCACAGGGACCGTACCCTCCTTCCCCTACCACCAACCTCTCGGAAGGACTTACGGACATACATGTTTAACGTGATCGTACTCCGCATGAACACGGCGGCATTTGTGGCAGCGTGCAAATCTTAGCGCGCAAACCACGGGGATACCGCACCCGAGATGGCCAACAGCACGCGGTGTTCCGAGGTGGTCACCCACCAAGTACTAACCGCGCCCGATGCTGCTTGACTTCGGTGATCTAACGAGAACCGGTGTTTTCAGCACGGTACGGCCGTTGGCCCACAGGAAGAAAGTGTGCAATTTCAGATTTTCCATATTTGCTACTCTATGGGGTGCCATGCACCGCTATGTTCGATCTGCCGAATGAATGAGAAACGCCTCCTTTAAAATTTGAGAGGCTTCAAATTTGATATATGGTCTAATTATTTGATGAAAACACCTAAGATGAATAGAGTTTTTCAAAAATGTTTGTTTTAGGGGCGCTCCAGTGAAAAACGTTCGAAAGTTTACATGACAAAAAAAACATGCATAAAATAATCTCTATCTCATGCAAAACATGCATGAGATAGAGATTTCAGATTCGGTGTACGTGTAGATATTTTGAAAGAAAGAAAGTGTGTAATTTCAGTTTTCCAATATTTTCCACTTTAAGGGTTGTCTCACAGCAAAATGTTCGATTTTCTAAATAAATGAGAAACGAATCCTTTAAAATGGGATAGAGGCTTGATATTTGGCATATGGGCCAATCATCTGATAAAGAACCCAAGATAAATAGAGGTTTTCAAAAATGTTCACTTAAGGGGGTGAATACTCTCCACAAAAACGTCGAAACGATGAAATGATAGAAAAATACACTTAGCCTATAGATACAGACTTTAAATTTGGCGTAATGGTAGATAGTTATTACAGAAGAATATGTACAATTTCAGTTCTCCTTAATGTGACTCTTTAGGGGTGCTGCACGCTAAAATGTTCGATTTTCCGTAAAAGTGAAGAACACCTTTCATGTGAGATAGAGTCTAGCAATTTAGTACGCATGTCAATCGCTCAATAAAGCCCTCTGGATAGATCGAGTTCTTCAAAAATGTTCTGTAGAGGGGGGATGCTCCACATCAAAAGTTCGAATGGTGAATTGAGAGATAAAGACTTGAAATTTGATACACGGGTCAATCAAGCTGAAACCTGGGGATAGAATCGTAGTTATCAAAACTGTTCAGTTAATGGATGCTCCACATCAAAACGTTCGAAATGTGAAATGACAGTAAAACGGACTTTGCAATAGAGACTTTAAAATTGGTGCAAGGGTAGATCGTTAGACAGGAATAAAGCGTATAATTTCAACTTTCCAATATTTGCCAATTTAGCGATGCCGCATTCATAAATGTTTGATTGGCTGAATAAATGAAAAATTTTCTGTCTCTGAAGTTTAACAGATATTTGAAATTTGGTAAGGTTCACTGATTTGAAAAGAACCATTGGAAAAATCGAATTACTCAAAAAATCACTTTATTCGGACGTTGCTTATTGTGAGACAGTTGAATTTCAACGGGTATTAGGCTACTATTTATACTTCCCCTAATATACTAATTGTATTATTTTGTGAAACTTAAGAGTTAGTAACAAATATATTAAATGTCCTTATGAGTAATTATTTCTCTCTCAACTAATGAAATTCTCGGAGTTAAGTATCTATGGTGTTCAATAGGTTGCAGCAGAAAATATGTGGGTTTAATCAAAACACAACACAATAAGAAATGAATATAAACATGTTATGGCAATTAATATAAAAGTTAGAAAAAATAATAAATTATTTATCACTTAATTAAACTAATTAATCAATTTTTCACTATTGTCACCAAAACTACACCGCAACTTATCCCGCAATTTCATTACTTTACATATTTAGATCATCTAGGGTGATTGCATACTTACATATATACAGGATCTCTAAAAAAGTTCTCTGGAAATTAAGGTCCCTGAATGTACGTTAGATCTATTCGTAGTTATAGTGACCATGTCCTATCGAGTAAAAGTAATTAAAGCGCTCTTACAGGATAATTGTAGAAGCTAAGAACACACAACCGGCAATATAACGAGAAATAAAAAATAGCAATTTTAAAGTTGTAGAGCTTTGTCTATTTAGTTAGATTGTACACTTTATCGACTACAGAGGACATTTTTTGATGCAATGTACTTGTAAGAGAATTGTTGTCATATTCAGGAACTAGAAAATGTATCCGACTTTGTCTGGGAGTTAAAACATTTTATTCGTATAAATAACAGTGGACGAGATAGAAAAAAAGAGCAATTTTAATAAAACGAGACATTTTAATAAAACGAGATAGAAAAAAAATAGAAATTTTACACAGTGGACGAAATAGAACAAAATAGCAATTTTATAACAGTGGAGAAGATAGAAAAAATAACAATTTTATTAAAACGAGATATTTTAATAAAACGAGATAGAAAAATATAGCAATTTTAAAGCTATAGAACTTTTGTCTAATTAGTTAGAATATACACCTTATGGGTTACAGAGGATATTTTTTAGACGAAATGCAGTTGTAGGAGAATTGTTCTCACATTCAGGAACTAGAAAATGCACCCGCCTTTTCCTGGGAGCGAAAACATTCTATTCGTATGAATAACAGTGAAAATTGCATGCGATCCATCTGGGCGTGATAAGCACCTTCCTCCTCTTCCTTTTACCAAATAAAAAAAATCTGATGTGGGCAACACATGACTTTCCTTATATAATGAAATGAATTTACTACTTTTACAGTAAAATAAATAGGTTTTTCTTCTAGTAGATACTAATATCCTTTCCAAGATATTGACTTTTCTACAATTAGTCGTCATTTTCATTGATTATCGTCATTTTTATCCATTTGGCGAGATTTTCGTTAATTTGGCTACATTTCAAAAAGTCGCCAAGTTGGCGACATTCCGCCAATTTTGTCGCCAAAATCTCGCCAAGCGTTATGGACAAAGAAATAAGTTATATATATATATATATATATATATATATATATACATATATATATATATAACTTATTAGATATTGAATTTTCGACATATATTATATAACTATTATTATATATTTATATATTATATAACTTATTAGATATTGAATTTTCCACAATTAGTCGTCATTTTCATTGATTTAGCGTCATTTTTATCCATTTGGCGAGATTTTCGTTAATTTGGCAACATTTCAAAAAGTCGCCAAGTTGGCGACATTCCGCCAATTTTGTCGCCAAAATCTCGCCAAGCGTTATGGACAAAGAAATAAGTTATATATATATATATATATATATATATATATATATAACTTATTAGATATTGAATTTTCGACATATATTATATAACTATTATTATATATTTATATATTATATAACTTATTAGATATTGAATTTTCCACAATTAGTCGTCATTTTCATTGATTTAGCGTCATTTTTATCCATTTGGCGAGATTTTCGTTAATTTGTCAACATTTCAAAAAGTCGCCAAGTTGGCGACATTCCGCCAATTTCGTCGCCAAAATCTCGCCAAGCGTTATGAACGAAGAAATAAGTTATTCTTACAGCAGATAAATTGGCGTTCAAATGCAAATGTATTACTCAAAGTATCTTTTTTCATGAATGGAACGAGCTAGATCCACGAGAATGATGTCACCCAATTTATCGCATGATATTATATATGAAAAGTGAACATGTTTCTCAATAGGAAATATTTTTTTTCTATTTTATTTGACTTTTTGATAATTTTTTTGAAAAATGTGCAATATCTCGAGAACGGTTCATGTTAGCGTTCTAAAATTTATGTCAATCGTTTTCTAATGAAAAATTACATAAGGAATGTCTATTTACGTAACTTTATTATTGGTTTTGATTTTTTGACGATTTTTTCAAAATTTCATTCGAAAATTTAGGGGGGTTCTGAACATTCGATTGCGTATAAAAAGAATAGGCTTCCAGTGTTTACAGATTGTGATTTTTGTACCAAATTTGGATCGAATCGGTCCATTCGTTCGTCAGTTATCGTCTCCACAGACCCACTGACACACACACACACACACAACACACACACACACATACACACACACATACTTTCACACACACACACACACACACACACACACAGACATCACTTCAAAAATGTTTGATTCGTGATCAGGGATGCTTGAAACGTGCTCTCCCGTCGAAAACTCGAATTCGAATTTTCGACCCCGTCACAATACTTTCCTTATACATTATGTATATAAGGAAAGTAAAAAGGAAATCCGTCACTTGCGGAGATGTTAAGTTCTACGTTAGAATCTACTGATGGACCAGCGAACTTTCATCCGATTTCAGCAATCCTATTCCAAATTATCTACTTCTCTTAACCTTTAAAATGTTTCCGAACCCGAGTTAGAGAAATCGGTCTGCTGATCAAAAAATGCTAAGAGTTCGCTCGGTTAAAAAATTATAATCAATAAGCGGATTCGTTGAGGAAAATATTTTTTATTTTGATGCAGCCTATGATATTTACAGTGGATGGTGTTAAATTATAAATGTTGAAGTGTTTGTCAATTTTTACTTTCTCATAATATACTGGAATGTAGTACAGAGAAAGTATTGTTTTCACGAAAATTTTTGATTTCGAGATTTTTGATATATGTTAGGACCTCTTAAACACGCTTAATCTATTTTTAGAGTGATGTTTGTCTGTATGTCTGCCGTCTGTCTGTTGTCGATTTTCTGTGTACACGATATCGGCCACAAATATTAATGGATTTTCACGAAACATTTATCCGGCTGTGTTAACGAAAAAATTAAATGTAGATAGAATATTTTTTTAATTCCTGTGAAAACTTCCAAATTTATTCGAATTTTTTTATTTCTTTAACATGGCAGAATTTGTAAAATTTGACATAATTATTAATCAAGGGAGTTACTTCTGGCTCAGTGATCATGAAACTCAAAAATTTAATTCATTGTAGTGAAAAATTGCCGCGATATATATTTTGTGCTTGTGACATTACTAGCCTCTCTTGAGGGGGCAAGTTAAACTCTGGTAGGGGACACCAATGGCATATTAATAGAGGGGATCCGGTGGGTCTGGAGTCCCTCTATGAAATTTCTGGATACGTCCTTGATGGATACGTCTGGATACGTCTGGATACGCCCTTGATAGTCACCGAAATGAAATTTCTGGATACGTCCTTGATGGATACGTCTGGATACATCTGGATACGCCCTTGATAGTCACCGAAATGAAATTTCTGGATACGTCCTTGATGGATACGTCTGGATACGTCTGGATACGCCCTTGATAGTCACCGAAATGAAATTTCTGTATACGTCCTTGCCTGTGCTCTCGTGTTTTCTCATTCAATTGTGATCCAGTATCAATTTAGTCAAGTTTTAGCCCAGTTTAGTTAGTTTTTTCAAACTTTTTTTGGATTGAAAGTTCACTGTACTTTGGACCTCCCCCCCTGATATGAAACTTCTGGATACGTCCTTGGGGAACACCGAAAATCTTGGTATCAAACGAAACTTGGTATCAAATCAACTTGGTTTTCACGGGTAAGGTGCATATTACTAAGTAAACTTGCGAAATAGAATAAGTGCTGTTTCACCATAAATGTGAACATATCAATTCTTCATTGATAAAGAGTGAAAATTATAGAATAGATTAGGAAATTTATGTCTTGTTTATATGCGATGATCGCGTTTTAAAATATTCAGCTAAAATACTTCGTTGAAAATATCTTTCGAAAATTACTTAACATTTATTTTGATTCTAAATGTTTATCAAACTCTATGTATGAAATAGTTGGAGTAAAGACTTGTATGGTTCTAAAGAAGTATAATATATATTGATTTACTAAACGTTGAATCTTCCGAAATATTTGTCAAATATATTTCAGGGTATGCTGATGCATGAAATGAGTTTTCGATATCCTTTGATGAAAGCTATTTGAATAAGTATTATAAGATGTTCTTTGAATATTTTGTTGGGTTTTTCTAAAAATTTGTTTATTATTTGTAATTCATTTTTAGGATATGAATATCACCTTATATGAAAAAGTTTTATGATAAAAATGAAGTTTTTAGTATTAAGGACTTTTTTTAAATTAGGAAATATTTGAAAGGATATTTTTGAGTTATAGAAATCTCACTGTCCAAAGTTGTACCAAAGTTGTTGTTGTGTATAAAAGCAGTAGTTTCGCGTTAAGAGGATAGTATCAATTACCTTGGACATATATTTTCAAATTGTGGATTAAGAGTCCAGCTGAGATAGCAAATAGAAAAGTAGAGTGAAAAGCAGCCCACATAATCCGAAACAGAGAACTAACACCCAAGAGTGGAGTTCCCCAAAATACAACAGAAGTGTTGGGAAAACAGAAGTATCTGTGGTGAAAAATTAGTTATATAAATATTTAGATTCAATTAAATAATTATAATTATTTAATTGGTGAGAGATATTATTTTAATATTTCTTTTATTTGTTAAATTAACTTAATTTGGCCACGTGAGATCGTAATAGCACAAAATCATGCTTTCAACATACAACTCGCCTTTCCTACAGTTTGACGTCCACCTATAACAAAACATGAGCTCAAGAAGATAATTAAAGATTACTTATTGAGATATCTTTGATTTTACTTACATAATTATTTATTTAAAAAAAACGTATACTTTTCACAACATCTTCAATTAATAATAGTATAGTTTCAATTCATTTTCAGTTTAACTTGGAGGCGAGTGTGAAACCGAAGTGTAATTTACAATAAACTGATTTTTAACAAACTTGAATTCCTCATGAAAGTGAGAGCAGTACCTGTCATGGATGTCATACAAATTTTAGAATCTTTTCCTGGAATCGTCTAGGTTAGGGTCATCTTTTGAACTTCGTTTATATCTACTTTTTTAAAGACGTCTCTTTGACGTCCATCATTAACATTTTACTCACGGGCAACCACTTTAGTTTACCAACTTTTCATCAAATAATTTCCAATTTTCCAACTGATTTTTTGTATGAAAACTTCTGACTCCCCCTTCAATCCTCTCCCTTGGGTCCATTGGCTGGTGATCTGTGCGAGGAAGTTGTTACTGGCCAGAGATATACTTGGCGTAACTGGTTGAGATCCTAAGAACCCCATGACCTTCGATGTGTGTGGAAATTCTTTATTACCCCCATGCAAATTTTATTTGAACTAAATGTCAACCACTGGCGACCGCGTGACTGCGTTCATCGTTTGACGCTTACTTTGAGTATACCATTATCATTATTATAAAGTTTTACTAAATTAATACATTCTGGTACTTATTGTTTGAAGTGACATGTGCCTTATAGGCTGTAGTCATTCACAATACAAAAATGAAGCGAACTTCGTCATCACACTTCCACAATCAGACACGTGAAGTTCAAACAAGATTAAACGAGTGCTAAAAAGACGTAATAATTGAAAACAAGACAAGAGCTACAATAGCTAAGAAATAATATATAACGTAAAATAGAACGAAAAAAGATAGCATTGCAGGGCACCCATTCGAATCAGGAAAAAATGGAGTGGACAAGTCATTAAGTAATTCAAAAATTTTGGTCGAAGAAAATACAAAATGATGGTCGAAATTAAAACAATGACGATCAATTGGAGATTTATTACATTTTTTTACATTACACTAAAAATAGAATTCTTAAGACTTATTTCTTCTGCTTCAATATAAATATTATCTTCTACGCATAAGACACAATATCTAAATTGCACACAATTCTCCCACATGAATATATATTTCAATTTTAAAAATATTTAGATAAATTACTAGATATTAAGATGTAAATATAACAAACTACATTTCCTAAATTTTCGCATGGAATACGATGCTACTAATGCTAAGTTTAACTTTATCTACCTAAACAAATAGCTAAGCTGCATTTTCTGCCTGCAATGTATATCTCCAATAATATTTATACGGAGCTAATATTGGATAAGGAGCCTAAGATAACAACCCGCATGTTTACACTAGAATTGCGAAATTCCAGGGTTCTCGAAAGAGGTCCATGGGTTTCAATGATTTGAATTTCAGGGTTTCTAAGGGAATTGTTATAGAATCGTAAAAGCGGAAAAAGCAATATTGTTTAGATTCAGAAATGATATTTTATTATGAAATTCTTGAAGTGAATTAAATGTTGCTGGGATTCAAAATAAAGTTCCTACTTTTTGATTTCTTTATCAACAATATATATGTATATATATATTGTGATCTTAGATATATCTAATAAATTATAAAGTTGCGTAAAAAAAGTACAGAATTTTATGAAATGGATTAAAATTTTCGAGGGAATTAAATTTTAAGAAATACAAAATTAAAATTTTTATACGGTCCCCGTACAAAAACATTTCCAATGAGTAAAATGTGCCCCATACACTAATAAGATGATGTAGAAAATTTCAGCATTTTATCATAAAAAATTCCAGAGATATGAAAAGACAAAAATGCTGACTTTTCGATATATCGATATGGGTTCTCAGATGGGAAAATTTATGTCGGCAGATCGCATTTCAGGGGGTCATATACAAATTACAAAAGAAAACAATGATTACATAAATAAATAATAATTTTGCTTTTTATTGGTACAAAATTATGTATCTATACAGTGTAGAAATAATAACTTTACACAAAGATTACAAAGCTTGTTCAAAATGTTTTCCAACCATGCCAAAGATCCATTAAAGATAAGAGGCAGATATTATTTGTCTATGATGCATTTCTGCGTTGCGTCATTTGCACTTTTGATGTAAACATTTGCATTTTAATTTGTGATTAATCCCTCACCAAATTTGTTTAAACATATCTCTGAGACTTTTTATGATAACATGCTGAAATTTTGTATGTCACCTTATTAGTGTATGAGGCACATTCTACTTATTGGAAATTTTTTGTACGGGGACCGTATAAAAATTTAAATTTTGTATTTCTTCAAATTTAATCCCCTGAAAATTTTTATCGATTTCATAAAACTCTGTACCTTTTTTTACGCAACTTTCTGATTTATTATATATGTCTAAGATCAATGTTTAAGCAACAAAAGGCGAGGTCAATGTTTTTGGGACACCCTGTATACAGGGTGTATATAAACTGTTTTGACAAAATAAGAGGCGTGATAGTACCCATCAAGACGAACAATATTTACAATGGAACCTAGGGTCGCATTTCCCTCTAAGTGTCAGAAAAGCGTTAAAGTTGAACTTTCAACAGTGAAAATAAGGATAATTAACGTAATCATAGGTTGCACAATCCCATTTATTTACACCAGAGAAAGACTCAAAGTAGATGCTCAAAGTAACGGCCAAGGGTGCCGTTGAACAATTCACACCGGCGAATTAATGACTGGCGCACCCTCTCGAAGGCATCTGGTGTCGTCTTTATCCTGTCCGCTGCAACAACGATTCTCGCGACGATATTTTCTACAGAGTCCACAGGCTTCTCGTACACCACTGATTTTATGTGCCCCCAGAAGAAGTCCAGTGGGTTGAGGTCCGGTGAGCGTGGCGGCCAAGACACAGATCCACAACGTCCAATCTATGGTCCGGGATATGTGGCATTCAAGAAGTGTCGGATAACTAGAAGTGACGGCGATGTTCTGGAAATGTGATACTTCCCCGGCACGACAGCTATGTCGTCCGAAGTGGCCACTTGTGCTTGTTGGACGCGTTTCGAAGTTACTCTTTTCTGGTACTCAGAGTAGAATGCGACCCTAGGTTTCATACTAAATATTGTTCGTCTGGATGGGTACTATCACTCCTCTTATTTTGTCAAAACAGTTTATATACATCCTGTATATATATATATATATATTTCCATCCAGACAATTTCGAATTAATTTCTAATGAAGCTACTATTTGTAAAAATATAATTTCTTGGATTTAAATCTTATTATTGAACTAATAAATATTGTTACTAATAGATAGAATTGTTACTAATTTATATGATAAAAAAGACTTTTAATTTTAGCATTAATAAAATCTTACCATTTAATTCCTGCAACTCGATTCTATGGTTTAGAAATGTTATACTTAAACAGCTTTTTAGAATTTAAAAATTTTCTGATAAAAAATTTCATGCCATACATAATAATAATCTAAAAATTACCAGCAATTTATATAAATATTCCTCTTATATTGTAAATGGTGTAGTTAAAATATTTAGATTAGCTGGATTTTCATGAATTTTATTCATAGATTTTTATATTAGCCTGACATCTCCACACTCTTGTTTTAATAATATTTTATTTTTACATCCACTTAAGCATTAGCCTTTCTATTATTAGCTCCTCCTTTTTGTTGCTCTGATTGTATATTATCACTTATTCTTACCTTTTCGTATTACTGTTATTTGTTTCTTACGAATTGTAACAGTAGACAATTGTAACAAGGTAATTGTAACAAGGGTCTCTTTCCTTTGAGAATGGCAACACTGGTCTCTTTATTCTGGGTTCCCGGATTCGACAGGTTACAGCATTTGTTGTGTTATATTTCAGGTACTCTTGCTCCTTTTTATTTTTCTTCTTTATGTATGTTGTCCAGGTAGAAATAGTTTATAGATATAATTTATCTATTTCTTCAGAAATATACATTTTTTGTGTTTGCTTCGACAAAATACTTGGATTCGAGGAAGAGTTTTGGAGGTGGATTTCATCTGTTTTTCTTTTATCTATTCCATACCTTTGAATTTTGATGATTTTCTTTAACTTGATGATTCTAAATTTGTATTATTTTCTATTTGATTGAAGATTTGCTGATTTATACTTTTATTTTGTAAGCTTGTTAGAAAGTTAGGTTTTCGAGTTACAGCCTCTCACTTTTCTTTCATTAGACTTTCGAACTTTTATTATTATTGAAATCATTTTATTTATTAGCTGCATTTGCGCAATAAATTAAATATATTTTGCATTGTCATTCCTATTTACTCATTTTTTTTTACATTTGCTTATTTGCAAAGTATGCTTAATTTTTTTAGTATGCTACGGTATTTATAAAAAAATTATATATATATATACATATATATATATATATATGTGTGTGTAAAATAAAAATTCTTCAATTATATATATATATATATATATATATATATATATATATATATATATACTTATAATAAAACAGAGTGTGTGTTTGACGGGGAACGCTTCCGGGACAATCCACTCCTCAAACGCGGACGTGAATCTATGGGAAAATCAAAACAAAAACGTTTTACATTTGCTGCCATCTATCGACCGAAAACATAACTAAAGTTCTCGCAAGTTGAATCGATTAGAAGCTGCCTCAATAATATTCTCAAAAAAGCTTCTCTTTGATTTGTGATGCTCTTTGAAGCAATTGAAGTAGCTTTTATTTTTTTCCCAAGTTCATCCTCGCAGATAATTGCATTACCAGAGCGTAGGGAGATTGTAAACAAACCCTGGATGTCATTCTTTTGCCGTGATTCATTCTCCGTGTTAATTGGAGATTCTTTACAGTAATCTTTTTTTGATTTTCTATTATTAAGATAAAGACAAACAGGATTGATTTAATTATAATGTTTATTTTTTTCGTATATTTAAGTATAATTTATTTTCGTATATTTAAATATTTTCGTGAAAAATAAAATACTCAACACGATACGAGTTTAGGGAATGTTTGATTTTGCTGTTGGCAATTGGCAACTATAGTTCGTATTTTTGTTTTTAAACAGTTTTTTTTATTATTTTTTCGTTAATGTTTCTTTAACAGTAACGGTTCTTCTTACAGTAACGATTCTTCTTACAGAAACGATTCTTCTTACAGTAACGATTCTTCTTACAGAAACGATTCTTCTTACAGAAACGATTCTTCTTACAGTAACGTTTTTTGATATTCTTATATATTAAGATAAAGACAAACAGAATTCATTTAATTACGTTGCTTGTTCACGGGTTGGAAGTAATGGTAATCTTCATATCTTAGCATCAATGGTAGAACAGCTAATATTGCGAATACAGAAGCTCTTCAATATTAATAACGGGGTATTAAATGATAACATAAATGATACTTTACCTAAATAATTTTTAACATTATTTATTTGATATTTTACAGAAGATACTTTTCTCTTACTGTACATACATTTTTTACATGCTTTCTAACTTTAATTTAGCCATTTTCACAAATATTATGTCGAAAAGGCCCATATTATATTTGAAATAATTTATAAATTTTGGCTGCAAAGATCTATGTAATTTTTTGGGAAAAAACCCGCTGAATGAGAAAATATGTAAATCATTAATGAGGAAATTCATGAGGAAATAGTAACTCATTCATGAGGAAATAGTAACTCATTCATGAGGAAATAGTAACTCATTCATGTACTCTACCTCAAAAAAGGTGGATGTGGAAATGAGTACAAAGCAGTAGCATTTTCTTTATTTTTACACTGCAAAACATGTGATCACAACTACAAGATTTAAACATTTGATATAAATGTTTAATTGCATTTTTCTTTTTCATATTTTATTTCTTCCCCAATTATGTTCTTATGTTCATCAAATATTTTTGATGCTTTTTTATTTGACTACGCTCATTTCGCCTAACTACGCCGACCAACCATCGTCTGGTACAACTATTGATTCTCACCCTAACGGCCACCTGGTTGACCTGCAGGGTCCAACCACTTTCCATTATCATGCTGAGAGATAGTTTTTAAACTAGCACGCCAAGAGTCCGACTACAACTTTGGTAAAAAATCGGTATTTCTACATTTTCTGGTAGCTGTACCAGGCGAAGGCTGGTCGCCGTAGGCGGCTAGTATATAATAAAATCTTATAGTTTTCGAGTGATCGTCATGTCAATTTGAAGAAGATGGAAAATTCTCTATTTAGCTCTTTGCTTTTGAAGCGTAGTAGTTAAACTTTCGATATTTTAATCTAGGTTTTCCAATGGTTGAGGAAACTATAATATATGAAATGTCACGAGTGCATATTGTGCTTATTTACATCTTAGTGAAATACTGGAACACAAAAGCGATATATATATATATATATATATATATATATTATATATATACATATAATATATATATATATTAGGAAGAAGTAATAATAACTATAATTAATTCAAGTAATCGTGAAATATTATCACCATAGAAGCAAACCCGCGGCCATAATGCTGAAAATAGAGAAGATCAACACCGGCCCAAATTCTAAGATTAAAAAGGATTAAATTCATCTTCAGGTCTGAGTATTTAATTTTAATTACCCATACAAATGCATGTTTCAGATTGGACAAGATTGCATTACTAAAAATGTCCAAACTCAAACTACAGGCACCAAAAGATGAAAAAATGAAGATAAGAAACATTAGGAAAATTTGTATATTCATGTGGCAGGAACCCTTCTTCTTTCACCACGTGTATATGCGATCAACCTCAACAGTATAAAAAACATCTAGAAGCATCGGAATGAACATGACGAAATACAACATAGGAGGAGTACGAACATTCATAGCGACACTCCCAGACCCGTCCAGTGAGTCAGAACAGGAGACAGGACAATTACCAGTAAAAGGTAAATAGAATATGAACATGAAGCAAAGATGAAAATTCTTACTAAACAAGTGATTCATAGAAGAAATGGATTAACGAGAATGCCACTATACACCATTATAAGAGCGCTCAAATTGCTCAAATTGTAGTTTCAAACTGGCTAAAGTTACAATTTTTTAGCGAAAATAAAATTCAAAATATTAATAATTAATGTAATATATAATTAGGAAGGTTATTGAAGTTGGAGATTCTAAAGATGTTTAATGATTGATGAGGTTTGAACGAAATAGATTTAAATACACGTATTCAAGTATGTATTCGACTGCGTATTTATCGGCAGGCAAGTTTATAGATTAAATCTCACCAGATATATTATATAAGTTTAAGTACCGCCAAGCATGTTAATAAATTTCATTTATTAATTTGGCATACAGACACTGCGTTTTTAGAGAGGTGATAATCATATTCTGAATTTTTAAATTTTGATAACCTCTTAATAATAACTCTCCCGTTCAGCTGAATCATGCAGGTAAAGTGATAGTTTCATCTCTAACTCCATGATACACCTTTCCTTCAATTTTTTAAATTTTCCTAACCAAGCAATCGCATCATACTGTGGCAACACTTTCGGTCTGAGAAACTAAACACAGAAAAAGCCAAAATTTGAGAGGCTATTACTCCAGATCCAATTGTTAATTTAAAAACGGATTTCAGATTTGGATTCAGCATCGTCGAATTTGTATATATTTTCAGTATTTTGCTTGTTCGGGATACATGAACGTGATAAGTATTAAAACTGGTTTCATCTCCTAACGTTAATTCAATTTTACCAAATACACGAAATTCTAGATATATAAAACATATTTAGTAACATACGGTTTTTCCACTTAAAAAATGCAATTTTCAGAACGATGCTCCGTCATTATCACTCTTCAGTAATGGAAGATTTATCATTTTAACAATCCCACGCACGGGAAAGTATGAACACATTTCTTTTTACTTTGACACTGATACTGATTTATGCCCGATATTTCGCTCCCTTCCATAACAGCTTCTCATAAATATTGAACAATGGCTGTGTTGCGTACATATATTCTTTTGTTTGATTAAAAACACATTTCTTCTTTCTATTTATGATGAATACCTCGCTGATTTATTGCTCGAGGCATTTTTATAAACATGTTTGCTAACCCTTTGGGCATGTTTTTACTTTTCTTTCAACACATAGTACAAGGAAAGAATGGATCAAAAATCTAACTCTCGGATTTTATTGATTAGATCATTTCGAGTATACTTGAATACTGATTAACTATTTTTATTTTACCTGCACTTATATTATAATGAATAGAGAGAATATTGCGACGAGTCGAAAATTCGAATTCGAGTTTTCGCCGGAAAAGCACATTTTAAGCATCCCTGAACTCGAATTGAACGTTTTTGAGATGATATACGTGTATATATTAGTGTGCATACTAGTGTTAGTTTAGAAACCACGGGAACCGCACCATCCTGCTCCTAATCCATCACCTTTTGGATGGATTTTCATATCTATAGATTTATTGCGTCCTCCATACTTTGCGTAGGCACGGGAATAGTTTCGGTCGGCGTCTAGAATTGGACTCAAGACTACACCTTGGGATTCTTTCGCGATAATCACTGGATTATCCCTGACCTCTTGTATATATGTATTCTTCTTTGACCCGTACAGTCCAATCCACACGAAGGTGTAAGGTGGCTGTTTGGAGGACAGGGAAGTGCCACCCAATTTAGACCAGAACCCAGTGAGGGCGGTATCCACAGGGACCGTACCCTCCTTCCACTACCACAAACCTCTCGGAAGGACTTAAGGACCCACATATTTAACATGGCCGTGATCCGCGTGAACACGGCGGCAGTTTGGGTAGAGTGCCATCCCCGCATGCTAACCACTGGGCTGTCCCACTCCCTATATCTATGTCTGTATTTTATTTTTATTTTTAGTCATGACTGCCTGGGTAGCGTCGAGGCACTTGGCGAAAATATGCTACCAGCTCTGGACTACTACCTACCCGTCGCTGGGTACAGGCAGGATACATGTAGCAGAAGAATTAACAATTGACTGTTGCAATAACTTCTGGGTATAAACAATGAAGACAATTTAGAGCTGCTCAATGTTTCTTCTCTAAAATAGATTGAGGTGGTCGCAAGAGGAGGCTAGTGTATATAAATTACATTCTAGGAAAACAATACAAGCATTGCACATGCAGCTCAAAAATACTGCGAGGAATGGATTCTGATGATTAAATGATTATTGTACTAACATGCATATCTAAATTGCTCAAGCGCAATAATTAATTTGTTTATTACTTTCCGTACAATGCATGGTAATGCAAAGAGAAAATATTGGAATCATGTTGAAAATCGCAACTCGAGTTTTCGACGGATTTACACGTTTTGGGATTTCTAGAATACTAAGAAAACTATTTTTAGTGTGACGACTGTGTGTGTGTGCATATGTGTGCAATGTATGCATCCACTCTAACTCAGAAAACTAATGGACCAAATTTTATAAAATTTTATAGGTCAGTCAATTGTGGATGACACTGGTGGTGATTAGACTTTGGTACGACTCAGGATAAAAAAAACTCGCCTCTTTTTGCGAAATGGCTCACCAAAATTGTATGCATCAACTCTAGTCAAAAACTAATTGACCAAATTTCACAAAATTTGGCAGATAAGTCACCTGAGGGTTACCCTGGTGCTAATTATATTTTGGTACGATTCGGAAAAAAGGAATCTGTCTTTTCTTTTCAAAATGGCCTGGAAAAGTCGTCATAATCTAAAATAAAAGACTACATATGATCAAATGTATTAATTAAATGCTTGTTTCATACGTAATGTTTGAAGATGAAAAGAATAAGACCGACCCCATTACTCTAAAAACAGCCGTTCTCGACATAGTTACCTTTTTCGCATTTTTGTTACACTGATTTTGAAAATATTTCCAGTTACCAAACAAAATCGAAAATTGACATAAAAGTGCAAATTCAGTGCAATTTCAAATAATTATGCATGTTACTTTGTGCAATTAAACTCTATTTAATGAATTATTAAAGAAATAAAGATAAAATGAATTTGGGTCTGTAGATAAAGTCATGTGCTGCCCAAATTTGATTTAGTTTTTGAATAATTCAGCAAGTGCATCTAATTTCATAATGTATATACAGAAACGAAAAATAGATTTTAATTTATTACACAAAATCATTGTCTCATATTCTTTCCTTAAATAAAGTTATGTGAAAAGAAATGCAACCTATTTTAAAATATGAAATGTGTATATTGATAGCCTTTGTATTGAACGTATGTATTAAAAATTTTTAAAAAGATTACAGAATGCAAAACAGAAAAATTCTTTACCGATTTAGTATGAATGTCATAAACAAAAATGGTTCACAAATGGGTTATCATGAAAATATTCAATAAAAGCTTTTATGTCTTCACCCTTCCAAACGCTACTAATGCTAGCAATATTTCACACTATAAAAATATCGGAAAAGCAAACATATTTACAACTGGGTCTTTTAAAATTTAAGTTCTTAAAAGAAGAAATTTTGTTCTTTTTTCTGAAGTTTTATGTTCAAGTTAACATTTGTTTCTTCCTCTTTATATACCCTTTGCACATACATTGGTATTAAATAGGCTGTCCATGATTTAAAATATTTGAGTTTACTGAAAATGGTTTAGACAATAAGTTCACAATATAATAAGATCGGGCGCGGTAGCCCATTGGTTAGCGCGCTGGAGTTACACTCGGTAGGCCCGGGTCCGATTCCAGCCACTGCCAAAACTGCCGCCGTGTTCATGCGGAGTACGATCACGTTAAACAAGTGGGTCCGTAAGTCCTTCCGAGAGGTTGGTGGTAGGGGAAGGAGGGTACGGTCCCTGTGGATGCCTCTCCCACTGGGTTCCGGTCTAAATTGGGTGGCACTTCCCGGCCGTCCAAACAGTCACCTTACACCTTTCTGGTAGGTCGGATGGTCTGGGTAACAACAACAACAATATAATAAGATAAGCAAAAGTAATACAATAAGCGAAAGTATAACCTATAAGGCTGCTTTTGCGACATAAGACTATCTAACTTGAAAGCCTTTAGTACAGTTCTTTGATGTGCCTTATCATTCAACTACTCAAATAGCACGCAGATATACGGCGTTCTCAAAGTTAGGATTATGCTCTCATGGATGATAACAGTATCTTGGGATAGGTTTCGCGCTTATTATGATCTCGTCATCTTGGGATAACTGATGTCTACAATGGCAGCAAAAAACTTGCCGTAGAGCACAATTTCGCGAACTTCTAAAATATCGATACATTCAGGCTTATTACGCAGCTGGCTTCAAATTTCTAGCGATTTAGTTCAAGTTAATACTCACGGAATCCGTCCATAAAGAATGTTTTTAAATTTGAGATCACGCTCCCACTGAGGATAACTGCACCCAGATGATTGCTGTTATCTGCATTGTGAATGCGTTTCTAATTTTGGTAACTAATCTTATAAGTACATATTCTGTGAATATAAACAGAGTGCATTCATGCAAGAAAGTGCTTAACTAATCATACATCATCACCTGTAGACCATGTATTTAGGACATTGCCCTTAATCATCACTTGTAGACCATGTATTTAGGACATTGCCCTTAATCATCACTTGTAGACCACGGTGTTTAGGACATTGCCTTTTATCACACAAAACTCCTTAAAGCAAAGATCTTAGAATTATTCTGATAATAGTATATGTACTTCGAATTTAGTAGTGATACAACCTATTTAAGATTGTGTTCATTACTAATAAAATTCTAAGCGCTTGGGATTACATTGAAACGATTGCCGCTTTATAATAGTTCGTTGTAGAAAAGTAAGTGATGCTTAACTGATCATCCGTCACTAGCCGTGGACCATTGTGTCGCTGTAATTAACACTCATCAGCACGGTGCAGGCTATGAAATAATCAGTGAGCACAAACATCTTTAAATCATGAACTCTAAAATTCTTATAATAGAAGTATATGTACTTCGCATCCGGTAACAATGCAGGACATTTTAGAACCGCTCAGCTCAAGCAAAATCGATTAGAATTGCAATGAAGCGACATTTTCAGTAGACAGGGCGTGATTTAATAGCAAAAGACAAGAAAAATAGTCAATCGATCGTCTATCACCACCTGGACTATATTTTTGCGATCATTGTTGCTCTTCAGTACGGTACAGACGATGAGATGTTCTTGAAAGCCACTTTTGAAAGCAAGGGCTTTAGAATTTTTATACTATAAGTGCATATACTTCGAACCCATTAAATATGAAGAATTTAGCCCCGTCCATTTCTAACAAAATCCTAGGAGCTTAGCATCATAGTAAGACGATTTCTACCCTATAACAGAGTCCGGCCACACATCTTGCTACCGTAAACCCTTGGGTTGGTCGTGTGGTCTGGGTCTTCAACCCTATAACAGAGTGTAGCATAAAAGAAAGTAAAGTTGTGTTAAAGCAAATAAATAAAACATGCTTTTAAGAAGAATTTTAAATCTTTGGAATCGCGTTTAAAGAATCGCGTTCATTGATCATCTCATCGCCAGGACCGTGCTGAAGAGCGGCAATGACTACGAAACTGTGGTCTACGAGTGGTTAAGAAAGATTTGTTAAACACCTTCTTTCTTTTATGCAGCGCTTTGTTATAGTACAAAAGTTGAGTACATTCTTCATCGCCAATTTTGAGTTACACACTTGAACGCTGAATAAATTTTTTTAATGTTTCTGTAAGGAAAGATATATTGAACAAGCCTTCAGAAATGTTTAGTAGAAAAATACTATATATCTTAGTGAAGCATTAGCCGAGGGATATTAGTCATAATAGGTATGATTAAGCAAGGTTCTTTAATATAAGGTTGGGCATTCAGCCCTGCAACCAATGAAAAAGTTGACAGCGTGACGAAATAGCTATTAAGATTCGTCATTCGTGATGTCACGGTCCAGAGTAAACTTTGAGAGGAGTTGCCAAACCATACGCATTATTACAGTTAAAAATAGTTTGTTAATTTTGAAGTGGCAATATCTAGGTGTAAACAGCTTATGCAAATATTTTATGAAAAATAGTTTTTGTGAATTTTTTTTTAAGGAAGTGTGCTGTGCACACAGAATCCATTGACATTCAAAGAAATTTAGTGACATTGGTGGAGTAAGATGACAGTTGCAGTTAACAAATTCGGTCCCTCTTGACAGCCCGAGAACAAAAATGCTGGCGTTCTAAATTCCAATGTCGTTATATGCGCAAAGCGAGGTGAAAATAATTAAGTGAGTCATACCCCGGGACGAACCCCCTTAATGATTAAGGATATCCATCTATTTCCTTTGTAAAATACGCCGACGCTAATTTAAATTTATTTATCTTTGAGAAAAGTGCATTTAATCAGATTTCAGCACATGACAAAGAAGTTATTTGAAAGTTAGATGTATTGAAAAATGAAAATGAGTTTATCGCCTATAACTTGTCTCTTGAAATGGATTGCCATGATCATGTATACAATGTGATTTGTAAGTAATGACTAGCTTCATCTTCGCAAGGAATGGATTTTGTGATGCAATCCGTTAACATGAAGAGTGTATTTATAGATTGATAGCAAATGCATCACGGCGTATCATTCATTATCTATTAAGAGTTTTTCTTAATATAGAAAATTGATGTTAGGTTTAACTATTTACTGTGCTCAATCAGTGGCGAAGGGTTATAAAATAACTCGGTGAGACAGAAAGCTGGGGACAAAATTTGCAAATAAAGCTTCGTGCTATATATTTCAGTACAAATAAAATAAAATATACAATAAGCACTTCCGTTCGAAACTTCAGCGGTGATGGATTATCCAATTTCCCGGATTATCGGATGTCGAACTGAAGTAGGGTAAAAAATGAGAAAAATGAATTTAAAAGAAATTTTCTGACTAAAGCGTACCACAAACTGAATTACATTGTACAGCACGTGAAAAAAATAATTGAAACATTATAAGGCAAAATTCAATAAACATAAATCTGCATATAAAATCATTTAGTTTAGTGTAGTAAATGTTCCCCAGTACAGACGAATGAACCCAATGCCGCCGTCAGAATTTTCGGGCCCCTATGCAACAAATGCGTGTCACCCTACTATCCTCTATTTTACAAATTATTGACCTTTTTCGTAAACTGTTTATGCGATATGGAGGCTCCAGCCTCTCGGGCCCTATGAAAAGAATCCCTTTGCTTCTACTGCCGCCGGTTTTGGAAAATAATGCTGCTCGAGAGGTATGCCGGACTACTAGACGTTCCAATACATTGGATTCTGGATACAATGAAGGTTACTGTAGTAACTGAATTACAATAAAAATTAATGACATTTTTCAATTTTATTACAGTAGAACTCCGATTTCCTCCCCTAGAGGGAGTGTTTCTTCGAGACGGATGAGCGTTGGCTTTTTAATCTCTGAACACAAATCCGGGTAAGCGGTATTCCGTGAACCGGCCTCTTTCAGGTGACGTGGGGACGGTCTTCGCCCATTCATATCTTGAGCCTGAACCCTTCGACGGCTGGAGGACTTTGGCGGGACCATCTTCGGCCCCTGCCAGCTGAATGATTCTCTCGCTCTTGTTTTCCTGGCCGTGGATTTGCCGGAAAAGAGAATATGCGTAACGGAGACCCACACAACAAGGGCAGCTAAACATGAAAATGGTGAGGCTGTGAGAGCCTTCATCGAGATTTGTAATAACTGAATTACAATGAATTGCTTCTATATTCATTAATAGCTCGTCAACACATATGAATTTGTTTCTTGACCACCTTGTGGATGGAGCTTGTACCCTTACTGACATCTAACTTATATTCCGCGAAAAATATGAGTTATTAAACTTTATAAACCTTGTTCAACATCGAGGAATCATATCGATTAAAACGGAGCCTTCCCGACAGCGCATAGGGGTAAATGGACGAAACAGACAACACGTACATCTGTAAAGAATTTAAACGTGCTTAGTTGGGCAAATAAATTTTTGGGTGAGGGCAGTTTACACCCGTAAAAGCAAAATCCGCTTTAACTTAAACTAAACGTTCCTTAATTAACTATCATGAGTTATCTATGTTGAAGACCCAGACCGTCCGACTCGTCCTGAGGACTTGAGTATCTATTTGGACGGCCGGTTGAGTTATCTATGTAAAAACCTTTCTACTTTACTCGCTAGAGGAAAGTGTGGTGGTAGCAACTGTGACTACTGTAGTCGCCGTGTTCTGTGTATTGATAGTTACTGTGTATATCACTGTTTTTGATAGATTTTCTTTTAACAGAGAATCAACTAACAAACATTTCAACTTTAACCGATGTAGCTTGAGAAAAGTATGATGATCGTGATTTAATCGTATGTCGAGTTATAACCGTAATTACACCTGTAGCTTCTTTAGGCACCATAAATAACTTTTATCGGTCGGCGGGTTAAATCGTTTGTCCTTCGTAATTTCGAAAACCAATAAAGCGATTTAAACCAAATTCGGGTGGTAAGTTTCATATACTGCCATAGATGTGAACGCAGAAAAAATTTCTGAAAAATGCATATAGTTTAACTGTGAAAATAAATTTTTTCAAAATTGCTGACCTTTTGTAATCTCAAAAACCGGTGAAGCGATTTGGTCCAAATTTGTCTCGCATACCGAGTACATTGCCTAGATGTGAAAACAGAAATAAAACCCGAAAATTGGATTTTGTCAAAATCGATAACCCTCCTGTAATCTCAGATACCTTTGAAGCAATATGAACTAAATTTGGGTGCCATACTGCTCATATTGTGCAGATGTAAATGTAGAATTTTTTTAATATATATATATATTGGCTCCGAGATTGAGTGCCCACTTGATTCGTGCTGATAACCCAGACCGTCCGACTCGTTCTAGGACATGAGCAGCTGTTTGGACGGCCGGCACTTGCTACGTGTAGAAGGTTTCGGAATTGCCCTGATCCTCTTTATTTTCATCTTTTTGTTTCGTATCGAACTATGAAATGATACAAAATGAGATGCAATCGGTAAATGATAAAAGAAAACCAATAAATTCCAAGTAAATGTCAAAGCTATTTATCTATCTGTGATATTTACTAAAGTGAATTTTCTCCACAATTTATATAGTTGAAGTCCTAGGCCCGACCCATCCTGGATACGAACAGCTACCTAGGCGACCGAACAATTTATATAGTGAGTTATTTCAACTCTTCTTAATAAATACTATATTTCCAATATATAAACAACTTTTTAAAATCATGTAGTACTCAAAAATGTTCATATAAGTAAAGAAAAACTTAATAATTGTTACCGAGGAAAATACGGAAATGATTCAATAATTTAATACTGAAATTCATTTCCGCAAAAGTACATTTATAACAGGACACCAAAATGATGGTGAACATCATTATGATCAATATACTTCATCACGAACACATATTAAAAGGTCTTTGCGAAAAGTGCACTATTACGAACTTTATGTGTGGTGATTTAACCTTAAATCGGTTTACTTTTTTGAAATATATTTTGCGGATTAAATTATTAATCTTAATTAAAGTGACAGTGAATCGTAACATTTGTGCATTTGCTATCTTGGCAGCAATAACCCATCAGTACCCTTTTGCACGAATTCCTTAACATAATCATAAAATCAGAACACTACACATTAATATTTACATTTTTAATTTTTCAGTAATTCTTATACAACTCATCTTACAGCTTGATGTGTTTACAATCTCCATAAGTGAAAATTAGGCTTCCTTGTAGAAATAATCAGAGTTTGATGATCATTTAAACTCAAATATATTGTAATTGTGTTGTTTCAGAACATTGATGCACAGAAATTAAGAAAAAATAAAGCGGTTTTAGGACGGATACAACAGCAAATATAAATTAAAAAAGAACTCTAAATATCACAATTTTGACACAAGATGGATTCCATATTATATTTTGAAGTGGGTCACGTGATTTTTTCATATAATGGTCACGCGATCTCTTCCTATAATGGTCACGTGATCTCTTCATATAATGGACATAATTATTATTTTAATTTTTATGAAACAATTTTCTGAATTTTTTTTATATATTTTATGTGATAATTTGAATAATTTTCCTAACATTTTCGAAGTCGTCTGAACAACATACTAAACAGACGGTCTGAACAACATACTAAAATTTTATTTTGTATAAAGCCATTTTTAAGGCAGTTATCGTGCTATCGGACAGACAGACAGACAGACAAAATGAACAAAGTCATAAACACTTTCCAACTATGTTGCAAAATGTTAAAAAATCTGATGTGGGCAGCACACGACTTTCCCTACAGTCTCATATTCATGTTCTCTTTATTTCTTCAATAATTCATTAAATTGAGCTTGATTGCACAACGTAACAGCCATAATTATTTTACATTACATAGAATCTGCACTTTTAATTCGGTTTTCGTTTTCATTTAGTAACTGGACATATTTTTACATGTGGCGTCGCGAAAATGCGAAAAAACTGAAATATCTCGAGAACGGCTAGTTCTAATGTAACGGGGTTGGTCTGATGTTTTTCATCGTCAAAAATTCCGCATAAAACAAGCATATAATTGATACATTTGAGCATACGTAGTTATTTTTTTAGATTTTGGCGATTTTTGCGGGCCATTTCGCAAAAAAAGGCAGGTTAATTTTTTCAGACTTGTACCAAAATCTAATAAGCAGCAGGGTAACCTACTGTGGGACACATTTTAAAATAAAACTTAAAGTTAAACTTCCTAGATTAATTTATCATTAACATGTCTATATATATCTTTCTTAACATGGCCGTAAATTGCTCGTATTAGTGGACTCACTATTGTACATTGCGATGTGTGCCGCTATTAACCCTCCAATTGTTTATCTTTCGCTCGAGTTCTGTAAAAGAATTATCAATTAATATAGTACTAAATGGATTACACCATTTTAACTTTAGCAATAAATCATTTATTAACAACATAAAATACTTAATTACTTAATTACAACAACAATTCCTCTAATTAATTATTCAGTCGGAAAGAGACCATGTGAGACCATTATTAAAATGCCTAAATGTTTTTGGACCTGTAGTTTTTAATGTGCACATACCTTCACTTTCGGCTTTGACCATAAACCATAATGCTTGTACCAGTAACTCGTACTGGCCGTAACTCTAGGTGTTTGGCTCTATCTCGTACTTCTGATTGCACTGCACAAATCAATAGATCTAGCCATTATTTTGGAACATATACGGAACACTCTACATCTCTAGTCGTCGTAGTGTCTTCACCAAGTATCATCGTTCTTCTTACCAAGTCATCTGTATTTATCTTTAACTGAGTATCATTATCGTTCTAGTCATAATGTCGAACAAGTATTGACTCAATCATCGTCGTTATATTATAGGGTCGTTCTTAAGTTATAGTTTGTGGTTCTTTGTGCACCAGAACTCTCACTCCCCCTTTTCTTTCATTTGCGGCCTTTAGGGTTACGCAACAAATACCTTCTCCATTGGCTAACCTTTTATCCAATGTCGTTACTTTACATTTTCTTAAGGGTTCGTTCGACCCCCTCTGTCTTGACACTTCTAAATTTATGGTTTTAGTTGACCTTTGGGTTCACGTGCTGTAAACTCTGGCGTCATTCAGACAGGAGGTATTGTCCAATGTTTCAGACCAATAAATTACTGGCATAAAACTGTCTCACCAAAACAAGTGTGAGATCTATTTCTGCTCTCACACCTACAAATGACTTATCTGCCGAATTTTGTAAAAAATTTCTATTAGTTTTTCAACTAAAGTGGATACAGGCAAGTTTTCCGGACCATTTCACAAGAAAGGCGAATTCTTTTATCCCGAATCGTACCAAAATCTAATTAGCATCAGGGTCACCCACAGAAGACTTACCTTATAGACTATAATTATTTTTCCTACAATATATGGTAATGTATAGGGAAAGTATTAGAATAGTATCGAAAATTGCAACTCGAGTTTTCGAAGGTTCTATACATTTCGAGTACCCTAGAACACGAAAATACTATTTTTAGCTTGACGTCTGTTTGTGCGTCGACTTGGGTAATGTATGTATCCAGTCTACCTGAAAAACTAATGGACCAAATTTTTTCAAAATTTGGCAGATAAATTATCCGTGGCTGATTAACTTTTGGTACGATATATATATATATATATATATATATATATATATTCGGAGAGACAGAACTTACCTTTTCTTGTAAAATAGACCACAAAAATTGCCCAAATATAAAATAAAAGACTATGCATGCCCAAGTGTATCAATTACATGCCTGTTTTAAACATATATTTTATCGAGATATTTTAGTTTTTACCTATTTTTGCTACGTCGCCTTTGCAAAAACGTCCAGTCTTCAAATGAAAGTTAGTATCAATTAATTATCCGTGTTATTTTGTGCTATTAAATTCAATTTAATGATTTATAAAATAATGAATAAGAAATTGAATTTGAGTCTGTAGGGAAAGTTTTATGCTACTTACATCAGATTTTTAATTTTAATATGTTGAAGTTCCATAGCCTCATGTATAGTTTTGTATTGGCGCTTGATGTTCAGTGCATGTATACATGCTAGCTACATATATTTCATGCTAGCACATGTATGATGGTATGCTGGCTACATTTAAGCTATTTTGTAGAAGATTTAGCTAATCAAAAAATCTGATATGTGTAGCACATGACTTTCCCTGCAGATTTGTATTCACGTTCTTTTCATTTCTTCAATAATTCATTAAATTGAGTTTAATTGCGCAAAATAACAGACATAATTATTTTACATTACACTGAATCTGCACTTTTAATTCGGTTTTCGTTTTCATTTGGTAACTGAACTTATTTTCAAAGGTGGTGTCGCGAAAATGCGAAAAAAGTAAAATATCTCGAGAACGGCTAGTTCTAGTGTAACGAGGTTGGTCTTATTATTTTCATCGTTAAATATTACGCATAAAACAAGCATTTATTTCATATATTTGAGTATACGTAGTTTTTATATTAGATTTTGATGAATTTTGGGGACCATTTAACAAAACAGGCAGGTCCTTTTTTTTTCCAAATCGTTCCAAAATCTAATCAGCATCAGGGAAACTTACAAGTGACTTATCTACTGAATTTTGTAAAATTTGCTTTTTTAGCTTTTCAGCTAGAGTAGATGCAGGCAATTTTTAGCGGGGCAGTTCGCAAAAAAGGCTGGTTTTTCCCCCCGAATCGTACCAATATCTAATCAGCATCAAGGCCACTCACGAAGGGTTTACCTATCAAATTTTATGAAATTTGGTCAATTAGTTTTTGTGTTAGAGTGGATACATACATTGCACAGACAAACATGCAAACACATACACAAGAATCGCGCCAAAAACAGTTTTTCGTGTTCAAGAGGTCCTAAAATGTGTAGATCCGTCTAAAACTCGAGTTGTGATTTTTGGAATGAATCCAGTACTTACACTATATATTACCATGTATTACAAGAAAAGATATCACTTATAATTAATATAATTTAACTATTTCGGTGGCACACGTTATGCACAAGGTATGATGTACACAGTAAGCTGCTTTAAACGTGAATTAAAAAATGCATTTTCCTACAGCATTTTTGTTTCTGAATTGTTTCAACAAAATTTGATTAATTTGTTCATAAAATCTTAAACATGCCTTCGTTCTTTTAATGAATATTTCCCCCCAAAATATGAAAATCGATTCTATGTTTTTAATGAAGTCCACCAAATATTTAATCATGGGATTTAGCGTCTCGACCACATTTTAATTAAATTTTTCTGCACATGCGAGAACTTAAATATTATCATTAGCGGTTCTAACGAGTTGAACTTCTTAACTGAAAAAGTTTTATCTTTAAACTAAGTAGTTTTTTCCGAAAACAATTCCCTGGCTAGAAATTTTAGGTTCTATGCACGGTATCTGAAATTTCAAGATGCTTATTCATATTTGCATCATATGTTAGAATATTTTTATATGTAAGGTGTAGAAATGAAATTGCTTGAATATTTGAACAGTTAGAAATATTATTAAATTTTCAGAATTGTTATTGATGTTGAATTCAGAATGTATTTGTTGTCGTATATCATGGTTTGAAACTTGGGAATACAAATTAAATTTTGTCATATTGGCGTATATTAATTACGTTCATGAGGATGGCTGTTGTAATCGCAAACACTCTTGCTTTTATTAGGTTTCGTATTGCGAATGTTTTAGGTGTTTGTATAGTAATTATGTTTTACTCGGAATAGTAAAGTAATTCCATATGTTTCGAAATTGTGAGTCGTATAGTAAAAAAGTACTTTTAAAAGTTGTCTAGTAATTGTGATTGAATTTCTTATTCATCATGTGGTTGTATTGTAATAACGTTTGCTAAAATGTCGTATAGTATATTCAATGTCAAATGTCGTATAGTATATAATTCATTTTTAATATATTGTTTAATAATGGGAGCCGTGACCATGGTCCGCACAGGCCCGTAGATTTGACGAACATTAGCAGAAACAGCAAAATTTTGGGGGAAATGTTTAGCACAGTATATTTTGAAAGCTTCTTTATTGTACGCCTTGCCTGGCACACAAGGCGTTTCAAGAAGTAAAGTGGCTTACTGCGCAACTTTAGCAACGTATATATGGAACAAAAAATTATACGTTCTGAGATTTTAAATGAAAATGTTACATAAAAGTTACATTAAAATATAATTTTTGAAATTAGTAGTCAAATGTTATGGTACACTTATTTCTTGCCCCGTGTGATAATTTCGGCTCTCTCATATTATTGTGGGAAGAAAGTTTTGTATAATCACAGATTTTCAAATTCACTATTTTGTTAGAAAAGTTCTGTGTGTGTGTCTATGTTGTGAGGTTTCTATAACCTTTAGATTTTCCTTACTTTACGTTTTGAATTATAAGTTTCTTTGCACTAATAAACAAATTTTATTGCATTTGGTTAAATAGACCAATCATGAGCCGGCCAACCAATTTTTGAGATCCTTTCGGTAAGGCAGGATAAAAGCTTTTGGGATCGTGTTCAAATGAAAAATCAATGAATGATTAATCCGGATTGTGACCAAGAAGAACTGTGGCGAAGTGCTGGAATAGAATGTGTGAAGCTAGATGAGATAAGAAAGTGCGGTTCGTCTACAGATCTGCTCGGGGAATGCTCAGAATGGAGAACGGAAGTGGTGTTTTAGCAATCACCCCGAAAGTCCGCGTGATTAGAACTTTGTTAAGAAAAACTTTAAAATATTTTAATTGGGTGTGAGAGAGCGCAAGTTTCGCAGGTATTGTCAAGTCCAGTATAAGTATTTGATTTCGGTCAGTTTAATGGTCCAGTGCAATACTCTGTCTTTTAATTAAACAGAAATATTTTGGACTGCCAGTAGTTGTATGCATTCAATGTCTATGCATTCAATAAACACTTTAAAAGTTTGAATCCTTCTCTCTCTTTTCCTTGGCAGTCGTCTGTGTGTTTTCCTTGTGATTTTGACTTCCATGATTTAAATTGGAGGTGGGTCACTTATGCATATTTTGGTGCATATTTCGGAAACCCGAACAGAGAGAGTAGTAAAGTGACAAAAATCATCTGAGCTAAAGGATCTAACCGCGCGCGTGTGTGTGTTTGCTTGTGTATATATATATATATATATATATATATATATATATATATATATATGTATATTATATATGTATATGTATGTATATATATATATATATATATATATTTATATATATATATATATATATATATATATATATATATATATATATATGTATGTATATAAATATATATATATATATATATATATATATATATATATATATACATATATATATATATATATATATATATATATATATATATATATATATATATATATATATATATATATATATATATATATATATATATATATATATATATATATATATATATATATATATATATATATATACATAAAAACCCTTATGGCAAATTATGAAAATCAAGCATTATACAGCAGGATAACTATGACAAACCAAGTGATTAATAACGGAATCAAAGCCTTATATCTTAAGGCAGGTATTAAGTATACAGAAAGAATAAAATATCCATATTTAATAAATATACCCAAGCTTCATAAAACTCCAAAAAGCTTCAGACCAGTAACAGTTAGATACAAAACTTACCTAACTAAAGCTAACAAATTGCTTCTCGCAATATTGAAACCTATATTAAGGAAAATTAAAGATCGGGGATCTTATATTGTCGGAAATAGCTACGAGGTAATAGAGATCTTAAGGCCTCATCAAACAAAATTATTTTTCAGAACCCATGATTTTAAGGAACTTTTTAATAATATTGAACTCAAGGTATTATACCGAATACTGAACTCGTTGTACGGGGAATTTGAAATGCAAAAATATATAGAAATCGAACGATATAGATCTTTGATAAAGATTGTTATAGAAGAAAACTACCTATATAACGGACTGAATTTCTATAAGCAAATAAAAGGCATCCCCATGGGCGGGGGATGCTCATCAATTTTAGCAGACATCTATCTATCTTGATCATTTTGAAAAAATGTCCCATATTAACAATGAAATAATTTACATACGTTATGTTGATGATTTGTTAATAGCTTATGAAAACGAAAATTTTCAAATGAATTTTGAATTTTATCACTCAAATTTAATATTGGAAGAAAATCCACCAACCCAGAATAATGTAGTAAATTTTCTAGATCTCAGTACTGATTTCAGCCATAATATACTTTCATTCTATATATATGATAAAAGAATAACTTATAATATTACTGCAGCAGGAATCATACATTGGACCTCTAAGTTACACTTGAATATATTTAGAAATGTATTTATTGGTGGTCTAGCGAGAACAAAAAGAATAGTAAGCAGTGACGTCACCAGACTGAAAAGTGACAAAAAATTCTTACTACAGGCATTCATGCAAAAATATCCAAAGCAATTTATGATACATTACATCAAAAATTACTACGGAAAAAATGAAATATATGGGATGAGTTTGTGTAAATATTTGAGGTCATTATGAATTTTGATCGTACATCTTTGTAAGTTATGACATAACAGACATCAAAACTGCTGATTTGAATGTTTTGATGTTATAAATAGGTAGCATGTGCAGGAACTTGGCTGTCTCTATGACTTGGACCATACTTTTTCATATCACCTTCCTTTATCAAAGGTCTTGTTACAATTTTGATTGTCACTCCGGAAGTTGGCTAATGTCAGTGCTGGCGTCCAGGAGTGCATGCCGCGGCATTAAAGACATGCATGTTGATAACTGGGGAGTAAGGTCACTACCCCTTACCGCCATTGTGTAAGCACTTTGCGTTACCTTCCTTCTTCTTTTATATTTCCATTATGTCTTTATATATTTTTAGTGTTTTATGCTGCTGGGCGCAAGTACACTAAAACTTATTTCAATAATTTTCTTTAGAAATCTTTATATATATATATATATATATATATATATATATATATATATATATATATATATATAATATATATATATATATATATATATATATAATATATATATATATATATATATACATATGTATATATATATATACATATATAATATATATATATATATATATATATATATACATATGTAATATATATATATATATATATATATATATATATACATATGTAATATATATATATATATATATATATATATATATATATATATATATATATATATATATATATATATATATATATATATGTATGTGTGTGTGTGTAAATTAACGAAAATGAGTCCAAACAAATGAAAACTCTATCTCTGAAAATCAAGTTCGATTTCTTTAATAAGCCCTGACGCTTTCAAGAAATTATTACTTTCATATTCTTTATTAAAAATAAACCCAATTTCACTGTTCATGGAACATGTATATTTTATTAGAGGACCTAGGTGGTAGTAAATTAATTGCTTTCTCGCTAGTATATTGTATAGTATGTGTGAGACCAGAAGACATTTATGCAGTTTTGAGATTTATATGATATACGAAAAAACACAGACTATTAGGCGCCATTTTAGGACAGTCCTGGCCCGGGAGGTCATGACCCCAATAAATTCTGTGCACATAAATTGCAGATGTGGTTGGGTCAGAAATCTCCTTGGGGTCAAGGCTTAAATCATGCAGATTGGTTAATAAGGTGGTAAATAAAAAAGTGCTGCTACATCGCCTTGAGGAACAACGAATAGAGATGCGGAGGACGTATCTGGACCTCAGGCGAAATGATGTGGCAACAAGCAGAGAATTTGAGATATATGCAAGCAATGACTGTCCAGTAGCGGTAGCATTCGACAATTAGAGTTAAAGAAGCGAAGTGCGCATTTCGTAGCAGTTGGAAGCTTTTGGGTTGTCCTAGAAGGTACAGTGTTATTCAAAGGATTCAGGCTAAGGTCGTCCGAGAGCGTTATAACTAGCATGGCAGTCCAAAATATTCAAGAGTATGCTTTATAGAATTGAGGCAATGACCGTCTAAGAGTGTTGTGTTGAATACAAACTGGAGGCAATGACCATCTAAGAGTTTTGTACTAAATACAAACTGGAGGCAGTGACCGTCTAAGAGTGTTGTGTTAAATACAAACTGGAAGCAATGACCATCTAAGAGTTTTGTACTAAATACAAACTGGAGGCAATGACCGTCTAAGAGTGTTGTGTTAAATATAAACTGGAGGAAATGACCATCCAAGAGTATGCTTTCAAAGACAATTGGAGGCTAGGCATGTCCAAGACGACAAATAGAGGTATATGCAAATCTGCATTATATAATATGTCGAATATATGATTTTGAGCATTACATGAAAATCCTGGTCTCACACGAGCATTTTCTCTACCTTAAGAGTGCATTTAAAATTACTGTAAGTTTAATCGTAATCATAATATGTGTAATAAATAATGTTTATTTTTAAAGTAAAAATTGTGGAATTTAATACGTATTGTTGTAATTAATGACTTTATTTACGAAACTCATAGAAAGAATTAATGGTGGGTTATAATGCAGCACTAATGCAATGTACGAATATACGATTTACGATCACTAATAATTAAGAATGATAATTCAATCCAAATTCACTATTTATTATGTATTTTAAAGGTAAACAACTTGATGTGTTTTTATTTTACACACCACAGTATGTATGTTTCGATTGGGAGTCGTATAACAAATAATAATATTGAATGGGACATGTATTTAGCTCACATATAGGAAGCACACGTTTTGTAGGATGGTGGTTATCTTTTGTAACTTTACCTCGCTTTAAGCATTTCCTTCTAGTTAAATACTAAAATATTAAATATGTTAATAATTTAAGATAAGTGGATTCTCTGTAAGTCATATTTCAGCTCAAAAAGTAATTTAAACCCGAACAGTATTTTAAACCAGGACTCAAGCGTGTGTGTAAAGAATTTTCTGTATTAGAGCAGTAATATTGATTTTTTTTAATTTGTAGAGTAGTTTATCTGTTGATATATCAGATTTTGTTTTATTTTAATAACGTTTAAATATTCTGCAAGGTATTTCAATTCCACCGGGGAACGCTTCGAAGAAAAATTAGTATATAAAAAAAGTATTTTTCCTTCTAACTCCTAATCTAAGAAATCCCATAAAATGACAATTTTTATATCTCTAGCTAAAGACCTCTGAGAGATATATTCGTGATTAACTCCGAGTATAAAAGTGACTCGAGGAATAAAACTGGTCGGAGAAAATTGAAAACGTAGCAAAATGAGTCTTTATCATGACAGATATTGTTTTCGGGCCTGTGGGATTCTCAGATCCTTATCTGATAAGAACAGAAAAAATCTGATGTGGGCAACGGATGACTTTCCTTGCAGACTCATATTCATGTTCTCTTTATTTTTTCAGTAATTCATTGAGTTTAATTGCACAAAGTAACACCCATAATTATTTTTAATTATATTGAATTTGACCTTTTAATTCAATTTTCGTTCTCACTGGGTAACTGGACTTATTTTCAAAAGTGGCGTAGCGAAAATGCGATAAACTAAAATATCTTGAGAACGGCTAGTCCCAGTGTAATGGGATTGACCTTATTCTTTTGATCGTTAAAAATTACGTATAAAACAAGCATTTAACTTTTATATTTGAGCATACGTAGTTTTTTATTTTAGATTTTAACGAATTTTGCGGGCCAATTCGCAAAAAAATGGCAGATTATTTTTTTCCGAATCGTACCAAAATTTAATCAGCAAAAAGGTATCCTCCAACAAGTGATCTATCTATCTTATTAATTTTGCAAAATTTGATATATTAGTTTTTTAGCTAGAGTGGATAAAGGCAAATTTTGCGGGCCATTTGGCAGAAAAAGACGGGTACTTTTACTCCGAATACCGATAAAAATTAATCAGCACCATGGTCACTCACAAGTGACTTGCCTACCAAATTTTATGAAATTTGATCCATTAGTTTTTGTGTTAGAGTGGATGCATACATTCCACAAAGAGACACACACACAGACGTCACGCTAAAAATAGTTTTTTCGTATTCTAGAGGTCCAAAAATTGTAGATCCGTCGGAAATTCGAGTTGTGATTTTCGGTATGATTCCAATAACGTCCCTATACATTACCATGTATTGCAGGGAAAGTAAAAATTGGATCATTTTATTCATTTATGTGAGAATTATACGGAATAATGAATATATTTTATTTTAGGCTACAAAAGACTGTTTTAAACAGGTCATTTTACGCATCTGCTTACCTGCTATCCGTTTTCTTACCTTCTTAAAAGGATTCTTTAATAGAGACCCATTTAAGCAGGTACACAAATGTATAAAATGAACATCTCATGTTACCTCTTTACCTCGTCATCTTACCTCTTTACCTCGTCAATTTACCTCTTTACCTGTTACTGGTTGATTTAATTATACATTATTAGTACTTATTCACATCACTTTTTACAAAAATAAATATCTCACGATACCTTTAACATGTTTAAAACAGTCATTTAAATGTAAAATAAAATATGCACATTATTCCGTCTAATTCTCACATAATGAATAAAATAACACATTCATACAGATATAGTTATCATATAGATATAGTTATATATAGATATATATGTCCACATGAATGTGTTAAGTGTGTAACTGGGAATTTACCTGTCCCTTTCGGGAACACTGGCACGTCCGCGTGTCGGCTGCGAACTTGCATTCAAGGACGGACGGCACGCACTCGTGACGGTGGAAACTTTACCGTAAACGGCGAGTGGCACGCATGCGTGCACGTGGAACGTTTTGATTTGTCTACTAGATGGCGTTAAATGTCCGTGGAACTAACTTCAACGTATTTTGCAGATACATGACCTTGGCATAAGGAGTTTCCAATGAATTATTTCTCCATTTGGAGCGGTGAAACATGATTAATAATATAAACAGACAGAAATTCTCGCAGCATCAACAATTTTATAATTGAGTTTCGGGTTTTGTTTTTATTTCAGCGTTATGATTTCGTTGGTGAATCATAGGAATATAAGAGAGTATTTTTTTTTGTTTGGGTTTTAGAGGCAGTGAAATTATTCGTTTATTTCGGATGAAAGAATGGAAGCAACTAACGAGTATATTGTATTCAGATTTGTATGAAAAATATACATCAAATAGAAAATAATTATTTCTTTTATTCCTGAAAAAAGTAGATTTCTGTGTTGAATAGGTGATTCTTAGTGAATTCCTTTCGAGAGTTAGGCTTAGCGAAAAAAATTTGCCGTCCTTTGGGAACAGTTAGGGAGCGAAGCGCTCCGTCTTTTAGTCTGCGGCAGTTTCGGAATGCCGCCGTCGCGAAAGGGTTAATAGTGCCATTCTAGTGGCAGAAAATTCAGTTTTTCATGTATTTGTACTCATATATGTTTAGTGTATAGTTTTCGTAGTGTATAGCACGTCGATTACCTTCAATTTTGTAATATTCTCCATGTTAGACGAATGATATCAGCATTACCAATGACGGTGGCAAAAAGGAAAAAAAAAAGCCAATTTCCGCATCACTTAACAGCGTCTTCTAATTCCAAAACATGACGTCTGAGGGCATACAAACAAAAAGGTTACATTAACAAAAAGGTTTGTTTTAGTGTTCTTTATCTCCCATTAAAGTTTGTACAGAGAGTTTTGAATCACCTTATATAGTTGATATGTGTTCTGAAATACTTGCATTAGCTTACAAAACTATACACATTTCAACTTGGAATGATCTATCTGTTTCAATAACATGTCAGGAAAAATTGTTATTAAATTAACTATAAAGTGAATATAAAATTAATTAATAAATTAATAGCATACATAGATAAATAAATGAAATTATCGAACATTCTTTCTACAAATTTCTTATCAAAAATCCCATAGTATACAATTTTTATAACTTTTATTATGAGACTTTAGGGAGACATATTTGTGATTAACGTGGGGTATAAAAAAGACTCTTCGAATAAGAAAATTGAAAACGCGGCTAAATGAGTCTTTATCACGACAGATATTGTTTGCGGTCCTGTGGGACTTTAACAACTTTATCAGCTGAGAGCGAAATGTTTTTTATATTTCAGTTTCTCTAGGTAATGTGTTTTTTAGGAGTACAGAAAGTACTAAAATTTGTAAGCAGTTCAAACAGAGGGACATATCTTCGCTTTGTTAAAATAAATACATTATGCAATTATCAGGGTTCCTAAGAAATTTCATAAGCACCCCATAAATTTCGTAAAGAAAATTGAGTATATACGATCGGTCCGACTACAGTAAACTGAACATGCCCGATCGAAAAAAAAAGGATTGCAGCGCCTCAAGCAGAGAGCAAAGTTAGGATAATGAACTCGGCAACAAAGCGAGATATACATAAAATGCCAATTACAAAGGTGTAGAGCTTTGTCTAATTAGACTCGACACCATGAGCGAAAGAAACGCATATATGAAAGTTAATGCATATATCAAAAAACTGTATCATCAAGGTCTATAACACGTTGACACATATTGACAATTTCTCAACGTTGACACATATTGACACTTTCACACGTTGACACACGTTGACACTTTCACAAGCATAGTAGAATGCTTGTGAAAGTATGTAATAACATGCTTAATTATCTTATTATTTAATCAGTATTTTATCTTTAAGTTCTTATTAATCTTTATTTACTTTGCTTTTTGTAATTTCTATTGATAATGATCAATTTTTCACAAATCTGTATAATTGTCTAGGATGTTTGTGTTTTCCTAGATCTTCCAAACCAGCGTTTCTCAATCTTTTAAGTTTCACATATCCCTGTATTCCCGAAAATGTGGATGTAACTGGCCCTTGTATAGATAGATAAAATTATACACACACACACATACGGTCCCTGTGGATGCCTCCACCACTGGGTTCCGGTCTAAATTGGGTGGCACTTCCCGACCGTCCAAACAGTTACCTTACACCTTTCTGGTAGGTCGGACGGTCTGGGTTTCAACAACAACAACACACACACCCATTATATATAAACACACATATATATATATTTATATACATGGTAATTCAAAAGTTCAGAGCAAAAGTAAAACGCTATAAGAAAATATCTATGGGTCGGAGAGACATGCGGTTTGCAGATTAATATTCACCGTAGTGGAGGATTTTGTATGGCATGACAAAAAAAATCAGAATCTCGAAACTAGGGGGCGCTACTGCAGAAAAAGCCATGGAGATGACTTATGTATATCGCTCACGCAACACAAAATTAGGATCGGACAAAAACTTTATTGAATACCATCCTACACGGCACGTCAAGTGATGGAGTTCCTGCAGTCAACGTTTGGCACCGATCGCCTACTAAACAAGCATAGCACACATGAATGGCCTGCGAAATCCCCAGATTTCGCACCCTCTGATTTCTGGTTGCGGGGATACCTAACATCACGGGTCTATAGAGGAAATCCCCAGTCCTTACCAGCAATGAAAGAAGCCTTACGGCAGGAGGCAGCAGCCATTCCCGTTGATATGCTGTTTCATGCTGTATCAGCCGTAATACCGCGACTGCTCTCAGTACTCGAATGTGGTGGTGGACACATTGAGCACTTGCAGCTGTAAATCATGTTGAAATAAAATATCTCATTTCACAATTATTATATCGCATTGTTTTCTTTGCAGTAGCGCCTCCTAGTGTCTAGATTTTGAACTATTTTTTTCATTCCATACAAAATCCCCCACCACCATGAATATTAATCTGCAAACCACATGTCTCTCCAACCCATAGATATTTTTTATAGCGTTTTACTTTTGCGCACAACTTTTGAATCACCTTGTATATATATATATATATATATATATATATATATATATATATATATATATATATATATAGGATCTTTTGACGTTATTTCGGCCATGTGGCTGTATCGTTGAGCGAAACACATTTGGAACCTCTGTGGATGCAAAGATCCTTGATAAGCTGGATTCACAGAGCTTCTATCCTATTTCATATTTTCGGATTGTATCTTTTCTCTTATTTTGTCATTTTAATATTTTGAGCCTCCAGATTTTGATAATCCTTTGTTGTTTGAACTTGATTAGTATGCTTCGCTCTTGAATGCTGAGAAATTCATGTGTATTATTCATATTTGAAATTAAGATCATTTTGTCTTTTATGGTAGCATTGTTTTCCTTTTGTCTGATATTTCCTATCATATCATATTTAATTAATTTTCCTCCGTATTGTTTTTGAACCAGGGTATGACACTTATCATGTTTTAAATTAGTATAACTATTTTATTTTTATTTTCAATTTTATCTTATTTATTATATATATATATATATATATATATATATGATACAGAAATTTTAAGCTTCTCCTAATAATGCGCCCTTTTCTTTCATAATTATTATTCCAAATTCCTTTTTCATGTCCAGCAACTATATTAAATTCCATCCCATGCCAATAATATTAACAAAGTCTGCCAGCACTTCCTCTTTTCTTCGACCACTAATCTTAACCTCTGCTCCATGGTCACTAATCTTAACCTCTGCGTAAACTTTCTCATATGAAACTGCTTCCCCATCACATTTTTAAAGCATAAAATACTCGAAGGCAGCATGTGCCCCACGCCGTCATATCCATCCCCCTCCGATGTGACTGTACATTGTGTGAACGAAAGAAAACTGCATTGAGATGTCTTGAGAACTGGTCGCTTAGAGGAGCGCGGCCTTATGTAACTAACCATGATTTTCGAGTGTCATATAATAAAGTAGATTTCCGGTAACCTGAAATGAAAAGTCTCTTCACTGGACTTAGCTGCCATTACATATCTATCTATCTATCTATCTATCTATCTATATATAATATATATATATACATATATATATATATATATATGTATATAATATATATATATATATATATATATGTATATAATATATATATATGTATATAATATATATATATATATATATATATATGTATATAATATATATATATATATATATATATATATATATATATATATATATATATATATATATATATATATATATATATTAAATTTTGTCATTTCACTGTCTTTGACGTCAGGATAACATACTAGTTTATCATCATTTTAAAGCTACATTTATATCATCAACGTTCGCTTGCATTTATTTTTGCGTGTGTATTCCATTTAAGAAAGTATTGGTTGAGTGGTCTGTCGGTTTATTAATGAGAATAATTCAATCAATAATTTATGTTCGTTTGAGAACAATGAAAGTTGGTAAAGTAAGCTAAAACTATCTACGAATCTAAAAAAAAAGAAAAGTAGCATTCTTATTGTTAATAATGCATATGTTACGCTCATCTTATTTTGCAGTCACAAATTTTAATTACTGAAATCACAAATTTAAAATTTTAATTAAATAGAGTGTGACTCAACATGAATTTCTCATACCAAAACCCATGTTTAATGATTTTTTTTTTCAAAATTTAATGAAAAAATTTGAAAAATCGATTTTGTGAGCCATATGATTACAATTACATCGTGTTACCCTTCACTTTAAAGGGCTTGAAAAAATCATTTTATTGATACCATACTTGACAAATGACGTCACGAACAAAAGAAATTGTATAGCGCTAGTTTTCACAACAATGATTGAGACTATTGCGGTATGTGATCATTGAGCCTTAAACACCTTTTATGCATGACTATGTCAAATTTTGTCCTATGCTGCCATGTTAAAAAAATATAAAGTTTCTAATAAATTTCGAAGTTTTTGCTGAAGTTTAAAAAAATTCTATCTAGTTCTAGGTTTTTTGATAAACAAGATGGATATAAAGTTTCGTAAAAATTCGTTAATATTTGTGGCCGCTACCGTGTACACACAAAATCGACCACAGACAGACAGACAGTCAAAAAGTGTTCAGGAAGTCCTAAAATATATATTGGCGTCAAGATCTCGAATTCAAAAATTTTCGCAAAAACAATACTTTTTTACTTTTCCTGCAATATATGGTAATGTATAGGGAAAGTATTGGAATCATGTCGAAAATCGCAACTCGAGTTTTCAACGGATCTACACGTTTCGAGACCTCTAGAATACGAAAAAATTATTTTAGCGTGACGTCTGTGTGTGTGTGTCTGTGTGTCTGTCTGTCTGTGCAGATTTTGTATCCACTCTAACTAAAAAACTAATTGACCGAATTTCATAAAATTTGGTAGGTAAGTCACTTGTGCACGCATCAGGTGCTGATTAGTTTTGGGTATGACTCGGGTTAAAAGAACCTGCCCTTTTTTTGCGAAATGGCCCGCAAAAGCTTGTTGGAAATGGCCCGCAAAAGAAAAATTTCATGTATCCACCCTAGCTATAATACTAATTTACCAAATTTCACAATATTTGGTAAATAAGTTATTTGTGGACACTTTGGTACTGAATCGATTTTGGTACGATTCGGAAAATAACAACCTGCCTTTTTTTACAAAATGGCCCGCAAAAATCTAAAAAAAAGACTAAGTATGCTGAAATGTATCAATTAAATTCTTGTTTTATACGCAATTTTTGACGAGGAAAAGAATATAACAGACTCCATTATACTTTAGGACTAACCATTCTCAAGATATTTGTGATTTCTCGTATTTTTGTTACGCCCCTATCGGAAAAATGTCCAATTACCAAATAAAAACAAAAATTGAATTAAAAATGCAAATTTAGTGTTATTTGGTGCAATTAAACTCAATCCAATGAATTATTAAAGAAGTAAAGAAAATATGAATTTAAGTCTGTAGAGAAAGTCATGTGCTGTCCACATCAGATGTTTTATACTATATTACATAATGGGGAAAGTAAATATATATCTCATATATTTGAAAGAAAAATTTTACGGATATCCGCCTAAAATTCAATAAACCGAACACAAATTTTATCTGATGTAAGAGTAATTTTACCGTGTCATTCAAGTGTTTATAATCAGGACATTAAACACATTTAAAATACATATTATTTATGAATTAATAACTTAGGGATTTAACATTTTACGAGTTTGTTTCATACTAAATTTATCTTTCTGAAAATACTTCAACTATGAAATTTTTATACAGATTACGCACTATGTCTCCAAAATAACTGAAGTGGAATAAATTGTTGCTTAAAAGTGCAGTACAGTCTTACAAGTCTCAAAACTTTGTAAGCACCACAGCTGCTATAACCAGTTTTCTTGCAACACTGTCAATAAATTTATGAAGCGATCTTGTACATGAATCTCAGATATAAATATACAAATTGATTAATGGTTTGGCAAGTAATCTAAGCATTTAATGCATAAACTCCAAAATGAAAGTGCAAGAGTTTTATTTAATAAGTTTCTAAGTAGTTTCCCAACAATGCGAGGCAAATATGAAGGCAATGTATTGTGATGAGTTGAAAATTCCGAATATAAAATTTGGAAGGATTTACAGTTTTATAGCATTGTTAGTTACAAATCAACAATGATTTCTGTGCACTTGTTCAGTGAGTGAGACATCGTGTCAATCATATCGTGCCCTATACATGATATATCTTGAATAAACTGGGCAAAAATAAATATGCAAGGTTAATTAAAATGGCATATATCATAGACCTGCTGATTTTCAGAGAGGTTTAGCGAAGTAAATATTCTCATATTTTCATGTAACACTTTTCCGTGAAAAGTGAAAAACCATACAAAATAGTTAAAAGGTCTTGAACTCTTAAAAAGTGCTTTTTAATTTAAAGTGAATGACAATATTTATAAAACTATAATACGCGCCTTGAAATATTAACCCTCTTGCTTTTTTTACAATATATAGCATATGTAAAAGGAAATTATTGTAATAAGGTGAAACATTTGACTCTCAGATTTGGATGGATGTACATTTTTCAGCAGCTCTGACTGGGGTTGGTTGATTAGTTGGCTGGTTGGTTGATTATATTTTTGGCACAAGAGTCAAAGAGGATAGGTTACGTCAGACATATGGTATCAAACTATCAATATAAGTAAGTTAATAACAATAACAGGCGTACAATCTATAAAATCTGATGTGGGCAGCACCTGACTTTCCCAACAGACTCAAATTAATTTCCTCTTTATTTCTTCAAAAATTCATTAAATCGAGTTTAATTACACAAAATAACACCCAACATTATTTTATATTATATTGAATTTGCACTTTTACTTCAATTTTCGCCTTCATGGGATAACAGAACTTATTTTCAAAGGTGGCGTGGCAAATATGCGAAAAAAAAGGAAAATAAAATTTCTCGAGAACTGCTAGTCTCAGAGTAATGAGGTTGGTCTTATGTCATATTCGTTCACCGTCAAAAATTACGTATAAAACAAGCATTTAATTGATATATTTGAGAATACGTAATTTTTTATTTTAGATTTTGACAATTTTTGTGGGCCATTTCGCAAAAAGGCAGGTATTTTTTTTTTCTGAATAGTACCAAAATCTAATCAGCACCAGGTTAATCCACACGCGACTTATCTACAGAATTTTGTGAAATTTGGTCAATTAGTTTTTTAGACAGAGTGGATACAAACCTATTTTGAGGACCATTTCGCAAAAAAAAAAAAAAAAAAAAAAAAAAATCAGTTTCTTTTTTTTTTGCGAATTGTACCAAAATCTAATGAGCACCAGGGCATTCCCCAAGTGGTAAATTTATAAAATTTCATGAAATTCGGTCAATTACTTTTTTAGTTATAGTGGATACAAAATCTACTTTGACAGACACACAGACTCGAACACACCGACGTCTTGCTAAAAATAATGTTTTCGTGATCTAGGGGTCTCGAAACGTTTAGTCCGTCGAAAACTCGAGTATAAATTTTTGACATGATTCCAATACTTTCCCTATACATTACCATGTACTGCAGGGAAAGTAAAAGATTAAAATAAATGAATAAAATATGGCAATGGAAGATATAACAAAAAAGATGATAATAAAACATTTTTTATTTGTGCGACAAATGGCTTTCCTCATGCAATGCAATGAATTTACTACTTTTACAGTAAAAAAATAATGTATACGATCCAAGGTACTGTGTTTTTATCGTTAAATTGTACATTTGGCTATTTTCCGGACGACAACATGTAAAACTATTTCGAAACACCCAATTAATTTATATTTCGCACAACTATAAATAAATAATTATCAATAGTGATAGCATCCTCAATAAGCGATATAGTCCATATATTAAAATATTTCAATAATTAAATCATCAATTAGGCGTCATTTTCATTAACTTAGCATCATTTTCGCAATTTTGACGATATTTTTGTCAATATGGTGCAAAATATCGCAAAGTTGGCGATACTTTGCTAAATTATTCATTAAGTTTGCCAAATGCATCACCAAGTGTTACAGACAAACGGAGAGAAGAGCATTTCTTATAGAAGGAATGTCCGTCATATGACAGAAATCAGAATTTGAGAAACATTACTTCTCATATAGAGTTATTTTTATCAATTTGGCGACATTTTTGTCACTTTGGTAATATTTAAAATAGTTGCCAAGATGGAGACTTCCCGCTAAAGTTTTCGCCAAGCGTTACGGACGGAAGAAGAAATGGGTTATTCTTATATTCTACTCTTATGTTCTTTCCAAGATATCGAACTTTTATCAATTAGTCTTCATTTTTATTGATTTAACGTCATTTTTATCAATTTGGCAACAATTTTGTTAATTTGACAACATTTAAAAAAATCGCCAAGTTGGCAAGATTCTGCAAATTCGTCGCTAAGGGTTATGGACGGAGAAATAAGTTACTCTTATAGCAGGTAACTGACTATTGGCATCCAAACAGAAAAGTATTACCCGAAGTGTCTTTTCTCAGGAATGGAACGAGCTAGATCCACGAGAATAATATCACCAAATTCATCGCATGATATTACATATGAAAAGCGAACATATTTCACAGTAGTTAATATTTTTGTTTATTTTATGTGAATTTTTGATAAGTTTATTTGAAAATGTGCAATATCTGAAGAACTGTTTATGCTAGCGTTCTAAAGTTTATTATGTCCATCGTTTTCTAATGAAACCTTACATATAAAATTACTATTTAAGTAACTTTTTTAAAGGTTTTGATTTTTTGATGATTTTTTCAAAATTTCACTCGAAAATTCAGAGGGGTTCTGAACATTTGATTTCGTTTAAAAACAATGGGCTTCCAGTATTTGTGGATTGTAATTTTTGTACCAAATTGTGTTGGATTTCTATTCGTTCGTGAGATATCGTCTCCACAGACTCACTGATACACAAACGCAGACATCATCTCAAAAAAGTTTGTTATGTGTTCAAGGAAGCTTGAAACGTGTTCTCTATGGAAAGCTCGATTTTGAATTTTCGACCCCTTCACAATACTTTCCTTATACATTATGCTATGTATATAAAGAAAGTAACAAGATGATATTATGGATAAAAGTTTATTAAAGGTCAGATATGATAGGCAAAGCCAATACCCAATATAAAAGAAAAATGTCCGAGAGGAGTATTTTCTCCAATCAAGTCTGATCCATGACTGGAGATAAACTAATTTATAATATTGAGCGTTTGGCTGTGTGTGTATCTTTGCTCCGAATATCTCTCGGGGTTATTCAGCAACCTAAATCATTAAATGAATACTAGTACGACTAGAGTTAGTACTATAGAGGATGAATAAATGAATATTAATGAATAAGAGTTGTTTTTAATGATGTCTGTGTATATGTTTGTGTGTAGAGAGAGGATATTTTTGAACAAATTGAGAAAAATCGAATGAATCTTGCTATTAATATTCTAATGGATAACCGTCAGAATTCTATTGAATTTTACAGTGAGGATATAGAGGACGCGAGAGCTTAGAAACCGAAGGGGTATGGGGGATACCCCCCCGGTCTTTTTATCAGAGGGTATGGTCTTCTCTCCCCGTCCCCGCAAGTTTTCCGTAGATCTGCGAAGTTTTCAGCTTTTATGGTTTTCGGTTTTAATTACAAAAAAAAAAAAATTGAATGAAGTTAAACTCTGGATATCGAGTCAATAAATATGAAGAATACTTTATTATTCATTCTAATTATCTAATTTATAAAAGTAGACCAAATGTAGTTGTTACATACAGAGTTTAACAAACATTAGGAAGGGGAGACTGGAAACTGGTTGTCACCACCCTTAAATATGCCAGTTTCCAACTTTTTCCTCATTCCGAACTTTTTCTACAAATCTATGTGTATGTGAAGAAAGCTCTCAATTCGTTAAATTTTTTTTTTAAATTTAAAAATGTTACAAAAGTAATTATGTTGAATAATGTTTAGAAAATATCTGTTTTATCATTATTATATATATATATATATATATATATATATATATATATATGTGTGTGTGTGTGTATGCATGTGTGCATGTATGTATATATATGTATATATATAATACAGACACACACACACGCACTCACACACACACACACACACACATATATATATATTTATATATATACAATATATATATATATATATATATATATAAAGGAAGAAATATTTTATTGTAATAAAATTCTATTATAATAATAAATATATAGATAGTATTTGTTTGTTTAAAAGCGATTCATATGATTTATCGTTTCCATATTATACAATTTTACAAATATATGTGGTTTTTGAAATGGCAGGACATTTCCACAATAAGCAGTTTTTATCGAATTCGAAAACTCTTCTGACTGATACAAGTTAAATGTTTCAGTGACGCATTTTTATAGCCTATAAATTGGACAACTTTCATTTCTTTGAAGATTTTGCTTAAAAGTTTTGACAGTTATTTTAAGGATTCAGAATTAAAAGTTCCAAACTTTATTCGCCCCATAATGCACGAGCTGAATACAAAAATACAAATTTCTAGTATCTCACTTGATCTTACTCTACCTTTGATCATCCTGTTTCCCACATTATAACCTTTAATTCACAATTCGTGTATTTCTTATGTGATAAAAAATGACATACACAATTTTTTGTCAGTTAGAAACTGTAGTGCTCGAACGACATACTGAATCTATTATAATTTTGAATAATAGGCTATCTAATTATCTTAATAATAGTCTATATGTTCTGTTTTAATCTTACAAATTTCGATTTATTATGCACTTTATGCCGCAATTACTAGCTTTATCACGTCATCTAAATGCTTGAAAGGTTTACTAATGACACAATAAAAGGAATTTAAATTCAGATTTATCAGACGTCTGGTAAGGTGCATGTTAAAATTTTTTCTCTGTTGCATTTGCTGCTTCGTGTACTGGCTGCCTGCCGATGTCGTAATTCTAGTTGCATTATCAATAAAAATGTTTGACAGCATATTCTGTTTTATTAGTCTATATATATCACAGCTAGTCATGACATGTCAAATACTATTAGGCCATCAAATACCGATGACCATCGATGATGATTTTATGAGCACAGTTCTTGGGAGAACGAGGATCATAATTCAACATGTGATTGCTCTCTTCTGGTATTTGGAGATAAATCCTATTATCTGCTATCCATTCAAAGATTATACCTCTAATATTTCGAATTTACCAAAACAATGCAATACGATAATTTTAACTGTTCTTTTGTAGCGTTAACTTTTTAAAAATACAGTACAATAAGATAATCTTATCTGTTTAAAAATACAATAAAACAGATAGGAATAAAGGATGACCTTAATTTACTATATAATTATTATCTGAGAATTAACTTTGAGAAAGATGCTGTTCTTAGCATGACGTAACAGGTGTTTATGCAAAAAATACGGCATAGAAGTGGTGAGGTGATCAGAGATGAAAATATTTTATCAATCGAACGTATCCTGTTAGAGCGAGTCTAACAAAGCATCAGGTTTTTCTAAACATAGGACGTTTAACAGTGTGAACAATACAAAAAATATTATGCTAAAACATAACTCACAATCATTGTTTTACGAACTCTAAATTGAAACTGAGTTTTTCACATTTGAAAAGTGCCTCTTCCACTGGAATACACCAGCAAGAACATTTCTTTCCTCAAACGTTGTTGTTCTATTTTACTTAAAAAAAGTAAATATTTTTAGATCGTGCTGATAGCTTGCTGTATTCTCACATAATATTTGATTTTGTAATAAATTAATTATTTATTGACCTACTACGGTTTGTTTCCTTACAAAATGTATATTGTTCATTTAGTGAATTTATATATTTAAACAAATGCATAAATATTAAATAAAATTTGATAACACATACCATTGAATCCGGACTTTGATATTTGTCACAAGAAGAATAACCAATTTCTCTGTCTATCCGTCCGTAACGCTAGGCAAAAAATTTGGCAGGATATCGACAACTTGATGGCTATTCTTTAAATGTTGTCAAATTAACGAAAGTGTCACCAAATTGGTGAAAATAACTCTCAATCAATGAAAATGACGCCTAATTGACAAAAATTCAATACTTTGGAAAGCATATAAGAATAACCCATTTCTCTGTCTGTTCATTCGTAACACTTAGCGAAAATTTTGGCGATGAATTTGACTCAATATCGCCAACTTGGCGATTCCTTTTATGTTGCCAAATTGATAAAAATGACGCTAAATCAATGAAATTAATTGTGTTTTGTTAAGGGATAGTATTGTAGTTATGTTTCAGTATGGTCTTCCTGTCAGGCCACCACGACCCAACCCATACGGTTCACCCGATGATTTAGAGCACGACAAGGTGGAATCGGGAGAGGATCCCTCAACACCAAGACGATTATAACCAAAATAATTAACAGGAGAAGAAAGTAGGGGGAAATCCGTTACCAACATCAGATTAGGAGAAAACAACAAATATTTTGCAAAAGTCCCCAAGGAAGTAGGTGAGTATAACACAAGAATATTCAATACGTTCTGAAAATAACTACGAAAAGTAGTCACGAGAATTCAAGGAGCTTCTGAGATTATTTCAACCAGTTTAGTTATAAGCATTAAAACACATTTCTTTTAAAGCAGATAAAATTAATTTAGACAAGAATATATAACAATTCATTTAATATAAATAGTTTTGAATTTTTAAATTTTATAGTAATTTAGAACAGTGTTATATAATAATACACCAGAGTAGAACTTCAAAATACTGATCAATAAAATTCAGAGGGGAGACAATATCCCATTAACAAAATTGTAACAAAGGAGGTGTTTCTTAAGCAGAGCTCAGTCGAAATTTCTAAAGCAATATTAATACATTGTTGAATAGCCAATTTGGACTGCGGATTAACAAACACTCTAGAAAACCACAAAGCCCGGGTGTTCATACGAGGACTTCGTTAAATGGTATTTTAAGGTGTGAAGGCAATTAAAAAGATAGTGTTCAACGTCACCGACCTTTGTGTATTTACTATTAGGGGGATTTTTAATCTAGAACCTATGAAGCTAACTAATGAAAGGTTGTGGCCGGTGATGAATAAAATCATAAATCTGTCAGTAATTCGTAGTCTAGGATAAATCCTTGGAATGAAGAATCGATTTCTGAGACCCACCACTGAAGGGTTCCAGGATTCTTGCTACTCACTCAAAATAAAAGCTTTAAAAAGTTAGTGAGAGAAGAGTATGGATAAGAGATGTCCTGGGGTTCTCCAGAGGCAGGCAGGAGCTTTGCGCAACCTTCAACTGTTTCATTGTTCAAAAATCCCAACGTGAATTTTAATCCAAATTAGACCAATATTCAACCTAGCATTGACAATTTTCTGTTTAATACCATATTTTAGATTTATGTATTTTAGATTTATGTTCATCAGAGCAAGGGGCCAAGATAGAACAGAAGCTGTTCACATAATTTTTAATATCACTATTATTGCACATTTCCCAACCCACAGTAGCCCCAATAGCATAGAGCTCAGACAGGAAAACCGTGTTCCAAGGCGGTAATCGGCACAAATGTGACGAGCACAGGATGTTCCTCCGGAAAACGCACAAGGCAAAGGTAGCTTTGTCTTCAATTTTTGAGCAGTCAGTGTAGATATGATATTGAGTATTATCAACTGCATTTTGTAAAGCTAAAAAAAGGCAACTTTCACTAGGATGGGTAAAATAGTTCGGAAGGTTATTGTTGAAAAGATTCCTTGAAGTTAATCTAATGAGAGAAGGAAGAAAATGAACTTACTATAATTGGCTTAGAGAACGCAAGGGACAGTTGGAATACTGAGAAAGGAATGTAAGGTCAAACCAGGACTGGTGCGATATGCATAAAAAATTCGGAGATCTTTAGTGGGACCTCAGCTTAGTGAACGTCCAGCTGCGATACCAAAGTGGATACCGACTGTGATGCCGAGTGATACCAAATTTTCAGCATTCCCTTGTCAGCATTTCCCTGCCAGCATCCCAGTCGCCCTCAGAGACCCTGTCAAAACTAGAACTGAAATGAAGAACTTTTTCCACAAATCATTAATGTGTGGCTAACAGTTTAAATAGTAGTCTATAATAATACGTAACATCTGTTTTAATCTTGATGGAAGAGCCGAGTAACTTAAATAGGGATGCGTCTAAGGGTAGAATTCCTTTTGACTGTCAGTCTTATCGTTCCACTTGGCGACAAATTTGGCAACTTTTGGAAATATCGTCAAAATGATCAACATCTCGCCAAATTAACGAAAATATCGCCAAATTAACTAAAAAATGGTGCCAAATTGATAACATGACATCAAATTAATGAATATATCTCCAAATTAACGAAAAAGTTGCCACATTATTGAAAATGACACCTAATTGATGAGCATTCAATATTTTGACAAATGAGGTTCAATTTACTTAAAAATCCATGTTGCTTTGTGAGAACAATTAACTTAAAATACTTGATCCAACTTCAAGTGAGTTCCACTATTCGTGAGACAGAAGCGTTTTGTTGAGGATCGTATAGGGATTACATTTTGTACCTGATATATTATGTATGTTTCGATAGAGAGTCATATAGGAAATGCTAATCATATAAATTCTCTGATATAATCTAATAGAAAATACTAATAATATAAGTCTGATAATTCTATTTGCGATGTGGGGATGAGTGCCGCTGACACAGGAAGCCCGAAAGTAGGCGTCTTGATCTTTGTAATAATATAAATTGGGAGAGGTACATGACTTTCATGTGTTCATAGATAGTAAGAGCGCAAATGCTGCCGGCGATCGGATTTACTGTAATCTTTAGCAAAGTTTGAAATACCTTATAGTATAACATATTTTGTCTAAAATTACCGCACCACATGCCACCAATCCTCTCTTTATTTAAAAAAATCACATAGAAAAGTAAAATTGAAGAAAAGGGAGTTCGCAACAATATTTATTCATTTAATCGCATGCACAAGATTTATAGCACAAACAATATCCATTCTATATTTACAAAAGTTTAAAAAAATAAAATATTGAAATTTATACTCATTTAGGTAATAAGACAACGTACATACAGTTGAAACAATGCCTCAGTTGTACAGTTGAGTGAATCTTAAATTTATCTCTAAAATAAGAATCGTATACACAAGATTTTTTTACAAGAGTTTTACGTTTGTTTCAAGAAATAACGCAAAAAATGACTTTTATATAGTTCCTCCAATCCCCTAGGGAGTGATCATGCTGATTAACTTCAACAATAACAATAAACTTTCCGAACGAAAATGGTTGGAGAAAATTGAATACTAGATGAAAACGAGATTTAATCTTAAAAGATTTTGTGTTTAGTCTTATGGGGAAAGTTTAGGTGTTTGCTCTGAAAAAACATAGTTACAAATTGGTTTCTTATTCGTGTTATATCGGATAGAGTTAGTTGTATTTAGGAAATTTTAAAATCTCAGGCATACAATATTTTACACTGTATATTATAACGTTACAAAACTGTTTATTTTTCTTTCTGTTATATTTATGAAATCTATAAAAAAAGCTAAAAAAATTCATTTAATATTATATTTTGTCTGTTGTCGTATTTCATGATGTATATTATTCTCTGGGCGATTTGTGGAATATAGAAACAGCAGAATAAATGTAAAATAAGCATTGTAGTGTCATCCGGGGTAATTTTCGGTCAGAAATCAACAACATCCAATTATTATAACAACTATCAAAACTAATATTTCAAGTTTTGGCAGGGAGTAAGCACCTTTTGATGTCCATATAATAAAATATTTACTTCAATATAAATGCACTTGCTATTTGAATAATTTTAATTTTTAGTGTACAGAAATTGCTCCAGGATTTGGGCTATTACTGATCACTTCCGGGGTTATTATCAGTTAACATCCTTTTTGATGCAAATAGATTAAATATTGATTTATGGCAAAGAGTTAAAAGCAATCAGTCTAAATTAAGAAAGGTTTCTTCCTCTTATAATTGGCGAAATATTGCATACGGACTATATATTAGGTATAAATGCAAATTTATTTGATATGCAAAAGATTTAATCTTACACTCTACAAAAAACTAACTACACAAAGAATTTTTTGTAATATTTATAAACAATATTTATTGCTTAATCATCCACCGTGAATAGATCAACACCTTGCAAATCTACTGGACTCATAAAAAAATACTGAATGTTTGTTTCCTATTCTATCTCGCTTAGGCCAACGGAAATTTCTAGCTCCTCTTTCAAGAAGTTTTACTCAAACTTTACTGCATTGTACTTTTGTGATCTTCCTAATACAAAACAGATATTTATTATAGTAGTATACAGCATAATAACTGTAAGCTAAAATAATAGGCTACATTTGTGAAAAGAAAAATCTGATGTGGGCAACACATGACTTTCCTTATATAATGCAATGAATTTACTACTTTTACAGTTAAAAAATCGTTATTATTATAGTAGATACTTATAGCCTTTCCAAGATATTGAATTTTCTTCAATTAGTCGTCATTTTCAGTGATTTAGCGTCATTTTTATCAATTTGGCGAGATTTTTGTTAATGTGGCAACAATTAAAAATGTCGACAAGTTGGCGACATTCGCCAAATTCGTCGTCAAAATCTCGCCAAGCATTATGGATGGAGAAATAAGTTATTCTTACAGCAGACAAATGACTATTGACTTTCAAATACAAACGTATTACTCAAAATATCTTTTTCCATGAATGGAACGAGCTAGATCCACGGGAATGATGTCACCTAATTTATCGCATGATATTACATATGAAAAGTGAACATGTTTCTCAATAGGAAATATTTTTTTTTATTTTATAAAACTTTTTGATAATTTTTTTGAAAAATGTGCAATATCTCAAGAACGGTTCATGTTAGCGTTCTAAAATGTATGTCAATCGTTTTCTAATGAAAAATTACATAAGAAATGTCTATTTGTGTAACTTTATTAGCGGTTTTGATTTTTTGACGATTTTTTCAAAATTTCACTCGAAAATTTAGGGGGGTTCTGAACATTCGATTGCGTATAAAAACAATAGGCTTCCAGTGTTTACAGATTGTGATTTTTGTACCAAATTTCGTTCGAATCGGTCCATTCGTTCGTCGGTTATCGTCTCCACTGACACACACACACACGCACACGCACACGCACACACACACACATACACACACACACACACACAGACATCAATGTTCAGAACAAAAATGTTTGATTCGTGATCAGGGATGCTTGAAACGTGCTCTCGCGTCGAAAACTCGAATTCGAATTTTCGACCCCGTCACAATACTTTCCTTATACATTATGTATATAAGGAAAGTAAAAAGGAATGATTCACGCAATTAAGCCATTGTGAACATCTAAGCAAAAAAAACTGATGTGAACACCACATGATTTTCCTTTTATAATGCAATGCATTTACTACTTTTATAGTAAAAAAAATAGATTATTTTTATAGTAGTTATTTATATTCTTTCCAAGATATTGAATTTTCGTCAATGAGTCGTCACTTTCCATGTCGTCATCATCAATGAGTCGTCATTGATTTAGCGTCATTTTTATTCATTTGGCGAGTTTTTTTTATTAATTTAGCAAGATTTAAAAATGTCGTGAAGTTGGCGACATTCCACCAAATTCGTCGCCGAAATCTCGCCAAGCGTTATGGACGAAGAAATAAGTTATTTTTATAGCAGATAAATGACTATTGGCGTTCAATACAAAAGTATTACTCAAAGTATCTTTTTTCATGAATGAAACGAGCTAGATACATGAGAATGATGTCACCCAATTTATCGCATGGTATTACATATGAAAAGTGAACATGTTTCTCATTAGGAAATATTTTTTTTTTTATTTTATATGACTTTTTGATAATTTTTTTGAAAAATGTGTAATATCTCGAGAACGGTTCATGTTAGCGTTATAAATTTATGTCAATCATTTTCTAATGAAAAATTGCATAAGAGATGTCTATTTGCGTAACTTTATTAGCGGTTTTGATTTTTTGACGATTTTTTCAAAATTTCACTCGAAAATTTAGGAAGGTTCTGAACATTCGATTGCGTATAAAAACAATAGACTTCCAGTGTTTACAGATTCTGATTTTTGTACCAAATTTCGTTCGAATCAGTCCATTCGTTCGTCAGTTATCGTCTCCACAGACTCAATGACACACACACACAGACATCACTTCAAAAATGTTTGATTCATGATCAGGGATGCTTGAAACGTGCTCTTCCATCGGGAACTCGAATTCGAATTTTCGACCTCGTCACAATACTTTCCTTATACATTATGTATATAAGGAAAGTAAAAATAGGTTTATAGTTAAGAAAGACACTTTGGAGTTATGATTAGAAAAGTCGTATGACTATAGCTTTTAGGTTGCAAGGTTATAATAGATGAAATGCCAAGCATAAATACTGCAAAACAGCACTGACTAGGAATTACCCCCAGTGACCAAGAATTACCCCACACATATGGGGCATGTAGTTTGGTATACTCCTGTAAGTTGTTTCAATGTAGTAGAAGAAAGTCTTATACTCATTTTAGTAGCTGTGGTAGTTCATAGTTGAAAGAATAAAATATTGAAAAATAATTAAAACTTTATAAGTGACGAGGATCTTTGCAAAATATGTAATAAAAATTAACGCCATTGTTGTTTTTCAGAAATTTAACTAGTTGGTTTGAAAAAAAAAATTATAATATATTCCAACTTAATAAATAATCAAATCATGCATTGCAAAGTAAAGGGTTCGAAGTGTCTTTATGATTTTTTACAGTTTAATGAAACGTTATTTTAATACAAAAATGGAATGCGACCAGGAATTACCCTTGAAACTCAATGACCGTGAATTATCCCGGGTGACACAAATTAAAATTGTCAACTTTTATACAGACATAACTGAAAACATATAAACTAGATATTAATTAAAAAAAATTGTAGATACAATATTAGAAATTTGATGTGGACAGCACAGGACTTTCTCTACAGATTCCTTAAATTCATAATCTAGCACTTTGAGCTTAATTGCTCAAATTCACATGGATACTTACTTGATATTACATCCAGTTTGCAGTTTTAATACGTTTGCTATTTTATTAACCAACTTAATGCATTTCCTAACGTCAGCATCTCTAGAAAATTCCCCGAAACTCGAAAACGGTTCTCGAAATATCTCGAAAACGGTTCGTCATACACTATTGAAATTGATCTTATTTGTTTCGTCGTTAAAAATTTAGTACAAAATAAGAACTTAATAAGTTTTTTTCATACTTCTTTTCATATTTTGACGGTTTTGCGGACTATTTTGCATAAAAATGAACCTGGTTTTATTTTTTTGAATCGTACTGAAATTTCATCAGCACCAGGTGAGTACCAAGTCGAATTGTACCAAAATTTCTACAGAAGAGTTGTAGTAAGTTCTCCGAAATTCGTGGTTAAAAATCCACTAAAACAGGCCCAACGAATCACGTCTGCTGAGCCAGATCATCGTCGGATTACTAAGCAGTTGGTAGATTCTTCTGATAAACATTTAAAAGAAACAAACAATAATCTTAATTTTAACAATACGAGAATCAGCGAAATCTGACAAAATTAATGTTGTGCTGCATATTGTATAAAAATATTAATGTCATGCCATAATGACTGTCAACGTTAATTATACTTAAAACAATGATAAAATATATAAACATATTTGTTGCATTTATTCATGGAGTTACATTACATTTTAAATATTAATGTTCAGCAATGCCGTAAATGACTGTTTTAAATACTGGTATTGGTTTGAAACAACATACAGGATGTTTGAAACAATAAATTATAAGTAATACAAATTTAGGTTCGATTTTCAGAGGTTTGGAGAGATTCTTTATAGATAAAAATCTAATATTTTTTTAATTTTAGAGTATTTTGTCCACATGCCAAGAGTATAACCTGGTATTAAAAGATCTGATGTGGGCAACACATGACTTTCCTTATATAATGTAATGAAATTACTACTTTTCCAGTAAAAAAATAGTTTTTTCTTATAGTAGATACTAATATTCTTTCCAAGATATTGAATTTTCGACAATTGGTCGTCATTTTCATTGATTTAGCGTCCTTTTTATCCATTTGGCGAGATTTTTGTTAATTTGGCAACATTTCAAAAAGTCGCCAAGTTGGCGACATTCCGCCAAATTCGTCGCCAAAATTTTGCCAATCGTTATGGACGAAGAAATAAGTTATTCTTACAGCAGATAAATGACTATTGGCGTTCAAATACAAAAGTATTACTCAAAGTATCTTTTTTCATGAATGGAACGAGCTAGATCCGCGAGAATGATGTCACCCAATTTATCGCATGGTATTACATATGAAAAGTGAACATGTTTCTCAATGGGAAATATTTTTTTTTATTTTATATGACTTTTTGATAAGTTTTTTAAAAAATGTGCAATATCTCGATAACGGTTCATGTTAGCGTTCTAAAATTTATGTCAATCGTTTTCTAATGAAAAATTACATAAGAAATGTCTATTTGTGTAACTTTATTAGTCGTTTTGATTTTTTGACGATTTTTTTAAAAATTTTATTGGAAAATTTAGGGGTGTTCTGAACATTCGATTGCGTATAAAAACAATAAACTTCCAGTGTTTACGGATTATGATTTTTGTACCAAATTTGGTTCGAATCGGTCCATTCGTTCGTCAGTTATCGTCTCCACAGACTCACTGACACACACACACACACACATGCTTTCACACACACACACACACACACACACACACACAGACATTACTTCAAAATTGTTTGATTCGTGATCAGGGATGCTTGAAACGTGCTCTCCCGTCGAAAACTCGAATTCGAATTTTCGACCCCGTCACAATACTTTCCTTATACATTATGTATATAAGGAAAGTAAAAATGACCATGGCTTCATACGTTGAAAAATCGCTTTTTTATCGCGAGGTGTACATCTTCCATGCTCTGGTGTGTTTTAATGGTGCAGTTGCATTATCATAGAAGGTATTAAAACTTCCATATGGAAAATCTATAAATGACGATAATTAAAATGTTTAACACTTCTGTAATAATATGTATTGAAATAAATGTGCTCATAACTCATGCAACATCTTTAAAAAATTAAAAAAGAATAAGAAATTCATTTAATACATCAAGAAATTCCTTTAATTATTTCATATATTAATCTGGTTTCTGTGGAAAGCAAGTAGCAGTTAAGATAATATAGCTGTTGCATAGAAACATTTATTAAATGTTGTTTAATCATAAAATACTCCCAGCACTATAAAAGCTTCTACTTCTGAAGTAAAACCACTACCGGTATGAAATAAAAAAATTTCCACTGCTCCTTATAATTAAGGTAATCTGTTGTTAGATGTGTTCTTTTATTGCTGTGTAAAAGAAGTAAAATGCTGAATGAATAATGTAAATACAGCATAAACGAGATACTAAGTCATAAAGAGAAGCAAACTAAATAACTTACTTTCAGAGTTTTTTTTTTAACAAATAGTAATTTTGTTACTGTGAGGATAAATAAATTCTAGATATAGTGTGGAAATAAAATATTATTAAATGTATTAAACAGTAGTTATTAAGTTGGTGTATTAACAATTAAATTGACTATAATTAATCTCAAATTCTTTTTTAACAAGATGCGTTGTGATTTGAGAACATAAAGAAACAATAACGCACCTTTTAAAAGTCCGGATGTTAATATGCTGCAACCTAAAAATTGCTGAAGGACAAAGAATTAAATTTTTGGAGACTTAAATGAAGGGAATTATTATTTCATAAAAAATCTGATGTGGGCAACACATGACTTTCCTTATATATTGCAATGAATGTACTACTTTTACAGTTTAAAAAAATGTTATCCTTATAGTAGATGCTTATATTCTTTCCAAGATATTGAATTTCCTTCAATTAGTCGTCATTTTCATTGATTTAGCGTCATTTTTATCAATTTGGCGAGATTTTTGTTAATTTGGCAACAATTAAAAATGTCGCCAAATTGGTGACATTCCGCCAAATTCGTCTCCAAAATATCGCCAAGCGTTATGGACGGAGAAATAAGTTATTCTTACAGCAGATAAATAACTATTGGCGTTCAAATACAAAAGTATTACTCAAAGTATCTTTTCTCCTGAATGGAACGAGCTAGTTCCACGAGAATGATGCCACTAAATTTATTGCATGTTATTACATACGAAACGTGAACATGTTTCTCAATAGGAAATATTTTTTTTTTATTTTATATAACTTTTTGGTAATTTTTTTGAAAAATGTGCAATAGCTCAAGAACGGTTCATGTTAGCGTTCTAAAATTTATGTCAATCGTTTTCTAATGAAAAGTTACATAAGAATTGTCTGTTTTCATAACTTTATTGGCGGTTTTCATTTTTTGACGTTTTTTTCAAAATTTCACTCGAAAATTCAGGGGGGGGGGGGGTTCTGAACATTCGATTGCCTATAAAAACAATAGGCTTCCAGTGTTTACGGATTGTGATTTTGTACCAAATGTCGTTTGAATCGGTCCATTCGTTCGTCAGTTATCGTCTCCACAGACTCACTGACACACACACACACACACACACACACACATACATACTTACTTTCACACACACACATACACACACAGACATCACTTCGAAAATGTTTGATTCGTGATCAGACATGCTTGAAACGTGCTCTCCCGTCGAAAACTCGAATTCAAATTTTCGACCCCGTCACAATACTTTCCTTATACATTATGTATATAAGGAAAGTAATATTATTTATTTGTCCAAAGCATTTGAAATAATTGTAATTCATTAATTAAAAAAAATGTCCGTTAACAGGTAAAAGTTAAAGCGTCTGTTAACATTAAATTTGGGTTTGCCAGATGTGATGACTCGGGAATAAGGTTTATTTGCCTCTCCTCTATTATTGAATATTTAGATTGGACTAACTTGCTCATAGGATACAGTTGATGAAATCTCAGTATCAATTAGTCAATCATGTGATGGCTTAACGAGGAGTCGATGCATTAATTGCAGGAGATCTTGCTTTCTTTCACATAGGATTCCTCACAATCATATGGTGGCCATTTCCTAGTGTATGTCTAAGATCATCTTTCGTAGAATGTACAAAAAGGATACTAGATCGCCGAAATCTAAAGAGATCTAATCATCCATCATCTTTGGCATATAAAAGCATACCTCTTTTTTAGAGACACGAAGTCTGGCCAATTATTCAGGGAAAGTTGTTGGGAACAATTTTTCAAGTTTTATTGCCCCGAACGCTCCTCTAGCACATATTTGAAACATTTTTTTTTGGGGGGGGAGGGGTCAATGGGTCTTTCCTTCTGTTTTCCGTGTCCACATATAATTAAACGTTGTTTATTTGCCCTACATCATGATATAACTTAAGTGCGTGTTTCGTGTTACCGCAAATAAATATCTTTATTGAAATCACTGACGTAGAAAGTTAAAAAAATTCTAATTATGGAATTTTCTATCTAAAATATTCTTTAAAATTTTCTGCTTAGAGTGATGCTACTTTTATATGAGTTATTCCTTTTCATTATTTTTAACACGTGAGCGGTAAGTGCGTCTTTTATTTCCATCCTCTACTTTTGAAAATTAACATTTTCCAATATTTATGCTCCATATTTACAGCTTATAGTGTAGATATTTTGTTTCAATTTTTGTGCTAGTAATATGTAAATCAAAACTTTAACAAGTTAATCTAAAAAAAAAAAGTATTACAAGTTGAAAAATTATTTTCTTTTTATTACTTTTTTGACAATTCTTCGTAGAATATTTCTCAATTTCAAACAGTAAAATTTAAAATGCTTATGTAAAAGTGTGTGTCAAAGATAAAAAGTTATTGGGGGGGGGGGGAATAACAGAACAAAATTATCTCTTCTATTTCTGAGAAAAGTGAGCAAACATCAGTCAGCATAGAGTAAAAAATCTGATGTGGACAACATATGACTTTCCTTATATAATGCAATAAATTTACTACTTTTACAGTAAAAATAAAATAGGTTTCTCTTATAGTAGATACTTATATTATTTCCAAGGTATTGAATTTTCGATAATTAGTCGTCATTTTCATTGATTTAGCGTCATTTTTATCCATTTGGCGATATTTTCGATAATTTGGCAACATTTAAAAAAAATCGCCAAGTTGGCGACATTCCACCAAACAAGTCGCCAAAGTCTCGCCAAGCGTTATGGATGGAGAAATAAGTTATTCGTATAGCAGATAAATGACTATTGGCGTTCAAATACAAAAGTATTATTCATACAAAAGTACCTTTTCTCATGAATGGAACGACCTAGATCCACGAAAAAGATGTCACCAAATTTATCGCATGATATTACATATGAAAAGTGAGCATGTCTCTCAACAGCTAATTTATTTTTTTAATTTATGGGATTTTTTGATATATTTATTTTGAAAAATGTGCAATATCTCGAGAACGGTTAATGCTAGCGTTCTAAAGCTTATGCCAATCGTTTTCTAAAGAAAAATTACATAAGAAATGTCTATTTGCGTAACTTTATTAAAGGTTTTGATTTTTTAATGATTTTTTCAAAATTTTACTCGAGAATTTAGGGGGATTCTGAACATTCGATTGTGTTTTAAAGCAATAGGCTTACAGTATTCACGGATTGTGATTTTTGTACCAAATTTCATTCGAATCGGTCCATTTGTTCGTGAGATATCGTCTCCACAGACACACTGACACACACACACATCACACACACACAGACATCACTTCAAAATGTTCGATTCGTGATCAGGGATGCTTGAAACGTGCTCTCCCGTCGAAAACTCGAATTCGAATTTTCGCCCCAGTCACAATACTTTCCTTTTACATTATGTATATAAGGAAAGTAATAAGCGTCATTGCCCACTTAATATTGCATATATTGTATCATATTAATTTTATTTTATCAATAATTACATTTAAATAAGTATTTTGTCAATATTTACTGAGATTATCAATTATTTATTTAGATTTGAATTTAAATATTATAGTATTATTTCACAGTATAGGCATTAAGAGTTCGAAAATTATAAATGTAAACCTTTTATAGCAATTTACTACACATATTATATACGAGTTGAGTTATTTCAGCGATATTTTTATCAGTTTTTGCATCAGAGAGACAGGAGTAGACACATTTCTTTCTTTGGTTTTTGCTGCTATTCTTTATTTGAAACAAGCTTTGACACATAGTCGTTCGTACCATTGACAGAGGTTAAGAAGTCACTAATTCTATAGGTTTTAGGTTAATTAATTGTCACTGTTACCAATTCTAAATAAGAACAAAAGTAATTTTCAATCGATATCTGTACATTGTTTAAGTGCTATTTGTGGATTGTTACATTTCTTTAACATTGCAAATGTTTTATCTTAATGTTATTTTATTAATAATTATTATTTTTGTTTATTACTTTTTTTAAATGAACTCCATTTTGCTTTATAATAATTTCATGTATACGAATATACTAATGTTTTTAACACTTTACAACATAGTTGAAAAGTGTTTATGACTTTAGCTATTCTGTCAATTAGTCTGCCTGTCTGTCCGTTTGCACAATAACTGCCGTAAAAATGACTTTATCAAAATGAAATTTTAGTACGTTGTTGAGACTGTCTGTGGAACATATGGGAATATAAATGAATAATGTCACTCAATTAGTTTTGGATTGAATCCGGGTTGAAAAAATGAAATGCTTCGAACCCTATGGAACCTTAATTTTTCAAACATTTTTTAAGCGAAGTCAAAATTCACAAATTGCTTCGAACATTTTAGGAAATATTCAAATTATCCCATAAATATATATAAAAATATTTCAGCAAAACATGTTCCGTAGTTTTTTAAATAAAAATAAAAATAATAATAACACCCATATAATATAAAGAGATTATTTGACCCACTTTAAAATAAAATATGGCATCCATCTTTTTTCCCATTTTAAAAATCGTGATTTTTAAAGTTCTTTTACATTTATATTTAGTGTTGCATCCGTCCTAAAACCGCTTTAGTTTTGCATATTTTCTGTTCATTTATATTCTGTACTAATGCAATTACAATATTTTTGAGTTTCAATGATCATCGAACTTTGATAAAACTACAATAAAGCTTAATTTTAGTGGATGCAGATTGTAAACAAGTGACTGTAAGGTAAGTTGTATAAGAATTGCTGATTTCTTTTTCAAGCAAAATTATTTAACTCTGGAATAAAAGTATATGAATGAAATATTGACGGCTTTTACGTGGAGAGCCAGATGATTTATATTTCGATGACGTCATTTGAATGAAGTTTATTTTTTACGATTAAGTTTTAAGTTTTCAAGTAAAATAAATTATTGTAGTTCTATGATAATTAAAAAAAATATCACCTCTGAATGTATCGCATTTTAGAGATGTTTAAATAAAATTGCATATCAGTTGTAAAGTATTTCATAATCAATGCTTTATGCATGATTGATGTTTCTTGTTTATTATGTTTACAAAATACAAAAACATCACAAACACAAAATTGCATCTTTTAGAACCGGCACATGTGTTTTCCGATAAATATATAAATTGAGGTTATTATTTTCTTTTTTTAATATAGTATATGCATTCACTTGATTTTATTGTACTAAATGAAATATAAAATAGTTACTTTTTTAAACTATTTTGAATTTATAGTTTTCAATTATATATTTTTTCAGTAGAGTCTCTAAAAGTTCGTACCAGGGACATAGGTTAAGAAGTCACTAATTCTATAGCTTTTAGGTTAATTAATTGTCACTGCTCAATTCTAAACAGAAACAAAATAAATTTTCAATCGATGCATATACATTGTTTATGTGAATATGAAATGGTTAATTTTTTAAAACTATTTTGAATTTATAGTTTTCAATTAAATATTTCAGTTAAAGTATTTTGAAGTTACTTTAACAAACTGAAATTATAGGACAACTTTCCCAAATTTAAAATTATACGGGAACGGTGTTCATATAAGAAGGATTTATTTATTTTGTTACCAAACAAGAAGTTTAGAATGGGGAATTTAATTACTATATTTAAGCAATTTTACTCTTTTAATTCAGTGTTTTCGAATTTTGTGACAAATTTAGAAAAAGGATCAGTTCTGTATTTTCGATTTGATCAACATCTAATAAGCTCCAGAATTACGCATGGATTTCTTGACTGCCATATACAAAAATGGTATGAATTGTTTTAAAGATTGAGTCGATATTAACATCATACAAATATGCAAATGAATAAATATGCAAATATACACACACACGCACACAGGCGTCACGTTAAGTATACTGAACCTGAACTCATCTAAAAAAAATCTGATGTGGGCAGCACATGACTTTCCTTATATAATGCAATGAATTTACTACTTTTAAAGCAAAAAAAAAAATAGCTTATTCTTATAGTAAATACTTATATTCTTTTCAAGATATTGAATTTTTTTCAATTAGTCATTATTTTCATTGATTTAGCGTCATTTTTAACAATTTGGCCAGATTTTGGTTAATATGGCAACATTTAAAAAAGTCGCCAAGTTGGCGACATCCCGCCAAATCCGTCGCAAAAATCTCGCCAAGCGTTATGGAAGGAGAAATAGGTTATTCTTATAGCAGATAATAGACTATTGGCATTCAAATACAAAAGTATTACTCAAAGTATTTTTTCTCATGAATGGAACGAGCTAGATCCACGAAAATGATGTCACCAATTTTATCGAATGATATTACATATGAAAAGTGAACGTGTTTCTCAACAGTTAATATATTTTTTTTATTTATGGGATTTTTTGATAAATTTATTTGAAAAATGTGCAGTGCTTCGAGAACGGTTCATGCTAGCTTTCTAAAGTTTATGTCAATCGTTTTCTAAGGAAAAATGACATAAGAAATGTCTATTTGCGTAACTATATTAAAGGTTTTGATTTTTTGATGATCTTTTGAAAATTTCACTCAAAAATTTAGGGGGGGGGGGGTTCTGAGCATTCAATTGCGTTTAAAAACAATAGGCTTCCAGTATACACGGATTGTGATTTTTCTACCAAATTTGATTCTAATCGCGCTCCATTCGTTCGTGAGATATCGTCTCCATAGACACAGACACACACACACACAAACATCACCTCAAAAATGTTTGATTCGTGATCAGGGATGCTTGAAACGTGCTCTTACGTCGACAACTTGAATTCGAATTTTCGACCCCGTCACAATACTTTCCATATGCATTATGTAAATCAGGGAAAGTAATAGTGAATTTATCTAAAAATAATCAATTCATCTGAAATTAGTTTAAGTTCATTTTTCTAAAAGAAGTCTAAAAATATGAATTCACATAAAAATAGAATCCACCTAAAAGAAGTGAGCTCATAAAGTTCAAAAATTCATTAAAGTTCCAAATCGAAATTTAAACCGCAATCCAATGCTTCCCTATATACCGGGTGATTCAAAAGTTCGGAGCAAAAGTAAAACGCTATAAAAAAATATATATGGGTCGGAGAGACAGATTAATATTCACAGTGATGGAGATTTTGTGTGGCATGAAAAAAAATTAGTTCAAACTTTCGACACTCAGGGGGCTGCGGTAGATAAAGCCATGGAGATGACTTATGCATGGATGTGATTGCACACATGACTGGCCTGCGAGATCCCCAGATTTCACATCCGGTGGTTTCTCCTTGTGGAGATACCTAAAATCACGGGTCTATAGAGGTAAGCCCCAGTCCTTAGCATCACTGAAAGGCGCCTTACGGCAGGAGGTAGCAGCCATTCCCGTTAATACGCTGTTTCATGCAGTATCAGCCGTAATACCGCGACTGCACTCAGTACAGAAATGTGGTGGTGGACACACACACACACACACATATATATATATATATATATATATATATATTGAGAACTTGCAGCTGTAAATCATGCTGAAGTAAAATATCTCATTTCACAATTTTCATTTCACATTTTTTCTTTGCAGCAGAGCTCCTAGTGTCGAGATTTTGAACTATTTTTTTTTCATGCCATACAAAATCTCCCACCACGGTGAATATTAATCTGCAAACTGCATGTCTCTCCGACCCATAGATATTTTTACTTTCCTTATGTACATAATATATAAGGAAAGTATTGTGAAGGGGTCGAAAATTCGAATTCGAGTTTTCGACGGTAGAGCACATTTCAAGCATCCCTGATCACGAATCAAACATTTTTGAAGGAATGTCTGTGTGTGTGTGTGAAAGTATGTATGTGTGTGTGTGTGTGTGTGTGTGAAAATATGTATGTGTGTGTGTGTGTGTGTGTTAGTGAGCCTGTGGAGTTGATAACTGACGAACGAATGGACCGATTCGAATGAAATTTGGTACAAAAATCACAATCCGTAAACACTGGAAGCTTATTGTTTTTGTACGCAATCGAATGTTCAGAACCCCCCACCCCCTAATATTTCGAGTGAAATTTTGAAAAAATCGTCATAAAATCAAAACCGCAAATAAAGTTACGCAAGTAGACATTTATTATGTAATGTTTCATTAGAAAACGATTGACATAAAATTTAGAACGTTAGCATGAACCGTTCTCGAGATATTGCACATTTTTCAAAAAAAATTATCAAAAAGTCATATAAAATTTAAAAAAAAAGTTTCCTATTGAGAAACATGTTCATTTTTCATATGTAATACCATGCGATAAATTTGGTGACATCATTCTCGTGGATATAGCTCGTTCCATTCATGAAAAAAGATACTTTGAGTAATATTTTTGTATTTGAACGCCAATAGTCATTTATCTGCTGTAAGAATAACTTATTTCTTCGTCCATAATGCTTGGCGAGATTTTGGCGACGAATTTGGTGGAATGTCGCCAACTTGGTGACTTTTTCAATGTTGCTAAATTAACGAAAAACTCGCCAGATGGATAAAAATGACGCTAAATCAATGAAAATGCCGACTCATTGACGAAAATTTAATATCTTGGAAAGAATATAAATATCTACTATAATTATAATCTATTTTTTTACTGTAAAAGTAGTAAATTCATTGCATTATATAAGGAAAGTTATGTGCTGCCCACATCAGATTTTTTAATAGTGTTTTACTTTTGTTCCGAACTTTTGAATCACCCGGTATATATAGTATATGCTCCTCGGTCGGTCAGTCTCACTCAGCTGTATGCATATGAAAAAAAAACATACTTATTAAAATAATTTGGAATATTTAGAAAGCCTTTTAACGTTTGAAATTTTGTTCTGCCTTATATCTTTAACATGGGGTCCCGAAGCGGAGCAAATTTGGACGAAATCCCTCGGTATTTCAATCAATCTTCAAATATCAAACGATCGTTTAGATTCAAACAATCTATCACTATTTTGATGACTTAACCATATGACACATTTCAAATTAAAATACGATCTTACCTTCCATGTCAATGAACTTGCATTTAATGGTAGTTTAATTGTCAAAAGGCTCTATTAAATAGATAAAAGGCTAGATTCATCTCTACGATTTTGAGAGTCGATTTCGATTTCGATTCGCGTCTACAATTTCGATTTCGATTCGCGTCTACGATTTCGATTTCGATTCGCGTCTACGATTTAGCTTAACAAGGGAGGAATTAGAACTTAGTTGATGAGTTAATTCCATTATAGAATGTCCATCTAATGTTTTATTGAATCCTACAATAGAGTGATTTCTATAGTATATTCAAAAGCACTTTATAAATCGCAGACTGTATTTAATAGAGGAAAGACCCAACGGTACAAAGCAATGTTATTTATACATTCTATACACAGTAAATAGATGAAAAATTTCCCTTGAGAACATGACACTGTTTATAGCTATATTTCGTTCTAATATGCATAAATTGACTTGAGATGTCGAAAATATATATTCATAATAGACTTCTCTTAAATTTATTTTGTCACTACAACGAATTACCAGACGTTTTCCGGCTCCTAAATAAATGCCAGCTATTTAAATAATACAGTCAGAGATAATGTTACGACATATCTTTTGGAATCGTGGGTGTTTGCTCAGGATACAGGAATAAGTCCAAATTTCAGGATAACTAACACTTTTATTCACAAGCATGGCGTAAACATGAACAATATGTAGTTAAACAGCACTTAAATGCTCCACTAATTTTACAAAATAACTGATACTATTCTCAAGACATTGGCAAAACCCACAGTTCAATGCACGTCGTATCTCGTCAATTGCTCTCCAACTGAGTGATGATTCCTTTTACAGACTCTCTATAGAAACTTATGGAAATCTCTCATAACTCATAGAATATTGGCTATTTCGCCCTCTTTTTCGAATCTTCGAAATGTTACCACATTAGCGATACATGGCTGGATACGGCAACCCTCCTCCGAACTTCATCTGAAAACCCTAAATATACGTCGTAGGAAGTTATTTTTATAGGAAGTAATTTAGTTATATGATTTGGATTCTTGCCACCCAGTTTTCTTTTGATACCCCAGTAGATTTTCCAGCTGTGTTTGCTGAGCCTTCTTGGATCTCGCTGGATTGCCAAATAAGGTTTAAAATTCCTAACTGTGTCATCAAGAAGGAAGACTCTTCCTTTGAAGCAATTGACCCTCAGTCTTCTGATTATAATGCTCATTTTAAGATTTTTACGGAGAAGGGTCTGTTGAGACTTTGATAAATCCATTGCTGAAGTAAGTTATTTTATCGAAGAATTAAATGAGGTTTTCCTTGTTCCAGAAGCCCCTTGTTCATATCTTGATTCAAGAGTTTTTGACAATTAATGTAGCTTTAATACGCCTATTTTTCTTGGAGAATCGCCCTATTAATTCGTTGTAGTGACAAAATAAATTTAAGAGAAGTCTATTATGAATATATATTTTAACTGTTTCTATGGCTATTCCTCAGTATCTTACCAGATAACTATAACTTTAGAATTAAATAAATTAAACATCTCCATGTTAAATTAAAGACAAAGATATTATATTGCAGTAAGTTCCTGCACATTGCGGTGTACACGTTAATGAAATCGCAGATAGTTCGATTAAATTGTCATCCCGAATGGGACCTGTCTCACTGCTGAATATTATCCTCTCTAGGTGTTTTGGCAAGATCAAAAGAGAAGTTCGTGTGTTTTAGTGTGATTCTTGGAATAAAACTGGAATTAATAGTCACCGTTTTTGCTTCCAAAGGGATCCAAATGATCTCAATTACTTTAGAAAAATCCCTAGAATGGTTGCCACTTTTGCTGCTAAGGCTAGGATAGGTCACATAGTCACCCAGGCCTACTTGAATAAATTTCACCTAAATGACTCCAATAAGTGCCTTGATTGCTCTGTGGAAGAGACCCTGGAACACATTTTGTTCTGCACTGGAGAGAACGTTTTTAGAACTGTTGTAACAAAGAATTCTGCTCCTCTGTCTATTTTATCTGTCTTGGCTAATGTCACCGTTTTTGCTTCCAAAGGGATCCAAATGATCTCAATTACTTTAGAAAAATCACTAGAATGGTTGCCACTTTTGCTGCTAAGGCTAGGATAGGTCACATAGTCACCCAGGCCTACTTGAATAAATTTCACCTAAATGACTCCAATAAGTGCCTTGATTGCTCTGTGGAAGAGACCCTGGAACACATTTTGTTCTGCACTGGAGAGAACGTTTTTAGAACTGTTGTAACAAAGAATTCTGCTCCTCTGTCTATTTTATCTGTCTTGGCTAATGTCACCGTTTTTGCTTCCAAAGGGATCCAAATGATCTCAATCACTTTAGAAAAATCCCTAGAATGGTTGCCACTTTTGCTGCTAATGCTAGGATAGGTCACATAGTCACCCAGGCCTACTTGAATAAATTTCACCTAAATGACTCCAATAAGTGCCTTGATTGCTCTGTGGAAGTGATCCTGGAACACATTTTGTTCTGCACTGGAGAGAACGTTTTTAGAACTGTTGTAACAAAGAATTATGCTCCTCTGTCTATTTTATCTGTCTTGGCTAATGTCACCGTTTTTGCTTCCAAAGGGATCCAAATGATCTCAATTACTTTAGAAAAATCCCTAGAATGGTTGCCACTTTTGCTGCTAAGGCTAGGATAGGTCACATAGTCACCCAGGCCTACTTGAATAAATTTCACCTAAATGACTCCAATAAGTGCCTTGATTGCTCTGTGGAAGAGACCCTGGAACACATTTTGTTCTGCACTGGAGAGAACGTTTTCAGAACTGTTGTAACAAAGAATTATGCTCCTCTGTCTATTTTATCTGTCTTGGCTAATGTACATTTTATGTGTATTGCTGTTTTAGTCTGCAGAATACATCGTGAAATCGGTCGCTAATGCGCAGGAATCACGTATCAAGTTGCATTACTACCCTGTTTTAATTCCCGATTAATGCAGGGTATGAATATAAATAAGATAAATAAACCAAAAGTAAGCAAAAGCTTCAAGAAGAAATGAAATCCTTGTACAAAACGCATTTTCACGAATAATTATGGGAAGGCGGACAGATGCTAAAAAAAAGGGCTTCAATGCCTAATCTCACGAATCCAAAGTATCACTAATGATAAAATAAAAGGGACGACAATACGAAACTTGCAGTAACAGGTGCAATCCCACTAAATAAAGATATTTGTTAGAAGAAAATTCCGCTAGATAAATGCTAGAGAAAAGAACACCCATGGGACTAATACTAAAACCGAAGGACAGAAAGGAAAACAAATGAGGAATACTAATGAAGAAGAATGGTGAACGACAGCAAATAAATAAATGTCACGAATTATATTCTAGTAGAAAAGAATATATGCAGAGTTCTTTCTAAGTCCTTACGCATCCCTTTAACTGTCGATTGAAAAGTTCTAGAGTAGCAAAAACAGAGTTTACTAACAAATAGAAAAGCGAATATGCGCCATCTATTGAGAAAGTTTGCAGCTGATCTAATTGCGAATTGAAGGAGTTGGTAATCCTATCTTGAAAACGAAGCAAAATAGGCTAACACTTTTCGATTAAGCTGTATATATGGTTTTATTTTTAGTTAATTTTTGTAGTTATGGTATAATAATATGCAGAAGACAATTCTATTGATTTTTTGGATATTACAATTAAATACCACAAACAGCTTGGTATTTATACTATATTGCATGATAAACGTAATTGTTACAAGATGATGATTAATCACTTATCGACTGGAGGTCGAATTTGACAGAGAATATATATATACACACACACACACACACATATATATATATATATATATATATATATATATATATATATGTCCCCGACTGCTTGAGCACTTGCATTATTTGGAACTTTGATTATTTGGAACTCGGAGAAACTGCCATCGGACTTGAGTATTGGCATTTTATACCCCATCCTTAAGAGGGGAGACCCAATGATTTGTTCCAATTATAGGGGTATTACCCTTCTGTGCACTTGTTATAAAATCCTCTCCACTATTCTGTGTCAAAGACTCAGGACGTTTGCTAATTCTGAGATTGGTAGCTATCAATGTGGATTTAGAGGAGGAAAATCCACTATTGATCAAACTTTCTGTTTGCGTCAGATTTTGGAAAAATCAATTGAATATGGTATTGACACTCACCATTTGTTTATTGACTTTAGAGCTGCATTTGACAGCGTGAGTAGGAAGTATTTAATGGATGCAATGTATGAATTTAATATTCCTGCTAAACTGATTAGACTTGTGATGTGTACATTGCATGACACCAAATGTAAAATCAAATTTTTGGGCGTCCTTTCCGAGAGCCTAAGTGTCAGTAATGGTGTACAACAGGGGGACTCTCTCTCGTGCATTCTCTTTAACATCGCACTGGAGAAGGCTGTACGAGATTCAAAAATTGATGTACGGGGAAACATCATACACAGGTCTGTGCAGCTCCTAGCCTACGCTGATGATATCGATATAGTAGCTAGGAGTGTTCAGCCTTGAGAGAAGCATTCTCCTCCTTAGAGGTAGCTGCAAGTCAAATGAGATTGATTGTAAATGTTTCTAAAACCAAATATATGCCAGTACAGAAAACACCTGGTGATACGGCCAACTTTCTGAAAATTGGCCTATATGAGTTTGAAACTGTTTCTGGTTTTAAATACCTGGGATCTTTTGTTAATGCAAAAAATGATATTATCCCTGAAGTTCAAAATCGTATTTCACTGGCCAACAAGGCATGTTTTGGACTTCGCCCTATTTTGAGGTCTTGTTTCCTCTCTAGAAAAACAAAGTTCTTTATCTATAAAACTATCATTAGGCCGGTCCTAATGTATGGTCCGGAAACATGGTCTTTAACAAAAAATGGAGGGGGTAGAGTTGCTGTTTCTGAGCGCAGGGTTCTCAGAGGCATCCTTAGTGTAGTAAAGGGGAATGGTCTATGGCGGAGGCGTTTTAACTCAGAGATTTATAGATATTTTAAGGAACCCGATATTATTAAATATTTTAAAATTAAGCGAATGAACTGGACCTCTCATTATGCTAGAATGGATGAAAGGGACCCGGTAAAGAAGATGTTTGTTGCAAGATCCTTTACTAGTAGAAAAAATGAAGACTAAAGCTGAGATGGCTTGACTCAGTTGATTCGGATTTTAGAGTGATTAGAGCAAGACACTGGCAGACGAGGTCTAGAAATAGACAGTCCTGGAGGAATCTTCAGCGGAAAACCATGGCTCATCCTGGGCTGTCGTGTCAAATATGATGATAATAATATATACATATACATACAGGGTGTCCCAAAAACATTGACCTCGGCTTTTATTCCTTAAATATTATTCTTAAACATATATAATAAATTACAAAGTTGCGTAGAAAAATATCCAGAATTTTATGAAATCGATTAAAATTTTCAAGGGAATTAAATTTTAAGAAATACAAAATTAAAATTTTTATACGGCCCCCTTACAAAAACATTTCCATTGAGTAAAATGTGCCCCATACACTAATAAGGTGATGTACAAAATTTAAGCATTTTATTATAAAAAGTCCCAGAGATATGAAAAGACAAAAATGCTGACTTGAACCACTTTTCGATGCATCGATATGGGTTCTCAGAGGAGAAATATCATGTCGGCAGATCGCATTTCAGGGACCATACACAAATTACGAAAGAAAATAATGATTTCATAAATAAATAATAATTTTGCTATTTATTGGTAAGTATCTACACTGTGTAAAAATAAAAACTTTACACAAAGATTACAAAGCTTGTTCAAAATGTTTTCCATCCATGCCAAAGATCCATTAAAGATAAGAGTCAGATATTATTTGCCTATGATGCATTTCTGCGTTGCGGCATTTGCACTCTTGTTGTAAACATTTACATTTTCATTTGTGATTAATCTCTTGCCAAATTTGTTTAAACATATCTCTGGGACTTTTTATGATAAAATGCTAAAATTTTGTACATCACCTTACTAGTTTATGGGGCACATTTTACTCATTGGAAATGCTTTGGTACGGGGGCCGTATAAAAATAAAAATTTTGTATTTCTTCAAATTCAATACCCTGAAAATTTTTATCGATTTCATAAAATTCTGTACCTTTTTTACGTAACTTTGTAATTTATTATATATGTCTGAAATCAATTTTTAAGGAATAAAAGCCGAGGTCAAAGTTTTTGGGACACCCTGTATATATATATATATATATATATATATATATATATATATATATATATATATATATATATATATATATATATATATATATATATATATATATATATATATATATATATATATATATATATATACACTCTAAGACAAAAAAATTGACGAACCAAGAAAGAATTTTCCAAATGAGACAAAATTTGGTACGTGTAATATGGATGTACAGAAAGAGAAATGATAAGAATTTCTGAACGAACAATTGAATGATTCATTGCACTGAAAGATGTACACAAAGTGATCACGTCAATATGGCGTTGGCCCACCTGGCGCTGGCCAACCCTTTTATAGTAAAACCATCCTCATACAATTTAATGCAAAATAAAGAAAAAATCTTCCTTTTACGACCAACATTCACCGAGTTATGAAGCATCAAACTTTATGACTTAAGTCGCTTTTTCAAACATAAAAATGTCCCGTTTCAGGCAACCAACCAATAGGGGCCGTATTGATCATTTCTCCTGGCAACCAACTAATCAGAGACCGTAATGACCATTTTTCAGCACAAAAAGTGCTCCAAATTTAAACAGCTATCAGTCAGTCAATTTTGGTCGTAAAGGGATGATTTTTTTTTATTTTGCATAAAATTGTATGAGGATGATTTTCCTAAATATAATTGGTAGGACCGGGGGACTGCATAAAATTTTATATTTCGTATTTCTTTCAGAAATGCATTTATTGATTTAAACTGTTTCTAAGATAATAGATTTTAAAATTTAAAACATTTCTGCAATTGGACGTGTATCTCTGTGACTAACGGTTGAGGAAATAGCCATGGGGCACCGATAGTACTGGACACCCTGCATATATATATATATATATATATATATATATATATATATATATATATATATATATATATACAAGTTCTCAATATTTCGCTAGCCCAGTTCCCAGAGTAAGTTTGCCAAATTGATCGCCAAATGCTAAAAATAGACGGCGAGAAGAACTTTTCTTATATATATATGACTACTGGCGAATTGTTGGTCGGTCGCAAAAATTCAAAACTATTACACAATGTATCTTCTCTCGTGAATAGAACGGATTAGATTCATAAACACGATGTTAAATTTGTGGAATAATATTGCATATGAGTGAACATATTTCGCGACAGTTATTATTTTTTAATTTTATGTAATTTTTTTGATAAATTTATTTGAATAAAACGTGCAATATCACGAGAACGGTTCATGCTAGCATTCTAAAATTTATGTCATTCGTTTTTCGATGAAAATTTACATAATAAGTGATCGTTTACGTGACATTATTAAATGTTTTGATATTTTAATGATTTTTTTATTTAATTCTAAAATTTGGGGATCTTTCGAACAAAACCTTTGAAAGAAAGCAAAGGGTGAGATCAAGCGTGAGATCAGACGTGAGATCAAGCTGGCCATTTCGCAATGAAACGCTTGACTCATTCTGTTTTCTTTATATTCGTAATACTATGACGTCAGCTCACTGAAATTTGCATAGCGCATCTGTCCTTCCCAGAAGAATCTGCATATTTACATGATTTCAGCGCCATTTTTTCTCTGGTGGCGAAAATCAGACTTTTATTTATTTAATTACTTTATTATTATTATTATTATTTTGGAAATCAAAGTTCCGTGGTTTAAAAAGTATTTGTATCATATGCGCTAACTTGAAAAATTATTGGGGGTGCCAAAATTTTGAAATCGAATGGCCCATCCATTTTTACACGGATTTAAGTCTAATTTAAATTTTATTCAGTCAGATTATTTGACGCAATAAAATCTCTGAAACTACCCATTTGTTTACCACAATAAGATGTCTAAATTGAAGCAAACTAAAGTTAAGTTCAGAAAAACATTTTTTCTCTCTAGATAATTATTTATTTCATTTATTTTGCTTTTTTAGGCACAGCATTATTATATACAATATACAGATACTGTGTCAATTTAAAACTCAATTATCTTTGTAAAAGTAACAAGAAATGTAAAATTTATTTTTTGGGTCTTTTTACCAATGTTAAAAATGTCAACAAATGTGTCTTTAAATCAACTCCGAGTTAAAATCGTGTATCCACACTACAATAAACAGACTGAGGGGTAAATCTCTATACACACTTCATAGTAAACGGGGAATGAATAATGAAAAATGTATGCATATATACGTACATTTTCCCCACTGAATACGCGCAAAAATATTAGGGGTTCGAGGAACCCACAGCAAAATTATTGGGAATACAAAAGTGCCACGAAGTCGGCGCATCTGATTTGCACCAAAACATATTTTTAAATAACAGGCTCTAAACACCTCCTCTTTAATTATACTCACCCTGCATATCATCGCATGCAAAAAACTAAGATTAGCACAATTCGATATTTTGAGAAAATGTTGAGTGTATATCTTCGCATTCTAACAAGCAAAAAAGAATTTGAGCAATTCGCCATTTAATTTTTGGTCATGTCTTAAAGATGACAACAAACGCATGCTATAGGTTCTCCGCGTATCGATGTTTCTTCCTTCTACTCTCATGCGACTGCGCATGCGCCTAAATCTAAGCGTCGAACAGACATGAAATACACAGGTGCTTGAGGACCCGAATAGATTGACCTCGACGTTATTTTTCTTTAATTTCGAATTACTTTAGTTATAGTATGTTTTAGTCTGATTTACAACAATTTGGGCCGATATTCAAAAAAATCGATTCCTTGCCGATCTAAAATATTATCAAAAAGTTTCCATCTTGACACCAACGGAAGATCGAAGAACGTTTTCTCTAACAGTGCTTGAACCGAATCCGTGGGAAAGAACTTTCATATTTATTTTAAATATATTGAAAGTTGCACTCTTTACGTGATCTGATATGGGTGTCCCAAAAACATTGACATCGGCTTTCATTCCTTAAATATTGATCTTAGACATATATAATAAATAACAAAGTTGCGTAAAAATAAGGTACAGAATTTTATGAAATCGATAAAAATTTAATCGGGATTCAATTTGGAGAAATAAAAAATTTAAATTTTTATACGGCCTCCGTACAAAAAAATTTCCAATGAGTAAAATGTGCCCCATACACTAATAAGGTGATGCACAAAATTTCAGCATTTTATCATAAAAAGTCCCAGAGATATGTTTAAACAAAGTTGGTGAGGAATTAATCACAAATTAAAATGTAAAACGTTTACAGCAAGAGTGCAAATGACGCAACGCAGAAATGCATCATAGGCAAATAATATCTGCCTCTCATCTTTAATGGATCTTTGGCATGGATGGAAAACATTTTGAACAAGCTTTGTAATCTTTGTGTAAAGTTATTATTTCTACACAGTGTAGATACTTTTGTACCAATAAGTAGCGAAATTATTATTTATTTATGTAATCATTGTTTTCTTTCGTAATTTGTGTATGACCCCTGAAACACGACCTGTCGACATGATTTTTCCCCTCTGAGAACCCATGTTGATGCATCGAAAATTGGTTTAAGTCAGCATTTTTGTCTTTTCATATCTCTGGGACTTTTTATGATAAAATGCTGAAATTTTATACATCACCTTATTAGTGTATGGGGCGCATTTTACTCATTGGAAATGTTTTTGAACGGGAATCGTATAAAAATTTGAATTTCGTATTTCTTAAAATTTAATTCCCTTGAAAATTTTAATCGATTTCATAAAATTCTATACATTTTTTACGCAACTTTGTAATTTATTATATATGTCTAAGATCGATATTTAAGAAATAAAAACCGAGGTGAATGTTTTCGGGACACCCTGTATAAACTCTTTTGAAAAAAAAAAAAAAAAACCGAAGCACCGTGAAGAAAGTGACTGTTTTTATTAAAATTAAATATGCTGCGTTCAGCTCATACACAGGTAATGAAATGATTACATAATCAAGGCCGCAGGACCCATCAATGTTTAGCAATTGCACATTGGCTTTTCAAATCAATGATTGGTGAAACCCCCCTTGGCGGCAATGCATGCTTATGTACGTGTAGGTAAAGAGAGTGATAAAGTTTCCTAATGCCATCCTGCGATACATTCTGCCAGGTCTTCCTCAATTGTTGCCCCAGATCTGTTACATTTCTGGGTGCCCGAATCTGGCGACCTAGCGTGTCCCATACATGCTCGATTGGCGAAAGGTCTGGTTCCTTGCTGTCCAAGGAACAGTATCAACAGCACGGAGACAGGAGGCCATCACACGTGGTGTGATATTGTAGGGAGTCATCTCGTGGGACAACCGAAATTCTCTAGTTGTATTGCAAGCCAATCTGTCGACTCGCGTTTACGTCGACGATATTCTGCAGCCGATTGTGCTGCCTATGTTGACAAGCCGCTGAGATACTATTTACCAACAACACAACGCTCGACCACATACTGCACGACTTTTAATGTCTTCCAGGATTTAATACTCACCCATGACTATCCAGTTCTCCAGGTTTGTGAGTAATAGAACACTTCGGGGGCATTCTGGTACGGCATTTGCAGTCTTCTCAGAATACCACTGAATTAGCTGATCAATTGCAACATTTGAGTCAGAATTTTCCACAAAGGAACACAAGCAACTTAATTGACTTTATACCGCATCGAATATTGGCTTGTATAACCGAGTTTCGCAGCTGTAGCTCAATTTCTTATGGGTTCATATATTTTTTGCTATAGAGTGTATCTAAAAGGGAAAATTGTATGTATGTCCGTGAGATATTTGTCCATTTCTAGTAGTAGTAGAAACTTGTAATTTGGTACATGGATGACTCGAGTGATGTAATTGATCAGAAAATTAAAAAAAATCGAAATTTCTCCATAGGGGGCTGGGAGAGTATTATTTCCCATATCTGAATCGTATTTGAATAAGTCTCCCTGTTGTATCGGATGACATATTTCAACAATAGAATGGAAAAATAACAAGTAAAAGTTAAAAATGAGTTCAATATTCAGTCTCACTATGGTTTTTCCACTTTGTCATACTATATAATAGTATAAAGTACTATTTTCACGAAAAATTTTGAATTCGAGATTTTGATGATATGTTTAATGATCTCCTGAACAAGTCTATTTTTGGAGTGATGTCCGTCTATCTGTCTGCATGTCTGTGGTTGATTTCTTGTATACACAACAGCTGCCACAAATGTTAATGGGTTTTCACGAAACTTTGTATTAGATTATCGAAATATCTAGAACTAGAGAGAATTTTCTCTTAATTCCAGCGAAAACTTATATAGTATTTTAACATGAAAGTTTAGGACAGAATTTGACATACATATGCATAAAAGGGGTTATTTGTGGCTCAATGTGTTGTGAAAATATCCATAATACAATTGTTGTATTCGTGACGTCATAATGTGTTGTGTTCGTGACGTGTTGTGTTCATGACGTAATGACGGGGAGGGGACAAGATATCCACCGGGTGGTACATTGTTAAGTGTGATATCAATCGAAAGATGTTTTCAAGCCCTTTGAGGTGAAAGATAACACGCCATAGTTGTAATCATTTGGACCATAATTACCGATTTTTTCAGAATTTTTCTTGTAAAATTTGGGGGGAAAAAAATAAAACACGAGCTACTTAAACTAGATTCTGGTATGAGAAAGTCGAGTTGAGCCATATTCCAGTGGTTTTTTTTACATATTTGACTTAATTAATTACTTTAATCTTTCATGGTGTAGGGAAATCAAATTGGCTCTCCGTGGGCCAATTTCGGCATTTCACTGATTTGATCATAATTCAGCTTTCTAATTATTCTTAGCTTGAGTTAGAGAAGGTCGCGTACCCAAATTGAATGCTCCGCGTGCGCTTATTTAGGACGCTGTACGCATATGCAGAGGTCGCATAGCAGTAGATGCCCCTTGCATGGGCCAGAGAAGTTTGTTGTACACCCACACAGCGCATAAATGGCGTATTACAACCGTACAATGAACGTAGGGAAGAAGTATGCGCTGTCACGTAACGGGCGATGGCATGTTTAGGCACATATTTAAGAGATATTGCGCCCGCGCACTTCTTTTCTAAGCTGGCGTATTGTTAAAGCGCTGTTTGGTTTTCGAGAATTCGCTGTATATTCCCGTATAATTTTAGAGGTTTGTCCAGACCCCCAAATCTTATTCCCTGGATACGTCGTTGAAAAGACAGAGCAAGAATGCACCAATTTTGCATTTATTAATTTAACAGCTAGCAAAGTTGATGGTTTTAATCAACCTTGTTAGCTGTTAAGCAAACAAACTATTTATTTTTGCCAATAAAATTGTTCATTCTCCCTCTCCACATTGTTTTCAGGTATGGTATGGGGTAAAAATAATGCACATTTATTGTGTATTTTACGAATCTTTGATGTTTGAGTTAATTTTGTTTCACATTTTGCATTTTCATACGCTATTTTAAGCAGGATTTAAACATTTCTTGCAATTCAACAACTGGTACGCAGGCCTTGAAACGTTTTAACAACAGCTATACATAAACTGTAGTGTTGAGTGCATGAAAAGCACCAGACCTGTCTCTAAATGCTGTTATTTACAGTAGAAGCACAATTGGATTGGGTCACTACAGTCTAGTGCAGCCAGGTATTGGCTATTGCATGCCGAAGACAGCTAAGAATCTCAACCAGTTAGTTCACAGACGCTGGAATTTGAAATTTGGGCATGATCTTAAAACCTTCGTCTAATTAGATCCTGGGAGTATGAATTAGGCCACTGCAGCCTGAGCTCAATATGTAGAGAACTTTGACTGCATGGTAAAACTCATAGGCGCTGACTTGAAAAATTATTGGGGGTGCAGGAAATTTTAAATCGAACGATTCATTTATTTAGAACAATAAGATGTCTGAAATGTTAAAACGAAACAAATTATAGTTAAGTACAGATTTTTTTTTCTCTACATAACCATTTCTTCCATTTATTTCGCTTTTGTAAATGCAGCATTATGCAATGTACAGATACTGTGAATTTCCAATTCAATTATCTTTATAAACGTAACAAAAAAAGTGTAAAATTTATTTTTAGGTATTTTTATCCATGTTAAAAATGAAAAATAAAAATTATCTTTAAATTATTTCTGAGTTAAAATCTTACATTCAAAATACAATGAACTGTAAGAGGAGTAAATTTCTATACACACTTTATACATAGTAGACAGGGAATGAATAATGAAAACGTAACAAAATTTATGCATATATGCATTCATTTTACCCAGTAAATACACACAAAAATATTAGGGGTTCACGGAAAGGAACCCACAATAAAATTATTAGGGATTAAAAAAGTGTTTCGAACCCACAAAGTCGGTGCCGCTGGAAGACTGAATTTGCCAGTTTCCATAGGTATGTGCAAAATTGTGGCACATAACAAGTAGCACAATTGTGCTATAGTTTCTGGAAAAATATATTTTTCTGTAGTTTGTGTTTATACCAGTGATGCAATTTATAGTAGATATGTTTAAAATATAGTTATGATTTAACATGCTACCATTTAAATTTTCTATATAAATTGTTTTTTTATTTTAGGTACTTACCAATCAAACATTACAGTGGTAAGAAAATTGAGAGCAATTTCAGCTGGATATAACATTTCACAGATTTCTCCAAATATGATTATTTATTTGTAATTAAAAAAAAAATGATGTATACCTTTTATAAATAAAATTAATGACATGTCTTGCATTTGGTTTTACTAATAAATTAATCATAATTCATTTTCCCCCTTTAAATAGATGAATTTAATTCCATTTTGTAAAATTATATTGATGATAGTTTTACAAAAATATTTAAAAAAAAAAGATCTTATAAATTATGCTATTCACTGAAAATTACAAAATTTTATATCTACAAAATAAAATTTTATTTTCTCCCCTTTCTGCTTATCAGTATTTAGATGTATAGTTTTTATTTTATTGGAATATTTTTCAATGTTATAGACAGTTTCTAGTATCTGAACTGACATTTGAATCTATTTAGCAAAAGGAAAAATCCAAAGTTATAAATCAAATGAGTATTTATCTTATTTTACTAATTTAGGTTTCACTATTTTATTGATTTCAAATTTAAAATATACAATTCAAATATCTAAATCAAATTTAACTTTAACACTAAACATTTTGCTGTATTAAGATGAATTTCTCATTTATTTTATAATTCAATATTTGGATTTATTTTTAAAAAATATTAAAGATTTTTTCTTCCTATCACTGAAAATGCTTGCCAAAAAAGCGATAAATCGTTAAACTTGGTAGTCTCCGGTTTTTCTCAGTATAGTTCAATAGTCAGTCTCCGCAGTGCTAGTGTCTAAGAGAAATCCAATGTTAAAAATATTGCAATGGGCTCTTATGGGAGTGAACCTTCTGAATATAGTATTCTGTGCATATTCAAGAGCTTATTTAATTGCTGCCTGGCAAGTTTATAAATTAACTTGACTCTAAAATTTTACCAAATATAGAAGTTTAATTTATATATCTCAAAGCAAGTTAGTAAAATAATTTCATATTTTGATGTGATGTCTATGGTTGGAGTATCCAGATGAAATAAGAGTGTAAACTAAAAGTGCTAGCTAGCTATGAAGTCAGTAAGTTACAGTGTTTTGAAAGTCTATTAACAAAATAAATGCGTCTGAAAAAACTGAATAAACTTGTTGAACTTTAATGGAGTTTCATTTTACAAAATGTTAGTCATGCAAAATCCTTTTGGTTCCATCGGATGGAACCACCGCTGATTTCTTGTTTAAATTGGTTTGTGATGAGGCATGGAATTCTTGGAAGACCTTAGGTGTGCAGAGGGTGAGAAAAGGTATTGGAGCACAGCCCTATAAAACTCCACATCAAAGCATACTTACTAGAGATCATCTCCTAATAATTTGCAATTAATTTACGACCCCCTAATAAATTCATGTCCCTTGAACAGCAGAAAATAAAAAAATTAATAGTAGATATTTTCTTAGATACTTAATTTTTATCAGTTTGGCAACACTTTTGTCAATTTAGTGATATTTTGTCAATTTGGCCTCATTTTTCAAAAGTCATCAAATACATCACTAAATAAGATGAACCAACAGACAGATTCTATCGAAACATCCATTAATAAAACACAACTTTTCCATCAATTAATAAAACACAACTTTTCCATCCATTAATAAAACACAACTTTTCCATCCATTAATAAAACACAACTTTTCCATCCATTAATAAAACACAACTTTTCCATCCATTAATAAAACACAAATAATTTATCACCCCCTAACAAAACCTATCAGCCCCACAAACAATGAAACACTGTATACATTGAATCAAAAATATTAAATTAATAATTACCTCAAAGAAACAGCGAATTAGTAAAGGCATTAAATTTAATTATTAGTGTACATTTCCTGAGTTATTGAATTTTAGTCAATTTGGTGATATTTTCCAAAAACTGCAAGATTTGCCACCAGATAGGACAGACAGACCCTAGTGAAACATAATTACTATATCATAACCTAATAAAACACAATCACTAACCATACACTAATAAAACACAATTCATTTACAACCCCCTGGACTCCCTATCAAAACATACCTGTACCACGAATAGTGAAATTCACTATATTTTGAATCAAGTATATTAAATTCATAATTTCCACAAAGCGACAGAGATTATAAAAAAAATGAACTTAACTTTCTACAATATTGAATTTTCACCAAAGTGGCATCATTTTTATTAATTTAGTGTCATTTTTATAAATTTAGCAACATTTTTATTATTTTGGTGACATTTTTATGAATTTATCAACATTTTCAAAAGTTGAAAAGAGTGACGGATAGGTAGACTTTACCAAAACATAATTAGAAACAATCCCCTAAAAAAAAAAAAACCAATTACTTTATGATTCAATGACCTCCCTAACACAAACATACTTGTATAATGAACAGTGAAACTCACTATATTTTTAATCATATCTATAAAATTAATAATTACCACAAAGCAACAGGGATTATGCATACAGGCTAATCTAAAATATCGAAAATAGCTTGTCTTTGCTGATTTGAATGTGGATAATTTTAAAGAACATTACGTATTTGTCTGTTAATTTAATACTAATGCTGCATATGTGTGCAGGAACTTATAAATACATTTTAATATCGAATAAAAACAAATGACTCAAGAATGAAATATATAAAAAAGACTTAAACTACGAATTTTTAGAATCAAATCTTTAATAGCAGAAAAATCAGCAGAAATTGTTTTTAAATACTACCATTTTTTTACTAAATTTTTTTATAAATTCCTATAAACAAGCAGCAATTACTAGAAAAATGACAAGCATTCTTTTAAAATTAACCACAATAAAATAGTCAATGACAAATTTTTTCTGACATCTTATGTTTTGAGTTTCATATTCATACTTTACCAACAGATTCAAATCCACTTGTGTTTAACAAAGACTTCCTTATTTTTTTTAACATTGAACTATTTTGTTCTCTAGTGAATGCAGGGATACAGTTATGCCTTGGACAGATCCTACCGAAACATAATTATAATACTGTCCTCTAACAAAACATAATTATTTTTAGTATGATCCCCTAACATAACAGACCAGTTCATGAACAGTGAAACACACTATATTTTAAATAAATTATATTAATTAATAAATTCCAAAGAGGCAGAGCTTATCAAAGAAATTGAAAGTTAAGCTATTGAATCAAAGTTGATAATTTTTAAAGTTGATAACTGTCAAAGGTATGAATAATTATACATCATTTTCATTATTTTAGCATCGTTTTAACAATTTGGCAACATTTAAAAAAAGTCGCCAAGTTGGCAATATTTAATCAAATTTGCCATCAAATATTTCGTCAGGCATCATGGATAGACAGAAGAAAGGACAACCAGAACCAGAATTATGTCCAATGTCCTTCAACAAAAATTCCTGAGGTAGTAATTATTCTGAGGTCAAATTGCGCATACATAATTTTTTGTTCCCTCTAAATGACAATGGAGCTTTCTGATTGCTTTTTTTTAACCTAAAAAGTTTAAAAAAACCCTTAAAATTTTGAGTTGCGAAATACTAATATTAAAAAAATATAAACATGCTTTACATCACTTGTTATAACAACTGCAACATCCCTACTTGCTATGGATATTTCAATAATTATTTTACATATACTACATCCCTATAACAAATTATCTGAGATATAGTAGCAGATAAAACTTTACAAATATACTTCATACATTTTAGGATCTCTATAAGTTCATTTACAACTTGTTTTAAAAGTTTTTTTTAATAAGCTCCACTTTTTTTTCAGAGTATAGGGAAATAATAAAGACAAAATTTAATAGTGCACTTTTTTGTTATTGATTTCCCCTATTCCTTGAAAATAAATACTGTTTTTCTAACATAGAATCAACATATCTTATAGGGTATATAATTTCCACTTTCCAATGGCAGGTAGATTTTTTTCTACTGGCGAGTACAAAAATTTGCATATTATATGGGGCCTTTTTTTCAATGTTTCATCCTGTTCTAAAAAATGCTACAAGGCTTAGGAAAATTAAAATCTACAATGGCTTGCCCACTCACCACTTTGAAACACCTTCTGATGCAGTTCATCACCTAGCACAGCATACTGCCACACAGAACAGTCTATTGTTAATGGTTTCACTGCATTATGAATCTTCACTGCATGTGCACTAAACGTAGTGACTATTATACGTAGTGATGTATAAACGTAGTGACTATTACTGCCAACATGGTAATCAGTCATGGCTGCGGCTGCAGGAAGTATGCATTGTGAATTATCTTAATCACCCATATATTGTGTATATTTATGTTAATTCTTTTATATGATAATTACATAATTGATGATAAATTTTAATAACATATTAATTTTAATTTTTATAATAATTTTAATTTTTTTCATAATAATTTTAATTTTTACATAATTGATGGCAATTGTCTTTGTTTATATTTTGAGAAGAAATTACAAAAATTTATGCAATGCTAAATTATATTTATATGGTACTAGCGAGTGAAAAAACTTTTGGTGAGTAAACTCTGAGCTGAAATTCTTTATCTTATGCTTTTTAATATTACAATCAAAACCAGCAATATCCCCAGAATTTAAAATAAATCTCATTTTTCTCAGCTTAATTGTTCCCAATTTTTAAATAGTTTTTTCATTTTATAGAATACTCAATGCACAATTATGCTTTCCATTTAGAAAACATTTTTAACAATTCTAATTTTAATTTGAAAAGATTTTTTAACCTTAGAAAATTACCACATTTTTAGATGTCCTTTTTGTTGTATTATTAATAATGCAATTTTTTCACACTTTTAAGTTGGTGAGTTATTTTACATAATTTAAGCATAATGGACTATTTACACTCTTATTAAATCTTTATAGCAATGATTTAAAATTTTGTTTGTTTTTTGTGTTGTAATAACTTATTTTATGATTTTTCTATCAATCAGAATTATCGTTATATTTGATTTTTCTTATCAGATATTATCGATAATTTAATACAGAAATGATAACTATCATATTAGTATCTTTGGGAGCAGATTTACAAGGTTTAGGAGTGGCTCATTAGGAAAATTTTATCATACTACATTGTTTACTACCCTGTATTCATTAATTTTTCAGCAACATAAAATATACATATTAAAAAACAAAACACAAATTGCATTTTCTAATACAGGGGTGGATTTACCTGCTGTAGGCATTCCTAAGCAGATAGCTTCTTGGGGGCCCAATTACATTACAATATTTTGCACCTTCATAATACATAATTTTTATTGACTCATGATCACACTGATGTTACATAATTTTACAAGAGCTTTAAAACTGTGGTAGTATTTTAATTCATTATTTAAATTTACATAAACCCATGTCGACATGTAATTTTGAACATTTTAGATTAGAATAAAAACAAAAATCAAACTACTTTGAAATTTTAATAACTTGACGCTAACATTTGAAGAATTTTTTTATTATTTTAAATGCACATAGACAATTAGAAATTTACAATACATTTGAAAATCATTTACTTTTAATAAAAAAAATAAGTTTATATGTAAATATGAAAAGTTTACTCTTTTAAATTTGAATGCTTATAAAATTTATTTTGAAATTACTTTGAAAAATATCTTGAATTATACTTTATACCAGCTATAGATGGAATATACATTTAAATCTATTTTAAAACATAATTACTCAATAAATATAAATATAGATAAAATAATTTTTAAAAGTTTACTTTAATGAGAAATATTTTAAACATCACAAATGAGCAAAGAACATATTCGGATATTTAATATAGATACGCATTTGAAAACCTTTAAAATCAAGTATAAAATGGTAATGAACTTAAATTTGTTTAAGACATGATATTTTAATGACGGCATTCTTGAATTTAAATACTTTTTATGTTTTCTTTTTCTTTGTTTCATTTCAGTCAATATCGCTTTTTAAACTAATTTTGTATCTTAAAATAGAGTGAATATTTTATAATAAATATTTATTTGCTTTTTTATACGGATGTGTGACAAATCCAAATATTTTTTAATGTTCATTCATATGTTTAAGCTTCTGATATCTGAAGTAATCCATATAAAAAAGATCAAATCAAAAATTTACAATAGATTTTGTCCACATCCTTCTCGGTTTGCTTTGTTTCTTCTTCTTAACCCTTTCGAGACGGTGGCATTCCGAAATTGCCGTGGCCCAAAGGACGGAGCGCTTCGTTTCCGAACTTTTCCCAAAAGATGGCTAATTTTTTTCGCTAAGCCTAACTCTCGAAAAAAATTCACTAAAAATCACCCGTTCAACGCAGCATTCTACTTTTATCAGGAAGAAAGGAAATACTTATTTTCTATTTGATGTATATTTTTCATACAAATTTTCTTTTAACAAAATATTAAAAATGTTAGTTTATATATGTTTTAGGTACAGATGGATAATTCTTTGGCATGCCCTTCCGATTTTTAAAAAAAATACCACATATATGCATATTCTTAGACAACAAATACTTTGCAAGTACAGGAGAGGTAAAAAATTTATCCAAATACAAAGTATATCCTTTTCCTAAAAGTTCACTTAGAAGTGTTTTCACAACACGTTCTCCATACCCACCATCAGAGCTTGATAATTCTGTGTCCTTTCCAGTATACACAAGGAAATTCCATATACAGCCTGATTTCGATTCTGACAATTTATATATTTTATTCCATATCTGGACTTTTTCAAGGGGATATATTGACAAAATCCCAGCCTTCCTTACCATGAGAACAAAGATTCATCAATGAACATATTTCTTCTAGGAGTGTATATAGATTTAAATTTTGAAACTAATGCATCTAACACGGGTTTCAATTTATTTAGTTTTTAGGCATTACTATCAAGAGTAAAATGAAGGTAACATAATATTCCTATAAATCGATCGCGACTCATAACTGAATTGAAGAAAGGAGTTCTGATATTTGGATTCTTAGAAAAATACATTTTGAGATTTGGTTTTCTGACAATGCTCGTCAAAATTACTAGTGCGAGAAACACACGAAATTCATTTCCTGTCACTGTAAATATATTTGAAAAAGGTGGAGTCTTCGATGTGGAAGGAGAGAGGAGATTTTTCTCCCATTTTTTCTTTGCAAACTCATTAGTTGCTTTTACGATAAATTCTACTAGTTCATCATCAAAAAATATACTAAAACAATCAAGTTCTTTATCTAAATTAGGCGGCATGATATTGTGATTTATTCTAGGCATGTTCAAAAATTCCAAAGAATTCAGATCTTTCAAATCACATGTCCAAACATGATTCGAAAAAACAGCAACTGAAGCTGGCGGCGTTGTAATAATAGTACGCTCAGAATCTAAAGAATCAATTGCATTTTCAGATTCATCATCAGAAATAACACTGTTCCATGAATCTTCACAATCTGCTTTGCTTTCATTACTGTCTGGTTCGTTTACCATACGTGTATATTCTTCCACAGAAAGGAAACATCTCAAACCAGCCATACTTTTATCCGAAATAGCCTAATCATTTCACTGTCGCACATTCCTTTAACCCCCCCTCCCCCCCCAAAAAAAATACTCTCTCATATATTCCTGTAATTCACTAACGAAATCATTAAAAGCTAAAATCAAAAGGAGACCCGGAACTCAATTATAAAATTGTTGATGCTGCGAGAATTGCTCTGTCTGTTTATATTATTAATCATGTTTCAACATTCCAAATGGAGAAATAATTTATTGGATTCTGCTTGTGCCAAGGTCAAGCATCTGCAAAATACATTTAAGTTGCTTCCACGGGCATTTAACGCCATCTAGTAGACAAATAAATTCAAAGGAAAACGTTTCACGTAGAAACACCGATACCTGCCACTCGGCATTTAGGATAAAGTTCTCTCCAGCAAGAGTGTGTGCCGTACGTCCTTGAATGCAAGCTCGCAGGTGGCACGCGGGCGTGCCAACCGTCGCGAAAGGCTTAAGCAAGAATAATCCTAGCATAATTATGCCAAGGCATATTTGATTTTTCCCTGCAGCTGATAGCAATTTAGTCATAATTACAAAGTAATAAGGGTTACAAAAGGAAGCACTAAGTAAAAGTCTTGTTTTACTGCCGAAGTCGAAGCGAGAATGCACTGCCTGTCGAAAAGTACATGCACAAATGTATAGTTGTCGCCAAAAGGCGATAAACATACCGCCGTAGTTTTGTCATTTAGCACAACTTCTTCAAACTGTCAATAAGTCTATCGCCAACTTTTTTGCCGAAAAATTGGGGGAAAAGTTGTCTGAAATAGTTGGTTGCTCCAAAAGTTCTTGAATGTGATACAGCCTTAAGAAAGTTAAAAAAAAGTACCCAAAGTGAATAATTACTTATTCTTCTTTGTAGACACCATTATCAGTTGAAAAATACCATTTATAAATAATTCATTTTACATTCAAATGTGGGCCATTAATATATATAACTGAAGTGTTATTCATTGTGATGGTTTTAATATATGTCTGCTCATAAGAAGCAGTACTTGAGAGTAAAATAGTCAAAAATTAAAATTTTAAAAGTTAAAGTTTAAAACCATTCCTCATTTTCACAGACTCTTAACAATGCTTCATTAAAATTTACCAAAGACAGTGAGCTTAAATTCTGCCTATTCCATTAAAATAACTTTCAGTCACTCCAGTCTTCTAGATAAATATAATTTCACAAAACTTCAATACAAAAACTTTTATAAATTTTTGCTTTGCATGGCCATTAAAGAATATGCCATTGAAAATTTATATTTTCAGAAATGTCATAGCATATGTTATACTGGGATATATCATCACTAATAATCCATATAATAGATTTTTTTACTCACCAGATGAAAAATCTACTTGCTGGTGGTGAGTGGAAATTTCATACCGTGAATATGTATTATGCAATCAGTGTACACCAGTGCAGCAGGAGTAATATGTCTATGAGTGTCGCTCAGGACAGAGCACCAGGCGCGAAGCGCCTTTAATCTCCAGTTTCAATATGTGGTTCATATCGTCAAACCGTGACATTAATTCAGTGACCCTAATTGGAGGTTCGAGGTTTTTTATTTACTACTTTTTATTATTTGTCCTAGCATCTAGTGTGGCAGTTTGTTGCACATTTAGAGTTTAAGCAGTTTGGGGGGTTGATGCAGATCTGAGGGTTACCTAGCATTTTGGCAGCTTTGAGTTTTGAACATTAGTCACGAGTTTTATTTGATATCAGAAGTTTGAGGTTGGATATTTAATTCCGATTATCAATGTTTAGAACATCGCGGGGTCTCTTACGCGATTTGGCTTTGCGATGATCATAGTCATGCAGATTGAATAACAGTTCATTTGGGACGGATGGCAAATTTTTGTAAAATTTAAGTGCTAGCTTTTTAATTTGGGCTCTAACAGTTTTTATTTTGAAGTCATTCCTAATTACCGAGTTTCTTAAGTACCTGGGAGCTTTTCTGATTATCCGTAGGATTTTGTTTTGGTTTGTCTCTAGGAGGTCTATTGTAGTTTTACAGGCATATCCCCATACGGGTGCTGCATACAGCATTCCCGGGCGGATGACCGATTTATAAATTAGCAGTTTGTTTTGATGACTGAGATTTCCATTTCCTATCATTGGGTATAAGGCTCCTGTAGTCAGGAGTAATATGCCTTATGCAAGCGCTTTTAACCCACTGTGCTGGCACAGGGCACTTTGGTCTTTTAAAAAGTGCCCACTTAGTGGGTGCATAAATCATTCAGTCTACTACTGGTACTACTGGCACAGCAAGTGTGATACACCCTAAATAAAAGTGTTTCACCTAAATTTGTGGGATACAAGGTGCTTTGCACAAACACAGCTTGTGTTAATACACACACACACTTAATGGTTCCCGGCCTCTCAAATAGTTGCTGTTAGCCCTCTGGGTCTGCAACACATACTTAATGGACATACCGGGTGATTCAAAAGTTCGGAGCAAAAGTAAAATGCTATAGAAAAATATCTATGGGTCGGAGAGACATGCAGTTTGCAGATTAATATTCAACATGGTGTGGGGATTTTGTGTGGCATGAAAATAAATTAGTTCAAACTCTCGACACTTGGGGCACTGCGGCAGATAAAGCCATGGAGATGACTTATGTATGGAGGTGCTTGCACACATGACTGGCCTGCGAGATCCCCAGATCTCACACCTGTGATTTTAGGTATCACCATGAGAAATCACAGGGTGTGAGATCTGGGGATCTCACAGGCCAGTAATGTGTGCAATCACCTCTATGGCTTTATCTGCCGCAGCACCCTCCCCTCTGAGTGTCGAGAGTTTGAACTAATTTTTTTTCATGCCACACAAAATCCCCCACCACGGTGAATAGTAATCTGTAAACCGCATATCTCTCCAACCCATAGATATTTTTTATTGCATTTTACTTTTGCTCTGAACTTTTGAATCACCCGGTATATTCTGCTATGTGGATATGCCCTAAATATGTGCCTAAATTAAAAGTACATATGTAAATATATGCCTAAATCAAAAGTACACATGTGAAAATATGCCTGAATCAAATCAGAACTATTAAATAAGTACAGAAGTTCAGAAGAGAACAAAATAAAGAGGGAAGAATAAATGGTTAGCAAGTTTATTTGAAATGGAGAACCAATAAGATATTTTCTTGTTTAAAATGTAATTTGTTAAAAAATTCACTTTCAAAATAATTTCCTAACATATTGTGCAGAAAATGAAAGCTCCAAGTTAATGAAAGTAGAAAAGAGTTGATATGATCTCCTCACTTTCATGAGACTTAAATTTAACAAGAAAGATCAATCATGCTTAAAGCATTGATTACGAAACACTTTCCAACTTCAATGCAATTTTATTTAAAAAAGTCGAAAATGCAATACATTCCTCGGTAATATTTTAAAACTTATCACGATACTACATTGATTTATTATATTTGAAAACTTAAACCTTCATTGAAAAAAATGAACTTCATTCAAAAGACGGCATTGAAATATAAATTGCGTGGTTTAAATATCTCTAAAATGCAATACATTCCACGGTAATATTTTTAAATCTATCATAATACTACGATAATTTATTATATTTGAAAACTTCATCGAAAACAACTGAAATTAATTCAAATGACGTCATAGAAAAAATAACACGCCTGGATCTCTCTATAAAAGCAGGATTTCATTCATAACTTTCTCCATTTCATTCATCACAATACTATAATAATTTATTTTATTTAAAAATTAAGACCATGGAGCTACAATTCATAAACTTTATGCTTAAAACTTCATCGAAAAATATCGTCCTTCTGTTTATAAAATCAATTAATATTTCATTCATATCAGCCATGCAGACTCCATGGACTGAATTATTTTGTGTTAAAGAAATACAGTAATTCTAATACAACTCATTCTACATATTTTGCTGTTTACATTTTACATAGGTGAAAAATAGGCTTAATTGTAGAAATAATCAAATTTGAATGAGAATTTAAACTCAAATATATTGTCATTGTGTTGTTTTAGTATGTAGATGCACAGAATTTAAGCAGAAATAAAGTAGTTTTAGGATGGATACAACACTCAATATGAATTAAAAAGAACTTTAAAAAATCACGAATTTGAAACAAGATGGATGCCATATCTCATTTTGAAGTGGGTCATGTGATCGTTTAATATCATGGTCACGTGATCGTTTCATATAAGATGTGTAATTATTATTTTAATTTTTATTTAAAAAACTACTGAATATATTTAGCTGAATTTTTTTTTATATATTTTATGGAACAATTTGACTATTACCTAAAATTTTCGAAGCAATTTGTGAATTTTAAATCCGCTTAAAAAATGTTAGAAAAATTAGGTCCCATAGGGCTCAATGTATTTCATTTTTTCAACCCGGGTTCAATCCAAAACTAATTGTGTGATATTATTCATTTATATTCCCATAGGTCCTACAGACCGTCTGAACAACATACTAAAATTTCATTTTGATTAAGTCATTTTTACGGCAGTTATCGTGCTAACGGACAGACAGACAGACAGACAGACAGACAGAATGAACAAAGTCATAAACACTTTTCAACTTTGTTGTAAAGTGTTAAAAAGGGATTTCACTTATGTATGAAACGATAAGGATTTCTATACCATTCTAAGGATTAAACAAGAAAGATCAATCATACATAAAGCATTTATTATAACACTTTCGAACTATAATGCAATTTTATTTAAACATCTCTAAAATGTGATACATTCAGCGATATTTTTTTAATTATCACAATATTACAATAATTTATTTATATTTGAAAACTTACAACTTCACACAAAAAAAAATGAAGTTTATTTAAACGACGTCATTCAAATATAAATGGCTAGGCTCTCTATAAGCTATGACTATTTCATTCATAAACTTTTATTCAATTCTTTTCATTCAGCGGTCATATTTTTAAAATTATCACAATTTATTACAATAATTTATTTTACTTAAAAACTTAAAATCATGGCTACGTAAGAGTACTCTCTAACTCCATGTTTAAAATTGCATTGAAAAAGGCAATACTATAAAATCATCTATTTCTCTATATAAAATCAATGAATGTTTCATTCATATCAGCTATATTCCAGACTCCAGAGCTAAATAATTTTGCATTAAAAAAATTAAGCAATTTTTATACAACTCATCTCATAGTTTGATATGTTTACATTCTGCATACATTAAAATTAGGTTTTGTTGTAGAAATAATCAAAGTTGATGATCATTTAAACTAAAAAATATTGTAATTGTGATGGTACAGTATACAGATGCACGAGCGTGGTAGCCTACTGGTTAGTGCGCGGAAATTGCACTCGGTAGACCCGGGTTCGATTCCCTCCGCTGCCAAAAAAAAAAAAAAAACTGCCGCCATGTTCGCACGGAGCGCCATCACGTTAAACATGTGGGTCCGTAAGTCCTCAAGGATATGGAACTAAACCGATAAACTGAGAGGTAGGCCAGGTTCGCACTGCTGTCTCTAAGTGTATAGATGCACAGAAATTAAGCAAAAATAAAGCAGTTTTAGGATGAATGCAACACTAAATATAAATTAAAAACTTTAAAAATCACAATTTTGACATTAGGGTAAAATATGCATGCTATATTTTATTTTGAATTTTGTCACGTGATCTCTTCATATAATATGGGTGCAATTATTATTTTCAGTTTTACTTAAATAACTACCAAACATATAATCTGCTGACTTTTTTTTTATATATATATATATTTTATGCGATAATTTGAATTTTTCCTAAAATTTTCGAAGTAATTTGTGAATTTTAAATTCACTTAAAAAATGTTTCAAAAGTTAGGACCCATAGGGTTCAATTTATTTCATTTCTTCAATCCCGGCTCAATCCAAAACTAATTGGGTGACATTATTCATTTATATTCCCATATGTTCCACAGACAGTCTCAACAACGTACTAAAATTTCATTTTGATAATGTAATTTTTATGAAAGTTATCATGCGAACGGACAGACAGCTGAAAGAACACAGTCATAAACTCTTTTCAACTAAGTTGTAAAATGTTAAAAAATAATAGAAGAGGAAGAAGGGGACTATTGACTTAAACAACATCCGCTGCATTAAATGACCTGTGACATTGAAGTTCTCAGATGCACATCAGATGGCATCTGAGATGACATGGTTCAGCAGATGCACATGATTTATCAAACATTTCTAGCGCTGGCTGCACTGCCGATCCAATAAGCTGGCAATGCTAAAACAGTATTTTATCATTTCTCTGCATTTTGTTCTGTTGAAAAACAAAAGAATGGTCCAAGAAAATCAATTTCATTAACTCTGTGGCATAAAAGGGGAAAAAAAAAAGTACCACATCTATCAGTTCTCAAATATTGGATTATTGTATATCAAGAAAATACAGATATACTGACGAAATCAGTAATTTGTATCAAAAATCGGAACATCCATATAAGCCACAGTGAATTGCACATGGAACAAACTTGCAATGGAAGATTTTCATCACTACAAAAGAGGTTTTGCAATCCCTTTTGATTGGTGCAATTTTTCTATTGCTCGTTATGCAAATTTGATTTGTACTTTGTGGTGTGACATTACTAACCGCTAACAGTGAACCCTGGTCACTGGTACACCTCACAAATATATTCGTAAGAAGTGTCCTATACTTGGTAAAAGCAAACATAGAACACTTCTACAAATATATGGTTTTCCACTTGCAACAGGAAAACCATGTTGATAAAAAAATTTCTATAATAAAATATCCTTTCCAGCACAGCTCACAAATGAATTGTTTCACTAATGAATAAGTAAATGTTCATTCGAATAAAGCTTTTGATTAAATGTTTTCTGACACGTCACACAAGTATATCATTTTTCAGCAATATGAGTACTAAGCATTTGGTACATTAAACCATTCCTTTTATTCACAAATGCGGCTTTTATCAGTATGAATACGGATATGTTTTCTTAAATTACGCAATTCGGTAAATCCCTTTTGGCACACCTCACAAGTATAGGGTTTCTCTCCAGTATGAGTAAGGAAATGTGTATTCAAATTACTTTTATAACGAAATCCTTTTTGACATATCTCACAAATATATGGCTTTTCACCAGTATGAGTACGGGAATGCATAATTAAATCCCTCTTTTGACTAAATTTTTTATGACACACTTCACAAATATGTCGCTTTTCTGGCTTTTCATTTTTAACAGTATGAGTAAGGAAATGCCTATTCAAATTACTCTTGCGATTAAATGCTTTCTTACACACCTCACAAATATGTGGCTTTTTATCAGTATGAGTACGAAAATGTGTACTTAAATCCCCCTTTCGGATAAATTTTTTCTGACAGACCTCACAAGTATGTGGTTTTTCACCAGTATGAGTAAGGAAATGCATATTTAAAGTACTCTTTCGAATAAATTTTTTTTCACACACTTCACAAATATATGGCTTTTCACCAGTATGAGTAATGAAATGTTTAATTAAATTACCCTTTAGTCTGAATCTTTTCTGACACACCTCACAAGTATGTGGTTTTTCACCAGTATGAGTAAGGAAATGGCTATTTAAATTACCCATTTGATTAAATACTTTCTGACATACCTCACAAGTATATGGTTTTCCACCAGTATGAGTACGGATATGGTTCTTTAAACTAGTGCTATGATCAAATTCTTTTTGGCACACTTCACAAATATGTGGCTTTTTACCGGTATGAATAAGGATATGGCTATTTAAAGTACTCTTAGAATCAAATCCTTTCTGACACACCTCACAAATGTATGGTTTTTCGCCAGAATGAGTAAATAGATGTCTTTTCAAATCACTCTTTCGATTAAATCCTTTCCCACACATCTCACAAATAAATAAGTTTTCTCTTATATGTGTTAGTGCATGCCACTTCAAACTACTCATTTTATTAAATCCTTTCTGACACACATTACAAATATATGGTTTCTCACCAGAATGAGTAAAGATATGTCTTTTCAAATCACTCATTTGATAAAAACTTTTCTGACACATCTCACAAATAAATAAGTTTTCTCTTGTATGCGTTATTGCATGCCGCTTCAAACTACTCATTTTATTAAATTCCTTCTGACACACCTCACAAATATATGGTTTTTCACGCGAATGACTAAGGATATGTCTTTCCAAATTACTCTTTTGATCAAATCCTTTCCGACACATCTCACAATTAAATAAGTTTTCTCTTGTATGAGTTAGTGTATGCAGATTCAAATTACTCATTTTATAAAATTCTTTCCAACTTATATAACAAATAAATGGTTTTCTACCAGCTTCATGTTTTTCAACCAGGCAGTACGCAAATTTTCAAATCATTCTTCTGACAGAGCACACACTTTACAATTAAATTATTTTTCAGCATTATCAATAATGAGACTGAAGTGTGAAATGCACACACATTTATCATAAAATACATATAAAATAACAGTCATGTTGTAAAGGCATTTCGGCAATACTTGCTCACAGATCTATAATATTACACGTTTTATTAGCATTAAAAACATATTTACTAGAATAGTCGAAAATATTAGAGGACAAAATCACCAAGCACTACTATTTCTGTTAATAAATGCATGATTGCATGAAGCACAGACTACTATACATGCAAGTTATACGTAATGAGTATAACTTGCATGATAAATATTACAAGATACTATTTTAATGATACTAAATATCAATCAGTGATTGAATTGAATATTGTGATTGGCAATCATATACACGCATTCACTGCTTGACAAGTATTCATGGGTAACGCACTTCGCAAATAGCTGATTTAAATTCGGCGCAAGCGTTGTTTTGCAGACTGGACTAGTGGCTGCCACACAGCTTTGGCTGGCTATAGGGAGTATTCACTTGACGTCACGAATTAAGCCGGTGGTTTACTGGAGAACATTTTTGTTTCCTAGCAGACGAACATCTATGGGAAACAACTGCATACACATAGGTGTATATAGCTGTGTATGCATATATTGAGACATGGTGTCAGTAGTAAGTATGGGCGAGACCAGAAGCGGAGCAAATGTGACGTAACACATATACATAGGGAGATATGGCAATCAAGAAGCTGAGTTATTTGATGTGCTTCAGACAAAGGGTTTTCATTAGTTTGCTATTTATGTATTCTAAAACACGGAGATTCAATTTTTTTGTCTTCATAGTATTAAGGATGGAAACATTTCTATGTAAGTAAAACATCTTTTTCTATTTACGTTTTATCAAAACTCATTCAAGCTACGATTCATATATGATTACATAATGCAATTTTTGAAATATTTCAGCGAGCTGGATATTTTTCTTTGGATTAAGTGGATTTTAAGGCATATCATTCATTGAAAATTGATATTGCTCGCATTTTTTGAACTCATTTTAATCATCAGTATTATTTTGTGTTGAATTCGAGTTCCTCTTACTTTCAAGTTTTCTACAACATATATAAAGCTTATAATAGACATTGTGTATTTCCTCTAAAGGTCACTAGATGACAGCAATCAATCAGACTTAAGAACATTTGTTTTGTTTACAATGAAGCCGAGTTCGAAATGACGTTCGAAGCACGTAGCCAACGTGTTTGTAATATGTAGCTAATCCTAGCTATGCTTTGTAACAGATTGTAGTTTTTATACATATTAAATGTTGTGATGTTTTATGCAGTCTGAAATGGCGAGTGTATTTGATGTTGTCAATCCTGACGAATAAGAATTTTGAAATCGTTCGTATTTTCGTTTTAATGTTATTTTGATTGTACTGTTGTGTGTAAATCGTAATGATAAAATACTAAGTCGAAGTTTTGAAACTTTATTGCATAAAATTGATACATACTATTGATTTTAAGTAAATTAAAGTGGCATTTATGAAATATTTGAAATAAATATGAATTTGATATTAATGTTGTTCTTGAGCCATTCAAAGACGAAAATTCTATTTCTTTGAATTATTGAAGTGAAAGTGATTTCTGCCTCTTCATTTAGAACTTTTAGAACAATCTAATTTTAAATTATTTAGAACAATTTTCGAATTTAATAGAACTGAACATTAACATTTGTAAAAGAATAACAAAGATAATGATGGCATTCTTAGCGAAAGGGAAAAAAACTGATCTGAAACAGCTAGCGACTGAATTAGGAGAAAACGGAAATGGTGATCCGAAAGTCATTGAACTTAGGGATATTATTTTAAAGGGCAAGGAGGATGGAGAATTTGTAAAGCATCTTTTTCAGGGTATTATTTCGAAAAGACTGGAAGACGAGCAGAGGGTAAGAGAGAACGAACAAAGGGTAAGAGAAAACGAACAAAGAGAAAGAGAAAACTAACAAAGAGAAAGGAAACAACTAAAAAAAGGAAAGAGTGGAAAAACAAAATAAAGAATTTGAGATAGAAAAGCTAAGACAACAGTTGACCAGTCAGACACAAACTGCATCCACGATTATTCAACAGGATGCAGATTATTCAACAATTCTCATATGAAATTGGACCTAAAGAAACTTTTGCCACGTTTCAATCCTGAAATAGATGGTATGAGTTTGTTTTTAGTCTTATTTGAAAGAAAAATGAAGATCCTAGGAATTCCGGAAGACCTGTGGGTAACTCATCTCATAGGAACACCACCCAACGATGTTTCAAAACTCATTGCTAGAGAGCCCGAAGACAAATTTAAGGATTATTCTCACATCCGTGGCATTCTTTTGCAACGATTTAAATTGACGGCAGAAAGGTTTCGAAAGTCATTTTCTCAACATGAAAAAAACACTGATTGCACGTGGAAAGATTTCTATTTCGAAATCAGAAAATTTTTTGAAGAATGGATATCAGAATTGAACATTTCCACTTTTGAGCAGTTGCAAAATTTGATTACTTCTGATGAAATGAAAAACGCAGCATTCCGGAATGCAAAGAACATTACTTGGATGAATGGAATAGATAATTTCTCCCTCAACTGATAAACTGGACGCGTACGGAAACTTAAGACATTCCTTGCCCAACGGACAGAAAAAATGGTCAAATCAAAAGAAACGAGCACAACCGGAAGTTTTGATCCCGTTAAGAAAACTGTACCTTGTAACAGAGGAGAAAAAATCAAGTATATTCGAAAAAAATACCTTCGTTAAGATGTTATGGATGCGGAAGACCTGGATTCATTGAAGCTAAATGTTCTGATTGTTCCCCAATCAAAAAGCAAGTCTGCTCAAATAGCATAGAAGAATTTTCAGCATTCACTAAGGGTCTTCAAGTTACCCTGGTAGACATTACGTTTTGTGGAAGAAGAGGTAGAGTGTGCGCTGATACGGGACCTTCACATTCCATTGTTGGAGAAAAGATGTTTAAAGTATTCAAAGAGCATGGACTATTATTTCTAAAGGGAAGTTGACAATAAGTCTGGCAGATGGTCAGCAGTCTCTTGTGATTGCTACACTACCCAAGTGATGATAGAAATTGAAAGAAATAAAGTATTGACGGATTTCATCGTCCTTTCAAACACTACTGGAAATCGAACTCTTCTTGGAACAGATTTTCTGAAATCTGCGGATATTATTCTTGACGTAAAGAACAAATGCTGGTATTTTTGTGATAACCCAAATCACAAATATCTATTTGGAGAAGAACTGGGAACCCAACTCAATGTAGAATACGAGGATAGAGAAGTTCTGATTAACGTTTCTCAATTGCGGGAAAGTGAAGGAGAAAATCTGACAGCTACTCAGAGAATTCAGCTTAACAGCATACTAGAAGAATATGATAGTATCTTCGAACCAGGGGGAGAAGCCAACTCCATCATCGAGTATCATATTACTACAAGTAACCACGCTCCCATTTCTGTACCTCCTTACAGAATGTCACTAGCTCGGAAGGAGCTGCTCAAAAAAGAAATTGATGATCTTCTCGAAAAGAACGTTATTGAAGAATGTGAATCGATTTAGGAGCACCTGTAGTTTTGATCCTAAAACCAGATGGTAAAGTTCGTCTGTGCGTAGACTACCAGAAACTTAATGAAGCGATCCCCATCCTCATAGGAAGTAGCTAGCTTCAAGAACCCACAAGTACCAGTTGGAGTTTATCACTCATTTGCCTTGAAAGATTATTCCTAAGAGGCCAGTGTGCAACCCATGAATCCTCTGCGTAAACGTGGTCGCCCACAAAAAACTTCAAGTGCTGGTTCCTCAACAAGACGGTTGCCTATTGCCTAGACGTCGGAACCAGAGGGGGAGATTGTAATAGACATTCTGTATTTCCTCAAAGAGTCACTAGATGGCAGCTCACAACCAGACTTAATAACATTTGTTTTGTTTACAATGGAGTCGAGTTCGAAATGGCGTTCGAAGCACGTAGCCAACGTATTTGTAATATATAGCTAATCCTAGCTATGCTTTGTAACAGATTGTAATTTTTATATAATGTTGTGATGTTTTGTGATGTCTTAAATGGCGAGTGAGTGTTCTCCTAACCTCATCACCAGAAGAAGCCTTATAAGTTTGCAAATATGAATATCAAATATTTTTATTCTGTTTTTAATGTTTTCTTGCTATAATTGCAAATGGCAATTAGTAAATAGTGTTGCATGATTCATGTTTGTGGTTACAATTTTTCACAACTACCTAATATATCATTCACTGCATTTTATAAACAATGGACCCCATTATGATCCCTTAATCTGTTGCTTGTAGTACGCTCCAAAATATTTAATTTAATATACCATTAAAGCATTGATAAATATACCACTTAAAGCATTGATAATCTAAATTACTTCATAGGAATGCTGTTGTGAATTTGAGATTTGATTTAAACTTTTATGTCAGCTTTATATGTTCATAGATGCAGCTATCTTATCTGCAATGAGAGCCTGATTCAAACTTTGGGAATATTTTCTATAGGCGATGTTCTCTCAAGAGTTTAATTTTTAATAAATTAGAAGCCGGCTGCGTGGTAGTACTTAATATATCAGTCCCCATAAAAATTTGCATTATTGTTGCATATACCAAGTTTTCTTGCTGCCATTCAGGTATTAACTATTCTTTGTTGATAACATGCATTTTAAAATAAAATAAAAATATCCCTTACTTCATATTACGTTATACGAATGAGTACTTAAAATGTTAATGATATTGTACATAAATATTTGTTCAGAAATTATTTAAAAACTGTGATTCGTGTACAGAGAAAACTAAAACGTGTAAATCCATGAAAGTAAGAAAGTCAAATTTTTTTTTAGACAAAACTAAAAATTTACATGCATTATGATTTAAAACTTTTTTTTCATCCTGAGATTGTTATTTAAAATCATCATGTCAATTTCATATCAGATATTTTCAGACACAGTTAGAGATGTGCGTCGGTAAATTTTCCAGTTTTATTTCATTTTAATAGATTTGAAAATTAACTCATTTTACACTGCTTTTTAAAAGCAAGTAAGTTTACAAGATTTTGATTATATAGTTATTTAATTTTGAGGAGGACGGATCAGTTATGATAAAATAATTTGGAAAGACAGAAAACCAAGGTCCAAAATTTGCAAATATAAATTTTCATGATATATATTTTATCTAGGTTACATTTAAGACTTAAAGTGGTGCCAGATTATCAGATGTCTAAGAGAAGACGTAATTGGTCCATGCGGAAAATAAGTCTCAAACTGTGTAATATGTTGATTCCCCCACCACAATATTTCAATACTGTCATTTACAAAATCAATAACTGAAATAGTGGCTTTTTTAAAATCGAGTAATTTGAAATGGTTAATAACCAAATTAGATTCTATGCCACCAGATGTTCCTGTTTTATTGATTTGACTTCCGTGCAAATTCATTCTGATGTTTAAGTTGTTCTTTGACTATCCAATATAACTCAAATTACAAGTATTACATTTTATGTAATAAATGCAGTTCTAACTCTAGCAAAATATGCATTTGGCATAAGCTGATTGGCATAAGTCTATTTGAGAGAGGTCAGCACATGGACATAACTTTCACTTACTGGAAGTACATTTATGAAACTTAAATGTACTAATATTATGTTTTTTATGTCTAGAATTCATCCTATACCATCCTGACCTTTCTGGCTGACTCAAAGAGTTACTAATAGCCGTAGTATCATGACTTTTATTTACGTTTTTCAGTTTTACTTGAGTTTTACTAATTGGTCTGAAGTAATTCATGAAAGATAGCATGTTATGAAGGTAACTTGATTTCGACTACTCAATTTCCCTATCAACCGAGCCATCGGAAACTTTACTAATAATTTAATAAAATCAAATCTTGCCAGTCTCTAATACTTATTAGTTGTAACAATCATAATGTGTATTAATAGTTATAGTCATATATACAGTTTGAAATTGAGAACAGACATCATAAATTCGCAATCATATACATACAAGATTAGTATATCTCACATTGGATAACTTATTTCTTCTCACGTTTTATATCTTCAGAACTTGAAACTCACCGCTCATGATCTTTTCATTAACCCAAATGATTTTTTCGAAATATCTATTAGTTTTTTATAATTTTATAATAATTATCTAAATAACAAGAAAGATCAATCATGCTTAAAGCATTGATTATGAAACACTTTCCAACTTCAATGCAATTTTATTTAAGCATGTCTAAAATGCAATACATTCCTCGGTAATATTTTAAAACTTCTCACAATACTACATGGATTTATTATATTTGAAAACTTAAACCTTCATCGAAAAAAATGAACTTCATTCAAATGCCGGAATTGAAATATAAATTGCCTGGTTTAAACATCTCTAAAATGTGATATATTACTCGGTAATAATTTTAGAATTATCATAATACCACGATAATTTATTATATTTAAAAACTTCATCGAAAACAACTGAAATTCATTCAAATGACGTCATAGAAAAAATAATACGCCTGGCTCTCTCTAAAAAAGCAATATTTCATTCATAAATATTTTCCCATTCATGACATTCATCACAATACTATAATAATTTATTTTATTTAAAAATTAAGACCATGGAGCTACAAGTAATTTAACCCTATGCTTAAAACTTCATCGCAAAAATCGTCCTTCTCTCGGTAAAGTAATGAATATTTCTTTCATATCAGCTATGTAGACTCCATGAGCTAAATTCTTTTGCGTTAAAAAAATACAGCAATTCCTATACAACTCATCCTACATATTTTGCTGTTTACATTTTATATAAGTGAAAAATAGGCTTCGTTGTAGAAATAATCAAATTTGGATGAGCATTTAAACTCATATATATTGTAATTGCACTGTTTTAGTATGTAGATGCACAGAATTTAAACCAAAATAAAGTGGTTTTAAGACGGATACAACACTCAATATGAAATAAAAAGAACTTTAAAAATGACGATTTTGAGACAAGATGGATGCCATATATCATTTTGAAGTGGATCACGTGATTCTTTCATATCATGGTCACGTGATCGTTTCATATAAGAGGTGAAATTATTATTTTAATTTTTATTTAAAAAACTACTGAATATATTTCGCTGAATTTTTTTTTATATATTTTATGGAACAATTTGAATATTACCTTAAAATTTCGAAGCAATTTGTGAATTTTAAATCCGCTTAAAAATGTTTGAAAAATTAGGTCCCATAGGGCTCAATGTATTTTATTTTTTCAACCCGGGTTCAATCCAAAACTAATTGGGTGATATTAGTCATTTATATTCCCATAGGTCCTACAGACCGTCTGAACAACATACTAAAATTTCATTTTGATTAAGTCATTTTTACGGCAGTTATCGTGCTAACGGACAGACAGAAAGACAGACAGACAGACAGACAGAATGAACAAAGTCATAAACACTTTTCAACTTTGTTGTAAAGTGTTAAAAAAAGGCACAATATGAAACACACTACATTAAATACCAAAGCAATATAATTACAACCTAATTACTATATTGATCATACACGTTCGATTCCCTTCCACGACAACACACTGAAGGCTTCCACCCATCACCACAGGAGCCCGTGATGTAACCAATTGCTCAAGTCGAAAACAAGCTGAAGTGTAATTTAGGTTATAAATTATATCCATCAAATATAGTATTGCGCAATGCTGTACCTACATCTATATACATATTATTCAAAAGGAATACAAGTAGAATTTTAAAAAGCTAAAATGGTATATAAATGAATAGCGCAGTTGCAGCTCAAGCAAAAATTACCCAATACAAGACAAAAATGAATGAAAGGAGAGGAAAAAGCCCACATAATGCTAAAAAAAGTGGCGGAAGCGCGATTGTGAACTTCTCTAAATCCCGGTTACAGCTAGCCGCTTAGCCATGGCACACTCCCGGACGCAAGTATATGTATAGGCAATGACTTCGAAATGTCGTCACAAAATTCGGCATCAGACCTGCATGAAGTAACTCATAGTAGCATTGTAAAAAATACAGTAAAAATTGCTGTAAAAATTACAATTTTTTGTAAAATTTACAGTATTAAACACTGTAAAAATTACAGCAAAAAGTGTAGTGGAATTTTACAGCCTAGCGTTCAAATTGCTAGGACTTTTTACTGTAAAATTAACAGTGCTTTTTTTTATAGAGTGGTTGTCGCCAAAGATGAATAGCCACACTTTGTCATCTTCCTGGAATTGCCCTACGTTAGATTTAACACCGTACTGGGTCTTCATTTTGTCGGTAGAAATCTTGATCCTTTCACGAGTAAAACGATAAACTTCTTCCAACTGTACCTGTAGGTCTTGAACATATTCATCAGTTTGTAAAGACGCATCAAATGATCGGCCAAACATCAGCTTACACGGTAGTCATAGATCCCATTTCTGACACCAACTTGTTACGTCTTCATTGGAATCGTGGGAGTACTCCCAGGATACAAAAATGAGTCCAAATTTCTGGAAAAATGACATTTTTATTTAAAAGCCCTAATAAGTGTTAAAAGGAAAAATATTATTACGAACATGTAAAATGCCTTCAAGGTAAGCTCTTTTGAAAACTAGAAGGGTAAAATACATTTATATATAGTAATTTTCATTACGTCAATGTAGGGTTGCCATTTTTGAACATTCATGACAGGGTTGCTGCGATTTATTGCGAATTCGGTGACTTTTCGAAGTTTCGGGAACATTTTCGATATAACGAATATTCTTCCAGATACGAGCCCTTTCTTGAAGTTTCTACAGAGAGTATATAAAAGGAGACATAGCTCAGATGGAGAGAAGTTGACGTGATACGAGCTACATTGAATTGTGAGAGACGTCAATGTTTTGAGAATATTATCGGCTGCTTTGTGAAATTAGTTGAGCACTTAATTTGTGTTTTCCTGTGCCTGACAGTTGTTTAGTGATCTTGTGAGATAGCTATCGAATTATTTGCTGTATATTGCTCCTGTTTATGCTTTGATTATATATAAGCGGGTTAGTTATCTAGGAATTTGCACTCATTTTTGTAGCCGAGAGTACACCCACAATTCCAGAGCATAATATACAGCGAATAGCTCGATAACTCTCTTACAAGATCACTAAACTACTGCCAGATACAATAAAAAAAAATTACATCCTCAGCTAATTTTACAAAATACTATATTTAAAACACTGATGTACCGCACAATTCAATTTATTTATTTTATTATCATATCATCTGTTTCCAACTGAGTGACGACCTCCTTATGCACTCTCCATAGGCATACATAGAGAGTGCTCGTATCTCCAAGAATATTCGATATTTCGAAAATGTTCTAGTATATTCGAAAACTCACCAAAATCGGCCAAATTGGAGATAAATCGCAAAATCTGGCTCCCATGCTGCTAAAAAGTCAAAATATAACAAGCCTTTTTTTCACACGATAGCTCTTGTAAAGGCTGAGTTATATTGTCGACAGGCAAAGCACATTGGAGGCATTTTATATGTTTGTATCAATATATAAGAGATATATAAGAGATTAATAACATTTATTACTAATTAATCAATACATGTGAAATAACTTTATTCTCCTCTATTATATACGTTATTATTTTTTAATAAACACGTTATTATCTTCTATTGAACACGTTATTCTTTTCTATTAAATAAATTTCATTTCTATTAATTAAGAGGTATATTTAGAGAATTCTTTGACATGAAAAGTCTGAGACTGTTTTCAAAATTTTCTTACAAATTGAACATCGATTTTCATTTCTGAAGACTCGAAGAGAATCCTTTAATACAGTCCTCGTCTTCTCATCTAATTTGGGCAGCATGTAGATAAAATCAGGCTAAGTGAAGCGTCGTGTCAATACTTTTCAGATAAATTCTGAAAATAAATTCATAAACTCTACTTTAACGATGTTAGTTCTGCGAAGTTTACAGATTTATATTTGTTCCCACTTTTACTGCAGACATCAGTTTTATATAAATTCTATGCAGAGGTTTTCATTAAAATATATATGATTAAACTTGTTCAATGCACTACTGATCATGGATATATATATATATATATATATATATATATATATATATATATATATATATATATATATATATATATATATATACATATATATATATATATATATATATACATATATATATATATATATATATATATATATATATATATATATATATATACATATATATACAGATAACGTTTAAAAATTAATTAAAATTATTAAAGTTAATTTAAATTATTACAGTTAATTAAGATTAATTTTAAGTAAGTAACTTATCATTAGCGGCAAACATTTGGTTATGCTTTTGTTTTTAGGAAACTTTCCTTGAAACAGAGCTATTTCTCAGGATTTGTTATAGATAGAGTTTAGATGATAATTGATGTGTTGATATGGAAAAAGCATAAAATTCTGGACAAGGTAAGGTGGTTCACTAAGAATTTTCACTACAGTTTTTTTCCCTTTCGATAAAAAAATTCTACTTGAAATATCTATTTCTCAGAACAGAGAATATATATATGGATTTGGTAATGACTGATATGGATTTAGCATAAAATTCTGAAGGGGGTAAAAAAGGAATGTGTCTTTCAAGTATGTATCGATGGGGGGGGGGGCAGGGGCGAAGCCCACCCCCGGAGACGATTATCCGCTGCCCCGGAGACATTTTGGGTTAACCTAGTTTCTATTTATGTGACAACATTTAGCTATATTTATATAGGGAAAATAGAATACTTGCCCTACCCCCTAAAGTTTCACCCCCCACTTCCAAAAAGTCCCGAAAGAAACACTTGTAAAGAGACTCACTGAGGATGTCCACTTCCGGTTCTGGAGATGTCGCTTCTGATTCAAACATTTGCAATTTCCTTGAAATATCTATTTCTCGAAATCTGCAATATACAAATAGAACTCAACTAGCCGAATACCCGTTGAAAATCAACAGTTTTCGCAATAAGCAACCCCTGAATATTGTCATTTTTTTTAATAATTCGCGTTTCACATTTATTCGGCAAATCGAATATTTTAGTGAGCGGAACCCCCTAAAGAAGAAAATATTGTAAATTTTAAATTGCGCACGTCTTCCTTTCGAACTATCTACCAGTACACCAAATGAAAGTCTCTATCTCATCCCGAAGCATACTATTTTATCATCTCCCCTTTCGAACGTTTTTCTGTGGAGCACACCGATAAATGAGCATTTTTGAAAAACTCTGTTCGCCTTGGGTTTCTTATCAAATGATTGGCTCATATACCAAATATCAAGCCTCTATCACATTTAAAGGGAAGCGTGTCTCATTTATTCCGAAAATTGAGCATATTGGTGTTCGGCACCCCCTAAAGATGCAAATATTGGAAATTTGAAATTGCACACTTTATTCCTTCCAAACTATCTACCAGTACACCAAATTTGATGTTTCTATCCTATCGTGAAGCATGTTTTTCTATCACTATATATTTCGAACGTTTTTCTGTGTCCCTTAAATAATCATTTTCGAAAAACCGTAATAATCTTAGGGGTTTTTTATCAAGTGATTACCCCATATACTGAATTTCAAGCCTCTATCACACTGTAAAGGATGCGTTTCTCATTTGTTTGTCAAATCGAACAATTTAGTGTGCGGCACCCCCTACAATAGCAAATGTTGGAAAACTGAAATTGCACACTTTCTTCCTTTCTAACTATCTACACGTATACCAAATTTGAAGTCTCTATCTCATCGCGAAGCATGCTTTTTCTCTCATTTCACCTTTCGAATGTTTTTCTGTGGAGTACCCACCCTCCTTAAATATACATTATTGAAAAACTCCATTCTTCTTGGGTTTTCTATTAAATGATTCGTCCATATACCAAATATCAAGCCTCTATCACGTTCTAAAAGGGGTGTTTCTACTTCATTTCGAAAATCGAATATTTTTGTTTGCGACACCCCCTAAAGTAGAAAATATTGGAAAACTGAAATTGTACACTTTCTTCCTTCCAAACTATATACTCGTACACCAAATGTCAAATCTCTATCTTATCCCGAAGTATTTTTTCTTATCAATTCACCTTTCGAGCGTTTTCCTCTGGAGTACCCCCTTAAACGAACATTTTTGCAAAACTATATTCGTCTTGGGTGTTTTCATCAACTGATTAGTCCATATACCTAATTTCAAGCCTCTATCAAATTTTAAAGGAGCCGTTCTCATTTATTCGGTACATCGAACATTTTGGTGTGCGGCACCCCCTTAATTAGAAAATATTGGAAATCTGAAATTGCACACTTTCTTTCTTTCGTACGATTTACCCATACACCAAATTTGAAGTCTCTATCTTATGGCAAAGTATGCTTTCCTATCATTTCACTTTTCGAACGTTTCGGTGTGGAGCACACCGCACCCCCTCCTCTACAGAACGTTTTCGAAAAATTCGATTTTTCCAGGGGTTTTTATAGAACGACCGAGCCGTGTACCAAATTGTAAGTCTCTATCTATTCGGGAAGTGTCTAAACAAAGCGTGACAGACAGACAGACGGACAGACAGACGGACGGACAGACGGACACTTGGCAATTAGTATATATAGATACTATGAAATATGTATGTTTGAAAAAGTCGTATAGAGACTCACACTCAAGAGATTGGGTAGTAAGTTACCAGTAGGTGCTGGGGATATGAGTTAAGGAGCTATACTTTTATTTTGATAATGATTGTGAAACAAACTCAATGCTACGAAATATTTATGTTTGAAAAAGTCGAACGACAGGAGACTCACACCCTAGAGATTGGGAAGTATGTTAGCAACAATTGTTGTGAATATTAGGAGTGCAAGACTATACCTTCATTTTATAACGATTGTAAGACAAACAAAACTCAATACTATGGTATTTTATTGTTTGAAAAGTGGAATGGAGATTTACACTCCAGAGATTGGGTGATAAGTTAGAAATGCTGAATTTTAAAATGCACTAGTACATAACTAACAGGTGCTGGGGATATTAGAAGTTCAAGAGCTATACCTTCATTTTCTAATGATTGTGACATACATAGAACTCAATACTATGGAATATTGATGTTTGAAAAAGTCGAATAGAGGTTCACACTCCAGAGATTGGGTAGTAAGCGCAGATGCTCTGATTGGGTGCAGCTAGTGCTTATTATTGAAGGGCATCCATATATTAAAATAATTTATGGCTATATTTACAAATTAACCTTTTTATCCCTCGGGGGAGCCTGTAACCCCTAGAGGGCGCGTCCTCAGGTGGCGGATAGAGGAAAGCCTCTCCATTGGATTTTCCTTTGGGTGGTAGAAGGGAAATAAAATACCTTCTGCGGACCAACAGGTAGAAGTCCAACCTCTTCGGAGGCAATGGCACCCTTTTCTATGGATAGTGCAATATTATGTGATAGATATAACATCCACTATTGCCAGGCTAAGAACTGATCATTATAGGGGCATGAAGATCCATCCGGACAAAACAAGAACCTATGTCCCTTGTAAAAACTGCCCCGAAGTCCAGCTCACGCCCAACCACATCTGGGAATGCCCAATTGTTGCGGTGTATCTTTTGAAGATTGGCATAGTTCCACTCAGGGATTCATTGCGGGAGATCCTCTACAGCTGGGATGCACCAACATTGGCGAAGACTGTGATAAATGCTTTTGAAGGAATTTAGACCACTGCTCCTCTGCAATATTGCTTATCCATGGACACGCGAACAACAACAACAACAACAACAACCTTTTTATGAGACGATTTTCGTGCAGGTCTAAGCTTGTTAAAACTTATATTTGATCATTCTCTAAAACACCGAACAATTTCGGTGTTTTAGCAAATATTTTAAAGTTATTTAAAGCCATATAAGAAGCATTTTATCATCTTTAAATGTAAATATAAATTAATAACATAATTGATTTCCTTATCATTTTTGCCAAAAGGGCCGACGTTCTACAGCTACTTAAAATGACGATTTCCTTCAGCCCTGCATTTCCATAATGACAATAGGCGCTATTTAAGAAAGGTATTTCTATTTATTATCGAGATGAGTTATTAATGTAAGGACTTTTAAAAGAAAGGACTGTTACAGTATTGCATATCATATTCAATAGAGTCGCACAAAATGATGATAGAAAATGGTTTTCATATGTAAATTTTCATTACAGTTCCTTTCAAAGTATATTTAAATGCAATCATAAATATCAAAGAACTGATTAAATTATAGTTAATACTTAAACAGGGTGTCCCCAAAACATTGATCTCGGCTTTTATTCCTTAAATATTGATCTTAGACGTATATAATAAATTACAAAGTTGCGTAAAAAACGGTACAGAATTTTATGAAATCTCTAAAAGTTATCAAGGGAATTACATTTTAAGAAATATAAAATTTAAATTTTTATATGACCTCCGTACAAAAACATTTCCAATGAGTAAAATGTGCCCCATACACTAATAAGGTGATGTACAAAATTTCAGCATTTTATCATAAAAAGTCCCAGAGATATGAAAAGACAAAAATGCTGACTTAAACCACTTTTCGATGCATCGACATGGGTTCCCAGAGGAGAAAAATCATGTCGGCAGATCGCGTTTCAGGGTCATACACAAATTACGAAATAAAACAATGATTACATAAATAAATAATAATTTTTCTATTTATTGGTACAAAAGTATCTACACAGTGTTGAAATAGTAGCTTTACACATAGATTACAAAGCTTGTTCCAAATGTTTTTCATCCATGCCAATACAGAGCTGCATTCGCCTGATAACATTTCTGTGCACCCGATCAAGTTCTTGTTCAGTGATGTTATGACAACCATCTTGAATGCGTTGTTGCGATTCTGCTTTATTTAAGAAAGGTGACAGAAAATCAGTTGTGCGTAAACGACACCACAGACAAAAATCTCTAGGCGTTAAATCAGCCGATCTAGGGGAAATTCGACAGGTCCATGCAAGCCAATCCATTTATCTGGAAATTCGTTATTTAACCAGTATTTCACAACTGTAGTATGGTCAGCTGGAGATCCATCCTGTTGAAACCATACATATAGAAGTACTGTTAGGGGCAGTTCATCTATAAAATCAGAAATAACCTCATTCAGAATCTCATTAACATTTCTGTCACCCGTCAACGTACCATCATGTAGTATAGGTCCAAGCAAATAGTTTCTGAAAGTACTACACCATACATTCACAGAAAATTACTTCTGATGATGGATATCACGTACCACGAATGGATTTGTGTCAGACCAGAAGTGCTTATTTTGAGAATTTATGCATCTATTTTATTTAAAACAGCATTCGTCAGTCCAAATCACGGTTTTCAGGAAAGTGGGATTTGCATCTTCTTGATTTAGAGCCCAATTGTAAAAATCTAGACGACGTTGATAACCTGTTGGCTCCTGTCCTTGCTCACCATGAATGTTAAACGGATGCCATTTATTCAGTCTCAGTATTCTTCATATTGTTGCACGTGGTACTTTCATTTCTGAAGCAGCGGTACGAACACTACTATGTGAATGACTGCAAAAGTAAGCAAAAATGTCAATTTCTATATCAATTGAGTGAAGTCTTTTCCTACCTAGACCACCTACACTACCACCTTCCTCTTTCACGCACTCGTTGCACTAATCGGGAAATAAATCTTCCAGAAGAATGTCGAGAATTGGGAAAAGCACGTTGATATTCCCCTTCAGTTTCGTTAACATTAAGATTGCATAAAATGTACAGCATAAGCATTTCAAAATTCCTTCGTTGTTGGTTGTATTGCGCCATACTGTCGGTACAGGCTAACTACACTCCCAAAATATAGCAGAAATGTGAAATACTTAAGGGTCGCTCAGACTGCCGGGCGGTGCGCCTACGCTTGCGTAAGTGAAGCGATTGATCAATGGCATAGGGAAAACAACTTTCTCATATGATGATGCGATTGTGTGACGCACCGATCAGAGGCAGATATTTGCACATGCATACATTTCTAAACTGTATTAATGTCCATTTTGATTGTGCCATTTCCAAGTATTATTCTGTAATAAATCATGCAAAACTTTAAGGTAATTTTCAGGAAGCATATTTTTGAAAAATTGTAAATAAATCTAAAGATAACAGAGAGATATTATTTGCCTATGATGCATTTATGTGTTGCGTCATTTGCACTCTTGCTGTAAACATTTACATTTTAATTTGTGATTAATCCCTCACCAACTTTGTTCAAACATATCTCTGGGACTTTTTATGATAAAATGCTGAAATTTTGTACATCACCTTATTAGTGTATGGGGCATATTTTACTCACTGGGAAAGGTTTTTGTACGGGGACTGTACAAAAATTTAAATTTTGTATTTCTTCATATTTAATCCTCTGAAAATTTTTATCTGTTTCATTAAATTCTGTACCTTTTTTTGCGCAATTTTGTAATTTATTATATATATTTACGATCTATATTTAAGGAATAAAAGCGGAGGTTAATGGTTTTGGGATACCCTGTATATATATATATATATATTATATATATATATATATATATATATCTATATATATATTTATATATATATATATATATATATGTATATATATATATATATATATATATATATATATATATATATATATATATATATATATATATATATATATATATATATATATATATATATATATATATATATATATATGAAATATTAAAATAGTAAATCCAATGGTAGAATGAAGAAGTAACTCATAATACACTATCTTAAAAATTTTTTTAAGACTACAGAATACAATGAAATAAAATGAAATTCAACAATAAAGAGTAAATTATAATACATATTACAGTTCAGAAAGCTAAAGATAATCAACAAATGTCAATGGAGAGGAATCGAAAAAAGGAATACCAAAATAATCAAGCATTAAAGCTTGCACGTAGAAGAGTTCTAGGCTTATGAATAGTTCATTTCGATAAAATTCTTCATCAAGTCCTAATATTTTAACCGAAATGAACACAAAAATGCTTGTTTCTGAAACACAAGATAGACTTTACCTATAAACATGTGCTACTAGGACGACAATCATAAAGATTGAAAAAATAGAAAGGAAACATAAATACCTTAAAATACACAGCAAATGTACAATCGTGACGAGTAAAAAATGACTAGACCAATGTTGCCATTCGATAAAGTGTAAAGAAGTGATTTACTGTTTCCAAAGTGAATAATAAAAACCGTACTGCGTAATGACAGTAAAATGTGATATTCTACAGTAAAAGCTGCAAAATAGATAGATGAAAATATATTGTAATGTAAAAACAAGAGAATGTAGAAATAAGGCTAAAATAAGATACTAAGGAGAGAATATTAAGAATTTTAGGCTAATCGAAATTTATTAACTATACCATTTACTAAATATGCTGGATATTCAAATAATTTACTGGTAATTATGAGGTTATTTATGTGCAAAGCGTGAAATTATTTTATCTGATAATTTATAAATTCTAAAAAGTTGATTAAGTATAATATTTCTAAACAATTGAATCGAGTTGCAGGAATTAAAATGTAATAATTTAATAATATTGAATAAAAAAAAATCTTTTTTATCATATAAATTAGTAACTATCCCATTAGTAGGTTCTATAATTAGATTTAAATCCAAATAATTAATATTTTTACTAATAGCAGTTTCATTAGGTATTAATTCCAAATTATCCGGTTAGAAATCTATATCTATGACATAATTATCAGTAAATACTAAGCAAATCAGATCATCTACATATTTATAAATTTTATAATCTGTAGAAGTAAAGAAATTTTCATAATGATATAGGTATAAATTAGCTAACATACTGCTACTACAGCCACCTTGTGGAACACCTGAGACTTGTAAGTATAATTTATTACTTAGAAAAATATAATTATTGAAAACAACAAAATGGAGAAGTTTAGAAAAATTGGTAAATTTAGGTAGGTGAGAATGATTAGTAATATAGGCATTATATAAAGCTAATATGACATCATAAAGATCAGTGATCCTAATATTATTAAATATATCTTTAAAATCAAAAGTTTGAAATCCTATTATTTTACCTAGTGATGTTAATTTATTTTTTAATTCTTTACTATTATTTAGAATAATGTAGTTATCACTAGAATCACGTAAATTACTATTTAGTACATTTAAATAATTTAGTAATAATTTACTAGCAGTAGTAGAGTATGAATTATGACCACTAGTTACAGTTTTAAATTTAATAGAATTTTTATGAAATTTAGGAATAAGCGCAATATATGGAAATTTCAAAAATTTATTATTAATATCTAAATCACTATACATATTGATAATTTTCAATTTGATAAATTAACAGAGTGTCAATCAAGTTTAAATAGACTATTATTTTTTAAATAATCTAACAGATATTGTATATAGAATTTTTTACAGATAATAGCATAATTATTAGAGGCTTTATCAACATAAGTAATAACAAAAGATTTATGTAAATCATTTATAGAGTGTTTTATATTATCCATATTATATATAGATCTAGATAAATTGATACTCCAAATGGCAATTTTAATAGACTTTAAAATAGTAAAATTCCACATATTAAATGCCTCTAAAGGCTGAGCATATTTAGAAGCTAATCCATAAATATATTTATCAAGGTCAAGATTTATTGATTTTAAGACTTTATTAGAATTATTACAAGAAGTTAACCTAAATTTTGTACCAAATGACATTAAGGTTCCTAAAGATTTATCATTAACTAAGTCTAAGTAACTATATGCTCCAAGTGTAGATTTATAAAATTAGCATAATTATCAACTCTACAAATACATTCACCATCCAAATTTGTTGAGGAATCTTTATCGACTGATAGAGATTGGGAAATTTCATTGTAATTAAAAATTGTTCTACCAATAGGCTTGTTGCATTTAAAAGTCTTAGTAACATACAAATCCTTAACAGGCAATAAATGTTGAAACCGATTAAATAAATTCCTAAAATTGATAGAATTATAAATGGGATGCTTAAAAGATATTGCACAATAAGAATTAGAATAATTATTATTATGAAAATGATTAAGTTTTGTTTTTAAATATTTTGATCTAGTAATGAGCAAATCATAGAAAATATGATTAAAATGTTCATTAGTTAGATTTAATTTTAAGAAAATAGCATAAACTCTATTTAATATTTTTTTCTTAACCGAAAATACCCATGATTTTATAAATTTCTATTGAAATGAGTTGTTAAAATGTTGATGCATACTTTTAATCTCAGCTTTAAAGTCATGATGAGGGGAGCTTCCATTACCGCGTTTAAATCTTTTGAGTTTAGCCGAATTTCTTTTATGTAAATGAGGATTCAGAAAAAAATGATTAAAAATGGAATATTTATTATCTACAAAATTATTTTTTACAATATTATCATCGAGATATAATTGATTTAATCCATATGGAAAAAGATTGATTGACACTTTGATTTAATATAGAAGTTTTCAAAGAACATTCTATCAGCTGTATTAGTTTTTATATCCAAAATATATATAGTTATATTTTCAAAACCATGTTTAGCAAAGTGTTTATATTCAATTTTATTAGAAGTAGGAAGAAAATTATTATTGAGGATATATATATAGAGAGAGCAGAGCATCCATACAAAAATCTGGTAAACGCGAGAAGTAGTATATTTTCGTAAACAGAATCAAAGACTGTATGGGCGAATAACGTTCTGTTTAAAAAAATCGATTGAGGCTATTTTGAGATCATTTTAAGGGCACTTTGAAATGCTTTGTACCTTTGAAGCTAATGGAAAATTATTTTTCGGATAGAAAATGTGCCCGTCGTTGGATGGGATGTAACATGCAAATTAAAATTTATAAATGTTGAAAAAAAAAATAAACTGGAATGGGCGCCCAACTATTTTATATTTTGTGCATTTCACTAAAACAATGTAACTTAAAAATATTTTTTCATATTTTATTTATAAATTCTTCTTAATAATTTCCTTTTAATACATTCTTTTTTTCAAGTTAACGGCAGCTTAGTAAGGTCGAAGAAATCGGTAAGATATGCAAAATTTTTTGATTTAGATAATGATTGTGAAACATTTGGAACTCAACACTATGGTGAATAAATGCTTGAACACATATTTTTGCATGGAAATACTTTTTAATGTACTTTAAAATATAATGAAAGAGCTAATTTTAGTGCATCGAAATGGACAATATGGATATCTAATATAATACAGGACCATAAAAAAGTCGGCCACAACAGATTTTAAAATCATATACCGATAAATTGAAATAGTAGAATTTATTTTAGGTATGTGGCACTAATTATGGACGAGCAAAGCTAAGTCCATTCCAAACGAAGCGAAATAAACATTTGACTAAATTTTGTGATCCTTTGCTTGAAAACGGAAATTCCTAGGATAGTATAGGTAGGAAGATGAACATTAGCACACATACGTAAAATTGCATATAGATGTGCGGAATTACAATTTCAATAATTAAAACGAACTGTAAGAGGGTGAAACGTCCCTTTATAAACTGCTTATGCTCCAATACGCTTCGTACAAATAAAAAGTAAAACACTTTTAAACATCTAATCAAAGCGTAATGTACTGGCATTCACTGTGATTTAAACCTGCTCCTGTATATTATATGCGTTTTTGCGATGTGTTAGTATGCCTTCATTGTTTTTCCTATGGCGCTAGAAAGAAGGATATTAAACTTCTATGGATGTAAAGCTTGAAAATGCCATAATGCTTTGAGAATTATATCTAGGTGCCGCTAAGGTTAGTAAAGTAGCTGCTATTGTTATTTGACACAAGAGAAAAGCGTAGTATTTAGTATATGTATTTTTCATTATTTTTAAATTAAAGGTTCTTTAATAATATAACTAACCAGTATTTTTCATAGTTGTCAAATAGTGTACAGAATATAGGGAGATAAAATAAATTAAAAATTTTTTTTAGAATACGTAGGAATATTCTTTATTGTTTTTGTTCTACTTTGCATTGCGCTAATGATTTCTTTTTACAAAAATGACAGTTTAAATAAATATTTTAAAGATTTCGCCATAGACATACATACAATGTAGGACTACTTATCTTATTCCAGCGCCACATGAATTTTTGTCTCAAACGATATTAGCGTTTTCCCAATATGAAGTTTTAACTCCTTACTTTTACCTGCATGGTTTTCCCAGTATTCGAATTTGTTTAATCTAATATTCATATTCTAAAAACTTATATATGCTCTTTTGTATTAGGATTGTCAAATACTGAAATTAATCTTTTATACTTCCAATTTCATAATTATTTTTTAAATTAAGTTTTAATTTGAAATCTTTTACAGATGGCACACTTAATATGCACATGCCCATTCACAGCCACGTTTTTTGCTAGTATGACATTTAAAAAAAATCTGATGTGGGCAACACATGGCTTCTTTCTCTATATAATTAAATAAATATACTTTTTTTGTAGCCAGAAATGATGTATATGATCTACGTCACAATATTCCTAATGTTGAATGCTACATGTGACGCTTTTCAAGATGACAACATGTAAAACTATATCGAAGTACCCATTTAACTGATATTTTGCTGAATTTTAAATTAACAATTATGAATATTGATACCATCCTCAATAAGCAATATAGTCCATATATTAAAATATGTTAGCAATTAATTCATCATTTTGGTATCCTTTTCGTTAATGTAGCGTCATTTTTGCAATTTTAACGATATTTTTTTCAATCTGGGGGTTAACTTCACTAAATTTACCACCAAGATTTACAGACAAACGGAGTGAAGAGTATTTCTAATATATTGTATATAAAGGACTGGAGAATTGTTAGGCGTCAAAATGCAATACGATTACACAAAGTATTTTCTCTCATGAATGGAATGAACTAGATACACAACAATGATGTTAAGAAATTTATCACATAATATTACATTTGAAAATTGAACATATTTCACAATAGTTAATAGTTAAAATTTTATGTGATTTTTTGATAAATTCATTTGAAAAAGTGCGATATCTGGAGAACGGTTCATGGTAGTGTTCTGAAATTTGTGACAATCGTTTTCTAATGTACATTATTTACGTAATATTATTGAAGGTTCTGATTTTTTCAAAATGTTATTCGAAAATATGGGGCTCTTTCGAACAATCGATTGCGTTTAAAATCAATAGACAGCCAGTATTCATGGATTGTAATTTTTGTTCCAAATTTCATCCGAAACGCTCCATTTATTCTCGAGATATCGTCTCCACAGAGTCGCGATTAGACACACACACACAGTTAGTTCACCTCAAAACCGATCGCTTCGAGTTCAGGGATGGTTGAAACGTGCTCTTCCGCTAAAATATCGAATTCGAATTTACAATCCTGTCGTAATACTTTCCATATACATTATATCTATCTACATAGGGAAGTATTACATCAGAAATATCGTTTGCTTTTTTTTTATTATGCAGACGACCCCTGTTTAATCAATAGGAGAGCATAGGGTTTTCCAGACTGAAGAATTTTTATTTTAGAGTAATATTTTTCTATCAATTCTTATAAGAGGGTTATTGATTGTTTCAGAAGAAACACCTATGCTCTAAAAACCGCAACAAAGCAACAATTACAGTTTAACCTAATTTAAAATAGAAAGTTCGCTAGTTCTCGCTTTGTTTGCAGTAAATTCAATGTGTCGAAAACGCTTAACTAACCTCGTACTTATCGAATTGTTAGAGACTTTAAAGAATGAGTATATCTCCTTTCTTACAACCCAGACCATCGTCCTACTTAAGGGTGTAAGGCAACTGTTTGAACGGCCGGGAGAGTCACCTTACAAGACCAGAACCCAATGGGGAGTAGCAGCCGTAAAGTCTGCACCCTCCTTCCCCTGGCCACTCACTTATTGCAAGGACTTTTAGACCTACGGATTTATCGTACCCATATTCTGCATAGACGTGGATAGCATATCTTCTAAAATTCTTCAAATTTCACAAGAATAGCTATATAAATAAATAATGCTCTAAAATTAAGAAAATAAAATCACTCTGAAAACATTGTGTTTTTCGGTTGATGGAAAAAATGCCTATACTTATCATTTGAAGTATTAAAAGTAGAAGACGACAATTATGATATATTTTTGAGGAGTATGGTATTGCCACCTAACTGAAAAAAAATTCACAAATCTACTATTTCAATTTCTAGGTACATTATAACTACTGTTCAAATTGGATGTGCTCATCTTCTCAATCAATCTGTAGATAGAAAGGTATGCTTGTATGAGATTATATTTGCTTTACTTTCCGATAATATATTAGCAAATTTTAATAACATTTTTCCTTTTCCTAGAAGATGTTTTCATTTTAACCAAATCAAAAATATATTATTTCAGAATTTGTACGCTATGCTAGAATGGCCGAAATCCTAAAATACTTTTGCAATGAAATATTGCAGAGTTTCTGTCATTTCATTACTTTCTAATGCCACTTGAAATATCCCTGGCAGATAAATCATCAGAAACTTCCCAACTATTTTAATTTAGGAATTAGATATCTCATACAGAGAGAGTTTATCACGTAACAGTATAAAGTAATTTCCGCTATACAGAAAATTGCTCTCTCATTTATCATCGCCTCTTCATTTTATAAAATGTTTCTAAAGTCAATCCAGCTATTTTGAGTTATGAATATTTACGTAGTTATTTTTTAACACTTTACAACATAGTTGAAAAGTGTTTATGACTTTGTTCATTCATTCATTCTGTCTGTCTGTCTGTCTGTTAGCACGATAACTGCTGTAACAATGACTTTATCAAAATGAAATTTTAGTATGTTTTTCAGACGGTCTGTGGGACCTATGGGAATATAAATGAATAATATCACCCAATTAGTTTTGGATTGAACCCGGGTTGAAAAAATGAAATACATTGAACCCTATGGGGCCTAATTCTTCAAACATTTTTTAAGCGAATTTAAAATTCACAAATTGCTTCGAAAATGTTAGGAAATATTCAAATTATCCCATAAAATATATAAAAAAATGTCAGTAAAATATGTTAGATAGTTTTTTAAATAAAAATTATTTAATATAGGGGGAAAAACAAATTCAATTAAATTCTGACTTTTGCTGTATCCTCCAGAAAGTAAAAAGAGATATATCATATAATAAATATTTTTCCAAGTGTTTAATTATTTTATGTATAAGAGAGGTTGAACATTTTAAAATAAATGTGGTAGATAACAATTTTTCAAATTTTTAAATAAAATAAATTATTATAGTTTTGTGATGAATGAAACGCTGCTTTCATATAGAGGCGATTTATATTTCGATGACGTCATTTGAATAAAGTTCATTTGTTTTCGATGAAGTTTTTAAATATAATAAATTATTGTAGTATTATGATAATTTTAAAAATATTACCGATGAATGTAACGCATTTTAGAGATGTTTAAACCAGGCAATTTATATTTCAATGCCATCATTTGAATGAAGTTCATTTTCTTCGATGAAGGTTTAAGATTTCAAATATAATAAATTAATGTAGTATTGTAATAATTTTAAAAATATTACCGAGGAATGTATCGCATTTTAGAGATATTTATAAAAAATGGCATTGAAGTTGGAAAGTGTTTCATTATCAATGCTTTATGCATGATTGATCTTTCTTGTTTAACCATTTGCTACTTCTTAATCATTAATAGGTTTTAGTTTTCAATATTCTAGTTACTTTCATATACCATTGCATGGGGAAAGAGTAAGTATTGTCTCTTTTTTGGAAGTTCAAATATATTTCGAACACTTGTAAATGTTTGGATAATATTATAGTTACCATTTCTCTCATTTTACATTTTGACACTAACAACCATTTGGCTTTGGTTAAAAAGACCGATCAAGGACCACCAACATTTTTGCGGTCCTGGAATTGAAGCAGGATGAAACTTTTGGCTCTGATTGAAAAGATGGAGGCGAGATTTCGATAGTCGAAGTTTGCTGGGGAGAGACGCTGTATCATACATAGTAGGATCCTCCTGCTGAAAGCCGGAAATGCTGGTGGATGTTGATCGGATATAACCAAGTAAGACTACTGAATAGTCTCATGTCTTTCAAGTAATCTTTGCGCTAATTTAAGTGGGAAGCGATTAGAGTGCGAGTTTTTGAATGTATTACCACGTTTAGTATGGGTACGACATTATTTAAATGGGTCTGTGCTTTCATTATACCCTAAATTTGCGCACATAACCATAATTATTAATATTTTTGTTTCACATACTTACACGACTGTATAAACCTACGGGACTGCTGAATATATTTGGACGTCGGTAAACCACGTGTTTACCTCGTGATGTCACATAAATATTCCCTATATTTCACTTTTATGAATGGAACGTTTAGGTCCAATCTTATTCTTGGAAAAGGAGTCGTAACCTGCGGCAGACAAAAAAACAATTTAGCCAGTGAGAAAGTGCCCCTCGTATGTCATCACTCTGGTTATCAAAGCTCTTTAGTTTTCCGTAAAATGTAGCTATTCAAATGCAGTGAGCTTCTTGTTTTGCAAGAAAATAAAGTTATCAACCTGCTTCTTTATTCTAAGGTTTGAGTTGATACGTATATCACATAAACAAGTTTTATATTAAGCAAATAAAATAAGCATCTATAGGGACTGTATCATACACAAGTCGCTGATTCTATCCACTGAGAGATATTTCGTTTGCGTCCGCGGATTGCAATTTTTCGCAGCACGTAGAATGGCACGTCATCTATCCAGTTCTCTTTTAATAAATGCATGATTTATCCAAGTCTCCTAAATATATAGGCTGGCGCAACAGCGGCCATCTTGACTCCCAGTTGAAGCGAATCGGAATCTCGAGAAAACCAAAACATTCTAAACTATTTCCTTGAATGATTGGTACAATTTTTTGAAAGTAGAAGCACTTAATTTACAGCTAAATTGCGTATCACATATCAGTCATGTAATATGCACTGGTCATTGAAATAGAACGAGCGTATGATAACTGACTCGACCGGTTGGAGTCAAAATGGTGGTTGCGTTAGCCTGTATATACACTGTAAAACATTCTGCAACTTCTGCTCATTTTTTTTCAGTTTTTTTGTTGACAATTTAAGCAAACTACCAGAAAAGCCGCAAATACAGACGTTCATGAAAATTCCAGCTTCATTTCTGAAATATTCAGCAATTATCGTCTACCGAAGCGATCTTTATATATATATATATATATATATATATATATATATATATATATATATATATGTTATTATAACTAACAGGAACCTCTCCCCATTATGGACAGCTGATTTCCCCGAAACTGTCAGTAACATGCATGCAAATGTTTTACAGTGTATAATATGTACAGTGTATATACAGTGTGCCTTAATTTATCGGGTAGCGTGTAACGTTATAACCCAACTGCGTCGTCTATTTATACGATCTGGAGTACTACAGCTGTGTACATGGACTGTGTTAAGATGGACTGTGTGCTTTTAACTGTGGTCGGTTGTTCTTATCGCAATGCACTGGATAAGCAATTTTCGTTTTATAGAATCCCGTCTAAGTCAATTTGTTCATAAGAACTCAAAGCTTTGCAGGTAAACAGAAGTGATTTGTTGATTCAGAGAATAAACCGGAAAATATTCATTGATACCTAACCTCATTTACCTATTAAAATTTTAAAACATATTTTCCCCAGTTTCATGATTAATAAAGTTGGTTTATAACATTTAAATAAGTACTGGAAAATAATTATTTTAATAAAGGTTTTCGGAATAACACAGTTTTAAATATTATTCCACGTTAATTCCTCTGAATCTTAACCACATTTTTGCAATTTAGACACATGGTACGAGTCAGGGCGCGGTAGCCCATTGGTTAGCGCGCTGGAGTTGCACTCGGTAGGCCCGGGTTCGATTCCAGCCGCTGCCAAAACTGCCGCCGTGCTCACGCGGAGTACGATCACGTTAAACATGTGGGTCCGTAAGTCCTTCCGAGAGGTTGGTGGTAGGGGAAGGAGGGTACGGTCCCTGTGGATGCCTCCCCCACTGGGTTCCGGTCTAAATTGGGTGGCACTTCCCGGCCGTCCAAACAGTTACCTTACACCTTTCTGGTAGGTCGGACGGTCTGGGTCTCATCAACAACAACATGGTACGAGTCAATGTCTTGCAGGCCGAATTAGTGAATGAACGTGGTCGAAAAATTATTGTGTTTGCTGCGCCGCTTTTATTGGTATGCGTATTGTCCGACCATAACTTCTTTAAAACATAAACGATTATTTTTAAACTTGAGTATATGGTGCAAGCTAATATTTTACAGGCCGAATTAGCAACTGAACATGATCAGTTAAAAATTTAACATACTGCACCCTGCTTACTAATTTAATTTTCTCAACGATAACTCCTAAAATTAAACCTTTTTAAAAAAAAATTACATATGTGGTGAATATAGACATCTTACAGGCTGAGTTTGTTGCTGAACTACAAACATTTCTGCAAATATGACGCATGTTATGTCCCCCCCTTTATATAACTTCATTGTCCAGTGATAACTTCTCTATTACTTAACCAATTATTTATAAAATTGGTTATATGTTGTAAACAGATGTCTGAGTGTTTTACAGATTAAGTTCGTTATTGAATGTGATGGAATAAGAATTGCGCATGTTGCTCCGTCTTTACTCATGTGCATTTTCCGCCGCTGAGTCAGACAATTATTGCACTATTTTTTACACTAGATTGTAAATTTTGGCGCTGGAATTTGTAAAATTTACATTTCTATGAAAATTAGTTTTAAGCAAATTGATACATTGAAATATCCGTCGCTTTATTTTGAGTCACTAGGGGGCTCTGCGCCATGCTCAATGAGTTTCGCCAACCCTCGGAACTCGCTTCGCGAGTCGGCAGGATTTGCCTTTTACTCGCTGGGCTCGTAGAGCTATTTCAAGACAAACTAAAGTTTAAATCGTTAAACGAATGTTTGCATCGTGTTACTCTATTATTTCCCTATTAATGTACCAAATTTGATATTTTTGTATGCTATAGATTATGCGGTATGAGACAGGGAAAATCGATGAATGTGCAGATGCGAAAGAACATTTTTCACTTTAAAAGTGCATAAAAGTAAAGTATCTCGTAAACCACATCGTAATAAAAAAAAACGCTTCGTCCTGCAAAAATTCAGCTATGTAGGTACCTGCCTGCGAAAATTTGTGGTCTTACTATTGTTAGTCTATCCAGGAAGCGAACTCGCAGTTCAAATATTTTATCTTTGACTTTGACATAAAATATTTATTAAACTACAATATAGATCGACAAACGGTTTATTTCATCGTATTCCCCAAATCTTTCTCTACAAGTGAACTAAATTTTATATTTTTCTATGCTATAGTTTTTGCGGTACGAAGTAGAGGAACTCTAGAAAAGAGAAATTTGTCAAATAGCTGCTGTTTTTTAATATAAAGATACGAACATCTAGTACTATTAAATGTGTACCATAACCCTTGTGTATATATAACAAAGTGAATTAAGAATCGAATCTTCATCAATGATAAAATAATCCCCACGAATGAGTTCTTTATTTATTTTTTTACACAGTAAAATAAAAATTGATTATAGATTTTGTCTCTCAATAAAGTAGCCTTTGATTTACCATTTTAGCAAGGTTGACAAATAATAAACGGTAAGTGTGAATGATTCTTTTTTGCCACTATTGATTCTGCTTTATGCACTTCTCATACACAAGAAGCAAAATCAGTAATGACTCCAGATAAGAGAAAAAGTACGTTTGTTACCGAAGGAAGATAAAGTGACAGGGATAGGAATTCGATACAGCAACAAAGATGCCTTGTTGTATACTGCATACGGAAATGAGGTTGTTACGGAAAAGGTGTAGGGTAACGGGCTACGTTGTTCTTGAGTTACATTAAATAATGCATCAAATCTTTGAGAATTACTCTTTCGTCCACTTCTTGATTAGCAAAAAAAAAAAAAAGTTAAAATTGAGTTACAAGTTAATTTATTTAAATTATGATTTAATTCAGAAATACGTGTTTATTTTAATCTAATAGTAGCTGCGGTTCGCAGCTAGCGGTCACTAATTATAGTAACCAGTTTTTATAACCATCCTTTTTTAACAATTAACATATGAAGCAAATAAAGTAAACAAAGAAACGTGTCCGCTACGCGGGCTCTGTAATTGCAAAGCAACAAAGGAGGTTCAAGAAGCTGAGAGGGACCAGTAGAGTCATGATTCAATTCATACGTTCCATAAAATATATTAGTAAATGTTCATATACATAAAAAGGGTCATCTTGCAAAATTATCATAAAAATTTGTAAGAGACAATCAGATGATTTCATGCTCATTATGAACGGGTTGAGTATGTCTATTCTAAAGCACGAAATACAATTTCTTGCTATAAATCAGCAGGCATGAAAGATAATCACATAGGTTCAAGTGGCATGACAAAAGGATAATAAATAGCCGGGGCATGAGACACTAAATATTTGGGGGTTACAGAAGTGCAGTTTAAACCCAGGGGGAAGGTCATGCGGAAGTTGGTTTTTATTTTAAAGAATTAATTTTGACTGGAAAACCACCAAAATATTTCATGTAAGCAAACAATCAGAGGATCTTTTTTCTGCGTATTCATATGATTGTTAAGGATTCAGCATCACATTTCAGAAGGGTTGGGGAATTCCTGTTTTAAAGATATTAATTTCGATTAAACAATCTGCATTTTCCTTGCAATATTTATTTCCCAAGATTGGCTACAGATAAAGCTTAATGGATTTAGCTATATGGATTTAGCTTCGAATTGCGGAGAAGTTTGGGGATGTCACTAAGGATTTTCATTTACAGTTTTAGAAATGCCAGCTCCGAATAAAAAAAATTACATTGTCCTTGCAACATTTATTTCTCAGGATTGGCCATAGATAGAGATTAAATGATGACCGATATGTATTTAGTAGCGGCTTGTGGAGAGGACTGGGAAGTTTTCTAAGGATTTCTACTTCCGGTTTAAGAGATGCCAGTTCAGATTTAAAATGTGCAGTTTGCTTGCAACATTTAATTTCTTAGGGTTGGCTATCGGTAGAGCTTAGATGGTAACTGTTATGGATGTAGTGGTGCAAGAAATTATTCGTAGTTGTTCAAGAAATGCAATGATAATTTATTTTACGAGAAATCACGCCATTTTGTAGATTAGGGGGATGTATACGCGGCAAGCATAGGGTGATGATATAAGAAGAAAAAAAAATACCTTTGTTAATTATTGAAAGTCAAATTAATTTTTAACATAACACGCAACACACGTCAGATAGTGTAGCTCTTTAGCTACAAACTGAGTTGCTGAGTTCAACGATTCCACAACTGGTTCATACGCAAGAACACCTAACGTAACGCGTGACGGCTCGACACTGTTTCTTTCAGACATATATCAGGGGACGAGTATTCGCCGCCCGGAAACGTTTTATGTTTACCTAATTTTTATTTATGTAACAGCATTTGGATATATTTATATAAAGCAAATAGAAAACTTGCCTCCCCTAAAGTTTCATTCGTCCCCCAGGCCAAAAAGTTCTGAAAGAAACGCTGCTCAACAACCAATCAAATCTTATAAATTTCGTGTAACCGGATATAATTGTTTATATCTCGTCTGATGTAGTGTTTCTTTCTCTATAACACTATATACAGTATTTCCTTCTCTCTATTCATTTGCGAGCAGTAACGGCGAGAGTGGGTTGCACTTTTTCGTGATATCCAATTCCCAAGTTTGCTCCTCTTACCTACTGCGGGAAAGGACGAAGCCGCAACTGTTTATCTTATCTCTTCTGACGCGGTGTTTCTTTCTCTATCTAACACTAAATACATCATCTCTCTCTCTCTCTTTTTCATTTGCGAGCAGTAACGGCGAGAGTGGGATGCAGTTTTTTGTGACATCTCTCCCTTACCTAGTGTGCTGGGAATGGTGTCGATACAACTCTTCATATTTCTTCTAACGTGGTGGTGCTCTTTTGTCTCTCTGACGCTGTATATATATATATATATATATATATATATATATATATATATATATATATATTTATACACACACACACACACATATATATATATATAATTGAAGAATTTAAATTTACTTGTATTATATATACCAGAGATTGATCATTTATTGAAATGTTCTGTATAGCAAAAATGAAAATAAGATGGGCTGAAGTGATTATTTGATATCAATAGTGACTATGCAACAAGATTGTGAAGATGATAAAGAGAACATTATAAATAAAATATTATAAATAAAGCAGGTACTAAATTGGTATAGAATGCCCCTTTTTCTCTGTTCTATATATAAGTTAAGGAATTGAAAGAGAATGACATGTGGTAAAGATTGGTTAATATAATCCTTTAACTACACCCTTAGATTAAAATTTCATTTGTGTTATAAATCATATATATAATACAGGTACTTAAGGTACTAATCTCCTTGTTACCTGCATAAACATACATGGTGTAAAGCAAGAATAGTGTATAAGATGAAAAGTTGCAAAAAGGAATTTTTTTTTTTTGCACGTGGAGCTAGACCTTTATGGTTCCCAAATTTCTTTTGAAAATGAGTGTATTGGGAAAAGTGAAAAGCATTTCCGAAACCATGTACGTTATCAAGGTCCATACCTGGTTCGTTAATGCTGATTTTACGTTTCTGTGTACATTACTGCAAATTGTATTACAGAAATAATGCACATGACCTGATGTAGAAATTAGAAAATGGATCAGATATAAATATAAAAATAATCAAATAAAATTATCAAATATACCAACATATGACTGTGTATTTATGAGAATATAATGTTATGTATAATATGAAAAAGGATAATAATAATAATAATAAAGTAACATAAATTGAGTTACCCCATATGCTTCTAAAATTGTAGAGTAAGTGATACTGACTAAGCTTTTTCCAACTCAAAACAGGTTACAGTTAATTTGATAGACTTAAAGTGCAGCAGTTGGAAGTGAAACATGAGGATGACAAATTTTTTAATATTTTTTATTCTAAAATGTTTGAGATTGATTTGTCTATGTGTTGCTGTAATTGGAGCAAGGTTTTCAATATAAAATTAAATTGTGTTTTAATAAATGAAAAAATAAGGCTTGGCGGGTATGTATTTTTTTAGTGGTGTTTATGAATTTAATAAGATGTTCTTTGTAGTAACATGGTGTATTTAACATTTTAATTCTTAATAATCGTTTATTTAAAAATTTTTATATGTTGATTTTTATAGATTTAATGAATAATGCTGAAATTTATTTACTTTGAAATTATATGAATCAGTTTTGCCGTATATTTTAATTTTTAATATATATATATATATATATATATATATATATATATATATATATATATATATATATATATATATATATATATATATATATATATATATATATATACATAAATAATTATTCATACGTTCCATTATTAATAAAAAAAATATATCGGATAATATCCCAAATTAAACCATACAAAAACATGTCTTAACGTAAAAAAAAAATCATCTTGCTGCAGTTCTGGGGCAAGATGACTTTCAATATGGAGTAACATGACAACTCGCAAATTTTGACCTAAAAAGGTTTTTGAGGTATTTACAGAACGTGCAAAACACTGAGTTTAGAGGTGTGCAATTATTAATGAATTACGTTATTTACAAAAGTTACAGATGAATTTCCTTCCTTTGTACCCAGTACAGTTTTCATGCCACTAAGCTACGCATTGAGAGCAAGCACAGTGTCCAGTCTTCGTCGGGTGGATCAATATAAAGTTTATCATAAGCTGGGCAGTTAATATCCTTGCTCTTTTGATTTTCGCTTACCTTAAAACGCAATTGTTTAGCAATTTTCTTCTTATTTTTCTGTGTTTTCTTTTTTTCCATTTCATCCTTTGAATTTTGTATCTCAAGCAACACATTTCTAATTAGTGAATTTGTTAAAACACTGGTTGACATTTTCTTCTCCTTTTTGTTGATCTTTTAACTTGTAATAAGGGTTTAAAGTTAAATATTGATGGAAGAGGGGAGTATCTTTATCCCGGAATTTGCTCACAGTTGGGATTATCTACACTTTCAGTGTCGCTATCATGAGCACCTAAAGAAATAGGTATGCTTTCCTTTCCTAGGTGTGCAAGATGACGAACTTCGTCATCTTGCCCCTGCCGAACTTCGTCATCTTGCCCTGAATGACTAAAAGAAACAACATGGCTGGTATACAGTAAACTATGCATCAGATTAAAACTATGATAGATTAGCTGAGTATTTAATGCTATAAAGTGCAACCATAAATTATATCAGAATTTTATGACTTACCTTTAAGTAGCTCAAGCTTATTTAGTACAAGTCGAAAATAATTTCAAGGCTTTTAATAAAGTTTGACAAAGAATATAAATTGTACATGTAACAAGAATGGGACCTTCCGAATGCGATTAGTTGCTTTGATACAGGGGATTGTACCTATGCTCGTCAAGTGCTGTCACTTAAGAATAAAGTCGTTAAAACTGTTATTCGCCATCTTGCCCAGTTCGTCATCTTACCCTAGTCCTCCCCTATATATACATATAGGAGACCGGGGTAAGACAGGGGTATTGAGGTAAGAAGGGCTGATTCGTCGGTGTTTTCATATATATATATATATATATATATATATATATATATATATATATATATATATATATATATATATGAAAACACCGACGAATCAGCGCAGTTTGCCCGTTAAGTGAAAATAACTTTGAAGACGGAGCTATGGATGTAAAGGTAAGGAAAAACTCCATACTGAGAAAAAGTTAATATTATTTGAAACAATAATGCAGGTAGCTCTGCGATGATATAAGTGCCCCTGTATTGTATGTATTTGTACGGCGAAAGTTTTAATATATTTATTTAAATTGTCAATTTTGTAGAATTAAATTAGTAGCGAAATGCAATGTAGTACTGAAACAGCAAGGAATATTCCTACAGATTCAAAATTACTATACCTTTCAATTAATTTTTAACTCCTTAAATTCTGAACCATGGAGTTAAAGAGATAAAACTCCTGTGGATGAAACGCTTGAAAATGCAATAGTGCTTTGAGAATTATATCTAGGTGTCGCTAGTGTTAGTAAAATAGCTGCTATTGTTAGTTGACACAACATAAATTCGTAATACTTAGTATATGAATTTTTAATTATTTTTAAATTAAGGGTTCCCTAATTATGAGTATAATTAATCAGTATTTTTCATAGATGTACGATAGAATGTAGAATTTATTGAGATAAAAATAAATTGAAAGGTAAAATAATCTTGAATACGTAGGAATATACTTTTTTTGTTTCATTTCTACTTTGCATTACTCTAATAATTTATTTTTACGAAATGGACAATTTAAATACATATTTTAGGCCTTTCATCATAGAAATGCATACAATGCAGGGCTGCTTATTTTATCCCAGCGCCACCTGAATTATTGTCTCTAACGATATTGGCGTTCGTTTTCTTAATATGAAGTTTTAACTTCTTACTTTTACCTCCATGTTCTGATCTCTATTATACAACTGTGGAAAAATACGGATTAATTATACTAATAATTAGGGAATCTTAATTTAAAAGTAATCAAAAATACATATAATCAATAATATGCCTCCCTATTGTGTTAAATGGAAACAAAGGGCTCTTTAATAATACTAGCGACACCTAGATATATTTCTCAAAGCGTTATGGCATTTTCGAACGTTTCATCCACAGGAGTTTTATCTCCTTTTCTTTAACTCCATGAACAGAGCATTCAGCCATCAATCTCTCTCTCCTGTACTGCACTCCGGGTTAAGAGGATTGTCTTCTCGAACCGAAAAATAATTTTGGTTCTCAGAGGTCGTAGCTGGAGGTGGGAATAGGCGTTGCTAAAAATGTGCTTTCCCTGCGTAGAACTATGATTGACAAGCCACCTACCGTTTGAAGTAAGGCTCCTCTATATACGAGCTGACTCATCAAGCATATTGAAGCCCATATAGCTGGAAGCGCAATCCATTAGCATTAGTTCTATTCGTATTTTTACTTTAAGAAGTATAATTGAAATAATTACGGGTGGTTGTTCTGCGCCGAACTGCTCTAATCATTCTAGAAAGGGTTTTAGGCTATTTCGCTTTCCTAGAAACGAAGAAAGAATAAAACAATGGCTAATAAATAATTGGATACCCGGTACTGGAGCATACTTGTGCGAGCTTTCTGCATTATTCTAAATGAAACTTCTTTTTCTATATAAAGTATTTATTTTAAACACTTATTTTATAATTTATGTAACTGTAGTATGGAACCCTATGGGCTTCAATATGCTTGATAAGTCAGCCTGTAGTAAAGGAGCTCTAGTTTGAAGCAATGCGAAGGGACGTTCTTCACCGCCTGAGTGCGAAGGGGAAAGCTTGAGTGCTAAGGCGTAAATTTAAGAATAGAATGTTTGACTCATCATAATACTTTCCCTTTACATATATTATTCATTGCAGGAAAATTTAAACTGAAATGACTGACCATTTATTTCGACAACAAAGCCGGATTTTTCACTGGAAGACATGTTTTCAAAATAAAAACTCGAAATTCAAGGAATCGTGTCTACAATATCCTCACCGCTAGTGGTCTTTGGGGATGACACAAACGAATCAACATCGAGGCGAAGTTAAACTCCTGCGACAACCTGTTACCGATCTATCAATGTCAAACATTGAAATGGTGCTATCATGCAGAGATTGGATATTATTATTTTGCCTCTATTCAATGCTTGACCAATTATAAAATCTGGGTTCAGCATAGCTCAGATTTTCTTTTTGCATAAAAAAATAAAATCTTCAATCCTTTCTTTTTGAATTTTTTTTTAACTTGATTCAAACGTTTTCTATCGATAAGCAAATTTGGAAAAACAAATTTTTGCACTTATTTTTACACTTCGCGGTAGTTTTAAAAATACTTCGAATGAATTTAAGAATAATTTAAAAAACGTCCCAATTGCTTATAGTCCAATCCTACGTTTTGCAAAAAATTCCAGGAAAAAATCTCAAAATTCAACGCTATATATAGCTATTTTCATTCCCCCATTGATTGACATGGGATTCTCAGGTTAGCTTTAGGAGGGGAAGTTTCCTGCTTTTCCGTGGAATGATTATAGCTACGTAGTAAATGTAGCTACGAGTTCAGTTCGTACCCTTTTAATACCGCTATGTGCACTTTTTATACGTATTATTTTGAGTTCGTGCTTGGCGAGCAATAAAGAGGATTTTATCTTAAAAAATCCTTCTGATATGGCCGAGTATCTGGTTATCTGTAAAGACCCTGGTACACGGAACATGTACGCTGTCGCATTAGAGCGACATTACAGCTGTCAGTATAGTGATAACTATATTTGGAGATTCCAAGCCACCACCTTTGCCACAGAAGTCGGGCCACCTCTTCTATGAAGTTGCAAATTATTATTACTTAATATCTATTACAAAAATGACATTTTTTAAAACTTGATTCAAACGTTTTCTATCGATAAGCAAATTTGGAAACACAAATTTTTGCACTTATTTTGACACTTCGCGTTAGTTTTAAAAATGCTTCTAATGAATTTAAGAATAATTTTAAACACGTCCCAATTGCTTATACTCCAATCCTACGTTTTGCAAAAAATTCCAGGAAAAAATCTCAAAATTCAATGCTATATATAGCTATTTTCATTCCCCCATTGACTGACATGGGATTCTCAGGTTAGCTTCAGGAGGGAAAGTTTCCTCCTTTTCCGTGGAATGATTATAGCTACGTAGTAAATGTAGCTACGAGTTGAGTTCGTACCCTTTTAATACCGCGATGTGCACTTTTTATACGTATTATTTTGATTTCGTGCTTGGCGAGCAATAAAGAGGATTTTATCTTAAAAAATCCTTCTGATATGACCGAGTATCTGGTTATCTGTAAAGACCCTGGTACACGGAACATGTACGCTGTCGCATTAGAGCGACATCACAGCTGTCAGTATAGTGATAACTATATTTGGAGATTCCAAGCCACCACCTTTGCCACAGAAGTCGGGCCACCTTTTCTATGAAGTTGCAAATTATTAGTACTTAATATCTATTACATATTCCTGAAATTTTATCAGCAGTTATTGCTTCATGATGGATGGCAAAGATTTTGCACTGTTGCCAAGAAAGCTGTAACTGAAAACGAATCCATTGCCATTATATTTTATTAACTAATAATTACATTTTAATTATGTTATATTTGGAACATAAAGCCTATATTTGTGAAATATGTATTGCATATACTGAAACTTTAATTTATAATTAATTATATTAAAAATGAAATTGTATTTATAATGGGGATTTCAGTTGTTATTATATGTGTAAGTATTGTTCCATAAATAGTCTTTAACGCAGCTTACACCAAGAATATCCCTGCCCATATTTACACGTAATGTTAAATCCAACTTTATTAGAAAGCAGGTTATTTGACTCCATAGTTTATTACAGAGCTAGCTTGATCGAAAAGTACTGGCTTTTATTTGATCTGCAAACTAATATTGGAAAAGCCCAGACAAAGTCCCAGAGAGAAGATTAAGTCAGATAACGATGATAATCAAAAGACTAAATATAGGATGATCTGCTCTTCGTTGATGGAATATTGTGACTCATATGCATTACTTCTTTAGATTATTACTAACCATTAATACTTTTATTATTATTACTATTATCATTATTATTAGTATTATATATATATATATAAATATAATATCTAAAATATGTTATTACATATACAAAAATACCACGAATAGAAATCAAGGATATATACGAGTCTATCAAATATATATGTACAAGACTACATGTACAAAAATACATGCAAGGCTACTTATACGACGTATACAAACAAATTTCACAGATCACCATGGCTTTCAATACTACATTGATGCATACAATGATATTTGCAATGAATAGAACAAATACAAATTTATAAGTAATTTGCAGTATTTATGGCAAAATTTACAAGTACTTTGAATAAGTATGCAGTATAGAGTGATTAATTCTTGGGTATTACCAGAAATGCTCGTTTTCCTCTAGGAAATTATTTATAGATTTTATTCTTTGTTTAGCTCAGCTATTGCCCAGAAGGGTTTTAGCCCATATTGGCAAATGTCAACTGGTACTTGTAAGATGATACGTTGAATTAAATGATAACTGAAATTCAAAAATCAAGTCATATTTTTAGATGATGTATTTATACTACGCAGGGGTAACTCTGATAAATATTGTATCTGATTACTCAACAGATGTTGAGACTAACCTTTCAATAAGTTGCTGTAATTTGAGCATGGTGTTGAATTTAAATATGAAATGGGCTTTTATAAAGGAAAAAATAAGTTTTGACGGTAGTTATTTTTGATGGTGGTGGTTATTAATTTTTGAATATTTTTTTCAAAGTAACATGGTGAACTTAACTGCTCGATTCGTATTAACTGATTATTAATGATATTTTTAAACACCTATTTTGAAAGGTTTGATGAAAAATGTTGAAATTTGTTGACTTTGAAATTGTATGAAGCTGTTTTGTCATAAATTTTAAATTTTAGATTATCTTCATTTTGAATTAGTAAATTAACGTCAAGGTAGTTGATCCAAGGTGATGAATAAACAGTTTCAATAAGTTGTAGATTAGGAGGATAAAATTGAAAGTTTAACATTGGTGCATCTTTAGTAATCTGTATAGTAATGAGATCATCAATGAATCTATCTGTACATGATATGACTATGGAATTGATGATTAATTTCATAGTAATGTAGATAGAAGTTGGCCAGAATGGTGGATGAGATTCCTCCCTGTTGATATCCCAGTTTTAATGTGTAAATGCTATTACCCTGAGATATATATTGGTTGAATAGAATCAATTTTAAGAGAATTTTAAATTTTGGTACAGTGTTGTTTTTAGATTGAGCAAATTGTTCATATAAAATTATTATGACTTTATATAAATCATGCATGTCAATGTTATTAAAGAGGTCTTTAAAATAAAATGTTTTTATATCATGAATGATAGGTAGTAGTTTTATGTTTTAAAACAACTCTAAACTATTTTTGATAATATGTGTGCTCTGTTCAGTGAAATGACCGTATATTTGATTTTGAATAGATAGAAGTTTTTTGTCCGCTGCATGTGTATATGAATCACACTCTATAGTAATAGTTCAAAAAGCAAAGATTTATACAATTTTGGTATAAGTATCAAGTACGGAAAATTTAGATTTTGTTTTAGTTTAAGAAGCTTGTAGCAAGCAATGATTTGTTTACTGATAACAGATATATTATTTTATATTAAAGATACAGATGGAGTAAGTTGTTTTTTGAGTTCTGTTAAATAATATTTTTTGCAAATAAACGCCTAGTTACTAGCAGCTTTATCAACATAAATTATTACAAATTTTTCTTGTGGTAATTTGATGTCTTTTAAGATGTCTTTGTAATTACGTGTATAATTCTGTATAGGTAAATGATTAAGCAATTGTTTTACATGCCAGGTGACTTGTACTTGCCAGCCCTTAAAGGCTTCAACAGGGCAGTTGTATTTACCTGATAGTTTATAAATACATTTATTAAGATCTATTGTAATAGCTTGAAGTATTTTACTTTTGCTATATAAAAGAGGAAATTTGCATTTGGATCTATAGTATAGTAACTTTTTGAGAGTTGGTTCTTTGATTAAGTTTAGGTTTCCTGTTATTACATGTCCATGATGTTGATCTGTAAAGGGTTGATAACATGATTCAGTACACGGACAAGATACTTAATTGTTTAATTGCTTCGAAAAATATTGTAGTTATATACTTTACGTCCTAATGGTACAGTATTTGTGTAAAGTTGTATAATTAAAAATTGGATTGTATAATTTAGTGCACAACAAGATTGGTTTGTTCGCTCTTTTGGATGTGAAAGTTTGATGTTAATACTCAGTTGTCTGGCTCTTGTTAATAAAAGGTCAAAAACTAATTTATATTCTCTATTGAGTATGGTAGCTAACAAATTGTTTTCAGACAAGGATGGGTAATAGGATTTCGATCCTTGAAACGCCCCTTTCGTTTTCAAGTACAGAGCACAAGGTTTTATATTTCCATTTCTGCCAGTCGCTAAATAATTTTCAAGTATTACATTCATAGAGATTATAAGGCTAAGCAATAATGCACAGGATTGATAGAAATTGATATAAACATTTGAAAGCATACAAATAAGAAAAGTAATAAATGTAAATCTTGATTATGCCTAGATTATATGAAATAAAAATATTTACAAAAATGTACATGAATTTGGACAAATGTAATACTTTAAACTTCTCCACTATTGCCAGATTGGGAGTTAGTCAAATCAGTAAGTTCATTATATCATCATATATATATAATTTAAACACTCATATCAATATTTAAACACTCTTACTATATGCTGGCTTTCTATCAGATTTTAAGGACCTATTCAACAACATTGAACATCGACGATCATTATTTATTGAAGGAGAATATAGGATTGCTACAGAAAAGAAATTATATGCAGCATATTTAAAAGAAATAAGAATTGAATTGCACCTGATCCCTAAAATTGATTGATTTTATGTCGGACATAGAGCCAGAATATAATTTCTTACAGGAATAAATGGCATTTCAAGTATGTGTTTAGTGCTATGCCAGAGACCAATTGAGAGACTTGTTGTTTCAAAATAAAACTTTCTAAAAACACCTTAACGGAATACATAACCGAATATGGAAATGTTTTATTCCAATGAATATTAGAAATGTTAAAGCATTTATGATCATTTGGTATCAGTTGTAAAATATTCTTCTATAAAAGGGGATTAATCAAACACCTCTCACTTGTAACTTTAATTAAACATGGCTTTGTGAAAATTACTATCAAGCTGTAATATCGGTTAATAAGAATTATTAGTGACATAAAGTTAAGTTGTAAACATCGTGAAACATGCAGATTGTTATAAACAGTGCAATTTATGTTAAATTATGCAACCACGTATTTGTGAAAATCAAAATGTCAATGTATGCATCAAAATGTGTATATCAATGTGTGCATCAAAATGTCATAACTGTTTCAGAAACAGTGATGTTTGGTGCCAACCATGAGAAGTCTACACGCCATATATGGTAATTTTCTTATCTCTGTAAGTTACCATGACAACGCATGACGTCACGAAGAAGAAAAGGTATTTGTACTGTTTCGACCGAACAAAATAGTATGTAATGTATTGTATGGAATGAAAGAAGTAGGTAGAGCGTAGTTACAGTGTAAATATTGTTGTGTGCGTGTAGAATAAAGATGGTCTACCTAATGACGGCTTCTGTTCCTTGTTATTCAATTTAAGTAGGAAGTGAAAAACAAACAAGTGACGAAGCGTCGAAATATAGTTTGATGAAACATGAAACCAGGCACAAAAATTAGCAACTAACAAATGTCACGGGGAATATTTTAGAAAGTTTACAAATAAAATAAAAAATACTAACTGAATTACAATACAAATAACTTATTAGCATTTTACAGTTATGTTATTATTACAGTAAAGCCCATCTTTTGTGTTTCTTTGTAGAATGGATTTAAAAATGTTCAAAATGAAACACAATGCACGGGTAACTCTATTTTAAGTATAGAAATCAAGGGAAACAAGTAAAAAAATAAATGCACCACATACTAAGCTTTACTTTTTTACTTGTTAAAACTTTATTTATGATTCATACAGAAAAATTCCAAATGTATAATATATATCAAAACCTCTATAATTTAACAATCCTTTAAATCAAATTTTCTCTTCACTTTTGAAAATACTCTCTAGAATCTGATAATGAACAGAATGTTTGCGGAAACAAAACGATGCAGACAAAAGCTAGACACGTTTATCCGGTTCTAAAGGGTAGTTGAATTACAGAAGTTACATAATAGAAGAAGCTAAGAGTCAAATATATAATAGGGTTTGAATGATTTAAAAGTATATATTTTTACACAAACATTTAAAAGGTGGCGTGGAAAGTACGTTGTAGCTGTTTAGGTCTAGTACAGAGATGGGCAACTTACAGGACGGCCAAATAAAAAATGCATTTCTTTTCTAGCTTGCTAAACATTTATTCATTAGTTTTTTTCAATATTTTTCAACAATTAACTTCAATGTGGCTCAACTCGACTTTCTCATACTAGAATCCACTTTTAGGTAGCTTGTGATTTTTTTTTATTTTACAAGTTTTGCAAGAAAAAAATTTGAAAAATCTGTATCGATGGTCCAAATGATTCCAATTATAGTATGTCACGGTTTTAGTTCCATTCCCAATGCAATATTTTTTGACGGGATAGACATTTTCAGATATGTCTCGCCTGAACAATATGCCTTCACTGAGGGTCTGGCGTTAGTCGTAGAAAAAATAGGTCTGTATCTCCCCTCACTTATTTACAAAAAAAAATATTTTTTACATTTATTCCGGATAATATATAATAAAAGTAAAAGTTACTGGGTAGTAATTACTTTCCTTATATACAATAATGTATAAGGAAAGTATTGTGACGGGGTCGAAAATTCGAATTCGAGTTTTCGACGGTAGAGCACGTTTCAAGCATCCCTGATCACGAATCGAACATTTTTGAAGTGATGTCTGTGTGTGTGTGTGTGTGTGTGTGTGTGTGAAAGTATGTGTGTGCGTGTATGTGTGTGTGTGTGTGTCAGAGAGTCTCTGGAGACGATAACTGACAAACGAATGGACGGATTCAAACGAAATTTGGTACAAAAATTACAATCCTTAAACACTGGAAGCCTATTGTTTTTATACGCAATTGAATGTTCAGAACCCCCTAAATTTTTGAGTGAAATTTTGAAAAAATCGTCGAAAAATCAAAACCTCTAATAAACTTACGCAAATAGACATTTTTTATGTAATTTTTCATTAGAAAACGATTGACATAAATTTAAGAACGCTAACATGAACCGTTCTCGAGATATTGCACATTTTTCAAAATAATTATGAAAAACTAATACAAAATAAAAAAAAATATATTTCCTATTGAGAAACATGTTCACTTTTCATATGTAATACCATGCGATAAATTGGGTGACATCATTCTCGTGGATCTAGCTCGTTCCATTCATGAAAAAAGATACTTTGAGTAATACTTTTGTAGTTGAACGCCAATAGTCATTTATCTGCTGTAAGTATAACTTATTTCTCCGTCCATAAGGCTTGACGAAATTTTGGCGACGAATTTGGTGGAATGTCGCCAACTTGGCGACTGTTTTAAATGCTGCTAAATTAACGAAAAACTGGCCAATTGGATAAAAATGACGACTCATTGACGAAAGTTCAATATTTTGGAAAGAATATAAATATCTACTATAAAAACAATTTATTTTTTTCACTGTAAAAGTAGTAAATTCATTGCATTATATAAGGAAAGTCATGTGCTGCCCACATCAGATTTTTTATTTAGATAGACACTATCTACTTTATTTCTACCGCTGATGCTTCGCTAGTGCTGAGAAGTTCAGTGACTTGTAAAATAGTAACTTTCCTAAAATGAATAAATTTTAAGAACTATTACTGAGTATTTAATTACATCAAAAATAAAGTAAAATGAATTACATTTCAATAAAATAACCTTTCTCCAAAAGATATTTTCTCAATCAAAGTTTCCTTGAAGATGTAAAAACAAAATAATTCTACATTCAGTGTGAGGGTATCATTGACCGTTGTTCCTGATATCAATCTGCATACATCCAAAGGGAAACAAAAGTCGAATCTGTCTCTATGTAGATAGATAAGGGACTGAGTACTTTCTTAACGGTAGAAAGATAAGGATCAAATGGAATAAAGAAACGGATGCAATACGGATCAGACACAGCATAAAATGTGCATTAGGTACCGAAGAAGATAATAAGCTGCAAAATTATATCCAATGCCATTTTTTGGGGGAATATAGTAAAATGTTTCTTTAACAATATATTGAACCATGGGTGTATGTAGGATATTTTTACATTAGGGACTGAAGACTGTTGAATTCAAAACATAAAATCCAGATCACATTGATTTCAAGATCAATGTGAACGTTTTATGTTTAGAGTTCAATAGTTAAACAAAACAGTGCAGCTGCATGTATCAGTCTCTCCCCCCCTCCTATTTAAATCTGACCTGTTAATACGACAAATTTTCCATGAAGATTCGTGGACCAATAACAAAACACTTATAAAGCTTCGAAAACATTAAATTATAAGGACAGAAACATATATTTAAGCAAATCGAATAGGATATCAAACAAAAACAATTATCATAACAGAGAAAAATAGAAAAATTGCTTTAAAGTCTTGGGGGTGGGGGCGTTAAATATAAACTAAGAATACCTTTCCATATTTAAATTTTTTATCCTAGTTTTGGAAAAATAATAAACTAGAAAATCTGAATCAGTTTCCAAAAACACATCATCTCAATTTAAATACACGAAAAACAACAGGTTGAGGGTCTCCAACATAATTTTTCTGATCTCTATGCAGCAAATGCGCGGAAAATCCCCACTACCCTTTAGTTTTGAAGTTATTGACCTATTCTCATAAATTGTTTAAATGACTGATAAATTGTTTAAGCCCTCAAGTCTCCCGGACCCATATGAAATCTATCTTTTTGCCCCTCCCTGTGGGCGGTTCTGTGCTTCATGTTGATTATTAGAAGAGGGGATTAAAAAAATTTAAGAGTGGGGGGAAAATAACAGAAAGAATAAAATATCGATTATGCAAGGTATCGGATATTCAATTATAGATACCGATATCAATAAAGATACGGATGCAATGAGGATAAGACACAACATATGAAATGCATGAGGGACCGAATAAGTTAATAAGCTGCAGAATTATATGCAATGCAATTTATAGGGAGAATATAATAAAATGTTTTTAACAATACATTGAACTATAGGTGTATGCACGATTTTTTCCAGGCGGTGTTGAATTCTGTTGCATCGAAATTTTAAAATGTCAGTCAATTATTTATTTTCACAATACAAAAATCAGAGATGTTTTAAACACGCGAAAAGTATATATATTTTAAAAACTCACGAAAATTCGTCTATTAATGGTATGCATTCCTTTCAAAGATTGTTCGAAAGAAAATTTCTCTGTCATTTGGATGGCGTTGAGACGAAAATTCTGCGGTAAAGGAATCGATTTGTGCGAAAATAACTCAAAATTGTGCTAAAACATAAAATAACTCTAAAAATAATCCAAATTAAAAAAAAATCTCGCCGAGGCTTATCGTCCAGGGTCCTGAAGTATCTGTGTACCAAATTTCATAGTTGTACGAAGTTCAGATTTTTTGCTACAGACGACAAAGGCATACAGACAGACATTTTCCTTTATTATTATAGATTAAACTGATCGATCCTTATTATGCCTACAAATTTTAAGAACGAAGAATCTTAATGAAAAAGATTGATTCAGGTATGTACATTTTGTTTATTTGAGCTAATTTTAGGATATTTTTACAAAAGTTTTTATTCCTTAATTAGTAAACAGAAGTAACAGTTAAAAGTCATGTAAGTCACCTGATTTTTCTTCGAAGCAACAACTTTAAAATATAATGTTCTGTTACTTGGGCAAATTTTCTGGATCCCTCCAAGTAGTTATTGACAGATAATAAAATAATTTTCTTACACTTGCTAATTATACAGGATACATTCTCCCTATATATAACGAGCTTAATACTAAAATATTTTATATTGTTGGAAATGACTATAAGGTGTTATATTTAAATGAATATATATGTTATTTAATATTGTAATAAATAATTTATAAATTATGTTTCAAATTTGATGATTTTAGTTTTATATTCTAAGCTTTCTATATAACACTTAATGTATATCAAAGCGAGATGCCCCATAACTTGAGATGAAATGATTAAGATGTGAATATTATAAATAATTGTAGTTCATGAGTTTATATTAATAACAAAGTAAATTGTTTAAGACATTCAAAATTACTTATATACATTTTTCCATAAAGTAGACTGTGTAATTAGCCTTTACTATACCTGAATAAATAAAACCGTATTTTTAAAATGCTAATTTCCTCCCTCTCCCTCTCTCTATACCTCCCCACCCCCCAAAAAAACTGCATAATTACTAGTATTAGAAATAGTAATTATTTTTATATATTTAAGGTACTACATGTAAAGTCAGTTTTTTTTAATAATTTTTATTTTTGAATTACTAGGAGGACAACCGCCTATCTTACATTCTGATGACACAGGTCTGTCATAAAAATGTTTTTTATACTGCTATATCAAACTTTTTTTTTTACTGCGGTATTAGTGATATATGAGAATTTTTGTATTTGGGTCATATAGTAAGGCTTCATGTGTTCATTAAAATGAGTTATACCAATTTAGAATAGTTAATATTCTGTGTAAATCCACATTTTCTCTCTCTCCTATATCAATGTGTCTTAAATAACGTTTTTTGGAAATATGTTATCCTTCTTCTACTTATTCAGATTTATACATCATAATTCAGCTTAAAAGTAAAGATCAAATGAGAAATATTTTTGCTTTTGAGTTTTAAGAATGGATTCTCTAAACAGTTTTATTGAATAAAGCGTTTTAATGCATATAAAAATAAGTATATATTTTCACTTTTAAAAATGTATCAAGTTTAATTATGGCATATTATTTTTAACATTAGTTTAATTTTTAATATTTCGCAATCACATATAAAGTTTCATGAACTCATGAACTGCAATTATTTCTAATATTTACATCATAATTATTTCGTCTCAAGTTATGGGGCATCTTGCTTTGATATACATTAAATATTATGCAGAAAGTTTAGAATATAAAACTAAAATCATCACACTTCCGTATTTCAAAAACAACAATAATAAAATATTTAGTTTCTCATTTCCCTACATTCGTTACATTAAAAGAGATAAAATAATGATGTGGAATAATAAATTAAAAATAATGCGCCTTTTAATAAAGTAAATAAAAAGAAATATACGCATAGTGTTTATAGAAAATGCATGTCAAGAGTATTTAAGAAAAGTTGATAAGTTGAAGCCATGAAAAAATTACTAGGTGTCATGAAACGCCCCCCAGACCTTTAAGCGAGAGCAATGGGGATTGCACATGTGAACGGGGTCCCCCGGAAAATGCCTCCTTTTACACTCCAATGTTATATGGCCGGAAAATACCGGCTTCCCTGTGAGCGGGTCTTATGTTATCATTTCCCTTATTTACGTTTAGAGTATGATTTTTCTGGGGAAAACTAGAGCAATGCAAATAAACACAAATAATAAAATAATGCAGCATACAGTTTCGCAAATCTTCTGTGAAGTTGAGTGCAAGGACTGTTTGGCGCAGACTGCATGCATTTAGTGTAAATGCTAAAAAGCCATTCTTATCTCTCAAACAAAGGTTGAAAATATTAAACTGGGCTAAAACCCATGTTAACTGGACAACGGAACAATGGGACAGTGTAATTTGGAGTGATGAGACCAAAATCTCCCTATTTGGTAGTGATGGCGTAAAATACGTAAGGAGATGATTGCATAACAATTTTCGTGAAACACCCAGTTAGTGTTATGATCTGGGTTTGTATGACATCAAGAGGTGTGGGCAGAATTTGCTTGATCAATGGGAATATAAATGCCCAAAGATACACAAATTAAAAACTTGAGCCCAAACTTCAGCCTTCTGCACTTGATATTTTCCAAGACAATGAAGCCTTTATATTTAAACAGGATTCAGCTTCATGTCATGTTGCTTTTGTGTGCAAAATGTGGCTTCAAGATCATCATATTCAACTGCTGGAATGGCCTGGGAATTGCCCAGACCTTAACCCCATCGAAAATCTATGGAGTCGACTAAAGAAACTTGTTAGTCAGAAGCAATCCAGCAATAAAATCCAATTAGCAGAAGCAATAATTAAATCTTAGTTTCACATTATAACAGCTGCAGAACTAAAAAACTTGGTTCACTCCATGGGAAAGTGCTGTAAGGCCGTAATTAAGGCTAAAGGTTACCTAAGTATTAATTGGCATGGTGAGAATTTTTGTATATCTCATTTTTTCTATGTATTTCATTTTTCTTTTTTATAAATGCTGTTATATTAAAAATAATTTATAAATGTTATTGCATTAGAATCTTGATTAAATTGTCTTTCCATTGATACATAATTTTATGGTATTGGTATAAAAAAAGTGGTGTTATGAGCCATGAAACCTTAAAAATACACTTTTTTCAAAAGGTTTCTGCAATTTTGGCCACTACTGTAGAATGAAATGTAACGATGACCTATCTGGTCATAAATAATAAAATGATAATTTAGACTTGATATGACAGGATTAGTGCTAATACTAATTCCACACCGAAAAGTTTTTAAGTTTTCGTATTTTTGCCTGGTCACATTAGCACCTACTGAAATAGTGATCTGGAATGAAACCGGCTGATTCAAAATTTACACTTCCCCTCTTTCATATAGTCATTGCAAATAAACACTATTTAATACCTCAAGAGAACTTTGAATGTGAAGAATGGGAGTGGTTTATTGTGGGAGTGTCCAAATACTCTTTTGATACCGTGGTGCTAAAAAACTTGCATTATCTACATATTTCCATGACTTTGTTGGAGGAAAAGGACAGTAACACATTTAAAGTGGTATTTAAAATGTTTAATATTGATGAATTTGGAAAAATTGAGCAAAGGATTTAAGTACAAATAAAATAGTAATTCTGCATATAGGTATTTCGAGTATACGCTGGATCACCTTTGTCAGTGCAAGAGAACTAGCAAACACGAATTAGAAAGAAGAAATGGCCACAAATAGCCTTGAAAGCGCACTTCTGGATTAAGAGTCCCACGGAGAGGGATTGGAATGCTTGTATCTGAAAATTTCCAGAATAACGATAACAAAATACTTTTTTAATAACATAAACAAAATCTTTTGGGCAAAAAATTAAATATAATTAATTAAACAAAAAATAAAATTGTTGAAGGATATTATGTGTTATATGGATTCGTAAAAGAATAGGAAAACAAGAAAGATCAATCATGCTTAAAGCATTGATTATGAAACACTTTCCAACTTCAATGCAATTTTATTTAAACAAGTCTGAAATGCAATACATTCCTCGGTAATATTTTGAAACTTATCACAATACTGCATTAATTTATTATATATGAAAACTTAAACCTTCATCGAAAAAAATGAACTTCATTCAGATGACGGCATTGAGATATAAATTGCCTGGTTTAAACATATCTAAAATGTTATACATTCCTCGGTAATAGTTTTAGAATTATCATAATACTACGATAATTTATTACATTTGAAAACTTCACCGAAAACAACTGAAATTAATTCAAATGACGTCATAGAAAAAATAACACGCCTGGATCTCTCTATAAAAACAGGATTTCATTCATAACTTTCTCCCATTCAATTCATTCATCACAATACTATAATAATTTATTTTATTTAAACATTTTGTTTAAGACCATGGAGCTACAAAAAATTAAACTCTATGCTTGAAACTTCATCGAAAAAAATCGTCCTTCTCTTTATGAAATCAATATTTCATTCATATCAGCCACGCAGACTCCATGGACTAAATTATTTTGTGTTAAAAAAATACAGGAATTCTAATACAACTCATTCTATACATTTTGCTGTTTACATTTTACATAGGTGAAAAATAGACTTAGTTGTAGAAATAATCAAATTTAGATGAGCATTTAAACTCAAATATATTGTCATTGCGTTGTTTCAGTATGTAGATGCACAGAATTTAAGCAAAAATAAAGTAGTTTTAGGACGGATACAACATTCAATATGAATTAAAAAGAAGTTGTAAATTTTGACTGAAAACATCTAAATTTCGAATAGAGTTCATCTATCTTTTCGTCAATAATCAATAAAGAGTCCTTTACTTTCCGTTCAACAATTTCTACTGGAGGGAAGGGTAAACAGTTGGGAACGTTCATTGTTGCATTCACATCAGAAATTGAAGATTTAGGTATTAAGGTAAGGAAAATTCACTGCACATCGCCGATTAACTTTTACCATTTTCTATCCGCTTACTAATTTTCATTTTACCTTTGATTGAAAAATATTTTCACTTTCCGGCACCAACCATTTTAAAACAATGCGACGTCGACAGCGCGAACGATCCAAATGAGCATTGAATTGAAAGAATTCGCACTCCCGAATGAACCGGTTGAGCGGGAAAGAAGGAGGGGACAACATCAATGATTGTTACCTTTGAGGAAACAAGCTCAAAAGGGAGCAAAAAGCAAAGCATTTTGTTGGGAGGAGTGAAATTACTTTGAAATATCTGAAGGTAAACTACAAGAAAGTTGATTTTGGTTCACTGTATGCCCAAAGTTCTTTAACATAAAGTTGGAATGTTAGCCTGGCAACGAATTAAAAAGTTGTCTGCTTAACGTCATGAGCACAGCATTTCGTCATTCGTGACGTTACGGGTCAGGGAGGACTTTGTGAGGTGTTGCCAAAATATAAAAGTTTTTCGCATTATTGCAATTAAAATTATTTGTTAATTTTTAAATGACAATGTCCACACTTAAACAACCTGCACTGGTATTTAAAATTGTGCTGTTCACACCTTACAAAGTCACGTCCAAAGATATTTAGTGATGTCGGTGGGGTAGAATGACAGTTGCAGTTAACAAGTTCGGTTTCACCTGAGAGTCCGAGAACAAAATGTGCGCGATTGCTATCTCTATGACATCATACGCCCAGAGCGAGGTAAAAATAATTCAATCATGTCTGGGAAGGGAATCTTTTGTGACAATTGGGCAAGAGTTCCTAGGAGGCGGTTGTTCTGAGCGTCTGTTTGAGAGCCCTTGTATTTTTGACTTAATGAAGGAGGCCCAAAATGCCTTTGAATCAATAATAGTCAACTAATTTACCTAAGCTTGCTTTCTTCAAGGAGTATTATACAGTTTTACTCTCTATACGACACGGTAATACATATTACTCGCATAATTACATTTAAAAATATGGCAATGCTCTTTATCAGGCTAAACCTATTCATTCTGTGAAATAATATTTTGTTAGAACAAAGTAAAATAAATATTTGATTTACTGTTTTGTTTAAAAGATCAAAGAAATCTCATATTGTATTGTCGTCAAAACTCAAATCTTTGCCTGGAATATATAATGTCCTAGAAAAAGAATGGGAAAACATTAACATTTTATTTAATTGACGCACAAAATAGATAAGTTTTAAAATAGTTTGGAATGGAATTTTCATGATGTTGTTGCTTTAGATGTACATTATTGTTGAAAATGAAATGTTCCATTCATGTAGCAAAGCAGATTCACTGTTGTGAATCTTATCGTTGAAATGCTTTATCGCTAAAGTCATAAAGCAAATGAGAATTCTTAAATGTGTGTGTGTGTGTAAGAGGGGATGGTGGCTTTAAGTGTTTCACATTTATTGATTTAAATCTGTGCTTTTTCTATCCCAAACAAGAAAGGCTTTGATGAGTATAGATAATAAATGTACTTTCGTTAATTTAGGAAGATATTTATTTATTGAATAAGGACCAGACATGAGAACAGATGCACTTTTTTAATGAAAGTGGGAATACAATAGGGTACTAAATTGAATATTGTTGCAGCAAAATATTGAACAAAAATGACAAAAGAAGCGAAAGTAAAATAAAATTGACGGTATCTTTAGTCCGATACAGCCGAAATAATTTCGCGTGAGTAGCAAAAAATAAAGCTCAACTTCTGTAATGTCGAAAACTCCATCCAAAATCTGATTATATACACATACAGGGCTTCCAAAGAGCTACAAATCTTGCTTATTATTTATAGCTTCACTTTTGGTTTTTTAGATTTGAGCATTACAAATTTGAAAAACGTAAAATTTTCATACTTCTTCAACTTGACATTACTCGAAAACTATAAACGCTTTAAAAAAATATAGATTATAAACTAAATTTTCTCATTTTGACGCTTTCTATTTATTTCTTCTGTGGTATTTCGAGGGATGCTTTTTATTTGAATATTAATGAGCATTACAAATTTGAGAAACGTAAAATTTTCATTCTTCAAATTGACAAGAATATTACTCGAAAACTATAATAGCTTTAAAAAAAATATATAGATTATAAGCTAAATTTTCTCATTTTGGCGTTTTCTATTTATTTCTTCTGTGGTATTTCGAGGGATGCTTTTTATTTGAATATTAATGCGCATTACAAATTTTAGAAACGTAAAATTTTGATACTTCTTCAACTTGACAAGACTATTAATCGAAAACTATAAGAGCTTTATAAAAATAATAAATATAGATTATAAACTAAATTTTCTCATTTTGACGCTTTCTATTTATTCCTTCTGTGGTATTTCGAGGGATGCTTTTTATTTGAATATTAAACGATACTAACATACAATTTGCATATATAATTTGACCGAATATATTCATTGGTTAGTACTTTTTACACACACACACTAATCTATTATATTTAATATTACTGTTAATTTTATGATTTATTTTATTTTAGGCAAAAATTGTGTACTAATCTCAAGAACTAAAGAAGAACACACGAGGGCGTCCTCTTCATTGTTATTTACCCCTGAATACAAAGTTTTATGTAAATGACTGAAGAATTTTTAACGCAATTATTTTTAGATATTCTCTCTATTTTCGAGAAAATGTTCAAAAAATTAATGGTCGTCCACTTGCTCAAATTATTTTAAAATCAATAGATCTCTCGGAACATGTGTAACAAATTGAGTTTGACTAGATCAATCTTTTTGAGAAATCTATATAAAAAATTTGATGGGGGAAACACATGGCTTTCCTTATATAATGATATAGATTTACTTCTTTTATAGTCAAAAATTAATGTGTAAGATCCACAGTACTGTGTTTTTAACGTTGAATTGTACATCTGGTGATTTTAAGTATAACAACATGTAATACAATTTCAAAGTATCCAATTAACTTATATTTTACATAACTCTAAATTAACAATTATCAATATTGATAGCAGGTAGCATCCTCAATAAACGATATAGGCCATATATAAAATATTTTAATAATTAATTCATCAATTAGGCTTCATTTTCATTAATTTAGCGTCATTTTTGCAATTTTGACGAACTTGTCGTGAATCTGGGGCGTAATATCTCGAAGTTGGGGATACATTGCTAGATTATCCGCCAAGTTTTCCCAAATACATCAAGTGTTACAGACAAACGGAGAGAAGGGCATTTCTTATATACTAGAATATATGCCCGCCATATGACGGAAATCAGAATTTATCAAACATTATTCTCCTTTGGCGTCATTTTTATCAATTTGGCGACATTTTTGTCACTTTGCAGTACTCAAAAAGTCCCGCTAAATTTCTCGCCAAGCGTTACGGACGAATGGAAGCGTTACGGAGAAATGGGTGATTCTTATAGTCTATTCTTATGTTCTTTTCAAAATATTAAACTTTTATCAATTAGTCGTCATTTCATTAATTTAGCGTCAGTTTCTTTAATTTGGCGTTGGGTGACATTTTTGTCAATTTGGCGATATTTAAAGACACCAAGTTAGAGATTACGAAATATTCGTCATCAAAATTTTATCCAAACATTACGGACGGAAAAATAGGTTATTCTTATAATACTCGTAGATTCTTATATTCCTTCCAAGATATTGAATTTTTGCCAATTATTGATCTAGCGTCATTTTTATCAATTTATTTTTCATTAATTATCAATTATCAATATTCATTAATTATCAATATTCATTAATTTCATTAATTTTCATTAATTATCAATTTATTTTTCATTAATTTGGCAATATTTAAGAAAGTCACTAAGTGGGCGACATTCCGCCAAATTCGTCACCAAAATTTCGCCAAGCGTTATGGACGGAGAAATAAGTTATTCTCATAGCAGTTAAATGACTATTGGCGTCCAATTACATAAGTATTACGCAAAATGTATTTTTTCATGAATGGAACAAGCTAGATCCACGAGAATGATGTCCAAATCATATTACATTTGAAAAGTGAACATATTTCACAATAGTTAATATTTATTTTTATTTTATGTGATATTTTGATAAATTTATTTGAAAAATGTGTAATATCTCGAGAACGGTTCATGTTAGCGATCTTCTTTTGTCAATCGTTTTTCTAATGTATAATTACATAAGAAATGGCTTTTTGCGTAACTCTATTAAAAGTTTTGATTTTTTGATGATTTTTGTCAAAAATTTCACTTTAAAATTTAACACGCTTCTGAACATTCGATTCCGTTTAAAAGCAATAGGCTTCCAGTATTCACGGATCGTAATTTTTGTACCAAATTTCGTTCTAATCGCTCCATTTGTTCGTCAGATATTGTCTTCACAGTCAGATATTGTCTCTCTCTCTCTCTCTCTCTCTCTCTCTCTCTCTCTCACGCACACACACACACACACACACACATTACCTTAAAAACGTGTAATTCCTTTCAGGGATGCTTCAAACGTGCTCTCCCGTCGAAAAGTCGAATTCTAATTTTCGACCCTGTCGCAATACTTTCCTTATACATTATACTATGTATATGAGGAAAGTAATGAAATTGAAAATCTGTCTGTTTATTTGTGTGTTTTTTTCTCTCATCTCATGATCACGGAAGAACGGCAACACCGAATTGGATAAAATTTTAAGGGTAGATTTGGAATAGCCCCACTTAAAATTTAGTCCATGTTTCGCGTTCATATGACCAGGGGTTGTTTAGATATTAGTTAAAAATGCACAATTAAACCTTCCATAGAGATATAATTATGCAGATGATATTTTCCCCACCAATTTATTTGAAGAAAATTATATTATGTCGTTTAGCAATGTTTATACGGCAGACGATTTTTATTAAATCTTTTCGAATTTAAATAGTAAATATATGTATATAAAATGAATTTAATCCATATTGAGTTTTTGATGGGAGCATGTCAATAACGGTCTTCAGGTCTTCAGGTTTAAACATTTATTTTCAGGTTTTATTAATTCTGGTATTATTGATATTTTCAATTTATTGACATTGTTTTATTTTGGCAAAAACTGTTGAAATTCATATATTGTACGTAGTACGGGTAATATTCTACAAATGCGCGGGTATATCTTCTACAAATTAACGCTAATATATCTTCTAATTCACGAGAATATAAGTAGTAAAGGTATATTGGATATATTTTGACATATATGGAATCAATTACGGTCTTCAGGTTTACAGATAACTGGATAATTGATATTTTCAATTTATTATGTTACGCCATCTGTTTTATTTTTATTGAAATTCTAGAAACTCATATGTTGTAGTACGCGTAATCTTCCACCAACACACGGGTAAATCGGGTAAGTAATTCGGGTCCCATACAATATTAGCGCTCTTATTTTGCATTTATTGATTCAATTTCACATTTTAAGTAAATTTGTTTGCAAGCGGGGCCAGGTTGTTTTATTCTTCAGATCTACTCGTGATGATAATTTTGAATAGCTAGAACTTAGATTCTTAAACTTCTTTTTAGGAGCATTAAATTAAATATTTTAATATAATATTTTGATTAACAATGTCATATAGTATACTATAGGACTTTGCACACGATTGTGATTTTTAAATTTGCTTATATTGTATATTCAAAAGAAAGGGTATACAACTAGTATAAAAATAAATATATGGGCTGGGATAGTTTAGTGGCTTACGCGAGAGGATCGCAAGAGATATTCCCGTGATTGGTCTTCGACGCGGCATAACGACATCCTCATGTCTACGTGGATATGGACACAATACATATGTGGTCTTGAATATCTTACGATTTTGAATATATTTTAAATGGTAGTTTTCATTAATTTATCTCTATAGTAAAACACTATACCAGTAACAACAGTACAGTTGCAGCCACAGCCACTGATGAAAATCTGTAAACTTTCTCTGTACAGACATATACGCCGGGTTTTGAGCAACAAATGGATGCTTAATTATGAACATAAGCATATCTACGTGGATCACGTGGATCGTGATGATACATTAAAAATGTTTAAATCTCGTTATATCCAAAATAATATCTAATAGCCGTAGAATGCGCAATACACATTTCTTGCATGTTTCAAAGTATCATATAAATTCTTGATTTTAATGATTTAAGTATAACAATTTTGGAGTATGGTTGTTATTTAGAACAGTTTACGAAAATCATTGACATTATGGTTTGCTATTAATACTTCTAATAATGATACTTGTCAGATTTAACATATGTGTTCCATGAAATTCCTTTTTATTTAAATATATAATATATTTGTTTTAATAATCTTGGACTATAATCAAAGACAGGTCGGAATTTGCATATTATATCAATCTATTCCAGTTATAGCTTATAAAATAAATAAATAAAATAAAGCAATGACACTTTGTGCACTATAAGCACTCAAAGAAACAGCCATTTATGTAACCATTACAATATGCCTACTTTTACATTGTTACTTTTACATTTATGTATATTACTTTTACATTTCCATATCACTTTTATACTGTTACTTTTACATTACATATTACTTTTAATATTTATGTAAATTTCACTTTAATGTCACCAAATTTGTTTGTTTTAATGTTCTTGGAATATGATTAAATAAAGTGGTAATTTTGGATATTTTACTTATTTTTTGAATAACATGTTAATCGAGCACACATTTTTACAGACACATGGCAAGCAGTGTAAAATGTATAAAAAGATTTGATGTTCCTAACACAGGAATTTCGTTGCAAACATGTTTCATTTTTTTGGGAGAAATAGTAATTCAAACTCGCTGCAAATCAATATGTTCATTAAGTTAAGCGATTAAAAAAACTGTTCACGTAGCATCCATGATATAAACTAGAGCATGGGCCGCTGTGCCTCAGTACAAAATTTTGTTAACTGCCTATTCATTAGTTTTCTTTAAAAAAAGGTTTTACTTGGGCAGAAACAATTTAATCGTATTTCCTAAGGTTGAATTAATTAAAACAAATAATTTATATCTACAGTAGTATGTGAAATTAAAAGTACTAAATCAGTTACTTTTATCAAAATCATATGATTTTCGAACATATTGTTACAAATGCATCATCCGGAATCGTGCATGTGCGCTCAGGATACAAAATTGAATCTCAATTTCTGTATAACTAAAACATTTTTTCTCAAGCACAGCTTAAACAGGAACAATATACAGACAAACAGCACTTAAATACTCCACTATTTTCACAAAACAACGGCTACTATTCTCTAAACATTGACGAAAGTAACAGTTCAATGTAGCTCGTATCTTGTCAACTGCTCTCCCACTGAGTGAAGACTCCTTTTTCTAGACTCTTCATAGAAACTTCTGGAAATCTCTCATGTCACTTGGAATGTTGATTTTTTCGACTGGTTTCTCGGAGCATCGGAAAGTCTCCAAATATCGCCAAAAGAGCGATAACGATCTAGTAACGCTTCTTCGAATTTTGGTATGTGACAACTATAGACTCACGTCATGAGAAGGGATGCTGTACGGGTGTTTTCTCCGTCTGTTTTTTCGAATGAGGCAAAAGTCGAAAGTGAGAGGGTGAAAAGTGACTCCGAAGCGACTTTACAAGCTCATAACAATGTTATTAATGATAAGGAAATATGATTATACTTAACATTTCAAACATGTAAGTCAAAAGTTAAGAAACTTAGAATTTTGATATTATTCTGCCAATCCATCAGCATAAACAGATGATTTTCCTTTTTGAGCATTGACTTTTCAAAATCTCCTCTCCAGTCTGGATTCTTTTGCTGATGAGAATTGAATTTGATGCTAATAGTGCAAATCTGAAGAAAACCTGCAGGTTAATTGAAAATAACTAAATATCTATGAATTTCTCATTCCTCGAATATATTATCTACAATTCAAGATATTATGATCCTGATTTAGCCAAACGGTGACCTTCTGTGGCGAAAGTTTGCACTTTTGAGTAGTTTTCACAAAAAAATTCAAATGTATTATTATTTATTCAATTTATTTTCCATGCATATTGCGAGTTTCTTAAGGTCTATACCTCCTATTTAAGACAAACCTTATCTTTCTATGATGAAATTCACATTTTAAATCGCCAGAAACACATACGTAATTAACTGTTCGGATACTGCAGATGGATGTATTTTATGGTAATAACATAAATTGATATTTATATGTGTAGTTTACAGGATTTAATAGCTATAGCAGAAATCTTATCTTCGCAAAAGAAGCGCAAATCGCATTAAGTCAATATTATTTCTTCTTTCACGTAACGTAATGATTTTGCTTAGTTTCTGTTGGATCTGTTATTCATTAATAAAATATGATACTAAATAGTTTTCACGTCGTTGTCTATGATATAATTCGCTGTTCCTGAATCCATTTTTAAATAGCCTGTGGGATTTTTTTTTGTAAATTGTGCAAGAAAAAATTAAACCTGCATCGTTGGTTCGAATGGTCACAATTATAGTATTTTAGCCTTCATTTTAAAGGAATATAGAATTATATAGAAATATATATAATAGATATAAGAGAAATAATAGATATAATAGAAATATAATAGAAATAGATATAGAAATATATAATTCTATAGAAATATTTAGCTTGATACTGAGTTTGACAATGTACCCACTCTGGGAATAACTCCCCACTCCCAAGGTGGCTAATGGTGCCACGATCACAAGAATTGTGTCTCGTCTATTTTACACTACAATCATTGAAACTGTTAAGTTTCGTGAAATGCAGCCATGAATAACTCCATTTAACCATAATTATGTCAAATTTTGTCCAATGCTGCCATGTTAAGAAAATATAAAATGTCGAATAACTTTTCGAATAAGTTTTCGTCCGAATTTCCGAAAAATTCTATCTAGTTCTAGATTTTTTTGTTAATAAAGCCAGATAAAACGGTTTGTGAAAATTCATTAATATTTGTGTACATAAGAAATAGACCACAGGCAGACGACAGACAGACAGACGGACATCACTGAAAATTTAGTCGAAACGTGTTCAGGAGGTTCAGAAAAAACGTGTTCAGAAAAAATTCTAGAGTTTCAGTTGACAACGCCGGGTATAAAGTTTGAAAATTCATTAATATTTGTGACAGCTATCGGAAACACGAGAAATCGTCCATTGATAGACATATAGACAGACATCACACTAAAATAATTAAAACGTATTTAAAATGTTTTAAAATTTATATATCGGCATCAACATATCGAAATCGAAGATTTTCGTTAAAATAATACTTTCTCTCTATACTATATTCTATAGTACGATAAAGTAAAAATACTTTATAAATAAATATAGGTATATACAATACCAAGGGAATTACAGGGTTTAATTACTATTGCTTTACGAAGGACAGGTCCGATTAGAATTCATGTACCAAAGAATGAGGCGTTACTTAAGAAATCATTGCGAAATCCTTTGGGAAGTCTGTTTGTTCCGCACGTTTTAGCATCTTGTTAATTAGACGAGCAAGATTTGGCTTTTAAGGAAAGAGCTGATACGCAAGAAGGAATAGTCAGTCGGTTCTTCGATTTGGAATAATAACTGCCAATAATAAAAGTAAAGTGGAAGGTTTATAAATTATTCTGGTACATAAATGCTAAAATTTTTCCAACTTATGAGGAAAGAAAGAACAACAGATTCTGACTTACGCATTTAATAAGAATGAAATTAATATTATAATGAGATGCATGAATTAATTTATACACTTAGAATGTAGGGTTAGATAACATGAATTTGTAAAAATTATGCCAATTTATCGTGGTCGAAAATTCTATTTTTGGAATATAAACAGAAATCTGAAACAACTGCTGTAACACATATCTGTGAATGAAATATATTATTAACCTTTTGCTTACGGGTGGGGCAGCGTCCATCCCAAACGAAGAGCCTCTCAAAAAGACAGGTATTTGACATACCCCATCCCAAATAATTAGATCTCCCTTTGCAGGCATTATTGCAGTTGTTCCATTTGCAGGACGCTGTCCCACCCGTAAGCAAAAGGTTAAGTAGCATGTAACAAAGATATGATGTTATCAACATTAAACAAAATGAAGCCACTGCGGTTTGTCAAATTTCTCGTTTCTTTTGAGTTTTTCTAACGCTTACTGCAAAGAATATACCATACAAAAATATAAAAGTTGGTACATTTCTAGAGAAATGTTAGGCAAATACGCTGAGAAAAACCTTTCTCGAGTTAAACTCTAGTTTCAGAAATATTTAATAAATATTTTTGATAATTTAATAAATATTTCAAAAATATTTTAATAAATATTTCTGAAATAAAATTTTATGGAAAACATGTCAAATCATCAAAACTAAAAATAGAAATATAATCAGGAAAATAATAAATATTTATTATTTTTCTGATTTTTAATAAATATTTTAGAAATATCTTAAATATGTATAAAAATTTGAAAAAACTGTATCGTTGGGGTCTGAATGATCACAATTATAGCATTTTACCCGTCATTTTAAAGGACTTGAGAAATCCTTAAAGGACTTGTGATATCAAGTTTGACCATGCGTCCATCCTCTTAAGGGTTCACTCCCCTCCCCCAAGGAGACTAATGCTGTCAGGAACACAAAATTTGTATCACGGCTATTTTTCACTACAATCATCGAAACTGTGAATTTTGTCATTTAAGAAGTTAAAGACAGTATTTGAGCTGCGAGTTCGTGCCCTGCACATATTAATAATATCAACACTACTAATGTTTGAATGAGTATGCATACATACTTGAATTTTTGCAAGACGAATTCCCTTTTTTTAAATTTTATAGTTTATGAGTTATTCTACTTTTTATGCACTTCTGATGCGGATCTGTTTCTTTTGTATGAGCGAGTGCCTCGAGTTTCTGTGTCTGGTACCGCAAAATCTATAACAAAGAAAATATAAAATTTGGTACATTTGTTGAGAAATAGTGGGGGAACGCATTGAAATATATAGTTTTTTCAATAAATACGTTATTTGAGCTTGAAACAGCTCGCGAAAGGAGTTCAGTGAGCGCTAGCGAGTAGGTTATGGGGGTTGGCGAGGCTTAGTGAGCAGGGAGCGGAACCACACAGTACCATAAAATATGCCAACATTGATACCTTGACATAAAGCTATACGAAACATTATACTATAAATTTAGCAGAAAGTAAAAATGCATAAATGAACCACTGGAGTTTTCTATTCCTCCGCCTTTCCCTAAAATCTCTACAAATGAATGCAACAAAATTTTTGTGGCAGTTTGAATAAAATGAAAAGGAAATTGTTTAAGCTATGTGACGTATATTTTATAAAATCTGTGAACTACTTATTTAACTTTACTTGGTCAAGGAAAAACTAACACATACAGTTTCATTAACGCAAGAGATTCATATTTATGCAAAAGTCAAATTTTAACTCTTTCGAAGCCAAATGGGTTCTATCGATGTGCTCAAAAGGGAAATAAGGAAAATTATTTAGATGGGGTATATTTAGCTAGGGATCAAAAGAATTTATAGGAAACAATCCATGATACGATATCCCTAGTAAACAATCCATGATACGATATCCCTAGTAAACAATCCATCATTCGATATCCGAGTATGATACGATTATCTGTAGTAAAATATAAAGGTAACCCTCTTGTAAAACGGTCGTTAGGTTCATAAGTAATGCCGTGTTAAGCGAATTCGTGTAATATGAATTAAAAAAATAGTACAAAAACAGGGCTATGTTCCAAAGACAATTTTCTTTTTATAATTAAGAGTTTATTAAAACTATGAATATTTGATCAAAAGTTGTTAATATGTATTACAAAATATTTTCTTTACGACTAAACAACATTAAACGAAGGCGTTTTCTCTATGTCAAAACATTTTCACTGAGCTCTTTTCTGCAGCATCCTGATTTCTACGCTTTGCTTCCTCTCCCTCCAAATCTGGTATATGTTTATTTGCTTACATATTTGTTTACATTTTTGTGATATATCTTTATAAATTTCTTTGTATTGGGCTAAATATTGCTGAAGTTCCCTCTTAAATTCTACGCTTCGTCAGTGCAAGGATCTGCATTTAGAAAATATAATTCAAATTATTTGGCTAAGCGTCCTTGTTTGTGTTTTAGGGTAACATTTTCAACTTCAGCGTTTCCATCTGGGCAATCTTCCTCTGAATTAATTATATTTTATCTCAGATGCCATTTACATCAAATATACTTCATGAACATCATCTTCTTTTTACCAGTAATTCTAGAATGTCTTTAGGATTCATATCATCAAAACCTTCTCCTCATAGAAACTTAGCAAGTTCTGCTATCGTATCGACATCGTTGTCTTCTGGTTCGACAAAATTTTCGGTTGAAACTGACTCTGCCTATATATTTTTCCAACAAGCTTTTAATGTTGAACAGTTAATTTTTTTGGGTGAAGATATAAAATTAATATAATTCAAAATTGTTAAGAGTACATATGCTTCCATGATTTTAATAGATTTTTCGCTTATTTTATTCAAAATCCTTGAAATGATCACCTGATATAATTATTTTTAAATGTAGCTATAACTCTCTGATCTAACGGTTGAATTAATGAAGTTGTATTCGGTGGTAAGAATGTTGTGTCGATATTTGGGTATTTTAAATATTTCTGATGGCTTGGTGCATTATCTAGTATCAGTAAAACTTGAAGATTTTGGTTTTTCTGCTTTAAGTTGTTTTCTACACTTGGTTAAATCAGTTTACAAACCATTCTATAAATAAACCAGCAGTTATCCAAACTTTCTTATTTTCGGTCCAATATACCGAAACTAGTACTATGCCATGTGATCGCCTGAAGCGTTATTACAGTTAAGTAATGTTACCCGGTCTTTTGCTTTCTTATAACCTGCTGCAGCTTTTTCTTGTTTAGAAATTTTTTTCTCCTGGGCATTTTTCCCACCTAAGACCGGTCTCGTCGGCGTTAAATACATAAACCATATTGTGGGAAGCCGTATTGTGCGGGGATTTCTTCAATTCTCGAACCGTGTTGAGCAAAATCGTGTAGTAGAAATGCCGTGTTACATGGGGATACCCGTATTATATATACTGAATAAAAAAATGAACAGAAACTTAAAAAACATAGAATTTCATTCTGGTCAAACCAACGCACATCGAGTTTCAATCTTTTCAATCTCAGTCGAACATTTACACCAGTCAATCATCATTATATTCTTTAATTTGGTTTGATTTCACCTCATCACTAGCGCTCTGGTATACAGATTCGTGTCGACCGTTATCTCCACTAGATTTGCCAGGTTCTTCTTTTCAATTACAAAACATTTATTTTGAATAAGTTACATAAGTATTTTATTTATGATACCTATAATATATGACACCTATCAAATATATGATACCTATCTAATATATGATACCTATCAAAATGTAATGCATTGGTTCACAATATAAAATGCTTTTTTTTGCATTGAACAAGAAAATCCAGTTGATATCCCAAACGTATGTATGATGATTTATCTTGATTTTCGCTGCATTTTACATTGTCGAAGTCGATGTCAAAGGCCCAGACCTTCGACATCGACTATATCATCATACATACGTTTGGGATATCAACTGGATTTTCTTGTTCAATGCAAAAAGTCTGGACTGGATCATCCAAATAAGTGAAAGACTATGTCAGCCAAACTGAAATGTCGAAGCTGCAGGTTTCAATATGGTAACCTCACCTAGGGCGAAAGGGATGCAAAAATAGAAAAACGAAAAAAAAAGAAAATTGAACGTGAGAAGCAAATAAGGAATAAGGCATACAAGGCAGAAAATATGAACTCGAAACAAAAAGTTTGACACTGTCATGCAATACCACGGAGAAATAGAGCCATCGACAAATTATAAACTATACTACTGATGATTTATTAAGCTAGAAGTTTATTTGGCAGAAAATATGAACTCGAAGCAAAAAGTTAGATGTGGTCATGCCACACCGTGGAGAAATATGGAGTCATTGACAAATCATAAACTAGATTACTGGAGTTTTATTAATATGAACGATTCAAAGAAATCCAAACCGAAAACTGAAGAGCAAAAAACAGAGGTAGAAGAAAATCTGACTAGTCATCTAACAATGATTAGCGATAGAAGATTAATTCATTTCTCGAGTTTTACACAATTTTGATGTTCTTTAAAGCGGTAATTTTGGACGTTTTTAGTTTGACCAATGTATGATAGTCGGCATTGAGTGTGAATGCGGATTCCATATTTCTCCAAGGTATGGCATGAACACGTCTAATTTTTTGCATCTTTGAGTTCATAATCTCTGGTTTGTATTTGTTCTTGTTTGATTTCCATGTTTATTTTTCCTACTTTTATATTCTTCTACTTCTACTTCTCCTTTGCTCCACTAGGTGGCACCACTATGTTGGGATATATCGTTTAGCCATGTTACTTTGGCTGACATTGTATTGCGCCAATAGGGCGTTCTGGTTCAGACGTTTTGCACTGAAGAGGGAAATTGAGTTGATTTCCGAAACATACCTATGCTGATTTATCTTAATTTGAACTGCCTTTTACGTTGTGGACCAGTTCATTACTGATTAGCGCAAAGTCACGTGCTTTACGTAATTTCAAAATGTAATACTTGAATTTCAAGATTAAACGAAAATTTCACCTTTTACACCAACGTATGCTGGTGTTAAGAAATCCCACATGAATTATGTTTTAGAGAAAGATTTTGACTTCAAAACGAAAATTCTAATCTTCGAAATTCTGACTTTCAAATATGTGCTAAAGAGAAATTTTTTGATTTTGACAAATAAAGAGTTGAATAGTAAGACATTTTGGTACACCATGGAATTGCAGTAATTGCTTAATTCACCTTGTCAAAGGCATTTGCAATAATGCTGAATATTTAGGGACATAATTGAATACCCGAAAAGTAATGAAGCGATAATTTACAGTGTGGCTATGATTCTTTTGGGCAATGCTAGAAAATTTGAGCTCTATAACGAATCTGAATAATCAAAAACAAATTTTATATTTCAATACAAGATAGTCACCCTATAGATAAATTTAATTTTTACAAAAATTGAAATATTTTATGTTCAGAAAACTCTATGTTTGAATAAAATATTAAACAATAAATTAAAAAAAAAAAGATAAGGAAAACTTGAGAAGTTACAAATGAAATAAATTTTTTTTGTGCTTGAATACGTTGCTCTAGTTTACCTGAAAATGTTAATCATTTCAAAATTTTATGTGCATTTATACATGCATAATATGTAAAGCAATTTAAATCAACACAAGCGACGTTGGAGTTCGGAAAATTATTGGCAAATGTATCCAGAAGAATTTATCACTCAATGCTTTGCAATTATTAATTCACAACTAATTGTTTAAAAAATTTTCGCATTGGAGAAAAGTTTTGGGAGACTTTAATTATTATTAAAACTTTTGACAAATATGAAAGTTTTGTTTAATTGGTAGCAACAATTTTGAAAAACTATTGATTTTGGAATTTTTTTTGCCTTGAAACACTTATTTCTAAGTATCTGCAATAGATATAGTTTAGTAGACGATGACTAGTAAGGATTCAACATCAAATTCTGCAGGGGATAACTGGGTTTTCTAAGAATTTCCATTTCCATTTTTTTGTCATTTTCGGTTAAAAAATGTTCATTTTATTTGAAACACAAACTTTCAAGATTGTCTACATATAGAGTTTAGATGTTAACTGATATGGATTTATTCTCAAAATCAGAAGAAGGTATGGTGGCTCATTAAGAATTTTCACTTCTAGTTTTTTTTCCACTTTTGGTTCAATCATTGCCCTTGAAACATCTATTTATGACGATTGGTTATAGATAGATTTTAGATGAGAATTCAGCATTAAATTCTGGAGGGAATAATGAGACTGACTAAAGACTTTGACTTTTGATTCTAGCAATGTCACTTCTGATTAAATAAATTACATTTTCCTCGAAATATCTATTTCTTAAAATCTGCTATCCATGTACCTTGGATGATGAATTATATGAAAAACTGATATAAAATTCTAGAGGGAGTAGGAGGATTTACTAATAATTTCTCCATCTGGTCATAAAATTTTCTTAAAACTTTTTTTCTCAAGATGTGCTATAGATAAAGTTCAGATGATGACTGGTATGAATTCAGAATTAAATTTTGTAGGAGGTAGAACAGTTCAATTTATTTTTTTGTTTTGGGATTTTCTTTTTACTTTCGGTTCAAATTTTTATCTTGAAATATCTATTTCTCATGATTGTCTATAGGTAGAACTTAGATAACTGATATTTATTCAGTATAGTATTACAGAGGGGGTGGGAGGGGTTTACTAAGGATTTCTATTCACGATTCTTGAGATGACACTTCTGGTTTTTCTAAAAATTCATATGGCTGTACTAAATAACAATGCAAAAGGGAATAAGAATTCCTAATTGTTGCGTCATTTATGAAGTGTGCATGCCATTTGTTACCATATGAAAGCGTCTTCATAATTTTTTTGTTTTCAATTACAATTTGGATAAAAATGTTAAAATTGTTAAATTATGATTTTGTAAAAATATAGTTTTCTTTAGATATTTATATAAAAGACGATTAAAAAATACAGTTATTTATATAGTTATATTGAACATGAAGTGATAGTTGAAAATAAACAATTTGCCTAGTTTTTGCCTCGTCAACCTAATATTGGAAATTTAAAATGTTGATATATTTGCACAGTTATTGAAAATTTTCATAAAACTGAAATTCGTTGCCTACAATAGAATATCTTGTTAATAAAATGCATATTCTAAAACTAATGAAATCAACCAATATTATAAACAATATCACACTAAAAACAGAACAGATTCACTAGCGAATATGAAACCAAATGCCGAATTTGATTTCTTTCTTCATCAGAATATGAAATTAAAATCTGTTCTGGTGCAATTGTTCTAGTTTCTTGTCCTGAGGAACAAAGTTCAGTCTACTCGCAAAGCATTTATTTGCAATATGCTGCTCAGTAACGTATGCAGAAATTTTAATTCAAATAATGTTTTTTTTGGTTGTTTTATTTCAAAATTTTTTAAGAATTCAACCATAAAGTATGAATATAATTCTACTTATCTGGGCTTTATGATAATTAATGAAAATTTTATAATCTGATTCACAAAGTTAAATAATTTTAAAAAGTAAATAATAATACCCCTACAAAGTTCTTTGAGATTTATTTACTCCAAAGGAAAAATCATGAAAAGTTCGCTTTCATTAGAAAACATAGCTTTATAAACAAAGGTATCCCTTAATAAGATATTTCCTAATCTCAAATATAGACGCTCTACTCATAGTGGACTTTTGCTAATTACAATGCCCACCTGTGGTCAAACGTTTCATTCTTTGGTCTACAGATCAACTGGAGCTGATTTAGAATCCTGAGTATAGGAGAAGAGTACTGCACTTGAGTATATTCTGCAATGCTCTGGAATCCACTTTAAACAATATCAATCTGTAAAAACCTGCATCAACATTCTGTATCTAACTGTGGTCAAACGTTTCACGCTTTGGTATACAGATCAACTGGAGACGAATATAAGAGAAGAGTCTTGAATATAGGAGAAGAGTCTTGAATATAGGAGAAGAGTCTTGAATATAGGAGAAGAGTCTTGAACGTGAGTACATTTGCAGTGCTCTGGAATCCACTTTAAACAGTAACAAACTGTAAAAGTAGCTTTAATGTGCATAAAATGAACAATAAAGCAAAGTAACCAAACAAATTCAGAGTTGGAGCCAAAATAATCTGATGCATTTCAAAATCTAATCCATTTTAATATCTTATCGGTCGAAGAACTTTTCATATTTAACTATGCATTTAACAAGAAAGCTTTCTGCTTCCTGCAAAGAAGCACTAATTATTCTTGTTACAGTACATATGGACGTATTGATTAAACAGGGCAGCTGAGTGCATACATTTATCGTGCGATTTTTTTCATATGTATATACATTTCTTGTGGAAAAATATAACGCAATGCATAAACATAAACACTTTGTAGAAACTAAACAATTTTCTACATTTTCCTTAAAATTGCTTAATCTATATAATAAAAGGCAATGTCTGTGTGCTACGAAATTTGGCAATCGGAGACCCGGGGGGTGGGTGGGTGGGAAGGGGACACGTGAAAATCGATTTTTAAAATTTTAATTTTTTTTTTTGTTATTTAATGTTTTATGCGATTTCGACCGTTTATTGCCATTTTTGCCCTTTTTCTCAACAATCCAGACGTCGTAGAAAAAAATAAATCACACCACCGGAAAGAGCAGTCAATTGCGAGTAAAAATATATAAATTTCAAATCTCAGGGACAAATTCTAATATTTTTTAAAGATTTTAAAACGAAAGTCACTTTCAGTTAAAAAAAAACAACTTTCGTTTTTAAATCCTCCCAGCGTAAAAACTACTCATAATTTATGGATATTTTAAATGGATATATGGAACTATAGAATGAGGATATTTTAAATGATATTAATGAAAAGCTTAAACACTGAATAAATAAAAAAAATAAATAAAAATAATGTTATGGAGATTGTCGCGGTGCTTTAAAATTCATTATTAGTTTTAACGTCATTAAACTAAACCAAACTTCGTTAACTGCACAGGGTTGAGGGCGTGGTAGCCCAGTGGTTAGCGCGCGGGAATTGCACTCGGAAGGCCCGGTTTCGATTCCCGCTACTGCCAAAACTGCAGCCGTGTTACGCGGAGTACGATCACGTTAAACATGTGGGTCCGTATGTCCTTCCGAGAGGTTGGTGATAGGGGAAGGAGGGTACGGTTCCTGTGGATGCCTCCCCACTGGGTCCCCGTCTAAATTGGGCGAATAAAAAGAAAGTTATGGAGATTGTCGCGGAGGGCGCGGTAGCCCAGTGGTTAGCGCGCGGAAATTGCACTCGGCAGGCTCGGGTTCGATTTCCGCCACTGCCAAAACTGCTGCCCTGCTCACGCGGAGTACGATCACGTTAAACATGTGGGTCCGTAAGTCCATCTGAGAGGTTGGTGATAGGGGAAGGAGGGTACGGTCCCTGTGGATGCCTCCCCTACTGGGTCCCCGTCTAAATTGGGCGAATAAAAAGAAAGTTATGGAGATTGTCGCGGAGGGCGCGGTAGACCAGTGGTAGGCGCGCGGGAATTGCACTCGGTAGGCCCTGGTTCGATTCCCGCCAGTGTCAAATCTGCCGCCATGTTCACGCGGAGTATGATTACGTTAAATATGTGGGACCGTAAGTCCTTCCGAATGGTTGGTGGTAGGGGAAGTAGAAGTAGGGTACGATTCCTGTGGATACCTCCCGCACTGGGTTCCGGTCTAAATTGTGTGGCACTTCCTGGCCGTCAAAACAGTTACCTTACACCTTTCTGGTAGGTCGCGCCAGCGAGTTTGCTACGGTCAGAATTTTCAAGGATAGCAAACAGGCTGGTCGCCAAAGGCGGATAGTTTCACGATAAATATGTAAGTTTTTTTTTTATATTTGATCGTAAAAAAATACTGATGTCCTTATTTCATTATCCATAATAATTTACTTTCCTTGTACGGAAATATAATTCTGATCTTGCTTCTTGTAAATTCAAATATTCATGAACACTTTGTTCCGGAGTTCGTTTTACTTTATTTTAGAACAAGAATCAATATTCCTTCAGCTTAAAGTCTGTTGTCAACAAAACTCTTTTCCAATATTACAATCATGATACATTAGTAAAAGCTTCTGTTAAAGTATTAAATATATTTTGAAAAAGGAAAGTTTTCCCAATTAAAAGTTTTGATGGATAGAAATTGATTCAAAGAGATTCCTTTCACGGATAGAGTGGAGAAGCTGTTAACATATCTTAGTTTAACATAGGGGACCTGGAGACCATTTACGGTTCAAATAGTTTCATATTTTTATCTCTTATTATGTAACGTGTGCTATTACTGAGTAGATACTCTTTCCTTTTACAGTTGAAGTGGATTCAATATACAAAACCGTATTTTTATTACGCATCAAGCATTTCAAATTCTTTTGGACACATACTGTAGGAACGAATATGATGTGGGTAGCACATGACTTTCCTTATATAATGCAATGGAGTTATATAGGGGGTAATATTACTGGATTGATACTCTTTTCTGATGCAGTTGAAGTGGACGAAACGTACTAAAACGTATTTTTATTGCGCATCAAACATTTCAAATTCTTTTGGACACATACTGTAGGAACGAATGTGATGTGGGTAGCACATGACTTTCCTCATATAATGCAATTAAGTTATATAGTGGGTAATATTACTGGATTGATACTCTTTTCTGATACAGTTGATGTGGACAAAACGTACTAAAACGTATTTTTATTACGCATCAAACATTTCAAATTCTTTTGGACACATACAGTAGGAACGAATGTGATGTGGGTAGCACATGACTTTCCTTACATAATGCAATTAAGTTATATAGTGGGTAATATTACTGGATTGATACTCTTTTCTGATACAGTTGATGTGGACAAAACGTACTAAAACGTATTTTTATTACGCATCAAACGTTTCAAATTCTTTTGGACACATACTGTAGGAACGAATGTGATGTGGGTAGCACATGTCTTTCCTTATATAATGCAATTAAGTTATATAGTGGGTAATATTACTGGATTGATACTCTTTTCTGATACAGTTGATGTGGACAAAACGTACTAAAACGTATTTTTATTACGCATCAAGCATTTCAAATTCTTTTGGACACATACTGTAGGAACGAATGTGATGTGGGTAGCACATGACTTTCCTTATATAATGCAATTAAGTTATATAGTGGGTAATATTACTAGATTGATACTCTTTTCTGATGCAGTTGAAGTGGACACATACTAAACGTACTTTCAACATACAATCAACATACAAACGTACAATCAACATACTAAAACGTACTTTTATTACGCATCAAACATTTCAAATTCTTTTGGACTGATACTGTAGGAAAGAATCTGATGTGGGTAGCACATGACTTTCCCTATATAATATAATGTAGTTATATAGTTGGTATTATTACTGGGTTGATACACTTTTCTTTTACAGTTGAAGTGGACATTAACATACTGAAACGTATATTTTCATTACGCATCAAATTCAAATTCGTTTGGACAGATACTGTAGTAAAGAATCTGATGTGGGTAGCACATGACTTTCCCTATACAAGACAATGGTACTATTACTGGGTAGATACTCTTTTCTTTTACAGTTGTAGTGGACCTAACATACTAAAACGTATATTTTTATTGCGCATCAAATTCAAATTCGTTTGAACATATACTGTAGAAAAGAATCTGATGTGGGTAGCACATGACTTTCAATACATAATATAATGTAGTTATACAGTGGGTACCATTACTGCGTTGATACTCTTTTCTTTTACAGTTGAAGTGGACCCAACGTACTAAAACGTATATTTTCATTACTCATCAAATTCAAATTCGTTTGGACATATACTGCAGAAAAGAATCTGATGTGGGTAGCACATGACTTTCAATACATAATACAATGTAGTTATACAGTGGGTACTATTACTGCGTTGATACTCTTTTCTTTTACAGTTGAAGTGGACCCAACGTACTAAAACGTATATTTTCATTACTCATCAAATTCAAATTCGTTTGGACATATACTGCAGAAAAGAATCTGATGTGGGTAGCACATGACTTTCAATACATAATACAATGTAGTTATACAGTGGGTACTATTACTGCGTTGATACTCTTTTCTTTTACAGTTGAAGTGGACCCAACGTACTAAAACGTATATTTTCATTACTCATCAAATTCAAATTCGTTTGGACATATACTATAGAAAAGAATCTGATGTGGATAGCACATGACTTTCAATACATAACGCAATGTAGTTATACAGTGGGTACTATTACTGCTTTGATACTCTTTTCTTTTACAGTTGAAGTGGACCCAAGTACTAAAATGTATATTTTCATTACTCATCAAATTTAAATTCGTTTGGACAGATACTGTAGATAAGAATCTGATGTGGGTAGCACACGACTTTCCCTACATAATGTAATGCAGTTATATCGTGGGTACTATTACTCAGTTGATACTCTTTTCTTTTACAGTTGAAGTGGACTCAACTTACTAAAATGTATATTCCTTACGTATCAGCAAATTCAAATTCGTTTGAGCAGATACTGTAGTAAAGTATCTGACGTGGGTAGCATATGGCTTTCTCTGAAAATGACTTCAGTGCTTTCACAGCAAACTAATGATGTACAAGATCCATGGCACAATGTTTTAAACGCTGAATTGTACATTATCATTTGACTCTTTTCTGGATAACAATGTATAGAACTTTTTCTTATATCCTGATTAACTTATATCTCGCGCAAATATAATTTGCGAATTAGAGATTTTGTTAGCATGTGTTAAGCAATGGAGTCCACATATTTACCAATTTTAATCATTAGAAAATGTAATATTGAATATTTTTCTTCAATTTTGTCACTCAATTTGTTAATTATGCGTCACTTTTGAGAATTTTGCGACATTTTTATCAATTTGGTAATATTTTCTAGATGTCGCCAAATGGGTGATATTTTTTAAAATTTATTTTCAAGGTCAACGTAAGGATGTATAAGATCTATGTAAGAATACTTGTTACTTATATTAAATTTATATATATTTTTTATACATTTATCTGAAAACGTTCTATATATTGAAATGGTTTCATGTATTGAGAACGTTTCATGCTAGCGTTCTAAAATTGATGCCATTCGTTTAATACTGATACATTATTTAAGAAATGGCTATTTATGCAACACTATAATATATCCCTGACGCCTGTTGTGCCCTCTTTAAATGAAATAAGTTATTTTTAATTTTATCTAAGCCTTTAGAAGAAAAAATAGCCGTGAACTTTAAATTACCAAGGAAGGAAAATTGAAAATAATTTGAAAGGAGAAAATATTTACATTTATTGTTTTCGGCAATGCGATTACTCGGATGTTAAAAGGTTAAACAGAACAAACATTTACATTTGAGATATTTCTTTGAAGAAAGAAAATAAACGAACCGCGTTCAAGCAAAAATTTAATTAGCTACGAAGAATGCTCCGGTTTTTAATATGAACACCGTATTCAAGCGGCAGTGAGGCTGGAAAGTTGGGTTGATCGGAAAAATTTAGTGTTCACTTGGAGGGTCGCGAAAGTGCTGATGGTGTGTGTTAGTATCTAAATTGAAATGTTAATCCGTGAAACACGTTTGGAACACGTTTGGAATTGAAACACGTTTGGAAACATTCTGTGTCAGAGTTACCCAGAGATAGGCAGATAAGCAGACAGATAAATCACGGTGTTTATATTATTAATTAAAAAATATGCTTATTTTTTAATGATTTCTTTCAAAAATCTATTCGAAAAATTGAGAGTCTTCTGAACATTCGATTTAATTTAAAATCAATAGCGTTCCAGTATTCATTTATTATAATAAACGTACCAATGTGTTTTCAAATAGTTCCATTTGTTCGTCAGATATCGCTTCCACAGATACACACACACACACACATACTTACATACATACACATATATACGCAAATAGACGCATATATCACTTCAAAACGTTCGAATTGAGTTCAGGATGTTTGAAACATGTTATTCTGACAAAAGCTCAAATTCGAATTTTCGACCCCGTCACAATACTTTTCCTTATACATTATACTATGTATATAGGGAAAGTAAATATACCGGACATTCTCCCTTTCATTATCCGATGAAACTTCTATTCCTAGGGTGAAAAGAAAATTCAGATTTGAATTCGGTTTTATTCAAATATTTATAAATGCAGAGTACTTCACTGTCTTTACATATACTATCCGAATTAATATTCATTGATCATTGACCACTCAGTTTTAGAATACATGTTTTATCATGCTCACTGTACAGAAATGTGAAGTAGAATGCTTGCAATTGGTTTATAAAGGTATTTTGCAACTCTTTGACTGTTTGCCAATTGCTACAGCTCATTTCTGCGATACACTATTCTAGCCAGCGGTAAGACTTTCTGGGTGTCCAAAGTGGGAGGATTTATCAACTGCGAGTTTCATATCTCTTTTAAAATATCACTACTGGCTGATTATTTTCTATAAGCTATTAAGCCCATCCATATCAAGATGCAGATGATTACATATAACTCATCAACTAGAGAAAACCATAACAATCATTATGGACTGACCTATCATGTGCATACTCCCAGAGGCTGTATATAAGTACATCGCAAAATATGAAATTGCTCTTCGCGAGCTGTACTGTTGTTTTCAACCAGTTATAGGCGGTAGAGATCAATCAAGCTACCACGAGTGTTAATACGTTTTGTAGATATGAAAACAGATTCGAGTGTATTTTTTAAAAGCAAAAGACGAGGACGATTTATGCCAAAAATATAAAGAGATATGGATTGGCTAAAACGAAAGAATTGTTCATATGGTCGGGCGGTTAAACTGAGCCCGCACTTCAGTCTTTTTCCCAAAGTGGGTTCTAGGAACTGGTTTGGTCAGAAAAGTGTCAACATTTAGCTGAAAGCTACAGAAGGTTATATTTAGAAGTGTAATTGAACGTCCCACCAAACAGTGAAATACAAACAATTAGCTATTTAGCTCACTGGGAGGGCGTAGCATGTTGAAACACGTGACCCATAATTTTGAACGTTTTAAGCATCACCTAACGCTACTTTTTATGAATTGACATCTTCAATTAAAAAATAGTTTTTTCAATTACTCTTTGTGTTTTTCCTCCTATGAGAGGACAGACTTGCTGTTTTTAGATATTGCTCTCTCACAGTATTACAGTGGCACTCCAGAGTACAATCAGAATAAGGTCACTGCCATAATCTTTATATATAAATGCAGTGATCTTCTGATATTAAACATAGCGAAATTCATTTTTAAAACAACAAACGGCCAACGCATGGCCGTTAGGTCTAACAAGAATACAAACCTGTCTTTGGAATTGTCTCACTCGTTCATACCGATGGCTATGTAACGTACTTCACAATTTTCTGTATGGTGGGCTGAACTTTTGTAAAATTTTAGACTTGATGTAATTGCATTCACATTTGTCTTCTTTGTAGTCTTTTCTGAACCTTAATGAAGTGAATGTGGAGCTTTTATTTCACTCAAGCTGTACTGCCAGCATCTCATTATGTAGTATGATTAATTTCATGTAAGCTCTTTGAGTAAGTTGTTGAGGAATTATTTGTGATAACAAAATTTAGCTAGAGCTTGCACAACTCTAGTCTGCTGCCAGTCATACGGGTTTCGAGATGGGCGATTTCAATGCACCGTAAGAATGCTCTTGACACCCACTGGTAACGGATCAGTTGCATGTCTGATCGAGAGAAATTTATATGCCGAAGCCGTGCTTGGACTATTGCATGAAGAAGGTGCTGCTGTTCTTTTGTCGCTGAGGGCATTTTGTTAATATGGACAAAATATAAAGAGTGAACGAAGTGTACGAAAAAAGTGGTAGATGGATGTCACTGAATCTCACCCCCAAAATTTTGAGGAAGGAGTAAGAGGTTCCATTCCTATCTCAAGAATCTTCGTGGATAGAACTCTTGTCTTAAATTTAGTGGTTGAGGGTTCTACGAGTATAGGTATTTATATTCCAGGAAAGGTATATCATCTAGGTGTAGTATATCATCTAGATGTAGTATATTTTCTAGCTGTGGTATATTATCTAGGTGTGGTGAAGATATGCCTGCTGTGCATATCTTCTATATGCGATATCTTCCAAGTTTTAAATTCTCTTTCAGTTTGTCCATCCAAATATGACCTGTAAATTGAAAATACACCCAATACTATAGGATAAACTTCACATATCAAAATATATTTCTTTATCGCAAAACCAAAGTAATTAAAATAAGTTTGATTGAAAACTTGGCACATCAATTTGTACAAGTGTTTCAATTTTATATTTTGATTTTTGAAGATACAGGGAAATTATTATCAGGGACTCGAAAATCAATGTCTGAATACGTTAAGATATTGCACATAGTTTATTCATCAATTAAATGTTATCTGTTTAAAACTAGAAATTATCCATAAAAGTCTGATTTACAAATATATAGACAGTGAGATGTTCTATTTTCAGCTTACGAGTTACTGGATAGTAAGACATTTCGTCATACTATGAAAACGCAGTACTAATGGATTTCCTCTTGAAAACGGAATTTGTAATTAGTTAAAATTCTTGGAAAAATAAGTGAATATTTGTCTAAATATTGCAGAAATAATATTCAAAGTGTTACTTGTGGATTTAATGACATTACTATGTTATTTAAAGCTTGTATTGAATATGAAAATAATTATTAATTTTCATTGCAATTACCGACAGTCAAATTTTGCAGATATACGGCTAAATTTGACTTCTATTTTAAACTGAAGGTTTTGAAGACTCTCGGAAAACTTCTAGTGTAAATAATTAATTATTTCAAAATTTAAAGTTATTTCATTTATTCAAAGCGTAAACTTAAATCTACACAAATGACGCCGTAGTTTGGAAAACTATTGGCAATTATGTCCAAGAAAGTTCATGTCTCAGTGCTTTGCGATCATCAATTGTCAACTAATTGTTAAGAAATTTCTATATGCTGCAAGAAATATTTTCAGGTCTCTAATTATCAAGGTGATTATTGAGAATACGAAAGTAAGTTTTGCTAATTTCAAATTACGATTAGGATAGAAATTTCTAAAATGGTAAAATCGAATATTCATGCCCCAAAAGTTTCATGCTTGTGTTAATTATGTATTAAAAATAAAGAAAATAACATTTAGTTTACTCACTTACTAGAACGAATTACTTGGCGTTGAATGGGTCCTCAATAAGCGCCCAGTAATAAATGATACAAACACCGAAACCCATTTTGATCTCTCATGAAGACGCGAAGAAAAAAACAATGTGCATGATACGAAATAGCATCTAAATGTACGTCTAGTTTAAACCCCAGCAAGGATTGCACAAGAATGAAACAAGAAAGATCAATCATGCATAAAGCATTGATTATGAAACACTTTCCAACTTCAATGCAATTTTATTTAAACATCTGTAAAATGCGATACATTCCTCGGTAATATTTTAAAATTATCATAATACTACAATAATTTATTATATTTGAAAACTTCAACGAAAATAAATGAACTTTATTCAAATGACGTCATCGAAATATAAATTGCCTCTATATAAAAGCAGCATTTCATTCATACACATTTTTCCAATCGTTTCATTCATCACAATACTATAATAATTGATTTTATATAAAAATTTGAAAAATTGTTATCTACCATATTTATTTTGAAATGTGAAACCTCTGTTATATATAAAGTAATTCAACTCTTTGAAAAATATTTGTTGTATGATATATATCTTTCTTCTTTTTGGAGGATATAGCAAGAGTCATAATTTAATTGAATTTGTTTTTCTCCTTATGTTAAATAATTTTTATTTAAAAAACTACCTAACACACATTTTACATGCAAATTTTTTTTATATATTTTATGGAATAATTTGAATATTTCCTAAGATTTTTTAAGCAATTTGTGAATTTTAAATTCGCTTAAAAAATGTTTGAAAAATTAGGTCCCATAGGGTTCAATGTATTTCATTTTTGCAAACCGGGTTCAATCTAAAACTAATTGGGTGATATTATTCATTTATATTCCCATAGGTCCCACAGATCGTCTGAAAAATATACTAAAATTTCATTTTGATAAAGTCATTTTTACGGCAGTTATCGTGCTAATGGATAGGCAGACAGAAAGACAGACAGAGTGAACAAAGTCATAAACACTTTTCAACTATGTTGTAAAGTGTTAAAAAGACAGGCTGTCACAAAAGACCTGTCGAAAGACTAGTCGCTTCAATAAATACAACAGCTCCGAAAAAGAGCAGGGTTCTCCCATTCGCTTGGGGCAAGTGGGGTCGGCTTTCCTCCTAGCAGCTTGATGAAATCAAAGACATGCTTCGGATAAAAGCTTTATAATTAATCAACGGATGGATTTATAATTTTTTTTCTGGAGGTAATCTGTGATATTGCATGAAAAGGCGGAAAAAGTGAACGGCGGATGGCAAGTTAATTTCTGTATATTGTCATATGAAAATCAGAGAGGTTTAAAATGCACGAAACGTATATATTTATTAAAAATTCACTAAAAATCGTCTAATAATCATATGCATTCCGTTCACAGTTTGTTTTAATGTGAATTTTTCGATCTTTCCGATAGTGTCAAGATGGAAATTCTGTGATAATATTCTAGGTCGCTGAGGGATTGAATTTTGCGAATATGAGCCAAATTTGTTATGATTTGGGCTAAAACATAAAATAACTAAAAACCCCGAGGCGCATCTAGTCGGGTTCTGAAGTACCTATGAACCAAATTTTATGCTCTTACGACGCTTATATTAACCGCTACAGACTGCACAAACAGACACACAAACAACTTCCTCTAATTAAGTAAAATAATAAAGTATAAATTTCTGTTCGATAACTGCGGTTAGAATAAATCTGAAGACAGACATTTCATTACGAAGCGTATAAATGTTGAAAGAAGGCATCTACCGATTTTAAAATCAATAACTGATCTTTTTCTGACCCACAGATTCGGACGACACAAGGCTCAGGCGCTATTTGTACAGGTCTCATTTTCCTAGCCGGAGATTGAACCGCGAATCTTCGAACTGGCTAGCCAGTTCTCTAATCTAAGTTAATGGGACAAAATTCCCAACTATTTTCATCAACTTGGACACTATAACTTTATAAAGATCATTAAAAATATCTTTGATTGTTTAGAAGAATTGTATTCAAATACAAATGTTTTATATGTTAAAGAAGATGTTTCAAAATATTCCTTTGGACATTAAACTTACAATTCTATTACTCTTTAATTTTTATTTGTATAAAATCATTTTATATTTTAATTATAATTTTTCAGATTAGATATTATGTAAAACATTACAGGCATATATAATATTATGTAAAACATAAAAATATGCAAGCCTTGCTATAAAATAATAATACTGCAATGCATTACGTGTGTAATAGAATCGCTTTTTCTCGTAATAGTTGACAGTGCGCTAAATCGAAAGTTAGCTGGAATTTTTAGTCTTTACCATACATTCTGAAAATTAATTTTAATACGCATGAAATAATTGTAAATTTTTTTCGGTGGCCACTTTAAAAAAAGGCAGGATATCCATATTTCATTATTCGGAACAAATTAATTTTCTTGGACGGAAACAATGTACAAAACTTGTTTCCGCTTCATTAAAATATTCATGGACACTTTTCTCCGGAGTTACTCACTCTCTTTTGTCAGATACTTCATCTGAAAGACCATCTTTGAAACATTTTTTGTAACACAGTAATTCCAATTGTTGTAGGAAAATGTTACTTCTGCAAAACTATTCATGCAAACTTTGAAGTGATATTTTCTTAATATTGTACCTAAAATTGTGTGTTTTATGGAAATTAATACATATGTGCCGTAAAGGAGTAAGAAGTGAATATTTCCTGTTTGCATTGGTTCTTATTATGACATCAAAAGTTATCATTGAATTCCTCATATGATAATATATTTTGACATAGAAAAGGTTTATATCTATAATATTTGACTTGCAATTTGCAAAGTTCCATCAATGGCGATCTATGATGTGTAGGGACTTCAAGTATTATTATAAAAAACTTTACCAACCTCCTGATCAATGTAAATTAAACTTCCAACTTCTGAAGAACATTCAAGAACAATTTATAATTTCTTATACTGACAAGGCCTTAAGCAACTACGCATTTACTTGCAGGTTCTTTTACATTAACATCTTGAAAGAAAAATATGAGAATGTTGTACTTTATAGTAAAATTAACCTTTCCCTTAAGGAAATTTCAAATAAAATTAAAGCCTTATATTTATTAACTGGCATCAAATACACAGGAATAATAAAGTACCACTATCTGATTAATATTCCGAAACTACATAAAAGTCCTATTGGTTTCCGACCGGTTACTGTTGGATGCAATACTTATCTCACGAAAGTCAATACCATGTTAATAAAGCTTTTACAACCTATTTTGCTGAAAATTAATAACCAAGGAAGTTATATAATAAAAAATAGCCTACAAGTGATAAATACATTAAAAGATCATAAACATCCTTTATACTTAAAGACTTATGACTTCCAAGAACTTTTTAATACTATAGATCTGGAAGACTTGACAAATATACTTTACAGCTTATATGAAGAATATGAATTAAAAAGAAGTCTAGAATTCAATAAATTCAAGTCTATAATTAAAATAGTTATCAAAGAAAATTATCTTTACAACGGAATATTTGTTTATCAACAAATTAAGGGCATCCCCATGGGGGGGGGGTGTTCTTCCATATTAGCCGATATCTATCTTAGTTTTTATGAAAGAAGGTCTCATATTAATAACGAAATCATATACCTGCGTTATGTGGATGACGTAATTATTGGATATGAGAATGAGAACTACAACATGAACTTTGATTTTTACCCACCCAACCTCATATTGAAAGAAAATCCTGTTAAAAATAACAACGAGGTTGAATTTTTGGATTTGAATATCAACTTTTGTCAAATCCCGATCCTATTTACCATCTATGACAAAAGAAAACAATTTAAATTACCCATTAATGGAATAATACATTGGCACTCCAACATACACTTGAATGTGTTTCGCAATGTATTCTTGGGAGGTTTGGTCAGAATAAAAAGAACTATTAAAGAAGAGCATTTACGTATTAATTTTGATCAAGAATTTTTAAAGCAAGCATTTTTTCAAAAATATCCAATATCTTTTATGCTTAAAAATATTGATAATTTATACAGAACCAATTTGGCATATGGTGTAAGGCTCAAATATTTTTTGTGTTCAATTAGAGACTAAAATTTCGAATCATTCATATGACAGAACCGCACAGCGATCAAAGGACCGCAGCTCTCACATCCGTTGCTATATATACCTTTCCCTTGAGTCAGCAGTTCTGTTGGCTATTTTTGTTGTGTTATTGCTCTCGTCCTCGTTTCTATCCTGGTCTCGTGATGATTTTTATTGTCACTCCGGAGGTTGGCTTGAGCCAAAGCTGGCGACCAGGAGTGAAAGGCCGCGGCGTTTATGACGAGCTCGTTGAACTGGGGAGTAAGGTCACAACCCCTTACCGCCATAAAGTAAGCTTTTTGCCAAGCCATCCTTCATTTTTTCAATGTTTATTCACTTTTTATCTTTTAATTTTTTCAATGTATGGTGTATGGTACCTCTTGCTGCTTTGCGCAAACGTTACTATAACACATTTATTTCTGATAATTCAATTTCTATATATTTATATTTTATATATATATATATATATATATATATATATATATATATATATACAGGGTGTACAGTGCTATCGGTGCCCAATGGCAATTTCCTCAACCGTTAGTCATAGAGATACACTTCCAATTGCAAAAATGTTTTAAATTTTAAAATCTATTATCTTAGAAACAGTTTAAAATCAATAAATGCTTTTCTGAAAGAAATACGAAATATAAATTTTTATGCAGTCAGACGGTCCTACCAATTATATTTAGGAAAATCACCCTCATACGATTTTATATATATATATATAAAAAAATCATCCTTTTATGGCCAAAATTGACCGACTTATAACTCTTTACAGTTGGACCCCTTTTTTGCTTCGGTCAATATGTTTCCTGATTGGTTGGTTGCCTAAAACGGGACATTTTTATGCATGGAAAAGCGACGTCATAAAGTTTAATGCTTCATAACTCGGTGAATTTTGGTCGTAAAAGGAAGATTTTTTTTTGTTTTGAATGAAATTGTATGAGGAAGATTTTCCTAAATATAATTGGTAGGACTGGGGGACAGTATAAAAATTTATACTTCTTATTTCTTTCAAAAATGTATTTATTGATTTAAACTGTTTCTAAGATAATAGATTTTAAAATTTAAAACACTTTTGCAATTGGAAGTATATCTCTGTGACTAACGGTTGAGGAAATAGCCATTGGGCACCGACAGCACTAGACACCCTGTATATATACACGCACAGAGTGATTCAGAAAAGATGGGCCACACTTTACCAGGTGCTAGTACTCACCAAATCAAGCATTTTTCGTCATAGCTTACCGGATCGGAAATGAAAGCTAAATACGCCAGTGGGCGCTTAATGGTGAAACCGATCAGGTGAGAAAAAACACAAGAATGACTTAGAAGTTATGGAATGGCATTTAATAAACAATAATTACAGTAATGGCTCAAAAGAGCGGCCGTCAACCTGAATGCACGCAGTGGCGATGGAGGGATTGGCGAACTCTTTTGAACAGACCAGGCATGTTGAAGGCCCAGACCACACAGCCAACACTAGGGCTTACGGCAGTTTAATGTGTGACCAGAGACCAGGCATGTGACACACATCGGCAGTAGCTGCCGAAATTCTGTCGGCGAGTTATTCTTCAGATTCAAGGGGAGTGTCATAGATAAGACTCTTGATATATCCCCGCAAAAAGAAGTCAAGACACGACAGATCGGGCGATCGTGGAGGCCAAGCTATGGGACCGCCTCGCCCAATCCATTGCCCTGTAACTTCTTTATGTTTCATTTCCGACCCGACTAACTATGACGGAAAATGCTTGGTTTGCTGTGTATTACCATCTCGTAAAGTTTGGCTATTGTGTTTGACTATTGTTATAATACTAAATATATACAGGGTGTCCCAAAAACATTGATCTCGGCTTTTATTTCTTAAATATTGATCTTAGACATATATAAAAAAAATCTGATGTGGGCAACATATAACTTTCCTTATATAATGCAATGAATTTACTACTTTTACAACTAAAAAAACGTTATTCTTATAGTAGATAATTATATTCTTTCCATGATATTGAATTTTCTTCAATTAGATGTCATTTTCATTGATTCAGCGTCATTTTTATCAATTTCGCGAGATTTTTGTTAATTTGGCAACAATTAAAAATGGCGCCAAGATGGCGACATTACGCCAAATTCGTCGCCAAAATCTCGCCAAGCGTTTTTAACGGAGAAATAAGTTATTCTTACAGCAGATAAATGACTATTGGTGTTCAAATACAAAAGTATTACTCAAATATCTTTTTTCATGAATGGAACGAGCTAGATCCAAAAGAATGATGTCACCCAATTTATCGCATGGTATTACATATGAAAAGTGAACATGTTTCTCAATGAGAAATATATATTTCTTTATTTCACATGACTTTTTCATAATTTTTTTGAAAAATGTGCAATATCTCGAGAACAGTTCATGTTAGCGTTCTCAAATTTATGCCAATCGTTTTCTAATGAAAAATTACATAAGAAATGTCTCTTTGCGTAACTTTATTAGATGTTTTGATTTTTTGACGATTTTTCAAAATTTCATTCGAAAATTTAGGGGGGTTCTGAACATTCGATTACGTATAAAAACAATAGGCTTCCAGTGTTTACGGATTGTGATTTTTGTACCAAATTTCGTTCGAATCGGTCCATTCGTTCGTCTGTTATCGTGTCCACAGACTCATTGACACACACACACACACACACACACACACACACACACACACAGACAGACATCTCTCCAAAAATGTTTGATTCGTGATCAGGGATGCTTGAAACGTGCTCTCCCGTCGAAAACTCGAATTCGAATTTTCGACCCCGTCACAATACTTTCCTTATACATTATGTATATAAGGAAAGTAATTACAAAGTTGCGTAAAGAAAGATACAGAATTTTATGAAATAGATTAACATTTTTAAGGGAATTAAATTTTAAGAGATACAAAATTTAAATGTTTATACGGCACCCGTTCAAAAACATTTCCAATGAGTAAAATGTGCCCCATACACTAATAAGGTGATGTACAAAATTTCAGCATTTTATCATAAAATGTCTCCCAGAGATATGAAAAGACAAAAATGCTGACTTAAACCACTTTTCGGTGCATCGACATGGTTATCAGAGGGGAAAAATCATGTCGGCAGATCGCGTTTCAGAGGTCATACACAATTTATGAAAGAAAACAATGATTACATAAATAAATAACAATTTTGCTATTTATTGGTACAAAAATATCTACACTGTGTAGAAATAATAATTTTACACAAAGATTACAAAGTTTGTTCAAAATGTTTTCCATCCATGCCAAAGATCCATTAAAGATAAGAGGCAGATATTATTTGGCTATGATGCATTTCTCCGTTGCGTTATTTGCTCTCTTGCTGTAAGCATTTACATTTCATTTTGTGATTAATTCCTCACCAACTTTTTTTAAACATATTTTTGGGACTTTTTATGATAAAATGCTGAAATTCTGTACATTGCCTTATTAGTGTATGAGACATATTTTACTCATCTGAAATGTTTTTGTACGGCAGCCGTATAAAAATTTAAATTTTGTATTTCTTCAAATTTAATCCCCTGAAAATTTTTATCGAATTTATAAAATTCTGTACCTTATTCTACGCAACTTTGTAAGTTATTATATATGTCTAAGATCAATATTTAAGGAATAAAAGCCGAGGTCAATGTTTTCGGGGCGCCCTGTAGATCTATATAAAGAAGAAAAGTATATATGTACGCATGTATGTATGTATGTATGTATGTATGATCCAACATCATGGGAGTACGGCTGAACCTAATTTGATGAAATTTGGTAGGTAGTCTTGAAATAGCCCCATGTAAAATTTAGTCTAAGTTTCGAGTTTCTACGATCAGTGGTTCTCGAGATATTAGTGAAAAACCACACTTTCGTTTGTCTCATCATCATGAGAGAGCAGCTGAACCGAATTTAATGAAATTTGATGGGTAGCTTTAAAATATACCTTCATTAATTTAGTCGAAGTTTCGAGTTTCTAAAAACAGAGGTTGTTGAGATATTAATGGAAAAATAAACTGCGTCATAGGAGTTCTACTCTCTAACTCCATGATTCCCAAAATAAAAGGTTGAAAATCGTTGGTTTTAACGTGAAAGTCAATTAAATCTCTGAGTTTTGTAGGAGTTTATTGAACGTATTAGCCACTTTTGAAAATCGCATGTTTGAAATATGAATTTAAATGGAAACTATCACCATGGTTTATTTCTCACAGGCTTGGTCTTCAACTGGATTACTCAATAACGAAAAGTATTAAGAAACCGCAAGATAGATCAATCATGCATAAATCATTGATTATGTGTGAAACATTTTCCAACTTTAATTTCATTTAAACATCTCTAAAATGCGACACATTCAGCGGTATTATACCACAATACTGCAATAATAATTATATTTGAAAATTTAAAACTTCATAAAAAAAAACGAACTTGATTCAAATGACGTGATCGAAATATAAATCGCCTGGCTCTCTGTATAAAAGCAGCAAATATTTAATTCATATATTTTTATTTCATTCATCACAGTATCACAATAATTTAATCTACTTAAAAACTTAAAACCATGGAGGCCAAAGTAATTTAACTCTATGCATAAAACTTCGTCGAAGAAGTCTGCCATTAAATCGTCTGCCTCTCTATGTAAAAGCAATGAATGTTTCATTCATATCATCTATATTGCAGACTCCTGAGCAAAATAATTTTGCGTTAAAGAAATGCAGCAATTCTTATACAACTCATCTTACAGCCTAATCAGTTCACATTCTCCATAAGTAAAAATTAGGTTTCGTTGTAGAAATATTCAAAGCTTGATGATCATTTAAACTCAAATATATTGTAATTGTGTTGTTTCAGAATACAGATGCACAAAAATTAAGCAAAAATAAAGCGGTTTTAGGACGGATACGACACTAAATGTAAATTAAAAATAATTTTTAAAATCACGATCTCGACACTAGATGGATGCTATATTTTATTTTGAAGTGGGTCACGTGATCTCTTCATATAATGATCACGTGATCTCTTCATATAAAGGGTTTAATTATTATTTTAATTGTTATTTTAAAAAACTACTGAATATATTTTTCTGAATTTTTTTTATATATTTTATGGGATAATTTGAATATTTCCTGAAACTTTCGAAATAATTTGTGAATGTTAAATCCGCTAAAAATGTTTGAAAAATTAGGTCCCATAGGGTTCAATTTATTTCATTTTTTCAACCCGAGTTCAATCCAAAACTAATTGGGTGATATTATTCATTTATATTCCCATAGGTCCCACAGAGCTTCTGAACAACATACTAAAATTTCATTTTGGTAAAGTCATTTTTACGGCAGTTATCGTGCTAACGGACAGACAGACAGACAGACAGACGGACAGACAGAATGGACAAAGTCATAAACACTTTCCAACTACGTTATAAAGTGTTAAAATGGTTATTTAATTATCAGCATTTTAGGAGGACGATTCTTTCTTATGCAGCTATGACTTATATAATACAATGACTTTTTTTCCTTACATAATGCAATAAATTTACATCTTTCACAGTGGAAAAACAATGTGTAAGATTCACGTCCCTATATGTTCCGGTGTAAGTTTTATCACAGTTTTGCATGGTAAATCCGGAGCAACGTCTGGTAATCGCTGCTAGTATATATATATATATATTATATAAACTCCAGAAGTTATGTGAGCTGTATATATTTTTGGAGTAGCGCGATTTTAATTTTCATTCATTGCGATATGACAGTTTTTTCTTTTTGTGGCATTTTGGCATTTCGTAATAATAAGGCACTGAATTTCGGCTGTATCCAGTAAATATTCTGTTCCTGATCAGAAAAAATAATTTTCATATTTACTTTGTTTAATTGTTTATAAGAATCTACAATAATACAGATAATGGTAACAGCATTAATAATTGTATTTTAATTGTATTTGCTCATAACAATTATATATGTGAAACGCTGTTAAGTTACCAATGAAATGAAATTGTTTAGTCCTTGGCCATCTATGTGACGTTTGTGTCAGCAACCAATCACAGAGAAGCTTGAAGTCAGCTTAATCCATTATATCATTGACACCACTGGCAATTATTTTAATTCTTTAATGAACATTTAATTAACTAATATAGCCTAACTAAGCATTTTAAATCCGTGTTGAACATGGGTGGGTTCATATAGTCTATATATAAAACTCCAGATATGTATGGTTTGCCGTCTATTCGTAATGCAGTGTTAAAAATTAGCAAGCTTTTTACTTTCCTTATATACACAATGTATAAGGAAAGTATTGTGACGGGGTCGAAAATGCGCATTCGAGTTTTCGACGGCAGAGCACATTTCAAGCATCCCTGATCAAAAATCGAACATTTTTGAAGTGATGTCTGTCTGTGTGTGTATATGTGTGTGTGTGTGTGTGTGTGTGAAAGTATGTGTGTGTGTGTGTGTGTGTGAAAGTATGTATGTATGTGTGTGTGTGTGTGTGAAAGTATGTGTGTGTGTGTGTGTGTGTGTGTGTGTGTCTGAAAGTATGTGTGTGTGTGTGCGCGCGTGTCAGTCAGTCTGTGGAGACGATATCTCACGATCAAATGGAGAAATTCGAATGAAATTTGGTACAAAAATCACAATTCGTGAATACTGGAAGCCTATTGTTTCAAAACACAATATAATGTTCAGAGCCCCCCTAAATTTTCGAGTGAAATTTTGAAAAAATCATCAAAAAATTAAAACCTTTAATAAAGTTGCGCAAATAGACATTTCTTATGTAATTTTTATTTAGAAAATGATTGACATAAACTTTAGAACGCTACTAGCATGAACCGTTCTCGAGATATTGCACATTTTTCAAATAATTTATCAAAAAATCCCATAAATTAAAAAAATATTAGCTGTTAACAAACATGTTCACTTTTTATATGTAATGTCATGCGATAAATTCGGTGAGATCATTCTCGTGGATTTAACTCGTTCCATTCACGAGAAAAGATACTTTAAGTAATACTTTTGTATTTTAACGCCAATAGTCATTTATCCGCTGCAAGAATAACTTATTTCTCCGTCCATAACGCCTGGCGAGATTTTGGTGACGAATTTAGCGGAATGTCGCCAACTTGGCGACATTTTTAAATGTTGACAAGTTAACGAAAATCTCGCCAAATGGATTAAAATGACGCTAAATCAATGAAAATGATGACTAAATGAAGGAAATTAAATATCTTGGAAAGAATATAAGTATCTACTATAAGAATAACATTTTTTAACAGTAAAAGTAGTAAATTCATTGCATTATAATATAAGGAAAGTCATGTGTTGCCCACATCAGATTTTTTTTGTAATACAAAGAGATGTAATATCTATACATATTTGTTTGAGTTACTTTATAATCACCCATTGCACTTGATATTTTGTTCATGCAAAAACACTGAAGTTCCCTCTGATCCTGTGTAGCTAATTTTTGAAGTGCTTGAGTCATTATCGAGGAAATAGGAGGTTTTCAAACTTTTCCCGCGAACGGATACATGAGATATTGGTGTATAAGGGATATTTTATCATGTGAAAGACAGTCTGCGTGGTTAAGAAGGAGTCAAACAATTTTAGAAAGGAATTAGTGGACTTGTGGCCAAGACTTATCATTCTTAATTTATGATTTGATGTTTACTATCGGTATAGAGTAATTCTATAGTGAAGCCTGATCTCGACCCCTGGTGTTGAATTCCAAGATTTTTTTTCCTAGTTAGGATAGCATGCCTGTTTTTACTTTCCCTGCAATACATGGTAATGTATAGGGAAAGTACTGGAATCATACCGAAAATCGCAACTCGAGTTTTCGACGGATCTACACGTTTCGAGACCTCTAGAATACGAAAAAACTATTTTTAGTATGACGTCTGTGAGTGTGTCTGTGTGTCTGTCCTTCTGTCTGTGCAGATTTTGTATCCACTCTAACTAAAAAAATAATTGACCGAATTTCATAAAATTTGGTAGGTAAGTCACTTGTGGGCGAATCTGGTGCTGATTAGTTTTGGGTACGATTCGGAATAAAAGAACCCGCCTTTTTTTGCGAAATGGCTCGCAAAATCTTGTATCCACTCTAGCTGAAAATCTAATGGACCGCATTTCACAAAATTTGGTAGATAAGCCGCTTATAGGTCACCCTGGTGCTGATAAGATTTTGGTACGATTCGAAAAAAATAACCTGCCTTTTTTTGCAAAATGGCCTGCAAAAGTCGACAGAATCTAAAATAAAAAAATCACGTATACTAAACTATATCCATTGAATGCTTGTTTTATACGTCATTTTTAACTAAGAAAATAATAAGACCAACTCCATTACACTACGACAAGCCGTTCTTGAAATATTTAGTTTTTTCGTTTTCTCGTTTTTTCTCTAATCCACCTTTGAAAATGAGTCCAGTTACCAAATGAAAGCAAAAATTCAATTAATAGTGAATTAAATTTAATTAAAATAAAGAGAATGTGTATATAAGTCTGCAGGGAAAGTCATGTGCTGCCTACTTCAGATTTTTTAAACTGTAAAATTAGTAAATTCATTGCATTATATAAGGAAAGTCATGTTTTACCCACATCAGATTTTTTTAACTGTAAAAGTAGTAAATTTATTGAATTATATAAGGAAAGTCATGTGCTGCCTACATCAGATTTTTTTATATGAAGTACTTAATACTACAATGTAAATAAAGTAATCTACAATTAAACTCCCAATTGGATATACACCAATTAAATATTTAAAAGGAGTACACGGATTTTACTTTTATGTGTATTGAATTAATTAATTAATCAGAATTAGATTATTAAAAAAAAACGCAATATAAAATTATTTATTCTCAAACAAATAGCAGCTCTATTATATTTTTACACTTTTACTAGAAATTATACTAATCTCTTGTTTCCACATCAGAGTAGGTTTATTTGATTAAAGAGACATTCATGTCCACTATCCGGAATAATTCCTTTCTTTCAGACTGAATGAAAATGCAGTTCATGTTTTCGGCTAATTCGCTTCGTTTCGGTGTTCCGTATTATTTTATTTTCCTTTCTAAAGAAAGAGGTTTTTTTATGAAAATGCATTTTAGTCAAACTGAAAACACAGTCGTTTTAAGAGGTGATGATTGCTAAACAATGTATTACAGTTCATCACATTCGAGTAGATATTTTAGCTATACAGGGTGTTTCAAAAAGATTGAAACGAGCTGTAATTCTTTACCTATTGGTGATAAGTGGGCAATGTAAACTGCAAAAATGTTGAAAGTAAGGTAGGAAATAGTTACGTCAATGAAATAGTCCTCCCATTTATTTTTCAAACCTTTTAAATTTTTATACACTCCTTTAGACAAATTTGGTCAATCAGAAATTTTTTATTTTTAATGCAATAAGATCATTTAAAAAACCGCATATCTGTATTTTTAAAATTGTGCGAGTTATATTTAATTGAAAATTGAACATTGTGATTGGGGACCCTATATAAAACTAGAAATGTAAATTTGTGACATATCATAAAAAAGATAAAACTGGATGATAATACAGAGGATACCCAACCGCGTAGTGAGTACCACTGCTTTATATGATCTCTGTCTGTGTCATGCTTTATTTAGATGCATTTGTGATAAAAAATTTTGACACATATTAACGTAGTTTTGATCTAAACAATTTCCATCGTCAATTTCTTTATGATCCCTATTTTCACTGATGAAACAGCCCTTCACATGGTACGGAAAACTGGCATAAGTCAAATGTTTTCCTTTATCATAATTCAGTTGATTTTAAAGATACAGATATGCGTTTTTTTAATGATCTTGTTGCATTAAAAAAAAAAAAATTCTGATTGACCCAATTTGTCTAAGAGGGTCGTATAAAAGTTTAAAAAATGTAACTTTTTGAAAATGAATGGGAGGACTATATCATTAACGTAGTTTTATTTCCTACCTTACTTTCAACATTTTTGCAATTTACACTGTCCACTTATCTCCAACAAGTAATGAATTAATGCGCGTTTCAATCTTTTTGGGACATCCAGTATATACTACAAGGTTTTATTCGATAGGTCGGTCGGACGCTCGTTCTCCAAAATTTTACCGCCGGTTTTCACGAAAATCACTCAAGCATTTTAAACTTTGTTTTGAAGTTTTGAAGTATTTATTTTGAAGCATTCTGACGGGGTCGAAAATTCGAATTCGAGTTTTCGATGGGAGAGCACGTTTCAAGCATTCCTGATCACGAATAAACATTTTTGAGGTGATGTCTGTGTGTGTGTGTGAATGTGTGTGTGTGAATGTGTGTGTGTGAAAGTATGTGTGTGTGTGTGTCAGTGAGTCTGTGGAGACGATATCTCACGAACTAATGGAGAAATTCGAATGTAATTTGGTACAAAAATCACAATCCGTGAATACTGGAAGCCTTTTGTTTTTAAACGGAATTGAATGATCAGTACCCCCCTAAATTTTCGAGTGAAATGTTGAAAAAATCATCAAAAAATCGAAACATTTAGTAAAGTTACGCAAATAGACATTTATGTAATTTTTCCTTAGAAAACGATTGACGTAAACTTCAGAACGCTTGCATGAACCGTTCTCGAGATATTGCACATTTTTAAAATAAACTGATCAAAAAATCCCCAAAATTAAATAAAATATATTAACTGTTGAGAAATATGGTCACTTTTCGTATGTAATATCGTGCGATAAATTTGGTGACATCATTCACGTGGATCTATCTCGTTCCACTTATGAGAAAAGATACTTTGAGTAATACTTTTGTATTTGAACGCCAGTAATCATTTATCTGTTATAAGTTATCCGTTTATAACGCTTGGCGAGATTTTGGCGACAAATTTGGTGGGATGTTTCCAGCTTGGCGACTTTTTAAAATGTTGCCAAATTAGCGAAAATCTTGCTAAATGGATAAAAATGACTCTAATTCAATGAAAATGACGACCAATTGTCGAAATTACTGAAAGGAGTTGCTTCGCCTGATAACACCTGGGCAAGATTACAAATCAGCCATTAGATATAAGGAAACAGCATATAAATGTTCAACTAATTGAAAAAACAATCGATTAGATTCTCAAAACACTGACATATTCGCTGTGCAATTTTACTGGTTTTATGCCATGTTAATCTGAGCACCTGCGAGAATCGTATCGAACTTGATAACGTATCGAATTTGATAAATAAGCTTAATTATAAAATATAAAAGTACACTTACAAAACTTAATTTATGTAATACTAAAAATGTACTTTCAATCAGAAATTTATATAACATAAAAAATACACTTACACGTCTTCAGTGTATTTTATTGAAGCATTCTAAACATAGAGTGATATAGAATCCCTATTACGTTGAGGGCGTTATCTTCTATACCCTAAACGGTCAAACATCCACTGAGTGAGCTCTCCCCAGACTGAACGGAAATATATCTAAATCGGCTCCGTATCGAATATGTTAATGATGACCACATTATACACCCTCTGTGGGAAATTCCTGAAAAACATACCAACTCGGTAAAATTATTGTCCATTCTCATAGATTCCAAATCACTCAAAAGTCACCATGTTGGCAATATACAGCTAAACTCGTTGCAAAGTTCCAGCTGAAGGGACCTTTTAATTAATAACAATTATAACTTGACGTTGGAACACGTGGAAAGCGATATAAGGTATTTGTGATAATATTCTGATTTTAATTACGCATTGGTTGTTGAAAAAACATGGACTAGGATAGCTTAGCCAAATTAATCTACTTATTGGGCGTTACATCCCTGTTGGTAACAATAAAAATTTGATGTGGGCAGCACATGACTTTCCCTGCAGACTTATATTTACGTTCTATTTATTTAAATTAAATTTAATTAATTTTTAATTCAATTTTCGTTCTCATTTGAAAACTGGACATATTTTCAAAAATGGTGTAGGACAAATAAGAAAAACTAAAATATCTCGAGAACGGCTAGATCTAGTGTAATGGGGTTGGTTTTATTCTTTTCTTCGCTAAAAATTACGTATTAAACAAGCATTTAATGGCTATATTTGAGCATACGTAGTTCTTAAGTTTAGATTTTGATGATTTTTGCGGGCCATTTTGCAAAAAAAGGCAGGTTATTTTTTTCGAATTATACCAAAATCTAATCAGCACCAGGGTGGCCTACAAGTGACTTATTTACCAAATTTTGTGAAATTCGGTCCATTAGTTTTTCAGTTAGAGTGGATACACGCTCTTGCCGGCCATTTCGCAAAAAAAGGCGGGTTCTTTTAATCCGAGTCATACCCAAAACTAATCATCACCAGATTCATGTACAAGTGACTTACCTACCAAGTTTTATGAAATTCGGTCAATTAGTGTTTTAGTTAGAGTGGATACAAAATCTGCACAGACAGACAGACACACAGACAGACACACAGACACACAGACACACACACAGACGTCACGCTAAAAATAGTTTTTTCGTATTCTAGAGGTCTCGAAACGTGTAGATCCGTCGAAAACTCGAGTTGCGATTTTCGACATGATTCCAATACTTTCCCTATACATTACCATGTACTGCAGGGAAAGTAAAAAATAATTAAGATTTTCAACAAAAATTTTAAATGAATAACTTGCGAATGAATGCTGGCATATGACAAAAATTTTTTACAACTGATCATAATTAATGCAGACTAAACACAATGTAACATGAGTGTATGAGAAAGTCAAGTGGATCCTCGCATTTAAGATATATGATATTCCTTTAGCGAAAGCTCTGAATTCGCTACTTTATAAGGACTTTAGTTTGTGGACACAATTCTGTAAAGTTAAAATTCAAATCAAGACATGATCTTAAAAAAATCCTTTTGATATCTTCTTATAAAAACAACATTATACTTTGCTGTTTAAATTGGAAAAATATTTTGCTTTAGATAAGCCAAGTAAAAATTTAAATCGTTTTGTTTTTCCTTATTCTGAAATTATATATTGCGTTACAAAACTTATTAAAATTTTATGAGAACGCGTCAGCTGTTTCTTCTAAATATTATTTCGTCATATGCACGGCAGAACATTTTAATTAAATGGTATAAGGTGTAAATGGCTTTACGTATCGTATGAAACCTTTTGAAATTAAAGCAGTCTTGTGAATCTATTTCAGAAAATAATTTAGCGTGTCTTTCATTAAAACTGTGTGAATAAAAATATTTGTGTGAGTCTCTTCTTGAATAGCTCCTGTATTCGAATTCCATATATCTTTTGCATTATAATTAATGCCCAAATGAAGAAAAAAATCAAATAATTATTATAAGATTTATTTCAAAAATAATTCTTTTCAAAATTTCATAGCATGTTGTTTTGAATATTTTGCCATTTTTCATCTCATTTTGGCAGTAGCTTTGTGAACATTGTTTTAAATATCCAAAGTAATGTCTTGAAAACATATTATTCGTATTATAATTAATGTTCAAATGAAAGAAACTCAAATAATTATTATAAGATTTATTTCACAGATTATTAATTTAAAATTTCATGAATAGTTTCTTCATTTCTTTTCAATTTTTCTTCTCTTGGCAATAGCTTAAAAAGTACTGTTTCATATATTTTAAAGAAATGTCCCGAAATCACCGAACTTGTATTATAATTAATGCCTAATGAAAAAACAATCAATTAAATATTATAAGACATATTTCACAAATTATTCTTTTAAAAATTTTGTAAAATATTTCTTAAGTATTTCTGAATTTTTCATCTGATGTTGGCAATAGCTTTATGAGTACTGTATTAAATATTCCAAAGAAATGCTCTTAAAACACCGAACTTATATTACAATTAATGTCCAAATGAAAAAAAATCAATTAATTATTCTAATATTTATTTCACAAATTATTCTCTTAAAAAATTCATCCAATGTTTTTTAAATATATTTTTCAATTTTTCATTTTGGCAATAGCGTTAGGACTACTGTTTCAAATATTCCAAAAGAATGTGCTGAAAACTCTTTATTATTATTAATATTATAATAACACCTTATTATGATTAATGTTAAAATGAAAAATAAATTAATTAAAAAAATTAATTAGTTGAAATTTTATTCTTTTAAAAATTTCGTGAAATGTTTCTTAAATATTTTTCAAATTTTCTTCTCATGTTGGCAGTAGTTTTACGAATACTGTTTCAAATATTCCAATGAAATGTCCTGAAAACATATTATTTATATTATAATTAGTATCGAAATATTTGAAATAGAAAATAAGTCAATTAATTATTATAAGATTCATTTCACAAATTATTCTTTTAAAAATTTTATGAAATGTTTCTTAAATATTTTTCCATTTTTCTTCCAATTTTGGCAGTAGATTTTTAAGTAATTTTTTTAATTTTCCAAAATAATGTCCTGAAAACACTTTAGTTGTATTATAATTTATGCCCAAATAAGAAAATCAATCAATTAATTATTATAAGATTTATTTCACAAATTATTCATTTAAAAATTTCATGAAATACTTCTTAAATGTTTTCAATTTTTCTTCTCATGTTGGCAATAGCTTCATGAGTACTGTTTTAAATATTCAAAAGAAATATCATGAAAACACCGAACTTGTATTCTGATTTATTTCTAAATGAAAAGAAATAAATCAATAAAATATTATAAGATTTATTTCATAAATTATTCATTTAAAAATTTCATGAAATGTTTAAAATAAATGTCCCGAAAACACAGAGGAATACCTCTATAATCCATAGTAGTTTATATAAAATTCTAATTCACTATATTCTTAAATAATAGTTGTATGCAATGGCGTATCCCTAATTAATGCTTTTTTGTACGTGACATTAGGACGAAAGAGCTTTCAGCAAACCTTAAGAGCTTTTAGCCATTTGCAGTACCATACTTTGGTCTTTTAGTGCACATTTATGAGTGCTTATAGCTATACATTTATTAAAATTGATTATGTCATATATTATATGTATAATGAAATTCTTTTGAAAAAAAGATTACTTTTACGTATACTTTATATTTGTTCTGCGGAAGCTAAGTAGAGAGCCAATAGTATAATTTTGAATGTAATTATTCAATGAAAAAGAACATCCCTGTCTCAGTTTCACAGACGTGAAGTAATTTTTCTTATATCTTAAATATAAATTGCTAATAAATATCCATATTTTAATTTACAGTTCAATCATATTTATTATAGATATTTATTTATATATATTTATTATATTATTTTTAGAAGCCAGGCAATATTAAAAAGTAACCTGAATTATTACTTTCCTTATATATATATATATATATATATATATATATATATATTAAAATGTATAAGGAAAGTATTGTGACGGGGTCGAAAACTTGAATCCGAGTTTTCGACGGGATAGCACGTTTCAATTATGGATCTATCTCGTTCCATTTATGAGGGAAGATACTTTGAGTAATACTTTTGTTTTTGGACGACAATAGTCATTTATCCGCTATAAGAACAACTTATTTCTCCATCTATAACGCTTGGCGAGATTTTGGTGACAAACTTGGTGACTTTTGAAAATGTTGCAAAATTAACGAAAATTTCTCTATAAAAATGACACTAAATCAATGAAAATGACGACTAATTGGTCGAATTCATCAAATTAATGCCTAATTGGTGAATAAATTATTAAAATATTTTAATATATGGACGATATCGCCTATTGAGGATGCTATCAATATTGATAATTGTGTATTTAGAGTTGCGGTTTTTATAAGTTAACTGGGTACTTTGAAATAGTTTTGCATGTTGTCATTTGGGAAATCGCCACATGTACAATTCAACGCTAAAAACAAAAGTTTATACATTATTTTTTGACTGCAAAAGGAGTAAACTCATTGCATTATATAAGAAAATCTGCCCACATCAGTTTATTTATTTATTTTTTTATATGGGAATTAATTTTCAGTAATAAAAAGATGTGAGCACTCACTTATAACATATCGAACATACATGCTCTGGCATAAATGATAACTATAAGACCATTAAGTTAACATAACTTTAATATTTTCTTAAAATATATTAATTTTATGTAAAAAATAATAACTTATGAATAGATGGCAGATTGAAACTAGATTTATCAGAAAAAGCGAGTAAAAGAGTTCTCTTTTAATTAATCTCTGTAATCACATTATAACTAATTAACTTTCAAATTAATAATTTTAAAATATCAAATCATTTGATTTTAAAAGATTTATTTAAATGAAAAAAGGATCGAAAAATCGAAAAAAAAAATTAAATGCCCATTTTTCTATATTCAGACTGAGTATCGTAATTTACATCGTAAAAAGAAAGAGTGCTATTTTATTACGTATATTTCATGTCCTTGTGACGAGAAAATATTTAATTTTTCTTTAGGATAGAATTTTTTTTTACGCAAATAGTTGAGCTAAGAACAGTTCTAAAAATTACTTTTCGTTTAATCAACCAATCGTAGCGAGGCAGATCACGTTACTTCAGCTTTCTGTTTTATCTGGAATGTGTGGGTTGAAACTTAATTTCCGGTTGCTTAGAACGAAATATTTATGACCCTGTTTTCTGTTTAGCAACATAAAAATATGTTTATTGGTCTCAGTGAGATAGATTTCCCCCCTTTAGTTAAGCAAATGCAGATGAAATACTTGGCAACTCAATGTTTTATACCTACAACAATGAGAGTTTAGACCACAATTAAAATGTACAATGTTTTCTAAACTTATAACATTGAACATATTATAAATATATATGATATTTATATGCAGAGCATTTAAGTTAGTAACAAAGCTACTATTTTGAGACAATTTTAGATTTAAAAGACGTTAAATGCATCCATATATAAGACGTCACTGTATTCAAAGAATATATTTTTTCAATTTTGATGAAATACTAAAATCCAACATATACTGTAAAGATCTGTGCTAGTTGTACTAGGGTCACATTCAGACCTCCTACATCTTTGCACTAACCTACAGGATTGATTTGTTCGGACGCCATTGTAAAGAACTTTGCTGTCCCAACCGGGAATCGGGTCCTGGATCTTCGAACTGGCCAGCCGACGCTCTACCGTTGAGCTACTGGGACGAAATTGCAAGCTCTTATTGTCGAAGTGGACTTTGCATGTCTTTTTCATTGTCTATCTAGTTAAAATTTTATAGACCATTAGATTTTGTTGAATTCAACAAAGTCTAATAGGATAGTCCAGCAAAGTCTAATAGGATAGTCCATCGAAGTCCAGGAGGATAACACTCAATTGAGTGTTATCCTTTTGGACTGTGCATGCTACTTCGGCTATGCAATGAATTATCTTGAAATGCTTTACTTATCCTTCGAAAACAAGGCTTGAAGTTTGATTATAACAATTTCGCTAGTCACTAAACTATATTTTAGCATGGACCCTAAAATCCTTACATGTCTATAACTAGAAATCTATTCCAGGCCTATCATATTGTAATCTAATATGCTTCCTGTTATACCACTTTGCCCACGTGAGTAATTTTCTTTACATTATTATTCTATTTACAGTCCTTACATTCTTACCTTTTTAGTCCTCACATTATTATCTCTATTTTATTTATAACCAGGGTTGCAGGTATTTAATTGTCACCCATGGATACAAATTTTCGTTTATGAAGTGATATAAAATACAACTCTAAATGTGTGATTCGATTTTAGCAGATGAACACGATCTTTTCTCTATAATGAGAGAAATTTAGCAACCACTCTTGGAAAAATAGAAAATGTCCGCAATCAGAAAATTACTCATGTAATTTGTACACATTTTTATGAAGACTTTTAATGAAAGGTAGTTTAGCAGGAGTTCAAAGACGTATTGTAATATTTAAATGTTACTTAACAGCGAAATCAAAAGATTAAAATTCCAGAACAATAGAATGAAAAATTAACGAATAGGAACGCTCCAAATGTTTGAAAAATCTTCTTTGAGGATTTTTGATACGGGCAACTTATATGGTATGTACCGTTAAATGAGGTAACTTTAGCTGACATCCGGAAAAATGTTTTCTTCTGATGCTATTGCTCAGCAGATTTCTTAATATAATTGATTCTGGTGCTCGTTACATTGCCAAAATCCTATACACAGAGCCATAATCTTATACATTAAGTAAAATCGTAACCTTCCAATTTTTACCTGAGAATTGCATTTTTACCTGAGTATCTTGAGAGTTTCTGAACCTCGGCAAGTACATGTTTTCATACTTGCATCGTTATAAAATTATTTATAACTGCAATGATGCATAATAAAACTGTTGATTGTAAGAAAATAATTTACAAAACTTCCTTAAAGAAAGCAATTAGGTGACGATAGTTGTTCCGTTGGCATTATCAGACTATTTCTTCAGGCTAAAACAACAGTATGCGCCCTTAACAAAACAGCTGTTAAGGGAAGGGTGTTTGGATGTTGTTCTTATGGCTTGAATAAGGGAATTATAATGGCCCCGAAAAGATTATCATCACCTGACTGACATATACCTGCTTCCTTAGAGGAAGTTTTGTAAGTCATTAACACTTTACAACATGGTTAAAAAGTGTTTATGGCTTTGTTCATTCTGTCTGTCTGTCTGTCCGTTCGCACGATAACTCTCGTAAAAATGACTTTATCAAAATGAAATTTTAGTATGTTGTTCAGACGGTCTGTGGAACCTATGGGAATATAAATGAATAATATCACCCAATTAGTTTTGGATTGAACTCGGGTTGAAAAATTGAAAGACATTGAACCCTATGGGACCTAATTTTTCACACATTTTTTAAACGAATTTAAAATTCATATATTGCTTCGAAAGTTTTAGGAACTATTCAAATTATCCCATAAAAATATAAAATAATTTCAGCAAAATATACTCGGTAGTGTTCTAAATAGAATTTAAAATAATAATTACATCCATAGTATATGAAGAGGTCAAGCGACCCAATTCAAATTAAAACAGTACATCCATCTTGTGTCAAAATCGTGATTTTTAAAGTTCTTTCTAATTTATATTTAGTGTTGTATCCGTCCTAAAACCGCTTTATCTTTACTTAATTTCTGTGCATCCATATTCTGAAATAGCGCAATTACAATGTATTTGAGTTTAAACAATTAATGCTATCCATCTTGTGTCAAAATCGTGATTTTTAAGTTATGCAGACTATTTTATAGCAGACTTTTTCGATGAAGCTTTACGCATAGAGCTAAATTACTTTTACCTCCATGGTTTGAAGTTTTTAAGGTAAATAAATTATTGTAGTATTGTGATGAATGAAAGGTATGAAAAAAAGTGTCTGAATGAAATATTTACTGCTTTTTCATAGAGAGCCAGGCTATTTATATTTTAATGACATCATTTGAATAAAGTTCATTTTTATCGATAAAGTTAGTTTTAAGTTTCAAATATTATAAATTATTGTAGTATTGTGATGATATTAAAAATAATACAGCTGAATGTTTCGCATTTTAGAGATGTTAAATAAAATTGCATTTTAGTTGGAAAGTGTTTTGTAATCAATTCTGTATGTATGATTGATCTTTCTTGTTTACAAAGATGTAATGCATTATACTTCTGTTATATTTTAAAACATGCTATATACTTGATATTATTCATTCAGTTTTAACCCTCTTATTTCTCCAGAAACAACAGTAATTATTAATTTTATACACAGTAAAATATGACAACATTTACTACAATATTGACATCAAAATTTACTACAAAATTTCTATAATACAGAAAATAACCGTTAACAACCAGTAGGCATCTACAAAAGTCATCTGTAAGCCTACTAGTTGTTAAATTATTCCTGATTATAGGAAATGTCTATAAATGATGAGTTATTTTTCTCTACAGGGATCTATATATGGCTAATTTTTCTTGTCTACATAAATGCCTGGCAGAAGTAATTATCAGAGACTTAATGTAGAATACAGAGCTTTACCTTTATTCAAAGAAACTTGTAGGTTGTAAGATAATAATGACCTTTTTGTTATTATTTCTCTCAGTTCATCAAGCTAGGTTTTAGCTGTAAGCTAACAACCTATTAGCACTTCAGATTACTGTGGCTAATCATATCTATAGTCTGGCAAACGGCTTAATTCCAAGAAATTGTTTTAAGCGGCGCATTTTCGGGGGGTGCTTATCCCGGGCATGAGTGACATTTACATGGTTGTTTGTTACATAGCTCTGCGCATGCGATGTTACGGGAATAGTGAACAAGTGAATTTTATTCTCAGTCTCTCTGAAAAGATCAAATTTGCTAACTGCGACTGTCATTCTACCCTAAACTAAATCTCTTTGACTTTCACTGAGGAAGGTGTGTACAGCACAATTAAAAACCTCTTCGCAAGTTCCAAAAGGTCTGGATATTGCAACTTCCAAATAAACAAACAATTTTTAATGGTAATCATACAAAACATGCTCTATTTTGGCAAAGACTCCTAAAGTACTCCCTGGTCCGTGGCATCACGAATGAAATCTCGACGACTTCAAGCTGACAACTTTTTGATTGGTTGTCGGGATGATATGTTAATGAACTCTGCGCATTTTGGCAGTTCTATCCAGGTCAGCGAAAAGTTGTTTGTTCCGTAGATAGAGCAAAGAGTGCAGGATCCGTTTATTGAATCAGTCAGTTGGACTGTAGGTAATTACTGTCATATGTATTAGGTCTAACGTGGGTTAATCGGTTAGAATATGTTTACAATTTGATCCACTGTATAGTAGAGATTGGTTTGTGTGCGTTTTTATAGATTACAAATATTCGTTTTTAGTTTGTTGTTATTTAACTAAGATTATCCTTATTAATTTAATAAAGATTTATTTAAAGTTTTACTTGGTTTCTGTGCACATTCCTGTGCATTCGGTCTCACCTTTAGGTCATTTTCCTGGGCCGTGCGATGTATCGAACAGGTTGTTTGTGTTTGCGCCTCTTCTGGTGCTCGATTTCAGCATATTATGGAATCTGGCGTGCCCTTCAATGCACGCCTCTAAGAAATTTCAGTGCTATCAACATCTCCACTTCAGTCTAACATCGGGCAATAACTTGGCTAGGTTATTAAGCATCATCATCATTCTCTTCGTGCCTAAGTGGCACTTAAGGCCTTCAGCTTTGATTTCCAAACACGGCGATCGCGTGCAGCAGCTCTCGCATCAGTCCAGCTCGTCCATTCCGCCTGGTTTCTCTCACTCTCCACCAACCGTCTCCAAGTTAACTTCGGTCTACCTCTTGTCCGCCTGCCCTTAGGCGCCCAGTCCAGCGCAACGGCGGGAATGCTGTCCAATGGCATTCTCAAAACATGGCCTACCCACTTCCATCTTCGATATTTGATGTCATATTCAATGGGCTTTCAATTGGTCCTTTTGTATAAGTTCTCATTTGATATTGTGTTAGGCCAAAAAATTCCCAGTATTTTTCTAAGGCACTTGCCCTGCCAGGCATTAAGTTTGGCACTTTGGGATTTAGTCACTTTCCATGTTTCTGCTCCATATAACAGTACACTCTTCACTAAGGCATTAAACAACAAATTTAGTTTAGTCTTGAGCTTTATGAGCTAGGTTATTGTTGAATGTTTAAATAAAAATAAGCTCTAAATTAATTTACTGTTACAATATCCGACAATAACTCGTTAATACAAGCTTTTTTGAAAAAAAAAACGCTCAAGTGACAATCTGCCATCGATTCAGATTAAAATATTTGTTAACATGCGATCTGTTGACATGGCTCAAAAGCCCCCCCAAAAAAAAAATCAGATTCACAAAAGTATTTTTCGTGCTTAAGAAAAATACTACTGATCTAAATTGAAATTAAACTAATCACAGTCTTTTGCTCCAGACCATTTTAACAAACTCTCAACAAACATCCGAGGATAGTTCCAAAGTTAGGAACAGGGATACCTAAATATTTTACGTATTACACAGAAAAAGATATTGTTTTTTTATAATTAAAAATCTGATGTGGGCAACACATGATTTTTCTTATATAATGCAATGAATTTGCTACTTTTACAGTTAAAAAAAATGTTATTCTTATAGTAGATACTTATATTCTTTCCAAGATATTGAATTTTCTTCAATTAGTCGTAATTTTCATTGATTTAGCGTCATTTTTATCCATTTGGAGAGATTTTTGTTAATTTAGCAACAATTAAAAATGTCGCCAAGTTGGCGACATTCCGCCAAAGTCGTCGCCAAAATCTCGCCAAGCGTTATGGACGGAGAAATAAGTTATTCTTACAGCAGATAAATGAGTATTGGCGTTCAAATATAAAAGTATTACTCAAAGTATCTTTTTTCATGAATGGAACGAGCTAGATCCATGAGAATGATGTCACCGAATTTATGGCATGATATTACATATGAAAAGTGAACATGTTTCTCAATAGGAAATATTTTTTTTATTTTATATAACTTTTTGATAATTTTTTTGAAAAATGTGCAATATCTCGAGAACGGTTCATGTTAGCGTTCTAAAATTTATGTCAATCGTTTTCTAATGAAAAATTACATAAGAAATGTCTATTTGTGTAACTTTATTAGCGGTTTTGATTTTTTGACGATTTTTTCAAAATTTCACTCGAAAATTTAGGGGGGGGGGTTTGACCTTTCGATTGCGTATAAAAACAATAGGCTTCCAGTGTTTACGGATTGTGATTTTTGTACCAAATTTCGTTCGAATGGGTCCATTCGTTCGTCAGTTATCGTCTCCACAGGCTCACTGACACACACATACTTTCACACACACATACACACACACACACAGACATCACTTCAAAAGTGTTTGATTCGTGATCAGGGATGCTTGAAACGTGCTCTCCCGTCGAAAACTCGAATTCGAATTTTCGACCCCGTCACAATACTTTCCTTATACATTATGTATATAAGGAAAGTAAAAAGTATTTTCATGTTATAAGCATTAAATCATCGTTAAAAACAGATAAAATTAGAAAACAATATTTTAACATTATTTTAATATCGACAAGTTACAGCACATAAGTATTCTTTCTCAGATATCAATATACTATATAAGTGCAGCTTATATAATAGCCTTCATCAATGTTTGTTATCCCAAAATTTGCTCTTTGAAACTTGTGGATATCTCGTGAAATTGTGAAAATCTATAACCAATAACTTTCTTTGAAATTCAAGTACTTCTCAGAGCTTTAAAATTTCTATCATAAACACAATGCATGACTTTCTACCCTAACTGGAAAGCCACGTCGATATTATATTTACTTCGACATTCCACCGAACTTATTAGAGAACAAAGATATCTGTTCATCATTCAACAACTGTAGAGTTGAAATTAATTGCATACCTTTCATTTAGATGTCGCAGAATTTAGTTCGAGTTTGGAAATTCACAAATATATTTTATCCTGGAAACATTCAGTAAGTTTGTATAACCGTATATGACTACTGAGATATATATTTTTGTGTAATGAAATATATAGCTTGAAAACTTCATAAATATTGACTACAATTTAAGTATTCCTACTTAAATTGGGTAATGTCAAATACGAGTGCGTATTATACTTTTGTGTGAATAAAATATTAAGCAGAAAATGTATAGAACATGTAGAAGTAAAAATTGAGTCAAAATATAAAAGAATAACTTTATTAAATTTAATACAAATTATATGAGGCTTTTCTGAGTTTTACATACAAAACCAAAAAATAGGATTCACTCTCTGATGATAGACGTAGAGTATTATGGTACCATGAAATAAACGTCAAGTTTTGACCTCACTCTAGCAATTACTGCTGTCAAGACTTAACGTTAAATTCTATGCAGTTTATGATGGAATAATAACGAAGTCTTACAGCAATTCATGATTCAACTTAAAAGTCCCACAAACGAAGAGGGATCACTTGGTGGTTTGGACCGCGGGCCGTGACATAAGGTGGCCAATGAAGAGTGTCCTAAACCGCATGCTGTTTAGTAATATGGCCAATGAGAAAGCTCCTCACACAAACCTGCCAGCCAATGGGCAGATGGAGGCGGAACAATTACATACGAACCGAGTTCAGTGAGATTTCAGGGAGTGCAGACAGAATTAAGATGAGAGAGGCATGATTACAGACAGAGTTTCAGTCTGAGGAATGAGATGCAGTCAGAGAGTTAGAAAGAACTGAGTCAGGCACAAATCTGAGATAGAATAGAGTGACCATGTGTCTAGTGTGACAGTCTGTATGAAGCCAGGGGACTTATATAAAAAATGACGACCTCTGATGTGTTCAACAACACTTACAGATGACTGTGACCATTGAAACAAATGTACCTATTTTTAACAATCATGAGGACAGTTCATGTTAGTAATGAATTTGACTCTAAAGTCAATTTAAATCTTTGTCTGTCATCATACCAGTAACACCCAGTTTTAAAATGTCATTGTGGACAACGTAAGAATTTCTAAATACGAAATATCAATTATTCATGAATATTTAAATAATTATTTTAATGACTTGAAATAGTAGTTTTAATAAATAATTAGGATTAAAAATAACTGTTTCGTCATTTCAAAGGTTTCACTTTACTGTTCATTTTATGAAGTATATTATTTACAGGTTGAAGCCGGACTACACGGAATAGGTGAATTTTTACGAAAACAAGCAATATACGAAATATACTATATTATACGAACGTATAAAAATACTATATTTTTAAGCTGAATATTTAAATTATAGTTAATTTGAAATACCTTCTTTTAATAGGAAAGTAACAAATTATCACCACTTTTTGGTGCGCTTCTTTTTATATCACCACATACTCTTATCCAATGCTTCATCTAAGTTGGCTTTTTTCTAAAAATGCGTAGTTTATGTCTGCATTAAAAAATAGTTATATGAAAAATGTTGCGGTTCTGAGGTAAATAAGGCTTTCTGTCAGTAATACAGACGCTCATAGCATCTGATTCGCTGTCTGCTTTAATTTATCCCAAAATCGGTACAAATAATACATTTCTCAATCAAATTTTATTTGATATTCTCCCATTCTCAAAAGCAAAAGTCTTAATTTTAATTGAATGGGTCTAAATGGATCTAATTAAATGGGTCTGACATAATTTAAGTAAGTTATAAGAAAAAGCAAATATTTCAATGCTTTTCTCTATACAACAGCGGTAAACCGAAAATTAGAAAATAAATTTTAATCACACACGAGATTGAACCAAATTGAGTGTGCAGGAAGATTCAGTTCAAAACAATAGTAATATAAACCTTATCATTATCCAAAGTCAACCCCTAATTGTACACATAGGGTCCAGGTGATGTCACATGACAGAAGAGAAGACTGTGGTCCAAGAAAAAATATTTTTAATTCTCAAACTTTTTATAGCGACCATATTCCATGTAATATATTTTTGTGTTTTGTCTGCATGTGCCAATTCTTGATTGGTTTTTCCCCGGTTCTAATGATACAAATCGAAAAGTCCATGCGGACTTCATGTGTTGTTGTTGAGACCCAGACCGTCCGACCTACCAGAAAGGTGTAAGGTGACTGTTTGGACGGCCGGGAAGTGCCACCCAATTTAGACCGGAATCCAGTGGGGGAGGCACCCACAGGGACTGTACCCTCCTTCTCTAACCACCAACCTCTCGGAGGGACTTACGGATCCACATGTTTAACGTAATCGTGCTTCACGTGAGCACGGTGGCAGTTTTGGCAGCGGCGGGAATCGAATCTGGGCCTACCGAGTGCAATTCCCGGTCGCTAACCACTGGGCTGCGGACCCCAGATGTGCATAAGTGTATGTAAATATCATTTTTCTTTCGTCATCATAATTAAATTTGTTTTACATACATTTTTAGACATACAGTTTTAGGATATAAATATCTAAACACCATCAAATAAAGAACAACCACGTAAAGCTAGATGTAAATATTGTCCTAGAATAAAAGCAGCAAAGAGAAGACTATATAAAATGTGCAAAATCAAATAAGTTCACAGCACATTAACTTGTTGTGTGATGAATGTTGATAAATGAAATATTTTTGGCCATATATTTCAACAAGGGATGCCTTTCACATACATTTTCATTAGATTTATTTTCAATAAGTTTCCAGTAGATTTTTTATTTTCACTTTCACATATGTATTATTGAGAAAGTATTGTTTTAACAAAAATTTACGATTTCGAGATTTTGATGCCAATATATGTTTTAAAATCTCCTGAATATGTTTGGACTATTTTTGGAGTGATGTTTTTCTGCCTGTCTGTCTGTATGTCTGTGGTCGATTTTTTGTGTGCACGATAGTGGCCACAAATAATAATGGATTTTCACGAAACTTTATATCCGGCTTTGTTATTAAAAAAATCTAGAACTAGATAGATTTGTTTTTAAATTCGAACGAAAACTTCGAAATTTATTTGAATTTATATAATTTTTTAACATGACAGCATAGGGCAAAATTTGACATAATCATCCACAAAAAGGTTTATTTATGGCTCAATGATCGCGAGGCTTTATAGTGTCAATTATTTTTTGTAAAAATTAGCCTCGATACATTTTTTTGTTCGTGACGTCATTAGTAGTGGCGTAACGTCCATTGGGGCTTAAAAGCTAAGCCTCCCCTATTTAAAATCTAATTTAAAGATACTTTTATTTATTATATCTTTCATATAATTCAAAATATAAATTTATATTTAATTTTATATTTTTCCAAATTGCGAATATATATGTCTCTTTTAGAAAACTGTTACACTTTACTTACTTAAAATGAGGCATTTCAAAGTATTTTTCCCATTAAAACGCATATCCAGAAGCTGAAATCATCTAGCCTTTACTGTGAAAAGAAAGAAGCATAGTAATGGAAATGCCCAACTGTTAAAATCTACCCTGACTGATAAGCTAGAACTATAAGCTAATTTCCAAAAAGGTGTGGTCACTGCTTTCCGCATTTTCAACTTTTTCTAAACAGCGTGACTTAAGACAATGATTGGATATGGGACGTGACATTTCATGAATGAAAATTTCTTGAGCAAGGCTAATGGATCCGCCATTTTGGGTCAAAGATGGTTCTAATAATTTATCTTTGCATAGAAATGTCATATGTAATACTAAAAAATATGACTCATTTTTCAATAATAACATGACATTCGTCTAAATTTGAACAATATCAAGATGACGAAACACACTAATAATGACTACCATTAAATTTAATTAATTTGTGAAGTAGATTTAGTCACCACAACAATATGATACAACATCCGTTTGAGTATTTGAGAGTTTTAGAAAGAATAAGTCTGATTTCTCTTTAAAAATCACGTTACATGAGAATCTCAGTTAGACAAAAGTCATTGATAATTCTCTAGCGGATGTTCAGCATATTGTGGTTAAAATATTTTTGAATTTTCAAAGTGCAGTATTTGTAAATAATTAATATACAAAATTGTTTAAGGACATTGTTGACTCCGGTGATTTTCAATTAAGCCTACGTTCCAGATATATTTCTCACCCATTTTCAGTGCACTCAAAATCACTTTTCGGTGTCAAAAATCTCACGCTACGCTACTGGTCATTAGCCCTTTCGGGGGTACATATTCAAGTATGGTGTCAATAGAAACATTTTTTCAAGCCCTTTAAAGCGAATGGGAACACGCTGTAATTCTAATCGTTTGGAATCACGATACCGATTTTTAAAATATTTTATTGTAAAATTTGAAAAACAAAAGCTACTTCAAATGGATTCTTGTATGAGAAAGTCGAGTTGACCCACATCCAAGTTAATTTTCTTTGTTTTCCCATATAGACTCCACATACGCATGAATGTAATTTTGTTTTCATGTGTCTGTCATATTATACAACATTTTTGAGGGGAAATGAGGGTGTAAGCAAATGAAATAATTTCCACAATTATGCACAATATCAAATTCAGATAATGATAAAATGTATGTACGTAGTACTCTTTTGAATCTGTCTACACTTTCAAACTAGTTAGATTTCCTATGCAATTAAAATTTATTTTCAACTTTTCCGTGCGCCATTGTTGAGTACAGGAGAACATCAAAAACTTGATTTTCTCATTTTATTTTTATTTTTTTGTTTTCATATTTTTACATTAAGCCTTAAAGTTTAAATTCCGCATCCGAGGAGCAGACTCATTGGGTTTACAACTTAATATACTCGTCGAAGTGTGCACTTATTGTTGGACGGTTATCCAGAAAATAAAAAAAAATGCTTGTATGAGAAATATACTTTGTAAAATATTCATCAACGGTGATATTGGAACTAATACGAAAAGACAACATTTCCTGTGAATACGTGAAGACTTAATAAACATGCATAAAATATATACACATTTATAGGACTTGAAACTATTTTGTGACACATATAAACACTTGTGACACATATACACTTCTCCGGCCACACAGAAAGCTACCATTAGCCTATGGGTTGGTCGTGTGGTCTGGGTTTTCTACATATACACTTCTGGGGCGCGGTAGCCCATTGGTTAGCGCGCTGGAGTTGCACTCGGTAGGCCCGGGTTCGATTCCAGCCACTGCCAAAACTGCCGCCGTGTTCATGCGGAGTACGATCACGTTAAACATGTGGGTCCGAAAGTCCTTCCGAGAGGTTGGTGGTAGGGGAGGGAGGGTACGGTCTCTGTAGATGCCTCCCCCACTGGGTTCCGGTCTAAATTGGGTGGCACTTCCCGACCGTCCAAACAGTTACCTTACACCTTTCTGGTAGGTCGGACGGTTTGGGTTTCAACAACAACATATACACTTCTGACATATAAACACCAATAAAAGTGATTAAAATAGTACTGAATTGCAATAAAAAAATTGGGAAATAAGAAACTTTCGTTGCCACAATTGAGTTTCAACACTATTAAACGAATACTAAAGCCCACAGTATATGTTTGTTTTACATTTAATGTGTAATAGAATTTAGTATATAAAGAAAATATTGCAATAAAAAAAACAAAATATAATAGTTTGTTAAGATTTATTAGGTGGTAGGGGGTAGCTCGTTTGAAATACTTGTAATATAGGACATCAGGGCTGTTTTCCCGGCTACATAGTTCTTGTTGAGTAAAGTTGCAAACAAATTTAAATTCCATTTTTCGATTCGTTCGATTGTTCGATTCGTTTGATCGTTCGATCGTTCAATTGCTTCGATCATATTATACACGAGTAGACGCGTTAAAACCACGATATCATTTCATCTGAAGACATTGAACCATAATTCGCAAAGAAAAAAATGTATGAAGTCACAGAAACATAGTTATGATGTGCGGAAATAACGTATTGATGTGAAAATTTGATGGATAAAAATGTTTTACGATATGAAACTGTGTGCCGAGGTTCAGCTCTCTACAGTTTCTGAGAGTTAATAACGAGTGTGTCAAAGGTGATTAACATAACACCGTAACGTAATGATATGAAAATTTGATAGATGAAAATGTTTTGCAATATTAAACTGTGTGCCGAAGTTCAGCTCTCTACATTTTCTGATAACCAATAACGAATCTGTCAAATGTAATGGATGTAGTAAATGACATAACAAAGTAACGTAATGATGTGAAAACTTGATGAATGGAAATGTTTTGCGATACAAAACTGCATTTCTCTCTATGTGCTTTAGGAGTCAAGAACTAACCCGCAATATTCACGCATGTAAATGATATAACGACGTAGCTTAATCAGTTGAAAATTTTATAGATAAAAATGTTTCGCGAGATGAAACTTCGCGCCAAGTTGTAGGTGCGTGATCTGGGAGCTGAGAACGGGTGCATCAAAAATGTATGCAAAAAGCCGCATTACTGTTATGATACCTCAAATTATTAGTTTTTTATTACAGATTAAAGTCAGAAAGATAATTTCTGGACAATCCTTATAACAATTTAAAAGCATTTTAAAATTAAGGCAATACAAAGTGATTTCTTCTAACCTTGTGACCGAGCGCATAGTGACCTTGCTCAATGTTACTCAAGAAAAATAAATCATTCATAAAGCATTGATTATGAAACATTTTGCAACTGAAACGCAATTTATTTAAACATCTCTAAAATGTGATACATTCAGAGCTGGTATTTTATAATTTTATCACAGTACTATAATAATTTATTATATTTGAAAACTTAAAACTTCATTGAAAAAGACAATGTTCACTCTAAATTTGAAAGAGTGAGAATTCACTCAAAAGGAATGAATAGTCACTCTTAGAAAGACTTGAAGTTGGTCCAACCTCAAAAGAGTGAGTTTTCACTCTAAGAAAAAGTGAGTTTTCTACTCAAGGGGAAGAGTGAATAGTTACTCATTTGGAGTGAATACTTACTTTGAACGAGTGATTTATTGACCCCACCTTGGAGTCAATAATCCATGTTAAGGAGTGAATATATACACTTTTATAAAAAGTGGTTTTTCCACCCATTGAAAGAGGGAATAATCAGTGTTTTTGGAGTGATTAATAGACTCTATTTAGGAGTGAATAATCACTTTTTTAGGATCTAATATGCACTCTTAAATAGTGCCATCTCAGTGAAGGTAGTTCTGTTTTTAATTTTATATATATATAATAAGCTTAAATATATTTTAGTTGAGCCTAAATCAAAAGATTTTATCTGTACTCTATTCATTTTAAATTCTAGTGTTTACATTCTCAAAAAAGAAGATTAAGCTTTAAGTAAGCGTAAAAGTTAAGTTTTACAATTTCAATGATTAAAATAACTTAGTTTAGAAGCATTTCACATGCACTTTTATTTAATTTATCTACTGAATTAGATCTATTTTACTATTAAATGAAGAGATAAAAATTTATCATCCCCAAACTAACATAAAAAAATCTGATGTGGGCAGCACATGACTTTCCCTGCAGACTTATATCCACGTTCTCTTTATTTTAATTAAATTTAATTCACTTTTAATTCAATTTTCGTTCTCATTTGATAACTTATTTTCAAAGGTGGCGAAGAGAAAATACGAAAAAACTAAAATATCTTGAGAACGGCTAGTCCTAGTGTAATGGGGTTGGTTTTATTCTTTTCTTCGTTAAAAATTACGTATTAATCAAGCATTTTATGTATATATTTGAGCATACGTAGTTATTTATTTTAGATTTTAGCAATTTTTGAGGGCCATTTTGCAAAACAAGGCAGGTTATTTTTTTCCGAATCTTACCATAATCTAATCAGCACCAGGGTGTCCCACAAGTGAATTACCTACCAAATTTTGAGGAATTCGGTTCATTAGTTTTTCAGCTAGAGTGGATACAAGCATTTGGGGGCCATTTCGCAAAAAAAGGCGGGTTCTTTTATCCCGAATCGTACTCAAAACTAATCAGCACCAGATTCGCCCACAAGTGACTTACCTACCAAATTTTATAAAATTCGGTCAATTACTTTTTTAGTTAGAGTGGATACAAAATCTGCACAGATAGACACACAGACACACAGACTCACAGACACACACACAGACGTCACGCTAAAAATAGTTTTTTCGTATTCTAGAGGTCTTGAAACGTGTAGATCCGTCGAAAACTCGAGTTGCGATTTTCGACATGATTCCAATACTTTCCCTATACATTACCATGTACTGCAGGGAAACTAATAAAGGGACGTACATTTTAATACTATTTCCTCATTAAAAAAATATTTTCAAATCTTGTTTCTTTCGGAATGAAATTAAAACTTTCTGCTGATTTCTAACTTTGCTGCTACCAAGATTATTTTTATTGATATTCTTAAAATAATTAAATGTAATTTAACATTGAGACATTAATGCATTTGCTTTTTAAGGACAGTTTGCAACAAAATTTTAAATGAAATTGAATACACATTTCATCAGGTGATTTTCTTAACACATAACAAGCTCAAAGAATTAAGGTAGAGCTAAATCATTCTTGTAGAATTCAATGTGTAATAACAAAACTTCATACGAATACAATTTTTTTTTATTCCATATACTTAATTTGTTTCTACATTTCATTTTTGTTTGATTTTAGTCAATCATTTCAAATCGGAAATGAAATGGAACAAGCCGTTTACTCGTTGGGAAATGGCCTCTCTGCAAACTTAAAAGCGTCAATCTGGTTGTTAGTTTCTGATTGAAGAAGAAAATTGCGTATGCAAATTTCATCTGGAGAAGCAGAAACACCCTTATGCAAATTTTTGTAACACTGAATGTACGGCCTTATCAGTTTGCAGCAGTTATTTGCAGCTCCAACTGTTGAGATGATAGAGGAATTTACAAATATGAAAATGTCGATATGCATTTCATCTATGGAGCTGCAAATGGGAATGAAGGAGAGACACAACGACTGTACGGAGAATATTTCCTCCATAGTTAGTTGCCCAATCGTAAAACATTCGAACGCTTGCATCGGCCGCTTTGTGAATCGGGATCCGTTCTCTCTACCAAGTCTGATGCAGGTCGTGCAAGGAATGGAAAAACACCTCAAACGTCTCGTCTATGACACGCCCCTTGAATATGAAGAGAAACTCATCGCTGCTGCTGAAGTGCGTGACATGTATGGTCTGTTCGAAAGAGTTCGCCAATCCCTCCATCGCCGTTGTGAGACAGACATTCAGGTTAGTGGTCGCTCTTTTGATCCATTACTGTAATTATTGTTTATTATATGTCATTTTATAACTTCTAAGTCATTCTTGTGTTTTCGGACTGAAATGTAAATGTGACATCAAAAATACTATATGACAAGCCATTGAATATTTAAAATACATGAAAAGAAAACATTATAAATGAAACAGGTACTCAATTGGTATAAAATACCCCTTTTTCCCTGCTCCATATAAAAGATAAGGAATGAAATAAGAATTACATGTGGTAAAGAGGGGTGAATATAATTTGTATAACATATTAAGATGAAAGTATTGATATAAATCATATATGTAATGCAGGTATTTCAGGTACTAATCTCCTTGTTCCCTACATAAACATACATGGTGCAAATGCAAGAAATGTGTTTAAAGATGAAAAGTTGCAAAACAGAAACATTGTTTTGCACGATGAGCTAGGCCTTTTCTTGCTCCCAAAAATTTTTTTGAAAATGAATAAATTGATTAAAGGGAAAAGCATTTCCGAAACCATGTACGTTATCAAGGGCCATACATGTTCCGTTAATGCGGATTCTACGTTACTGTGTGCATTACTGTAAATTGTATTACAGAAATAATGCACATCGCCCGACGTAGAAGAAAATACAAATTGGATCAGATATATAAGAAATCAAATATAATAATCAAATGTATCAGCGTGTGGCTAAGTATTTACAGGAGAATATAATGTAATGAAGAGGTATAAGAATATAATAATATAAATGTATTTACCCCTTGCGCTGCTTAGCTGTGTAGATTACATGATACTGACTAAGAATTTTTACTCAATACAGGCTACAGTTAATTCTTTATACTAAGGTTTTAACTGTTGGAAGCGAAACATGGATATGAAAAATTACTTAAAATTGTTTGGGAATGATCTGTCAATATGTTGCTGTAATTGTAGCAAGGCGTTGAATTTAAAATTAAAATGTGTTTTAAATGAAGAATATATGGAGTCCATGAAACTACCGCCATAAAAGGGCATTCGGTGTCTCCAATAACTATATATATATAAAGCTGTTTCCCTTCGACTTGACATTAAGGCATCGATAAGTATGTTCCACTGAAATAATTCAGAAGAAAAAAATGTAAAAGCGACGGACCTTTTCCATTAGCCTTCTTCAAGAAAAAGAGAAACTGGTTGCTATTTGGAAAAACTTAGTCACCAGTGGTGACTGCTTATTGTTAATCCTTGAAATAAATAGTAGGATATACTTTACGGAAATGCCTGGGAGAAAAATAGATACCAATAAATTAAATACGATGTTTTATAGTACAGACATATTTTTGTTTAAAACATGAAAAGTTGGCTGTCAAGCACAGAGTTTTTGAAATGTAATAATTTTCATTTTCAGAAACACGTTAGAATGCTTTTATAGAGAGAAGGGTTATAATTAACATCAATACCAGATTACAGCATAGATCAAATAGACAAATGTCTAGGGTTTTTTGAGGGACAAAGTGATGACAGATTGAAACTGGAAGTTGCCATCTTGTTCCGGCAGTGGGATAAGCATCTGTTAAGTGATGTCACGAGTCTCGATTTATCAGATGTAGACGCTTGCTTTTGCAGGGTATAAAAAGGCACATGGTGGCAGTGAAGAATATGTTTCCACTTTTATTACATTTTTTAATGTTTTGCGGCAGTGAAATTAGTGTGAAATAGAGGAACGGTTTTGTAATGATCAGTTTAGTTGCATTATGAAGTTTTGTTTCTCTATCTAAAGGGTGTTGAAGACCCAGACCGTCCGACTCGTCCAAAGACTTTAGCAGTCGTTTGGACGGCCGAAAAGAACTATCTAAAGGGTGTAACATAAGTCATTTGTTACATTTATCAAAGTATGTACAATATAATACACGTGCTAATCTGGCTATTATTATTTAATCCAGCCATGAGCGATGATTACGCTGTTGCAAAATTATGATGCTGACTATAAAATTGCTAATATATGCGCTGAAATTCAAACAAACACTTATAATAGTTTTATGTACATTGTACAAACATTGAGTTTTGACAGATTGCAGTAATCATTAAGTTTTGAAAATGCAGCTTATCGATTATTCACATTGGTTACATTAATTTATAAAAGAAATTGAATTATCATCACACTTCTACTTATGAGAAAAGGAATAGGAAAGAGGAAATAAAAGCACAAAAAAGCTATTTTAAAGTACGTAATGCAAGAAAAACCAAATAATTTTGTACGAAAAGTTGAATTCCAGATCGAAGAAATATTTGATGTGGATGTTGGAAAGAAATTTTAATTAAAAATTGGAAAGTTCTCGGGGAAACAAGAAATACATAATTAAAAAAGAAATTGAAGAATTAAACATAAAAAATATAGATGAAATTATCGATACAATTCAAGGTATTGCAATTTTGGAAAATATGGAAATATCTCCACTTGGATTCTGCATTTAATAACAAGCAACATGCAAAATTATATTCTTAAAAATTAACCACTTTCTAATATTTCCCTTATATATACTGCTAAAAGTTTAATAAGAGAAGGTGGAAAAAATGTAAAACGATCACTGAAGGAAAATATATTTATTCATACGCATGAAAGTAAACATTGAAAAAATTGGCAAATAATGGTTAGTTTACAGTGCACGAAGAATATCAATTGGAAAAATTTATTTTTAAGGGTCCAAGAACACTAAAAGTCAACAAGCCATAGAAAGTGTATCAAAATAAATAAAATTGTTTTGTAACTCTATGTAAACACCATTCTTTTTTGAAAATTTGAACACGATGTTTCGATGCTCAAATAAGGTACTCAAATAAGAAGTTTTAATATTTTTTGGGAAGATAGAAAATGCTTTCAAAATATCATGAATTCGAAGATAAACCTCTGGAGCACCTCTTAAAGGATAAAAACATTTTAAATCGGCTCTGTTGAAAATGAAATGTTTACTTATAGATGTTAAAGCAAGATTTGAAACATTATTCAAAAGGAAATAGCTATTGAAACAAAATTTTAAATGAGAGCGGCTCAAAATATCCTAAAAGCATGAATTTACTATAATTTTTTCTTTTTTAAAGTCCAAAAGAAAAATGTATTAGCCAAACTTTCGCTTAATGATATAACTATGAGGCCTAGTGCGTAAGCGGCAACTGATACATTAACGGTATAGCTTATCAAATGATTATTAACGATCCGTATTAGAATGCAAACTATGCTGTTCTAATAATAATTAAACACACAAAAAGAAATTTTTAAATTAAAATTATGTAATTGAGTTCCGTGTAACACAAGCAGCTACACCGCCAATGCTGCTAGTGCATGATGTAAACATCAGCGCTTTCTTTTTTTTTAAAGATGCTTACGCACAAAAATGGGGTGATATGAAAATCACACGTTATAAATGGTGAGATATTTTACTCAGTAAAAGAGTGATATGAAGATCGATTGAAAATCACTCTTGAAAAAGGAGTGAAATATTTCACTCTTTCTTTCAGGTGAAATATGCACTCTTTTTACGAGTGAAATGACAAAAAAGCCACTCTGAAAGAGTGATTACCGGCTTGTGGGCCAGTTACTCTTCGATAGAGTGGCTTTCTCACTCCTTTCGAATTTAGAGTGCTAGTTAAACAAAATTAACTTTAATCAAATGTCGTCATCGAAGCATAAATAGTTTGTCTCTCTATATAAAATAAATGAAAATTTCATTCATATCAAGTATACTCCAGACAACAGAGCTAAATAACTTTGGGTAAAAAAATTCAGCAATTCTTATACAGCTCAACTTATAATCGCTTGATTTGTTTATATTCTGCATGCTATAGTTTAGCATTAAAATTAGGCTTCGTTGCAAAATAAGTAAAGTTTATTGATCATTTAAAATAAAGAATATTGTAATTGTGTTGACACTGAATTTAGATAATACTCAAAAATAAAGCCGTTTTATGGTGGATGTAGCACTAAATATAAATGTAAACGATCTTTAAACATCTACGGTAACAGCTGAGTTAGAAGCCATAATTTATTTCGCAATGAGTCACGTTATCTCTGTGCATATATTGGGTGTATTTATTATTTTAACTTTTTATTTAAAAACTACCCAGCATATTTTGTTGGAAATTTTTTTTTACAGATTTTATGTGCTAATTTGAATATTTCCTAAAATTTCCGACGCAATTTGTGAATTTCAACTACATTTAAATAATGTTTGAAAAATTAAGTCCCATAGTGTTCAATGTATTTCATTTTTTTCAAGCCTGGTTCAGTACAAAACTAATTGGGTGATATTATTCATTTTTATTTCCAAACATACCATATACCGTATCAACAACATACAAAATGTCATTTCCCATAAAGTTATTTTTACGGTAGTTATCGTGCGAACGGACAGACAGAATGACCAAAGTCATAAACACTTTCAACTATGTTGAAAAGTGTTAATAATGGTATATCATATATTTAACAAGTGTGAAAAGGGCACATGTCTGTCTGTGACATAAAAATTGTACTATAAATTTTTTCTAAAACAAAAACTCTATAAATGTATACAAAAGTATTGCCTTTAGAAATTATAACCAATATTAGAAAAGTCTCAAGCATTACTATTATGATGACATAAAATATTCACTTATAATGTCGCAGTACAGGAAAGACTGAAAAAGTTCAAAATTTCTCAGCTGATGAACCAAAGGAAAAGCTAATTTATGAAGATATAAGTTTACTACCTATTAAATAGTTTGAGAATTAGGCTATTTTGACACATAAATATTGTTCACACTTATCCGCAGTTGACGTGAAGTTTTGTTATTTTGTAACTTTTAAACTTTTTAACTTTTAACTTTTAACTTTACTTAATTTTTGACTTTTTGATTTTGACTTCTTGACTTTTTGACTTATTACTTTTAACTAAGGTATATATTCTAATAATTTTACTTGGAGGCACTAGCACCCCAGTACATGATATAAAATAGCTAAAATTATTCAAGTGCATAGGCAAAATGATTGACAACCATATCACAGTTTTAGAAGTATTATGCCACAAATTATATTTACAATAAATGTTTGAAATAACAAGAAAGATCAATCATGCTTAAAGCATTGATTATGAAACACTTTCCAACTTCAATGCAGTTATATTTAAACATGTCTAAAATGCAATACATCCTCGGTAATATTTTAAAACTTATCACAATACTACATTAATTTATTAAATTTGAAACCTTAAACCTTCATCGAAAAAAATGAACTTCATTCAAATGACAGCATTAAAGTGTAAATTGCCTGGTTTAAACATCTCTAAAATGAGATACATTGCTCGGTAATAATTTTAGAATTAGCTTAATACTACAATAATTTATTATATTGGAAAACTTCATCGAAAACAACTGAAATCCATTCAAATGACGTCATAGAAAAAATAACACGCCTGTCTCTCTCTATAAAAGCAACATTTCATTCTAAAATAATTCCCCCACTCATGTCATTCATCACAAAACTATAATAATTTATTTTATTTAAAAATTAAGACCATGGAGCTATAAGTAATTTAACTCTATGCGTAAAACTTCATCGAAAAATATCGTCCTTCTCTTTCTAAAATCAATGAATATTTCATTCATATCAGCTAAGCAGACTCCATGGACTAAATGATTTTGTGTTAAAGAATTACAGCAATTCTAATACAACTCATTCTACATATTTTGCTGTTTACATTTTACATAGGTGAAAAATAGGCTTCGTTGTAGAAATAATCAAATTTGGATGAACATTTAAACACAAATATATTGTCATTGCGTTGTTTCAGTATGTAGATGCACAGAATTTAGGCAAAACTAAAGTCGTTTTAGGACGGATACAACACTCAATATGAATTAAAAAGAACTTTAAAAATAATGATTTTGAGACAAGATGGATGCTATATATCATTTTGAAGTATGTCACGTGATTGTTTCATATCATGGTCACGTGATCACTTCATATAAGAGGTGTTATTATTATTTTAATCTATTTTTAAAAAACTACTGAATATATTTCGCTGAATTTTTTTTATATATTTTATGGAACAATTTGAATATTGCCTAAAATTTTCGAAGCAATTTGTGAATTTTAAATTCGCTTAAAAAATGCTTGAAGAATTAGGTCCCATAGGGCTCAATGTATTTCATTTTTTCAACCCGGGTTCAATCCAGAACTAATTGGGTGATATTATTCATTTATATTCCCATAGGTCCTACAGACCGTCTGAACAACATACTAAAATTTCATTTTGATTAAGTCATTTTTACGGTAGTTATCGTGCTAACGGACAGACAGACAGACAGAATGAACAAAGTCATAAACACTTTTCAACTTTGTTGTAAAGTGTTAAAAATCAAAGAATCCATTTTTCATTGAAATATTAAACCGCTTATGAACCGCATTTGAGAATTTCTATTTATAAATATTAGAATTCTTGTATTTCTTATAAATAAAGAAACAAACATTAAATTCAATATTGACGGAAAATTTCAAGATCTGTCTTGAATGTAAAGATTCAATATTAGTAGAACTTGAATTGAAAGAATTAGATTTTTTTTCTTATATAATTTAATAATTTGATATGAAAATTATAGTTGAAAATGTTTCTTTTATACTGATACACTAAGCGACTCAAAATTTAAAGTTTTCGAATTTATTACTGCTTTCAAAATTAGTTTCATTATATTTTAGAATGGTAAGTGGGTTTTGTGACGAATTTTGCATTTAAAAGTCTTTAAAATGTTCAGTTTTAAACTTTGCGAAATATATTTGTCCTTCCTATCCAATTTGGATTAAAGTTTGTGTTATAAAGTGTGTGTGTGTTAAAGTATGTATTAGGTTAATATCACGTGAAGAATTAAGAAGAAGGTCATATCTTGTTTCACATGACTACATTTCAGGAAATTCAGTGAAATATAAAATTCTGGGGAAATTCAGAATAGAAAAATAAAATAACTTGATTGTAACTCCGCTCGACTTCCTCATATCAAAATCTATTTTAAAATAGGGTGTATTTATGTTTTTTTTGCTTTTTTTAACAAATTTGACAGGTAAAATTTCGGAAAATCGGTATCGTGTTGGTTTAAATGTTTACCGTTGCAGAGTCTTATCTTTCACTTTAAAGGGCTTGAAAATATTTTTAGATTGATACCATACTTAACAATGTAGTTCCCTCCTCCGAGAGGATAATGACGTCACGAACACAAAAATTGTATCTTGGCTATGTTTCGCAATAAGGATTGAAACTATTAGGTCTCGTGATAAATAATCGTGATCTATTAGGTGTCCTGATAAAAATCGCCAAAAATAACCTCTTTTTTGATTGATTATTTCAAATTCTGTTCTATTCTACCATGTTATAAAAATATAAATTTCGATTAAATTTTGAAGTTTTCACTCGAATTTAAAATTTGTATTTATCTAGTTCTAGATTTTTTTTTATAACAAAGGCGAATATAAAGTTAGACAGGCGGACGTCACTCCAAACATTTTCAAAACGTTTTCAGGAACACTTAAAACATTTATTGGCATCAAAATCTTGAATTCAAAAATGACAATAATTTCTCTATACATTGTATGAGAAAGCAAACATTCAAATATTCTTCGGATTTAGACTAAAATTGGTTTGCCACGGAAAACAAAAAATTGCAATCTACACAATCCTCAAACTGTGGGGAAAGGCAGGATAACACAAATACATTGTTGAGCAACTTATTTTCGAAATCCACCAAATTTCAAATTCTGTAAGTGTGGAGCACAAAAAAAATGGTCATGTTGCGTTGGTTTACTTTATAAATAACAAGAAAGATCAATCATGCTTAAAGCATTGATTATGAAACACTTTCCAACTTCAATGCAATTTTATTTAAACATGTCTAAAATGCAATACATTCCTCGGTAATATGTTAAAACTTATCACACATTAATTTATTATATTTGACACCTTAAACCTTCATAAAAAAAAATTAACTTCATACAAATGACGGCATTAAAGTATAAATTGCCTGGTTTAAACATCTCTAAAATGTGATACATTCCTCGGTAATAATTTTAGAATTATCATAATACTACGATAATTTATTATATTTGAAAACTTCATCGAAAACAACTGAAATTCATTCAAATGACGTCATAAAAAAATAACACGCCTGGCTCTCTCTATAAATGCAACATTTCATTCATAAATTATTCCCCGATTCTTGTCATTCATCACAATACTATAATAATTTATTTTATTTAAAAATTAAGACCATTGAGCTACAAGTAAGTAAGCTCAATGCGTAACTTCATCGAAAAATATCGTCCTTCTCTTTCTAAAATCAATGAATATTTCATTCATATCAGCTAAGCAGACTCCATGGACTAAATGATTTTGTGTTAAAGAATTACAGCGATTCTAATACAACTCATTCTACATATTTTGGTGTTTACATTTTACATAGGTGAAAAATAGGCTTAATAGTAGAAATAATCAAATTTGGAAGAGCATTTAAACTGAAATATATTGTCATTGCGTTGTTTCAGTATGTAGATGCACAGAATTTAGGCAAAAATAAAGTAGTTTTAGGACGGATACAACACTCAATATGAATTAAAAAGAACTTTAAAAATCACGATTTTGACACAAGATGGATGCCATATATCATTTTGAAGTGGATCATGTGATCGTTTCATATCATGGACACGTGATCGCTTCATATAAGAGGTGTTATTATTATTTTAATTTTTATTTAAAAAACAACTGAATATATTTCGCTGAATTTTTTTTATATATTTTATGGAACAGTTTGAATATTGCCTAAAATTTTCGAAGCAATTTGTGAATTTTAAATCCGCTTAAAAAATGCTTGAAAAATTAGGTCCCATAGGGCTCAATGTATTCCATTTTTTCAACCCGGGTTCAATCCAAAACTAATTGGGTGATATTATTCATTTATATTTCCATAGGTCCTATAGACCCTCTGAACAACATACTAAAATTTCATTTTGATTAAGTCATTTTTACGGCAGTTATCGTGCTAACGGACAGACAGACAGAATGAACAAAGTCATAAACACTTTTCAACTTTGTTGTAAAGTGTTAATAAATGATATATTGGGTTGAATTATCATTCTCAATTATTAGTGTTTGTGGATCGAATATTCGTACATTGCATATTATATCCGCAGTAACCGACCATTATTTCTTTTTCACGAGTTCCTAAAATACAATCATTAATTGCAACACTGCACATTAAATTCCACTTTTTTACTTTAAAAAAATATTATTTATTTACACATATTATTGTTAAGAATAAAATTATATTAATTTTGCAAAAACTTAAGGAGGATAAAATGCACATAAGTGATCAGGTCTCTATTTATTTCAAAATCTTATATTCGACCTAATATATACGCAGATTGTCACATACCTCTGTTTGTCGATCTGTTGTATTCAGGCTTGGAATATTGGCCGTTTCTTTTTCTGACATTTTGCGATCAGCTTTCTCTTTTCTAACACACTCTCAAATTTCAACATAACCACCACACATTCTTATACCTCAACGCTTCTGTACCGTCGTTGTTTATGAAAAGCACTTTTGGACATTCTTTGCCCGAATATCCATGTCACTGGACAGTCATTCTTGTTGACTGTTCTCTGTCGCTTCTGGACTCTCATTGTTTTATCAAACACACTCTTGGATATTCTGGACTGTAATTGTATTGGATATTCTTGAAGGTTGCCGTATCATTTCGCCTGAGGACCAGATACGCCCTCCGTATCTTCATTGGTTGCTCCTCAGTGCGATGTAGCATCGCTGCTTGATAGATTACCTTACTATCTAATGATGCTTGGTTTAAGCCTTGGCCCCAAGGAGATTATTGCCCCAACCACACCTGCAATTTATGTGCACTCAATTTATTGGGGTCATGACCTTTCGGGCCAAGACTGTCATAAAATGGTGCCTACACGTCTATGCTTTGTTTCTGTGAGACTAGATTTGAGACAAGATTTAGCGGAGACAATTTTATGTTGAATATTTTTGATTGTCTGTAATATTAAGCAATTCATTAAACTTAAGGACGCCAGTTTTATTGCATTCTGACCCGAGAGGTCAAATAAGGCCATAAACATAGGGGGATAAAGTGAAGACACGAGATTGTGTAAAGATGTTAACCAATTATGGAGGATGTCTGGTCACAATGTCCTAAAGTCGGCCAATAGTAGACAAGCGGCGTGTCAGATCTCAGGCGAAAAGAGGTTGTAACATATGGAAAGTTCTAGAGATGTTAAGAACAGTAAGAGAGTTCAACAGTAGGAGAGTTTGAGAGTTCGAGTTCTACAAGAGTAGTCGGAGCAGACAAGAGTCACAGTGAGGCCAGAGTACGAGACTTCGAATTTGTACGACTGGCGATGCAGTTATGATGAGGTCAAATTCATTTGTGTTCAGTGATCGACTTCCGTACAAGACGGCGTACCACACCGTAAGTTGGTACAGTATGGTATGCACTGATGAAACAGAATCAACATAACCAAATATGGCTGCGTCAATGCACAAAGACAAAATTGGAGGTATGTGTTCCTATAAATAATTATAGAAGGTCATTAATGCAGTTTAGGCATATTTAACTTAACTAGTCTCACATTTGCAATCTTCTCCGCAAATAGTACTATGATAATTGTTGTAATTAATTTAATAATCAACCAAATGTTGTTAATAAATGATTTTATTTAAAAGTTAAAATGGTGCAATTAATTGTGGTAGTATGTTAATGTATTCTATTCCAGGAACTAGCACTGAAGATAAATATGGTGTGTTTAAGCGGCACACAACACAATGTGTTTTAATGTTTCACGACTTTACGATATTACGGCTATGTTAATTGTGAATCATTTAATAAGTATAAAAGCCAACATAAAGTTTTCTTTTTTGTGCACCATAGTTTCGCTGTATAAAGCTGTATAAATCTCAAAACTGCATAATTGCCTCCTGGTCTCCCAGTAAGTATAATACCTTTCAAATAAATTGATAAATCCATATGAAACTTGGTATGATCTTATCAGACGGTGAAAATCAAAGGTCTATTTATGTTTAAGTCGAGCGGAAGAAGAGGGAAGGCTTTCAATTTTTTGAATTCTATTTTTTGTGTAAAACGTTTAAAAACATAATGTATAAAATAAGAACATTGAATATTAAATATATTATTTTTTATTTAAAAGGTATGTCACCATTTGTAAGTCACTGACTCTCGAGATATTTCTTGCATTTGTTTTAAATGAAAATATGAGTGAAATATAAAATACAATATTTTCACTATTACAGCCGAGAGGTAGAGTTATGGGAAGGATGGTACGGTATCTGTGGTTGCCTATTTTTTTGGGTAGCAACTTATACGGTAGCGAATACACCGGGAAATGTGTTCTCACGGTAAAATTGCTCACGTTTCGGCCGTTTCTAAAATGGAATGATAGCAATACATTCTCTTACATAAGTGCCTGGCATAAAGAAATCCCTACTATCGAATGGCTCAATATTTTGCAATGCATTTTAACCACTTTCGAGATATTTGAATTTTTACGTTTCCATAGGTATTATGATATCTCTCAAAATATTGGGCAAAATTACATGACTTTTAGAGCGATCTACTAATGAAATCTCTAAATTATTTTATTTTCTTCCAAAATAAACCAAAATTTGGTAGCTTGTAGGGAATGTAATGTGTTTAACACATTTGAACTTTAAATTACTTTTCGTTATCGTTTGTATTTTGATTTATGCGGATTTTCTTTGAGTTTTAATTGTTACCATTCCATATATCCACCAGAAATATTTATATATAATTTAATTTCTCAGGTATTTTTCGAATATTTATTACTTTATTTCATAGGCATCTCAAGGTGCGCAATTTGATTTTTTAAAAGTTTTGTTACTGTCTCTTTGTAAAAAAATAGTTGATTTTATACAGCTTAGTAGAGAAACTAAAAAAGACTTTTTTAAAATATTATGTTACATTTTTTGGCCCAAACATGAATACGCTTCTAGGAATGTAAGAGTGTTTTAAGAAAAAATTTACGGTATTTCAAGAAAATAGCACAATATGAAATTCAATTTCATTAAAAGTGCAAACAGACAGGAATTTTAATAAAAACACGTACTTAAAGTGTTTTTTAAATTTGTAAGTTGCTTTTTATATTTTATCAAAACTTAAGTACACACAGAAGATTAACTTCAGAAATTCAACTACAGATGTGAACAAAAGAATGACTTTTGCGTTATATATAAAGAAGAAAAGTTATTAGATTTAAAAAAAAGTTTAATAAATTACTAATAGATAATCAAACAAATTTTAGTTTAGGAAAGTTAATAATCGCAGGCAGAAAAACACGGAAATTTAAAGTTCATCTTAATAATGCCAAAAGCAGAATTACTTAAATAATATGATTTATGTTTCGAGCATTAATATAGTAGTTTCTTAGAACTAGAATAAACTTAAAGCAAGCCACTTTAAAACTCAAAATGGAAAGTCAATATATAAATCTATGAAAAAAATATTAAATATTTATTACTATTAATATTCGATAATTTACTTGTAATTTGTTTTAAATAAGTGCTGTCAAAAATCTTTTTTACATAATTTGAAGTGCTAAATTAGTGCGCAATCAAATTATTTTCCGAAGCGTTTGTTTTTCTGAACTGGAATTATAAACCAAAAGGAATTTCCATATTATTTTAACTGATCGGTGTGTTTATAACTCGATACAGGAATACGACGTATTAGTGGCCGATTTCACAATGTACTCTATAGATTGGAAATTCACATAAAACGTGTATTAGACAAGACAAATAAAATAGACAGAGGGACACACATTTTTGTTAAAACAGTTCTAAAAAAGTTCTCTCCGTGTCGAAGAACAAAATGTGTTCCAGGGTCTTTTATTACAGGGAAACAAGGCTCTTGTTGGAGTCAGCTAGATGTGATTTATGAAGTAGGCTTGGGTGACTAAGTGCAAATAGCAGCAAATCGGCGTGTTTAACTGCATTAAATCGCAGCAAATCGGCGTGTTTAACTGCATTAAATCGCAGCAAATCGGTGTGTTTAAGTGTTGGTGAAAGGTTAAAGTCAAATATAGTGAACCACGTTATAACACCCTCGTTTATATAACGAATTCGGATATAACGCGTGTGTGTAAGACCTAACCTAGCCTTAGCAAATTCGTGTGTTTAACTGATTAAATGTTGGAAAGTCAAAGTCAATTACACTGAACTCCGTTATAGCACCCTCGTTTATATCGCGAATTCGGATATAACGCTTGTGTTTAAGGCCTTAGCCTTAGCAAATTCGTGTGTTTAACTGATTAAGTGTTGGTGGAAGGACAAAACCAAATACACTGAACAACGTTATAACATCCTCGTTCATATCGTCTTCGAAAGATCGCTAAACTATTGGATCGTGATGTGAGCACAGTTCAACGGTGTGTCGAAAACCCAGAACGACCGGCTAGTCCGAAGACTTGAGCAGCAAATTGGGCGTTCAGTTCAACGGTGTGTGTTACGGTTCATGAGAGACAACGAAACGGCACGAAGATCAGGTAGTGGAGCTCCCAGGTGTACCACACCACGTGAAGATCGTATGCTTCTGAGAAGTGTTGCACGGGAGCCGTGTACTACAGCAACCGTGTTACAACAGCATTTATCCCACACTACAGGTAACGTGGTTTTGACGCAAATAATTCGAAACCGTTTGTATGACGCAGGACTCCGAGGTAGACGACCTGTCGACACCTACCGTTTCAACGTCTTCACCGGTTACGTCGCCTCCAGTGGTGTCAAATGAGAAGCAATTAGTCGAGAGAATGGAGAAACATTCTATTCGCGGATGAATCATGATTCTGTTTTGGCATGCAAGGTGGCCGTACTCGCGTATGACGGTTGTTTCAGCAACGCCATCAGGAAGCTTTTTCTATCAGTCGCCTCACAGCCCTCTAAGCGGTATCATGGTTTGGAGTGGTATAATATTTGGTGGACGAACACTTTTGGTACACGTTTCTGGCAGTATCGCAACACTACGATACGTCTCTGACATTGTGAGACTTGTGGTACAGCCATATCTGTCAACCACGCCTGGACTGCTTTTTCGGTAGGATAATGCCAGGCCACATACTGCACGGGTAAGTATGAATAGTCTACAAGATTTTTGATATCCTGCCATGGCCAGCATATTCTCCAGTTTGTCGGAAATGGAGTATATCTGGGACGTCATGGTTAGCCGACTAAGAGAACTCCCAATTGCAGCAAACCATGCTCAGTTACAAGCCCAATTGCATGCCGTGTGGAATGCCATCCCTCGGCACACCATTGCCCATGTCATTGACGGGATGCCACGTCGTATTCAATCCTGTATAGCCGCTCGCGGTGGGCCTATTCCATATTGATCTAATGTCAGTATATATATATATATATATATATATATATATATATATATATATATATATATATATATATATACACAATCTTGTAAATTATAATATATGGAGTTCATAATTGGTCCCACGGAGCTAGATAAAGACTTAAATTTATCTTTATAATTCCAAGCATTAGTTGCCATGTTTCTTTTCAATAAAAAAATTTATTATTCTATCGAAAATAGTCTTCTGAACAATTTACATCGGAAAATAAATTGTTCCTAATTAAACTAGATTAAGTACATTTGGATGGAAATTTTTCAAACGTGAGGAGCGCGACTACTTTTAGTGTGTCCCGAAAGTCTTAAATAAGACGTAGAAAGAGTTAAGTTAAAACAAAGTAATTACGTTAGAAACAAATTACGTTAATGGGTGAAATGTTACAGAAGTGACAGCAGTCACACAATGTATAAATGCATTTATGCAATGCATAATTGAATTGTTAAATGAATTTGGTAACATCTGATATTAAGAAAATGGGTAATAATACCACTTAATTTAATTCCCTCCCCTTGCGAATGTTGTTTCATGATATGATATCTGAACTATTTTGTAGGCTGTAATCAATTGTGACACGAGCGCGAACTTAGGCGTAATTTGCGAACTAGGCGTTTAGGCGTAATTTGCAAACCAGTTCAGAATTGATTTTGCTCAGTAAAGTTGGTTTGTCTAGGTTCCTGAACAGTTATAAAATTATAATGGCGGAGCAGGCAGGACGAATTAAATCCCACTATATTAAACAAGAAAGATCAATCATGCATAAATCATTGATTATGTAATACCTTCCAACTGAAATACAATTTTATTTAAACATCTCTAAAATGCGAAACACTCAGCGCTAATATATTTTAAATTATCACAGTACTACAATAATTTATTATATTTGAAAACATCGTAAAAAAAATGAACTTTATTCAAAGACGTCATCGGAATATACATCGTCTGGCTCTCAATATAAAAGCAATGAATATCTCATTCATATCATTTTTCTTCCAGACTCCAGAGCTAAATAATTTTGCGTGAAAGAAATTCTGCAATTCTTATACAACTCATCTTACAATCGTTTGTCTGCATTCTGCATCCATTAAAATTCGGCTTCGTTGTAGAAATAAACAATGTTTGATGATTATTTAAACTCAAATATATTGTAATTGCGTTGGGTCAGAATATAGATGCACAGAAAATACACAACAATAAAGCGATTTTAGGACGGATGCAACACTAAATATAGATTAGAAAAAAGAACTTTAAAATTCGCGACTTTAATACTGGGAAAGAAAGATGGACGCCATATTCAATTTTGAAGTGGGTCACGTGATCTCTTTATATAATATGGGTGTAATTATTATTTTAATTTTTATTCAAAACATACCGAACATATTTTGCTAACATTTTATTTATACTTTTTATGGAATAATTTGAATATTTTCTAACATTTTCGAAGCAATTGGTGAATTTTAAATTCTCTTAAAAAATTATTTGAAAAATGAAGTCCCATAGAGTTCAATGTATTTCAATTTTTTTTTACCTGGGTTCAAACCAAAACTAATTGGGTGTTATTATTCATTTACATTCCCATATGTCCCACCGACCATAACATATATACTAAACACCAATAACACCAATAACATACTAAAATTTAATTTTGATAAAGTAATTTTTACGGCAGTTATCGTGCTAACGGACAGAAAGACAGATAAGCAGACAGACAGAATGAACAAAGTCATACACACTTATCAACTCTGCTGGAAAGTTTTAAAAAGTAGCTGATGCCTCCGATGTTTGACAAATTACCCGTCTTTCGAGTTCCTCACTCTCGTACAGTGAAAACTATAGCATGCAAAATTGTGAAATTTAGTTCATTTGTTGAGGAATATTGGGTGAATACTTTAAAATAAAATTATCGATAAAGCTTTAGTTTAAGAGCTATTTAATGGCAAAGTAATTGTACTTAAAATGCGAGTTTGCCTCATGGGCACAGAAAATTATTCGAGAAAATTAATATCTGATTCGTTTTGTAAAGTTTAAAGATATGTAAAGACAAGAAAGATGAATAATGCATAAAGCATTGATTATGAAACACTTTCCAACTCTAATTTTATTTAATTATCTCTAAAATAAAATACATTCAGTAGTAATATTTTTTAAATTATCCCTATTCCGCAATAATTAATTATATTTGAAAATTTAAAACTTTATCGAAAAAAAAACGAACTTGATTCAAATGACGTAATCGAAATATAAATCGCCTGACTCCCAGTGTAAAAGCAGTAAATATTTCATTCATACATTTTTATTTCATTCATCACAGTACTACAATAATTTATTCTATTTAAAAACTTAAAATCATGGAGGTAAAAGTCATTTAACTCTATGCATAAAAAGTCTGCTAATAAATCGTCTGCTTCTCTATGTAAAATTAATTAATTAATTAATTCATATCCTCTATATTGCAGACTCCAGAACCAAATAATTTTGCGTTACGGAAATTCAGCAATTCTTATACAACTCATCTTACAACCTAATCTGTTTACATTTTCCATAAGTGGGAATTAGGCTTCGTTCTAGAAATAATCAAAGTTTGATGATCATTTAAACTCAAATATATTGTAATTGCGTTGTTTCAGTATGTAGATGCACATAATTTAAACAAAAATAAAGCGGTTTTAGGACGGATACAACACTAAATATGAATTAAAAAGAACTTTAAAAATCATGATTTTGACACATTATAGATGCCATATTTTATTTTGAAGTGGGTCACGTGATCTCTTTATATAATGGCCACCTGATCGCTTGATATAAAGGGTGTCATTATTATTTTAATTTTTATTTAAAAAATTACTGAATATATTTTGCTGATTTCGTTTTATATATTTTATGGGATAATTTGAATATTTCCTGAAACTTTCGAAGCAATTTGTGAATTTTAAATTCGCTTAAAAAATGTTTGAAAAATTAGTTCCCATAGGGTTCAATCTATTTCATTTTTAGAACCAGGATTCAATCCAAAACTAATTGGGTCATATTATTCATTTATATTCCCATAGGTTACAGACTGTCTGAACAAAATACTGAAATTTCATTTGATAAAGTCATTTTTACGACAGTTATCGTGCTAACGGACATACAGACGGACAGACAGACAGAATGAACAAAGTCATAAACACTTTTGAACTATGTTTTAAAGTGTTAATAAAAATAGTTTGAAAACATTTTTTAGGTGAAGTATGGTGTAATTCCATGTAAAATGAGCACAGCGGGTTGCTCGACCATTTTATTATTTTTTTTTATTCTTACCATAGTTAGTACAATTTGTGTGTATACAAAAACCGTTTTTAGTTTTTAACACTTTACAATATAGTTGAAAGGTGTTTATGACTGTTCATTCTGTTTGTCCGTTCGCACGATAACTGCCGTAAAAATGACTTAATCAAATTGAAATGTTAGTATATTGATCAGACGGCCTGTGGGATATATGGGAATATAAATGAATAATATCACCCAATTAGTTTTGGATTGAACCCGGGTTGAAAAAATGAAATACATTGAACCCTATGGGATATAATGTTTCAAACTTTTTTTAGGCAAATTTAAAATTCACAAATGGCTTCGAAAGTTTCAAGAAATATTCACATCATCCCATAAAAAATATGAAAAAAATTTCAGCAAAATATATTCTGTAGTTCTTTAAATAAAAATTAGAATAATAATTACACCCGTATCATATGAAAAGATCAAGTGACCCACTTCAAAATAAAATATGGCATCCATCTTGTGTCAAAATCGTGATTTTTGAAGTTTTTAAAATTTATATGTAGTGTAGTATCCGTCCTAAAACCGCTTCATTTTTGCTTAATTTCTGTGCATCTAATATTTCGAGACAACGCAATTGCAAAATATTTGACTTTAAATGATTAATGCCATCTATCTCTCTTGTGTCAAAATCCTGATTTTTAAAGTTCTTTTTCGTTTATGTTTAGTGTTGTATTTGTCCTAAAACCGCTTTATTTTTGCTTAATTTCTGTGCATCTATATTTTGAAACAACGCAATTACAATATATTTGAGTATAAATGCTCATCAAACTTTGATTATTTCTACAAAGAAGCCTAATTTTCACTTATGGAGAATGTAAACACATTAAGATGTAGGATGAGTTGTTGTTGCTGAAACCCAGACCGTCCGACCTACCAGAAAGGTATAAGGTAACAGTTTGGATGGTCGGGAAGTGCCACCCAATTCAGACCGGAGCCCAGTGGGGGAGGCATCCACAGGGACCGTACCCTCCTTCCCCTACCACCAACCTCTCGGAAGGACTTTCGGACCCACATGTTTAACGTGATCGTACTCCGCATGATCACGGCGGCAGTTTTGGCAGCGGCTGGAATAGAACCCGGGCCTACCGAGTGCAACTCCAGCGCGCTAACCAATGGGCTACCGCGCCCAATGTAGGATGAGTTGTATAAGATTTGCTGAATTTCTTTAACGCAAAATTATTTTGATTTGGAGTCTGAAAGATAGCTGATATGAATGAAACTTTCTTTGATTTTATAGCAAGCGATTTTATAGCAGTTTTTTTCGATGAAGTTTTACGCATAGAGTTAAATTACTTTTGCCTCCATGGTTTTAAGATTTTAAGTAAAATAAATTATTGTAGTACTGTGATGAATGAAATAAAAGTGTATGAATGAAATATTTATTGCTTTCACATAGAGAACCAGGCGATTTATATTTCGATGACGTCATTTGAATAAAGTTCATTTTTTTCGATGACGTTTTCAAATATAATATAAGTTTTCGATATATTATATGTTCGATATATTACAAGTTTTATATTTGGAAACTTTCAAATACAAGTTTTCAAATAAAATAAATTATTGTAGTATTGTGGTAATTTTAAAAATATCAACGCTGAATGTATCACATTTTAGAGATGTTTAAATAAAATTGCCTTTCAGTTGGAAAGTGTTTCATAATCAATGCTTTATGCATGATTGATCTTTCTTGTTTTATTTTAGGCTGAAAAGACCGTTTTAAACAAAGAGTTAGCACGAGATGTTCATTTCACGCGTTTGTTTATCTTCTCAAATGGGTCCCTCTTAAAGGCCCTTTTTAAGGTAATAAAGTGTTGTTGTTGTTGTTGAGACACAGACCGTCCGACCTACCAGAAAGGTGTAAGGTAACTGTTTGGACGGCCGGGAAGTGCCACCCAATTTAGACCGGAACCCAGTGGGGGAGGCATCCACAGGGACCGTACCCTCCTTCCCCTACTACCAACCTCTCGGAAGGACTTACGGACCCACATGTTTAACGTGATCGTACTCCGCATGAACACGGCGGCAGTTGTGGCGACGTGCAAATCCAGCGAGCAAACCACCGGGCTACTGTGCCCGAAATATGCCAACAGCACGCGGTGTTCCCAGGTGGTCACCCACCCAAGTACTAACCATGCCCGATGCTGCCTGACTTCGGTGATCTAACGAGAACCGGTGTTTTCAGCACGGAACGGCCGTTGGCTCAGGTAATAAAGAGTGCAGCAGTTAAACAGGTAAATATAAAATGATCTGTTTTAAATGGTCTTTTCCGGCCGAAATACAATATGTACATTAGCCCAGGAAAATTCTAGCATGAAAGAGTAAATTGACATATTCATATATTTTTAAGTGTATAACCATAAATTTATTTGTTGAAGTGACAGTAACGTGACATTTTTGTGACAGTAAACCCATTTTTGAGTGTTTTTATCCATTTTTTTTTAGTGTGATACGACATTCTCAAATTTGCAACGATCTATCTAGTAGTCAATTAGATCTATCTGAATTATATATAGCTACCAGTAAATAAAGATCTATCTGAAGTCAGTTTAGAGTTTCTGGTTAGAATAGTTTTAATCCCACTGCCGTTAATAAGAGAATGGCATTTAACTATTCTGGCTGCAACACGACATATTTCAAGCCTCAAATTTGCAATTTCACTTCGTATTATATACAGGGTGTCCCGAAAAGTTTTAAACGCACTTTAATTCTTTACCTGTTGGAGATAAGTGGGGAATGTAAATTGCAAAAATGTTGAAAGTAAGGTAGAAAATAAGACTCCGTTAATGAAATATTCCTCTCGTTAATTTTCAAAAAGTTACACTTTTTAAATTTTTATACGACTCCCTTAGACAAATTTGGGCAATCAGAATTTTTTTATTTTTAATGATGACGTGTGAGATTATTTTTAAATGAATTTGTGATAAAATTTTAGATGAATTTGTGATAACAAATTTTGACATATATTAACGTATTTTTGATCTAAACAATTTCCATCGTCAATTTCTTTACTATCCCTATTTTCACTGATGAAACAGTCGTTCACATGGTACGGAAAAGTAACATAAGTCAGATTTTTTCCTTTATCATAATTCAGTTGATGTTAAAGATACAGATATGCGGTTGTTTTTAATGATCTTGTTGCATTAAAAATAAAAATTTTCTGATTGACCAAATTTGTCTATGGGGATCGTATAAAAATTTGAAAAGTGTAACTTTTTTTAAATTAATAGGAGGACTATTTCATTAACGTAGTTTTATTTCCTACCTTACTTTCAACATTTTTGAAATTTACATTCCCGCTTATCTCTAACAGGTAATTAATTAAAGCGCGTTTCAAACTTTTTGGAACACCCTGTATATTCCGAACATTTTTACCACTGGGTTTATCTAACCTTCTAAAATATAGAGCTTGAAATGAAGAATACTTCAAAGACATATTCATATTCTAAAAACTAGACAAAATATGATGTTACAAGGCTTGAAAAAAACATTCTGATTTCTATGAATAACTTTTTTTCTTATTTATCACAGTTCAGCTTTAAAAGTTTCTTACCATCAATGACAGCAAGAATCCAAACATTTTGTCACATTTTTATGTCTTTCTGGCGATTGATAAAGCTCCTATCCAAGCAACTAGCAGTGACATATCAACGTTTTTAATTTATTCATGCAACTAATCCCATATTGGTAGCTTTGTAAAGTAAATTCCGCCAATCCTCTCAACCTTGAGGAAAGGCGACTTTAATTAGTGTATATATAAATACATACATCTTACCCGTCCAATACGACGAGTTTATAATTTTTACTCTTCAAATTCACACAATTTTGCACAAAACTTTTAAATTATATACCTTAAAAGCTTGTTTAATTTCCATTTATCAAAACAACTACCCAATGATTCTAATTTTATATTTAAAACAACATTTGTTTTGTAAGCTCTTTACTTTTATCAACAAAGCTTAACCAAACTTGAGATAAATAATCCTTTCATTATCCTTTGACTCGAAGGAATCCTGTAATTAATGTATGCGAATTACGGTGAGCGAGTTTTAGGATCAAAGTGTAATTGTGATTTTCCTTTATTACAGAAATGCTTGGATTCCATCGAAGCTTAAACTGCAACTTTAGGAGCGATAATCTGTTTCAATTTCCATTCTAGTTTTCGGCTATCGGAAAGATAAAGTTACAGATTTCTGAATAAAATGTACAATTCTGATAAGACTTTATTTTGAAAAAAAAATAGTTGTACAAGTCATCAGAAAAAATATGTTAAATTTAGATATGACTAGGCATTTTTACTTTCATACGTAGTACTGAGAAAGTATTGTTTCAATGTTTCAATTTCGAGATTTTGATGCCAATGTATGTTATTAGACCCCTTGAACACGCTTTAATTATTTTTGACTATTTGATGTTCTTCTGTTCGTCTGTGGTAGATTTCTTGTGTACAAGATAGGGGCCACAAATGTTAATGGATTTTCGCAAAACTTTATATCCGGCTTTATTAATGAAGAATCTGGAACTAGAGATAATAATCAAGATTGGCACCACGTCTGCAGACAATAGACAAAACCAAGAACAAAACGTTTTTAAAAAACGAAAGGTCTTTTATTTAACATCCTAAAAGACGTACAAAAATTGTTAAAAACAGCCTGAGCGCTTTCGAACGCATATACGCCCTTCATCAGTGGCTACATGAGAGTAAAAGCATGGAAGTTCAATTGATTCAAGAAATGAAAGTTCATTTATCATTTTATATTTTATGCAAATTTGTTTTAAAATGGTCTCTCTATATATAAACTTCCATGCTTTTACTCTCATGTAGCCACTGATGAAGGGCGTATATGCGTCCGAAAGCGCTCTGGCTGTTTTTAACAATTTTTATACGTCTTTTAGGATGTTAAATAAAAGACCTTTCGTGCTTTAAAAACGTTTTGTTCTTGGTTTTCTCTATAACTAGACATAATTTTTTTAAATTTGATTGAAAACTTCGAAATGTATGTGAAATTTTATATTTACTTAACCTAGCCGCACAGGACAAACTGTGACATAATTATGTATAAAAATATTATTTATAACTCAATGATCACGAGACTTTATAGTTTAAATGACTGTTGCAAAAAATAGCAGTGATACATTTATTTTGTTCATGACGTCATTAGCCCACCTCGAGGGGCAATTTATCCGCACCCCGGAAGGTACATTGTTAAGTATGGTATCTTTTGAAATATTTTTTCAAATCCTTTAAAGTGAAGGGTAACACGCTATAATTATAATCATTTGCATTCGTGATACTGATTTTTCAAATTTTATCTTAATTTGATAAAAAAGGGCTACTAAGAATGGATTCTACACTCGTTAAAAGTGAAATTGCAACACCATGAAGGAATGCACGTAAACATATGCAAATCACAGCACCGGTAGAAGAGACAGTTATATGTAAATGATTAAAAAACAATATTTGGAGTGGGAATGCAGAAAAATCAATGGGACGTAAGGCAATGTTAAACAAGCAGCAAGAAACAGAACTTTGTTCCAGAATTGTTAGACTTGCAGAGATCGGAATGCCATTAAAATCAAATGTATTGAGCTGGAGAGTTTATAATTTCTGTGTGTGGAGAATAAAGTTCAACTTCCCAAGTCCACAAAACCTGTATACAAAGCTTTGGGCCGAAAATGTTTCAAGCTTTTACTAAGATGGAATCCTACAATAGCCCGTAGAAAATTGCAACATGTAAATGCTGGCAGAGCTTCAAAATTAAACAAGTTTATTGTTGATGACTATTTCAATCAGCTGAAAAAAATAATGATTGAGATAGACGTAGTGGACAAACTACAATTAATATTTAATGTCGATGAGAAGGGGTGCCAGCTAACACTTTACAAGAGACATGAGGTGTTAACTCGCAAAGGAGTTAAACGCGTTCCATTTGTTGCACCCGAACATGCTGAAAATGTCAGCATAGTTTCATGTGGCAATGGCCTTGGATAAGTGATTCCACCTGTAGTGTTATTCAAGGGTGTGCGAATGAAAGCTGAGTTTACTGACAATCTCACACCTGGTGTCAAAGCTTTTATGACTCCAAAAGGAGCATGAACTTTGACACTTTTCGGAAGTGGATAGACCACTTCGCACAGTTTAAGCCTCAGGGAAAAGCCCTCCTCATTTTGAATGGTGTCAAGTCTCATCTTAATGCTAATATTGTAACATGTGTCGAGAAAAATAGCATAATGTTATTTTGCCTGCCGAGTAACTGTACGTATGAATTGCAGCCTATGGGCAAGTCAGTTTTTAGATCATATGAATATCACTGGGAGGAGGAGTTAACTCGATTTTGGAGTATAAACTCTGAAAGAAAACTTACAAATTTTGGAATAGTTTTTTCAAAGGTTTGACTCAAAGCTGTAACCCCTTCCAACGTTGCGTCTGGGTTGCGTGCAACAGGTATTTTCCCTTTTGACTCCACCATAATTCCAGAAATTGCTTTTGCACTATTAACATTAACTCTGCAACAGTTCTATGAAGAACATGATTTGCCTCCTGATGACCCAGATTTGTCTTCTGATGACTCTGATGTGTTTTCTGATGACCCTGATTTGCCTTCATCGCCAGATTTGCCTTAATCGCCTGATACGTTTTCATCAACCAAGCATGATTCTGAACGTGTTGAAAATCTTCAGCCTCAACAATTATCCGCTGATAATTCTGATTCTGAAGACACAGATATTCATCAATTATCTATCTCCGATATTGTAAAATGCCCAAAGATGAAGGGAAAAAAGACCAACAGAAAAAAAGGCTTTAAATTATCGAGCTGACAGACTGGTGAAATCGCTTTTCCCAGAAAATAAGGTACTCAAGCATAAAGCAACTGGCAAGTACAAACTAGCAGCTAAGCCGAAATCAGCAGCTAAGCCTAAATCCAAGACAAATGTAATATCAACTGTTGTAGTTCAGCCGTCCTTCAGTGGTGTATCCAGCTCAAAAGAGTCCTGTATGGTGTACTGTGTCGTCAAGAAAACAATTAGACGTGATACAGTGTAATACGTGCCGTGTTTGGATACATGACGAGTATTGTGGCTTTACAAATAAGGAAAAATTTCATATTTTTGTATGTCCATCTTAAAGTTTTACGTTGATTAAAGTTTTACGTTGATTTAAGGTTCTTTTAGCATAATTTTTAAGGGTGCTCATATCAGGTGCAAAGGTGCCAAATATGGGCATAGGTTCCCAATATGGACACTGTCCATTATTAGCACCTATCTGATGTTAACTCAATTCTTATTTTTTTCCCTGTTAACCCCTGCAAGGAGAATAATACATCCACCAATTTTAAAATTTTTATCTGCTAAAATAAACATTATAATAATTAAAATGCTTAGGGGTGTCCATATTTGGGTCACTTACCTTACATGAAATTTTAATATTTGAATGACAAGGGTATTCCCCATATATATCTAATACTTCAATATTACTCACTTAAACATTTAATATATGTATTCATTTATATGTATATTATTTACCAATATGTATATTATTTACCAATATATAACCGTAATGCTGACTAAAAACGTTTTAATGTAATTACGAAATAAGTCATTTGCGTAATTTGTCTACTTTGTTAACAAGGCAATCACTAAACTTAAAACTTCTATTTGGCAAACCTGTATGGACAGGGATATTTTCCATATATGTCTAATACTTCAATCTTATCCACTTAAATATTTCACATATGTATTCTAGTATAAATTATCAATACGGAAAGATATGGAATTGCCATTTGATGAGAATATTTCAGGAAAATCTTTAGACTTCACCCAGTTTAAGTGAAAGTTTTACACTGTATCAACTTTTAACACTGTATCAATTTCCAAAAACATACCATATTCGCATAATATGATGTTTCAGCTTTATAATCGTGCATGAAATTTTAACACAATATTTTAATGACAATGATATTTTTCATTTAGGTCAAATACTTCAATCTTATCCACTTAAACATTTAACATGTCTTTTGATGTTAATTATGAATATCTCACCGCAGTGTTGACTGAAAAAGCTGTAATGTATTTACGAAATACGCCATTTCCGTAATATGTCTACTTTGTTAATAAGGCAATTACTAAACTTAAAAATTCTATTCCGTTAACCTGTATGGACAAGGATATTTTCCATAGTTATCTAATACTTCAATATTATCCACTTAAACATTTAACATATGTATTCTGACATCAATAACCAATATTTAACCGTAATGATGACTAAAAATGTTGTAATGTAATTACGAAATACATCATTTCCGTAATTTGTCTACTTTGTTAACAAGACAATTACTAAACTTAAATATTCCATACCGCTAACTTGTATGGACAAGGATATTTTCCATATATGTCTAATATTTCAATCTTATCCATTTAAACATTTAACATGCGTATTCTGATATCAATAAATAATATATAACTACAATGCTGACTGAAAGCTGTAAATTAATTACGAAATACGTCATTTCCGTAATATGTCTACTTTGTTAACAAGCCAATTCCTAAACTTAAAAATTCTATTTCACTAACCTGTATGGAAAATATAGTAATCAATGCTTTAGAATTTCGATAGGAATGTTTTGGGATCAAAGTGAAGTTTACTAATTCCCATTATTAGGGAAATGCCTGAATTTCACTCCAATTGGAACTGAAACTTCAGAGTATCTGATTTAGTCACGAATTCTCATTTAAAGCTCATATTAGTTTTCTGGAATTCAAGAGATAATTTTAACTGCAGTTTTCCATGTCTGTTAAGTCTTCATATAGCCTAATTTCTTAATGCCTGTTAAAACATTTTATTGTCTACATAATTAAATCTCGATAAAACTAAAAAGATACGATTGTATTTATAATTAATACTTTATATTAGATATTATCTATTTAGTTTGTTATCTCAAAGCCATCGTCATGAATATATAATTTTTAAGGTAAATCACATAAAGGAAGTTGTTTATGCATTACTTTGTAAATATGATATGTACCACTATATAAAATCACTGTTATATCTGATATAAAAACATGAAGTGGGCCGCACATGACTTTCCTTATATAATGCAATGGATTTACTTCTTTTACTGTAAAAAATAATATATAAGATCCAAGGTACTGTGTTTTTAACGTTGAATTGTATACTTGGCGATTTTCCGGATTACAACATCTAATACTATTTCAAAGTACCCAAGTAACTTATATTTAACACAACTGTAAATTAACAATTATCAATATTGATAGCATCCTCAATAAGCGATAAGTCCATATATTAAAATATTTTAATAATTAATTTACCAATTAGGCGTCATTTTCATTAAATTAGCATCATGTTTGCAATTTTGACAAAATTTTCGTTAATCTGGGGCGAAATATCGCCAAGTTGGAGATACTTTGCTATGTTATTTGCAAAGCTTGTAAAATACATCACCAACGGTTACAGACAAACGGAAAGAAGATTATTTTTTATATACTAGAATGTATGCCCGTCCTATGACGGAAAGCAGAATTTGCAAAACATTACTTCCCATTTGAAATCATTTTTGTCACGTTGACAACATTTAAAAAGTCTCCAAGTTGGCGACGTCCGGCTAAATTTGTCGCCAAGAGTTACGGATGGTCGAATGGACGGTGAAATTTCTTATAGTCTATTCTTATGTTCTTTTCAAGAAATTAAATTTGTTATCATTTCTTCGATTCAGCATCAGTTTCATGAATTTGGTGAATTTTTATCAATTGGGTGACATTTCCGTCAATTTGGCAACATTAAAAAAGCCATCAAGTTGGAGATGTTCCGAAAAATTCGTCATCAACATTGAATTGTAACATTGAATTGTACATTTGCTGCTTTTCCGGATGACAGCATGTGAAGCTATTTAGTCCATAGATTAAAATAATAATAATAATAAATCCATCAATTAGAGGCCAGTTCATTAAGATGGCGTCATTTTTGCAATTTTGACACTATATTTTCGTCAATCTGGGGCTAAATATCGCCAAGTTGGCAATATCGTTATTGGGTTATGATTTATTGATGATTTTTTCAAAATTTCATTTAAAAAATTGAGAGGATTTTGCACATTCGATTGCGTTTAAAACCAATAGGCTTCCAGTGTTTACTGATTGTAATTTTTGTACCAAATTTCGTTCGAATAGCTTCATTCGTTTGTGCGATATCTCCAAAGACTCACTGACACACACACACACACACGATTCGAATTTTCGATCCAGTCACAATACTTTCATTATGCATTATATACATGGAAAAAAAGTAATAAAGGAATGTGTGTGTGTGTGTGCCGACGCAGTCTGTAGCAGGAAATCTAGGCGTTGTACGACCATGAAATTTGGTACAAAGGTACTTTAGAACCCCGAATAGGTGTACCTCGACTTAATTGTTTTCCTTATATATATATATATATATATATATATATATATATATATATATATATATATATATATATTATAATGTATAAGAAAAGTATTGCGACTGGGTCGAAAATTCGAATATTTGAGTTTTCGAAGGGAGAGCACGTTTCAAGCATATCTGAATTCAAATAAAAAGTTCTGATGTGATGTGTGTGTGTGTGTGTGTGTGTGTGTCTGTTTGTGTGTGTGTCATTTAGTCTGTGGAGACGATATCTCACGAACGAATGGAGCGATTCAGACGAGATTTGATACAAAAATTACAATCCGTGAATACTGGAAGCCTATTGTTTTTAAACGCAATCGAATGTCCGGAACCCCCCTAAATTTTCAAGTGATATCTTGAAAAATCATTAAAACATTAAAACCTTTAAAGTTAGGCAAATAGTTATTTCTTATGTAATTTTTCCTTAGAAAACGATTGACATAATTTTAGAACGCTAGCATCAACAGTTCTCGAGATATTACACATTCTACAAATAAATATATAAAAAAATCTCACAAAATAAAAAAAAATATTAACTATTGTGAAATATGTTCACTTGTCATATGCAATATCATACGATGAATTTGGTAACATTATTCTCATGTATCTAGCTAGTTCCAGTCATGTGAAAAGATACTTTAGGTACTACTTTTGTATTTGGATGCTAATAGTCATTTATCTGCTACAAGAATAACTTATATCTCCTTCCATAACGCTTGGCGAAATTTTGGCGGAATGTTGCCAACTTGGCGACTTTTTAAATGTTGCCAAATTAACGAAAATGTCTCCAAATTGATAAAAATGATGCTAAATAAATAAAAAAAATTACGACTAATTAACGAAAATTCACTACCTTGGAAAGAATCTAATTATTTACTATAAAAAAAATAATCTAATTTTTCGTCCATAACGTTTGGCTCCGTCCGTAACGGAATATCTCTATGACATTTTAATTGTTATCAAATTGACGAAAAATGTCACTGAATTAATAAAAGTTCGCCAAACTGATCATACCGGCGCTAAATCAATGAAATGACGAGTAATTGATTCCAATATCTTGGAAAGAACATCAGAGTAGACTACAAGAATAACCTCTTTCCTTGTTCATACCGCTTGGCGAGAAATTTAGCGGTATTTCGCCAACTCGTCGACTATTTTAAATGTTGCCAAAGTGACACGAATGTCGCCAAATTGATCAAAATGATGCAAACGGGAAGTAATGTTTCGGAAATTCTGATTTTCGTCATATGACCGGCATACCTTCTAGTATATAAGAAATGCTTTTCTCTCCGTTTGTCTGTAACACTTGCTGATGCATTTGGCGAACTTGGTCAATAATCTAGCAAAGTATCGCCAACTTGGCGATATTTCACCCCATATTGACGAAAATATCATCAAAATTGCAAAAATGACTCTAAATTAATGAAAATAACTCCTAATTGATGAATTAATTATTAAAGTATTTTAATATATGAACTATGTCTCTTATTGAGGAAAATATCAATACAGATAATTGTTTAATTAGAGTTGCGAGGTATATAAGTTATTTGGGTACTTTGACATATTTTTACATGTTGTCATCCGCAAAATCGTCAAATGCACAAATATGTATATGTATATATATATATATATATATATATATATATATATATATCGTTGCATAAGATGTGATTAGTGCAAATCTATAATTTGGGTAAAATGGTCCCTTATATCTCAGCATTCCAACAAATTTGTTTTTAGATTTCATAAGTAATTTAACTTTTTGTTATTTTCTTAGTGATCACATTCAGTCATCGCAATGGACCATTTGGACTTTAATGGAGATTCCATGTTCACCTCTCTCTCGATCAGATCCATTTTAAAGAGGGGTAAGTGGGTTGTGCATAATGTTGGTATTCGAGAGGAGATATGACCTAAATCTTTTAATTTTTTCTGCTTTGCGGATGTAGGAAACATCTTGATGTGTGATCATAGATCGCGAGAGGGTGAGAGTTATTTAGTTACTTTCGCTTTTTCACCAGCGGTCAAAATGGAGTATTGGAAATATAAAAGTTAAAATAAGTTAAAAGCAATTATGATCCTCATTTTGGGATTTGAAGTTTTTATTTGTATCGTGAGCATGATTTTAGTTCGAAACAGACGATTTGGAACTTAAATATGGCGTTACCCGTGTCTGTATTATTTACGTACCGGTAACCAATTTAGGACCGGTCAACGTAGGGAAAATTTTTTGAAATTTTTTTGAAAAATCTGTATCGTTGGTCCAAATGATAACAATTATAGTGCCTTACTTTTCATTTAAAAGGACTTGAATGAATGTTTTGATTCATACAAAGTTTGAAAATATACGGAATGACTTGTCTCCCACACCAGAGGTTTAATGACGTCACTTACACAAATATTGTATCGCGTCAATTTTCCCTACAATAATTGAAACTGTAAGTTTTATGATCACTGAGTCCTAAATAACCCTTTTAATGCATAATTATGCCAAAGTTTGACCTACGCTGCCAGGTTATGGAAATATAAAATTTTGAATAAATTTCGAAGTTTTTATTCGAATTTCAAAAAATTCTATTTAGTTCCAGGTTTTTCAATAACAAAGCCAGATATGAAGTCTCGTGAAAATCTATTATTATTTGTAGCAGTTATCGTTTATCTAAGATATTGACTACAGACAGACATTACTCTAAAATAGTTAAAATGTGCTCTGGAGATCATAAAACATATATTGACTTCAAAATTTCGACATCGAAAATTTTCGTGAAAACAATGCTTTCCCTCTAGAGTAAAAACTGTAACGTAAAAATTGGATGAGTATTATTCCGCGTTATTACACATTTATTGATTTTCTGTGCTTACTTCCGAAAGCAGGCAGCACAGAAAAATCAGCAGTGATTCTGGATAGTAGAAGTCTTCCTCTATTTGAAGAAATATACAGGATTACCTGAGGAAGATATATGGAATAAGGTTCAGGAGCACCAACAAATGTTGATAATTTACTGATGAAGATAAATGGGTTATAGTTACGGTACAGAACTGTGAGTAGAGTATTTCGTTTTCAGTACATTTGAAGATAATTGTAGACTAGTAATTTCAAAGCATCAGAAAGAAAAAATAGAAAACATATTTTTAAATGACTAAGGGATCTTCTCTTGCTTGCTACACTCACCAACCCCGTTCTGGGTAGATCTTCACGCTTTTTGAAAAGTAATGAATTGACAATTATTACTTTTCAAAGAAATATACAGGATTAACCGAGGGCCAACGGCCGTACCGTGCTGAAAACACCGGTTCTCGTTAGATCACCGAAGTCAAGCAGCATCGGGCGCGGTTAGTACTTGGTGGGTGACCACCTCGGAACACCGCGTGCTGTTGGCCATCTCGGGTGCGGTATCCTCGTGGTTTGCGCGCTAGATTTGCACGCTACCACAAATGCCGCCGTGTTCATGCGGAGTACGATCACGTTAAACATGTGGGTACGTAAGTCCTTCCGAGAGGTTGGTGGTAGGGGAAGGAGGGTACGGTCCCTGTGGATGCCTCCCCCACTAGGTTCCGGTCTAAATTGGGTGGCACTTCCCGACCGTCCATACAGTTACCTTACACCTTTCTGGTAGGTCGGACGGTCTGGGTCTCAACAACAACAACAGGATTAACCGAGGAAGATATATGAGATAAGGATCAGGAGCACCAACAAATGTTGATAATTTAATGATGGAGATAAATGGGATATAGTTACGGAACAAAACTGTGAGTAGAGTATTTCGTTTTCAGTACATTTGAAGAAAATTGTAGACTAGTAATTTCAAAGCATCAGAAAAAAAATAGAAAACATATTTTTAAATGACTAAGGGATCTTCTCTTGCTTGCTACACTCACCAACCCCGTTCTGGGTAGATCTTCACGCTTTTTGAAAAGTAATGAATTGACAATTATGAAGAAATATACAGGATTAACCGAGGAAGATATATGAGATAAGGATCAGGAGCACCAACAAATGTTGATAATTTAATGATGAAGGTAAATGGGATATAGTTACGGAACAAAACTGTGAGTAGAGTATTTCGTTTTCAGTACATTTGAAGATAATTGTAGACTAGTAATTTCAAAGCATCAGAAAAAATACTTTTAAATGACTAGAAGCTTTTCTCTTGCTTACTACACTCACCAACCCCATTCTGGGTAGATCTTCAAGCATTTTGAAAATTAATGAATTAACAATTATGATTAAATACAATTTTTACGATACCACCTCATTGAAGACAGTGTTTTCAATGTTCTTTCCTGATGCAAATCTGGATATTTTCCCATGAAACAGCTTTCTTAACACATGCGGTTTCAAATAAAGGGTTATTAGTTAAACAGATTATTAACATGATAAACGTTCTAAAAATATTTATTATGGACAAATAATTTTTTTAATTGTTTGTAAGAATTAAAAATAGGATATATAATTATTAGCTGCATTAATAGTTATATATTAATAGTAATTGGTCATGTCAGTCGCAGTTGAGAAGCACAATTACGAATGCTTTTCTTTTAATGTTTTTAGCTCCTCCATTTTGCTGAAATTATGTCGTCGGCCATATATGTGATGTTTCTGCTAGCAGCCAATTCCAAAGAAGTTGGAAGTTGGGCCATCAGCAAACAATTCCATAAAACTTGGGTGTCGTTTCAACCTATTACACCATTGCCCATGCAATGCCCATCCATTGCCCACTGCTATGCTAAATTGAATTATTCAATATTTAATTAACTAAAGCTTAAATAACAAGTTTAAGGCCTTTGCATATCTACTGGTTCTTTGTATATAAGTAAAACTACATTATTGTATGTTAAACCGTCTATTCAAACAGTGCCAAAACTTCCTAGGTTTTTTAAAATTTAAGTAGAAACTCTATTTTTAAATAAAAAGCAATGGTATTTATATTTGATCATTTAAGACAACAAATAGAGCGCCTATATTACACTGGCTATATTTAGCTCATGCATTACTTTTTAAGCGTATTGATCATGCCTTAAGTTAAACAGGATTAATCATGAAACAACAACTAACCAATTGTAAACAGTGTAAGTTTTTAAAGACAGTCATAAGGTATTTTGCTAGATCTATTAATACCTCATTATGTCTTTTTATAGAATGATATAATTATGTAGATCATTCATTTTAAGGAGCGCATTTACATGTTTTTTTCTACGGTTGAACTTTCTTGACAACAATTCAACAATAGATACATGCACAATAATATACATAAATTATTTTATTTATTTTACAACTAAAAAAAACTGGTAAGTGATGGTTTATTTTTAGGAACATTTTGAGAACAAGTGGGTACGTCTGAAAATTTTAAAATATTTTCCTTTAAGTTGTAAAAAGCCTTGCTACTCCAACCGGGAATCGAACCCTAAATCTCCGAACTGGCCAGCCGACGCTCTACCGTTGAGCTACTGTGACAGAATTTCCAGTTCTTATCGTCGAAGTGGACTCTGCATTCTCTACCCTCTAATGTCAGCTTGGAGGAAACTGACGATCTGACTACCCACCTCCTGCTATTTTTACCTCAGGTTAACCTCCTGCTATTTTTACCTCAGGTTAACCGCCTGCTACTACTATTTTTATCCAGGTTAGTATCCTACGTGGTCGTTATCCTTTCAATTTGAAAGCGGAGCTCAATTTTCCAGAATCCACTGAATCCGTACTATTCGTACAGGGTAACTTTCAGACCTCCGACATCTTTGCACTAACCTACAGGGTTTGATTTCTCCGGGCACCATCGTAAAGAGCCTTGCTGCACCAACCGGGAATCGAACCCTGGATTTCCGAACAGGACAACGCTCTACCGTTGAGCTACTGGGACGAAATTGCAAGCTCTTGCCGCAGAAGTGGACTCTGCAAAGCTATACACATCTTTTGTAATATGTTTTTCGACAACATTTAAATAACATCTTTTCCGTATTTTAATATTCTAACTCCTAAATTCAAACGTCTAAAGAATATTCTGTCTTGATTCTTCTGTTAAAAAGTGCATTTGGTACGTGTTGGGGTTGACTCAACATGTTCTTGATCCTCTGAGGGGAGTTTGTGGCATAGAGGAAAACAAAATCATTGATAAAAAAAATATGTTGAGAAATACTTCGATGCGTTCAGATGCATGAGCATGAACAATCATCCATTGGTACAGTGATGTGCCCATTACGGTGTTATCCGCAACGCACATCACAATTCTGGAGATTGTGAGAGGATTGTAATGTGCTTGGACATCACAATCATAATACGTGAGTCCAAGATAGAAGATAATATAGAGCATAATACAAGAGCCCAAGATAGAAGAATAGTCAACAAAACAAAACGGGTTTCTAGAATCGAATATCTTTAATCGTCTTGAATTTTTTTTTATTGTTTCACAGTTTTATAATTTTAGTTATACACAAGAACCTGATATGTTGTAACGAAAGACCTTGCGAACTATTTTGGCGGTAAAGAACCGCCAGAAGCCACTAAGCCTTCCGAAAAAAAAAGGATAAATTCACATCCTTTTCAATCGACGTTTGTTAGTCGAATTTTCTCAATGAGGTCACAGACAGTGACGGAGCGTTATGAAAGACAAGGAATATAATGTCTATCCAAATAATGCATGATCAAGTAACTTTTCTTTAATTATATATATAATCCTAAAGAAAAATATAAAATATTTTCTGTGTAACTTAACAACATATATTTGTTCGGTCTGGAACTGAACTCAATGTGGGAGTCTTTTTATTTTCTCTAGGCTCTAGATGCAATTTTCAAAACAGACAAATCATTTTCTGTCTAACCATGCCAGAAGAAATTCCAATGGGAATGGAACCACAAGAAATGAATACTCAATGTCTACCCTTTATATGGCAGTTCTTTGATAGACCTATCTGAGCTACAAGAAAGGAGCTGTTTCTCTTAATCGCTTTGTTTTCGCAAATAGAGTGTTGTTGTTGTTGAGAACCAGACCGTCCGACCTACCAGAAAGGTGTAAGGAAATAGAGTGTGTATTGCTTGAGGCATTTAGAGATATTTAAAAGTTAATAGGAAATTTGATTCAGAAAATTGCTAAATTATAGGAGTTTGATATTTTTTCAGGGTTAAAAACTCGACGTACGAAATTGATATGTACAAAAATATAAATCATTTATCTCAAATGAGCAGATGTTTAAATTCAGCCGTTTTTACCTTACACCCTTTGATTTCCTTTTAATATTTGCTTCAATTTATTTTATTTTTTTTATAAGTGAGAAGTGGCATAGATATAGCAAAGAAATGTACGTATCTGTATTAAGGATAAGGAAAATAATGCTCATGGAAACTGAATAAATAGTGAATGTAATATGCAAATGCACAATTTTAATACGTTTGAATCAGAAATTAAATTTTTAACAAGTGAAAAAGCAAAGGAATGGTCTATCTTTTTCCTTTTACATGTTTTCCTTGATTCTGCATATGACGTTTTTTAATCGATTTCACAGAGATACGCAAAATTGTTGTTGTTGTTACTTATCATTCATGGCATAGAATATACATGGCATAGTATTATACACCCTCATGGGAGTCCATCGCCCGAACAGGAGCCCCAAAACCATCCTGCTTATCTAGCCCCAGATAAGAAACAAGATAACTGGACGAGGCTGGTTCTAAATTGCATTTAACAACTACTGGGGCGGTTGCATTACTGGGAGGAATGAGGAAGTTCGTCGGGAGTATATAATTCTGGTAGGATCACCCATTGAGTGAAGGCCATTCCATTATGCACATCTGAAGCTAGTAGGCATGGAACAGAGTCAATCTGCTACCTATATGTTCTCCGTGTCTTGTACCAGCAGGAGCTGCTTACTTCTGCTTTTATCATGAGTTAGACACTGATTTCTGATTTTACATGCTGCATCGTTCGTCTCGCATGTAAATCAGGGACGCTTTCGAGGTTTAGGCAGAGGGCCTCGTTCGAAAAATATGCAAAACTGATGTAACCACTGCAATAAAATTGCAAAATGTTATTCATTTATTTTCATTGTAATTCAGTTATTACAGAAAACTTTGGTTTATCCGGCATCCAATGTTTTGGAATGCACGATAATCCGACACGCTTTTTGATTCTCATTCGTATCCATTCAGGTGCATTGACATACACTTACTGTAATAGACTAAATGCTTTTATATATGCGGATTCATATTCATTAAAGTTTACTTGTAATTCTAATATTAAATTAAATGTTTTTTCACGTCCTGTGCAGATTAATTAAGCCAGTGTAACACATTAGGCAAACATGTCATATTTTTTTGTCCATTATTTTGCTTTAAATTATTTTTCCGATTTTATTTCGACATCCGATAATCTGGTAAATTCGGTAACCAGGCACAGCTAAAGTCCCGAATGTACCGGATTATTGGAAGTTCACTGTATATTTTATTTTATTGGTAATCTTGCTGAAATATATTTCATGAGACTTTATTTCCTAATTTTCTTCGCCGGTTTTCTGTCATCCTAAATTATTTTATCACGTTTTACTACGACAAGTTCTACAAAATGTCAAACATAAGTTAACCCGCAGACAAAGTGGAACCTAGGATTCACCAATTGATTAAACAGTTGACCAGGTACCGACTAAGATTTCTTGGGTTCCAGGGCCCAAATATGTAAGTATTCGGGGAGTCCCCATAGTAGAGAACTAACTGATAATGTGCTATACTTCCCCACCTCACTAAAATAAAGCTCTATCATCAAGGAATTATCCGAATTTTCCATTTTTTATTAACAGTGTATTAAATTAGTAACAAGAAAGATCAATCATGCATAAAGAACTGATTATGAAACACTTTTCAACATCAATGCAATTTTATTTAAACATCTCTAAAATGCGATACATTCCTCGATAATATTTTTAAAATTATCACAATACAATACTACATTAATTTATTATATTTGAAAACTTAAAACTTCATCGAAAAAAATGAACTTCATTCAAATGACGGCATTGAAATATAAATTGCCTGGTATAAACATCTCTAAAATGCGATATATTCCTTGGTAATATTTTTAAAATTATCATAATACTACAATAATTTATTATATTTGAAAACTTCATCAAAAATAAATGAAATTTATTCATATGACATCATCGAAATATAACAAGCCTTGCTCTTTCTATAAAAGCAGCATTTCATTCATAAACTTTTTCCATTCATTTCATTCATCATAATACTATAATAATTTATTTCATTTACAAACTTAAAACCATGGAGGTACAAGTGATTTAACTCTATGCTTAAAACTTCATCTAAAGAATCGTCTTTTCTCTGCGTAAAATCAATGAATGTTTCATTCATATCAGCTATATTGCAGACTCCATGAGTTAATAGTTTTGTGTTAAAGAAATGCAGCAATTCTTATACAACTCACTTTGCATCTTTTGGTAATCACATTCTCCATAAGTGAAAATTAGGCTTCGTTGTAGAAATAATCAAATTTGGATGATCATTTAAACTCAAATATATTGTAATTGCGTTTTCTCAGTATGTAGATGCACAGAATTAAAGCAAAAATAAAGCGGTTTTAGGACGGATACAACACTAAATATGAATTAGAAAGAACTTTAAGAATCACGATTTTGATACAAGATGGCTGCCATATTTTATTTTGAAGTGGGTTACGTGATCGCTTCATATAATGGTCACGTGATCTCTTCATTAAAAGGTCTAATTATTATTTTAATTTTTATTTAAAAACTACTGAATATATTTTGCTGAAAATTATTTTATATATTTTATGGGATAATTTGAACATTTTCGAAAACTTTCGAAGTAATTTGTGAATTTTAAATCCGCTTAAAAATGTTTGAAAAATTAGGTCCCATAGGGTTCAGTGTATTTCATTTTTTCAAATTGGGTTCAATCCAAAACCAATTTTATGATATTATTCATTTATATTCTCATAGGTCCCACAGACCGTCTGAACAACATACTAAAATTTCTTTTTGATAAAGTCATTTTTACGGCCGTTATCGTGCTAACGGATAGACAGGCAGACTGACAGATAGACAGGCAGAATGAACAAAGTTATAAACACTTTTCAACTATGTTGTTGTTGTTGAGACCCAGACCGTCCGACCTACCAGAAAGGTGTAAGGTAACTGTTTGAACGGCCGGAATGTGCCACCCAATTTAGACCGGATTCCAGTGGGGGAGGCATCCACAGGGACCGTACCCTCCTTCCCCTACCACCAACCTCTCGGAAGGACTTACGGACCCATATGTTTAACGTGATCGTACTCCGCGTGAACACGGCGGCAGTTTTGGCAGCGGCTGGAATCGAACCCAGGCCTACCGAGTGCAACTCCAGCGCGCTAACCAATGGGCTACCGCGTCCCTTTTCAACGTGTTCACGCGGAGTACGATCACGTTAAACATGTGGGTCCGTAAGTTCTTCCTGCCGAGAGGTTGGTGGTAGGGGAATGAGGGTACGGTCCCTGTGGATGCCTCCCCCACTGGGGGAGGCATCCACTATGTTGTAAAGTGTTAAATATGACACTTTTAACACTTGTCAAATATATTTAAATTTGCACTATGCATAAAGTCTGAAATTATGACTTGATAAATGCTGTTCATATTGCACACAATTGCTTCGTCTTCGATACTTATAAACAGAAGTTACCGATCTTAGTGCAATTTTTTTTATAAAATAAAAGAAATAGATTTGTAGTTTTCCTTTTCTTACGTAAACTGACTTTTGGGGACCCCTTTGTACCCATGCCTTAATCTAGTCCTGAAGTTGCAATTTCTCAGAATGGAAATATCCCTAACTCGAAGGAAGCTTCTATACTGGTTAAAAACTTATCTAGAAAAATATTTAACATTTTTTCCCCTACGTCGGAGCGGAGGCCATATCGAACATGAGCTCTCTGGCAGCCCAATAAAAACCAGCCTTGTTATAAAAGTTGTCAAGAGAACAAGAATTGTGTGTTTATAATTGTGTATATAAAATTGTGTGTATATTATTGTGTGTATAAAATATTAAACAAATAAGTATAGCAAAAGACCATAATATTTTGCAGACAATACGATATCTTTATTAGAATGATACAAACTTGTTATGTCGATAATTTATTTTAATGTTAAATATTTAGGTGGATAATCCATTCTTCAATCCAAATGTAATATAATATAAACAGGTTTAAGCATTAATGTTTCTACTTTCCCTATAATTCATAGTAGAGATATAGGGACATTTTTGTAATAGCACCGAAAAAAAATGGATTTTGAGTTATGATGGATTTACAAGTGTTTGTGAATCAACATTTTTGAGAGTTAAGCGGCTCTCCAAATACAGTACATGTAATTACAATAATCCTACAGAGTCCATGTCGACGATAAGAGCTTGCAATTTCGCCCCAGTAGCTCAATGGTAGAACGTCGGCTGGCTAGTTTGGAGATCTAGGGTTCGATTCCCGGTTGGGGCAGCAAGGTTCTTTCAACTCCTTGACATGAAATAAAGAAACGCCTTCTGCGCGGGATCGCCATTGACAAGCTATTTGAGCAGGTCGCATCTTCTGATACATTACAAAATTTACGATTTTGCACAAAAATATCTACTAGGGACGTTTTATTCTAGAGAGGCTTATTATTCAATGTTGAGAAACAATCTAATATTTACACATTCGTGAAAAATTGTTCAGTGGTGCATTTTTAGGTTCAAAATCTTATTAACTCTGAGCGGTCTTCTGTAAACGCACAATCTATAAATGTTCTTGAATTTCCAAATGTTTTGTTCACATTCTAGAATCATTTCTTCCCATTTAAAAATACAGTGGCTTTATAATTTGAGAATTCGAATCGCGTTTTAAAATTTTTACGACAAACGAACCCTTGTTACTGATAACAGAACTACTTCACAAACGTGAATCTTATCGGTAAAAGGTCTTATTGTTAAAGTCATAAAATCGAATGAGCGCTGCTTAGTGCGAGGAAATATTTAACTGTTGACCATTTATTGATTTTTCTCCGTCTATCCCCGAACACGGAAGAACTCAGTAATGACTACAGATAAGAGAAACCCGTCCATTATTTTAGGACGGACTTCTAGATTATTTGAGGAAGAGATATGGAATACGGATCAGGAATACCAACAAATGTGCATTATTTGCCGAGGAAAGAAATTCGATTGTGATAGTTAAGCTACAAAACTATGTGTAGATTATTTTGTTGTGACTATTTATTGAAGATATTGTGGATAGTAGATATTTCAGAGTTATGATCGGATTGTTAGCTATTTTTGGTTAGCGAAACCTGATCAATCGAAAATGTTATATTATAGTTAAACGGTTAATTGAAAATATTTTGTTTTGGTAAATCTTCGGTAAATATTTTGTTTTGGTATCCCCTTTTTCAACTCACAGTAATCAAATCTGGGTTCTCTCCGTCTGAATTAATGTGAGAGTTCTTTAATGTTGGATAAGAATCTTATAAGTATGTAATGTGAACGTTATAATTTATTTATGCAAAAACAATAGAAACTTAACTTATCATTCACCCAAGTTTTCAGATTGAAGAAAAATTTAAAAGAACTTATTTTAAATAAATCTAAAATAAATCTAATTTTGATTTACTAAATTGAAATAATTAGTATTTTTATGAGCAAAAGTATTGTTATAAACAAATGCAACATTTTAGAAATTATAATACTAGCTGTACCCGTGCCGATCATCAACGCTCTAAGTATCTGTGAAAGTTTTAACGATAGGATTCTAAAAAGAACAATTTATTCGTTTCTGAGTTTTGTATTTTTCCTTTGACCGAGGCGATTTGTAATCAACCCATCGAAATTGAAATAATTTGTATTTCTATGAGTAAAAATATTGTTGTAAATAAATGCAACATCTTATAAATCAAAGCTAGCTGTACTCACGCAGAGCATCAACGGTCTAGGCATATGTGAAGTTTTTAACGATAGGGTTCTGAAAATAACAATTCATTCGGCTTTAAATTTTGCATTTTTTCTTTGACGGAGACTGTTTTCAATCATCCCATCTTGGTTTATCAGCTTTATTTTCATTTAATATTTGTTTAACATCGTTGTTATTTGGTAAGAGTGTTTAGAAAACTTTGTTTAAAACAGATATCATTATTTTCTCCCCAACTCCATGCATGAAACACTAATTAGGCAGAACATTCTTTTGAAGTTTCTAAACCATGGAGATAAAATTTGGCTTTTACCATGTTTTAAGCAACATAGTTCAGTTTAAACTCGTTTTCTTTCGGCAAACTATAATTAGGTTTTTTTTCTCGCAACTTACTTACCTACTTAATCCATAAAGGGCAGGGGCAATTTAAGTGCCATACAATATACATTATAGGTGTTCCCCAAAAGGGAGCAATGGCACTTAATGCGTTAAGTATAATATATATAAATAAACTATATACTTAACTATTTCATAAACGTCAACTATAATATGTTCTTTATAAAAATAAAATAACATTTTCCTTATACAATAGTACGAGAAAGTAAAAATACTGAGTTAAGAATGTAATTTACTCATATTTTAAATTTCAAATATATGCGTCAAAATTAGGTTTTTTTTTCTCGCAACGTATTTACGTACTTAACCCATAAAGGGCCGGAGAATTTTAAGTGCCATACAATATACATTACAGGTGTTCCCCAAAAGGGAGCAATGACACTTAATGGGTTAAGTATAATATATATAAATAATCTATATACTTAACTATTTTATAAACGTCAACTATAATATGTTCTTTATAAAAATAAAATAATATTTTTGTGAGACCAGAATATGTTCTCACATGTAGTGAGACAAGTTTATGTGTAGATTTATGGTGTCCTTAAAGGCAAACAAGGCATTAGTCTGGCTGGCGCCGAATTTTATGAGAACTTGAACTTTTAGGTCAAAGGACAGTAAATTTAGGAGGCCATATAAGAGTTGGCCCGTACTGAAAGTACAGTCGTGCCATTGGGTGAGGGGAGGCCAATCAGTGCCATGGAAGAAGTAAGGCGGAATCCCCCCCCCCCCCCACCGAGTGAACCTCAAGTTTGGATCCGAAAATCGGTAGTATTAAGATTATCGGAGTATCAGTATTATCGGCAGTATTAGTATGAGTATTAGTAATAGATAGTAGTAGAACATGAACAAGTAAGATGACTTAGAAGCAGTTATAGAAAGATTTGAGTATTAGAGAAATCATGACTTAGAGGCATCAGCATTCTGACTTAGCAACATGAACAAGTAAGATGACGACAAGTATCATCGTAAGAGTAGTAGATTTCAAGTAGTGAGAGTATCATCATGACCTAGAGAGAACAACTACAGACGAATTTGACCACGGTTCCCAACAAGGCCCAAAACTCAAGGTATGTGTCATCAACAATCCAAAGGTTAATGAAATTTTAGATAAAGGTTCAAATAGTCTCACATGTCTCCATCCCAGTCTAATTTAAGAGTAATATAATGTATTGGAAGTTAATAAATAGTTATGTAAATTAATAAATGTTATTGTTAACTTTAAATGGATCTAATCTTTTAATAATGATTAATGAATTCCTTTACAGGACTCACACTTAAGTTAAAATAATTGGAGGGTTTATGGCGGCACAACAACGAGCAATGTACGTATTAATAATAATTCCACTATATATGAATTTACGGCAATGTTAATGTGATTAAAAGTAATGAAGTTAATAATTATAGGTGTAACTTATACATTTCTTATCGCCACAATTTTCCTTATACAATAGTACGAGAAAGTAAAAATACTGAGTTAAGAATGTAATTTACTCATATTTTAAACTTCAAATATATCGTCAAAATTGAGGAAAGTCTTAATTTGTTTTGCACGTCCAACGATAACTAGTTCAAAAATTTTCTGCCAAGTTTTTCTTTCTGCTATCCCAACAGTTTTTTCTCTTGCTGATAACAAGTCGTTTTGAAGCTAAAGGTGTATATCTGGAAAGATTTTCCAGATACATTACAGATAAATAAAAACCTATTAAATTTAATATCGTTTTTATAATTTCCAATTATTTTTCTCTTGTTTCAATTATAGATTATCTAATCGTGTAATGGATTATTCACAATCTCAAATATTTATCTGATGATTAAGACAAACGGCGAATTTCTGCATCGAAAATTACTGAAATCTTTCAAGCAGTTTGAAATGTATTCGAACTTTTGGGCTATTAGATAGTGCTGCTTTAAAAATTATCCGAGATATATTAATCATTTATCTAATTTTCATGTACAGTGAGCACATCTAAAGATCTGCAGCTGCAGGGTCTACTTCGACTAAAAGAGCTTGAAATTCCGTCCCAGTAGCTGAACGGTAGAGCACCTGCTGGCCAGTATGAAGATCCGTGGTTCAATTCCCGGTTGGGGCAGCAAGTTTCTTTACAATGATACACGAACAAATCAGTCCTCTAGGTTAGTGCAAAGATATCGGAGGTCTGAAGTGACCCTAATACGACTAACACGGATTCAATGTACGACTAACATGGGCTCTGGTATATTGACAGCCGATTTCAAATCGGGAGGTCAAAGGCTACGCAGGGAGCTAACCTACAGAATAGAAATAGCAGCAGAAGGTTAACCTGAGGTAAAAATAGCTGGAGGTGGTTAGTCAGATTATCAGTTGTACACTAATCTTACGGTGGAGAAAGCAGAGACCACTTCCACGATAAGAGCTAGCAATTTCGTCCTAGTAGCTCAACGGTAGAGCGTCGGCTGACCAGATCGAATATCAGTGGTTCACTTTCTGGCTGGGTTCTTTACACACCTCCTATTTAAAAGAAACGACAACATTCTACGCCAATTATTAGCGTTTTACGTCGTTGAAAATGCATACTTTCTTACATGCAGACGTGTTATAATTGCGTAGGTTGCTGCATTTTATGCTAATGACGTATATCGATATTCATAGATAGCGTATAAAATTTAAAAGTATCTGCACAGACATCTTATTTTCGTAAAATAATCAAATCACATTCATTTACGTGACATTATTCCTTTATGTATCTAACTTCATCCTTTCATGTAAAATACTACAAATTCTAATTAAAATTTTATTCATCTGTTAAATACGTTACTATCCAATTTTTATTTCGATAACTGTATGCTATAATTAATTGTGAATGAATTTTTCCCATATTCAAGCTGTAATATGGGGAAATTTCATAAACAGTCATTGTTATTGGATATAACTGTAAAATGGAAAATTTGATAAAAAGCCATTGTTATTGGATATAACTGTAAGATATAGGTATATCCAATAACAATGGCATTTTAAGACTTAATTATTTCTTTACTAATGAGTAGGACGTTAATTGATGAAACGAGGAAACAACAAAGCCGTATTGAAAAAAAAAATCAGTATGAAATTCTTAGATGAGTCTGTTTTTTCGCACTTATTGGTATACTGCTAATTAGATCAGCTGTTCTTTTAAGAAAGCACTGATGTGCAAGAGAAAATTATTTTCTGAATTGGAATAACATCAGCTAATACAATTTTATAAGAAGACTTCATAAATATTCATGTTAACAATAATTATAATTTCTTTTTAATAAAGAAGAAAAGAACAACCAAATTCGAGTTATGCATTTAAGGGGATGGTGGACGTTGAATATTTTTTTATTTATTTATTGTCTTAGAAACATGGAAAAATTTGTATAAATATTCCTCTTAACATTACTATATAAAATACCATTATTTTTTTTTTCAATTTTGTATTTTTTTTAAATGTGATTTTTTTTAACGACAATTTGAAAATGCTCCTTGCCTGCCATTTGTTTACATTTTTGATTAATTTTACATTCTGATCACTCAAAATTACATTATGAACAAATTTGGGTATTCAATTTTAAATCCCTTAGAAAGTTAATTTTTAAAAATATTTTTCTGCATTAAAACTCAATTTTCATCATTTAATTAGGTTCTTATTCACTTTTAATTACCTTAATAACGTCCAATTATAAAATACATACCCAGTTTCATTAAAAGTATGAAAGGTGTCTTCTTGCCAAATTTCATGCATCTCCAAGAAAAATTAAGACGCATGGAGTATTTTAAATATGTAAAACCTTTGAAAATTCAGTTTAAAAAAAAATGCATTTAACCTTTTGCTTACGGGTGGGACAGCGTCCATCCCAAATGAAGAACCTCCCCAAAATACAGTTATTTGACATACCCTATCCCAAATAGTTCGATCCCCCTTTGCAGGCATTGGCGTCCATGGAAATCGACGACAGAAACATTGCACCTGCTTCAGCAGGTGCAATGTTTCTGTCTCCGTAAGTAAAATGTTAAATGAATGAAATAATGTTATATATTAAATAAAAACTTTTTTTAGTCAATTTTTGCTCATTTCAACGTCCACCGTCCTCTTAATAAGAATGAAATTAATATTATACTGAAATGTAGGAGGCAATCCATGCACGTTCAAATTGTAAGACTAGGTATAAGAATTTGTTCAACTCATGTATTTTATTTCAGGTCAGAAATGCTATTCTTGGAATCTAATGTTACTGAAGATATAGGAATTTGAAGAACATGCTACTAAATATAACTGTGAATAAAAAGCGTTTTTAAGTAGCATGTAACAAAAATATATTGATATAAAAACAATGATATGAAAGGAGTAATGGCAACAAAGCAAAAGGTTGATATTTATGGGGATAACGAAGTATAACAGCAGTAATACCTGGATATAAAAGATAAAAAATCTGATGTGCGTAGCACATGGTTTTCCTTATATAATGCAATGAATTTACTAGTTTTACAGTAAAAAAATAATGTATAAGATCCAAGGTACTGTATTTTTAAGATTGAATTGGCGATTTTCCGGATGACAACATGTAAAACTATTTCAAAGTACCCAATTAACTTATACCTCACACAACTCCAAATTAAAAATTATCAATATCGGTAGCATCCTCAGTAAGCGATACAGTCCATATATTAAAATATTTTAATAATTAATTAGACGTAATGTTCAATAATTTGGCGTCATTTTGGCAATTTTGACGAAATTTTCGTCAATCTGGGGCTAAATATCGCCAAGTTGGCTAGATTATTTGCCAAGTTTGCCAGTTACATCACCAACTGTTATAGACAAAAGAAGAAAAGAGCATTTCTTATATACTAGAATGTATACATGTCATATGACAGAAATCATTTGCGAAACATTACTTCCCATTTGGCGTAATTTTTATCAATTTGTCACATTTTGTCACTTTAACAACATTTAAAATAATCACAAAGTTGGCGAAATCCCCCGAAGTTTCTGGCCAAGCTCTACGGATGGATGGATGGATGAACGGAGAAATGGGTGAGTCTTACAGTCTACTCTTATGTTTTTTCCAAGATATTGAACTCGATTAGTCGCCATTTCATTGATTTTCATCAATTTCGTGAATTTTTATCAATTAAGTGACATTTTCGTCAATTTGGCAACATATAAAATGTCAGCAAGTTGGAGATAATCCGACAAATTGGTCATCAGAATTTTGCCAAACGTTACGGAAAGGAGAAATAGGTCATTCTTAAAGTACATACTTATATTCTTTCCAAGATGTTGAATTTTCGTCAATTAGTCGTTATTTTCATTGATTTAGCATTATTTTTTTATCAATTTGGCGAACTTTTCGTTAATTTGGCGAAATTTAAAAAGTCGCCAAGTTGGCGACATTTCGCCAAAATCACGCCAAGCGTTATGGACGGAGAAATACGTTATTCTTATAGCAGATAAATGGCTATTGGCGTTCAAATACAAATGTATTTCCCAAAGTATATTTTTATATGATTGGAACAAGCTAGATCCTCAAGTATGATGCCACCAAATTTATTGTATGATATTACATATGAAAAGTTAACATATTTCACAATGATTAATATTTTTTTATTATGTGATTTGTTTGAAAAATGTGCAATATCTCAAAAACGGTTTATGCTAGTTTTCTAAAGATTATGCTAATCGTTTTCTAAGGAAACATTAAATACGAAATGACTATTTGCGTAACTTTATTGAAGGTTTTGATTTTTTGGTGATTTCTATAAAATTTCACTTAAAAGTTTAAGGGGTTCTGAACATTCGACTTCGTTTAAAACCAGTAGGCTTCACAGATTGTAATTTTTGTACCAAATACCATTCAAATTGTTCAATTCGTTCGTGAGATATCGTCTCCACAGTCTCACTTACGCACACATACACACACACACAGACATTACCTCAAAAATGCTTGATTCATATACAGGGATGCTTGAAAGTGCTATCCCGTCGAAAACTCGAATTCGAATTTTCGACCAAGTCATAATACTTTCCTTTTAAGGTGCGTCTCAAAAGTTTATGCAGTTTATTATAAACAATAGATATCAGAAGTAGAAGAAAATAAAAAATGCAAATTCATTGCTATATATTTAATAACAACTAATAAACAATATAAGACCATGAACATACCTGTTTGATTTGCAGGTTTCAATTAACGACGGAAACACAAAAAAAGCAACAATAAACTTGTTTCAAAAGTTTATGCCAAAGTAACAAAAAATGAAGTTATTTAACGAATGTGATGACCATTTTGTTTCATAACTTGGAAAATATGATCTGATATTGACAGAATAAGAGAATGGAGAAATTCTGGGTCTAAATTATACCAGCAGTTTTCAATTTCACACTGTAATTCAGTAAAAGACGAAAACTGTCGCCTATTCGCATAAACTCTTTTGGATAGGATCTCCCAAAGGTTTTCTATGGGATTCAAGTCGGGGCTTTTGACAGGTCAATACATAATCATAATGTTATTACACTACAACCAAAGTTTCGTTGACTTTGCCGCATGAATAGGAGCATGATCGTGCTGGAAACAAAAGTTTGGTCCTGCTAGATACGCAGTTCCTGTTAATATGTGATCCTTTAACGTTTGTTGGTAATTTAGCTCATTTTGCTTACCGTTAAGAAAGACTAAGGTTAACGTATCATTAAAGCAAGGCGCTCCCCACACCATCAAGGAACGACTTTGTTTTCTGCTGAAAAAAACGCTCGGTCTTTTGCGCAGGTTATGTGGGTATGATTCCCATCCATCTGGGCATCAATATTCCATTTATTATCATCACTAAATATAGCAGTTATCCATTGGTCGTCCCAGTTCATGTGTTTTCGACTCCATTCCATACGACGTAATTTATGATTTTCAGTTAAAACTAGGAATTCGCTTCACACGTGCGAGCATTATATTGCAATTACTTTGTAAACGTCTGTGAATAGTAAGTAGATCGAGATACTTTTAAACCTGATTCACTTTGTAGTTCAGATAACGACAGTTCTTGAGTCGATGCTAGAAGAAAAATATTTCTATCCTCTCTAGAACTGGCACATTTTGGACGGTCTGATCTATCTTTTACTTTAAAATCGCGCTCTTTTTGTAGTACAGCATAAATGCCCCGTTTTGACCGATTTAATATTTTCGCGATATCAAGAACAGACTTTCCATACGCTTTTAATCTCCAAATTTCATACATTTCGTTTTTTGGGAACTGTTTCATATGAGGCATTGTACTGAATAGTGAGAGGTGAAACGCAGCAGTCTTATATATAGTGGGCAAACGTCGGTAGAACTGTTTTATGCAAATTACTACCTTATTTGCATACTTCATTTTGATTTTTCACGTTTTTTGTTACTTATGCATAAAATATACTTGTGCATACTTGTGCCTACTTGTGCATACTTGTGCATTTTGAAACAAGTTTCTTGATGCTTTTTTTGTGTTTACTTCGTTTATTGAAACTAGAAAATCAAACAGGTATGTTCATGGTCTCTTATATTGCTTATCAGTCGTTATTAAATATAAAGCGATGAAGTAGCATTTCTTATTTTCTTCTTCTTCTGATATCTATTGCTTATACTAAAGTGCATAAACTTTTGAGACTCACCTTACATTGTACTATGTATATAAGGAAAGTAAAAATATTAAACTACGAATACAGAAAATCAAAACACACAAATGAATCTCATAATAGTTTTTGACACAACATTCCTCCCAAAACCACAAAATATGAATGCAGCAATTAAAATTGTTAGAACTATACGATGTAAATGGCAATGAAATTTTAAGCTGCTTATTTAACTTCATTTTGCCATTTACAAAGAAAATATATATACCGTTTTATCAACGTAAGGGATTCAGATTTATACAAAATTCATAATTAACCCTTTTTATTAAGCCTAAAATATTCAAACTGCATAATAGGAGTGTATTTTGGTAAGAAGAGATTTAGCGTAAGATTGATTTATGCATAAAACACGGCATGTAATTTCAGAAAACTGAACATTCCTGAAAAATTCAATTGTAGAGAAAATTATTACATTGCACTCCAGATTTATAAATAGTCTGTAAGAATACTTACAACTCAATAACTGAATATAATATCACAAGATGGGCACACGACACTCAAGTTAGGCGACATTGACATGCTAGAAGGTTTTCCCTTATAATGTAACTTAAATAGCGTAACAGAATGCGATGCAGTTATCCCTAGTGGAGTTAATTTATTTGGATTAATTTAGAAGAAATAAACAGCGACTTAATAAACAGCTTTAATCACTTAAAAAATCCCTTAATAAAAGAGAATAATTTCAAGCCGATTGTCAGTACACATTGAGTTTCAATTCTTGATCTGCCAGTCCAACTTTCACGTCAGTCCATCATATACTCTTTTAATACTGGAGAGGCTTAAAAGAATTATAACCAACCAAATAATTAACAAGTACATACACGTAGTAGCCGCAATAACCCACCAAATTTATCCAAGTGCGAACTTACTTGGATATATATACCTTATGTAACCTTATGGAACCTTATGTAAAAATAAACAATATATTGATCATTAATTACACAATTTTATGTTTAAAATTAAGATTTATTTAAGACTCAATTACGATTACATATATATAATTAGAAAAAACTTTCCTTCTTAATTATTTAAAGAAGTGACCCAGGAGGTTTTAGTGTGAGACCTATCTTTGATCGAAACATTTTGATGAACTAAACTAGACCTATTGCAAATAAAGTTTGGTGCATACATTTGGTGCAGTTCCACTGCTTTATAGATTCAACTAATTGGGTAGTCGCGGGAATCTGAAACACGTAGTTAGATGAGCTATGAGCTACCTTTTTATTATCACAAATATTTTGATGCTGCTGCAGCTGATCTTTTTTAGCGACAACATTCGTCAACATATCGGCTCTACCTTACATCTAATCGTTCTTTCGTTTCTTATATCTGTTTGCCACCTTTTTTTCTGGCAATAGCTACATGCTCCAGGGAAATACGCCTTAACTGGCTTTCATTGGTCTATGCTTTTCTCCGACTCGTATTGTTTTAACCTTTGTGCGATTTTGCGATGTTTGGGTGAATTCTGAGTTGTTTCTATGGATTTTATGGAATAACTCAGGAGTTTGTGCTAATCTTGCTCGGAAGCATCGTTTACGCCCAAAGTTGTCATCGTGATTTTTAATATCATGGATTTATGGGTCGTAAACTTCTCCGGGCAAAATTACTAAACGTGGCGTCGTTCGTCTGAGTTGTTTGTTAGACTAAAAATTACCAAAATAGTGCTAAATGGTCTCACATTTCCTCGACTAAAAATTAGCGAAATGGTGCTAAATGGTCTCACAGCTGGTTTGATTTCATTTCATGACCAGTGACCTGGAATGCTAATTCGTAGTCTGCAATCCCCACCAAGTTTGTAAAGTACTTAATTTAATTACACAACTTGTAAAGAACCTTGCTGCCCAATCGGTAATCGAAGCCTGGATCTTTGAGCTGAACAGCCAACGATCTACAGTTGAGCTACTGGGACGAATTTACAAGTTCATACTGTCGAAGTAGACTCTGCATTATTCACTTTCTAATGTAAGATTGGCGTGCAACTGACAATCTGACTGACCATCTACTGCTGTTCTTACCTCAGGTTAGCCTCCTGATTCTATTTTTATCCTACAGGTTAGTTTCCTACGTGGTCGTTATCCTCTCGATTGATATCGGTGCTCATTTTCCAGAGTCCACCGAATCCGGTTTAATCGTACTAGGGTAACTCTCAGAGACCTCTGACATCTTTGCACTAACCTACAGAGTTGATTTGTTAGAGCGCCATTGTAAAGAACCTTACTGCCTCAACCAGGAGTCAAACCCTGGATTTTTGAACTGGCCAGTCTGAGCTCTACCGTTGAGAGCTAGCTGCAAGCTCTTACTGTCGAAGACTCTGCAAACTTTTGATCAAGTGTGTTACATCAATGATTTATTTTCAAACACAATTTTCGATATATTTTGGCGTACTTTTCTGACGCACTTTCTTTAGTGTAAGCAACACAGTTGCGAGTATTTAGCTTGCTGTTTTGTCAGTCGAAACTTACGATTTCCCAGTCATTATATTGGCTGAGAAGACAAAGTATTAGAATTTCAAGATATACAGGTCAAGTGCCTGTTTCTGAAAGTGGCTTAAGTGCAATGCTGTTGTAATTATTCATAAAGTTATCTGATTGGATTTTTTTCCAGACCTAATACTTTTGATACCGGATGTCTGCTTAATTATTAATAATACAGTTGAGATCATGGGCTTTAAATAATCTGTTCAAGTGTTTTTTTGTTAAAATTTCTAATTATCTAAAGGCATTTTCAATATGTGATTACAGAAATGCAAATCCAACCTTTTATACGGTACATATCAAAATGTATTACTTGTATATTATATAATGAAAAGAGAATGCCTCTGTCCCATGTAGAGGAAAATCGAAGCTTTGGATAGCCGCGAAATTCGGTACAAGGGTATTGAATTACCGGGATGATAAGGTTAAGCAACATTTTTTCTTAATTTCAAATTAGTTTTTTTATCATTTTACGTTGAAACATGACTTTGAGCGATTTTTACACAAATTGGTTACTTAACGAATAAAAGTTTTACCGTCAACCATTTTGACATCATCAGAAAGTTTTTTCTAATAAACTTTAATCCATCGAATACACAGAACAATTCCTTCATATTTATTTATTTATTTTCAAATACATCAAAATGTACATGTTTTATTTTCTTATTTCACCTCATCGGGAAAGGGAAGATTATTACAATTCTGTAATTTCACCCGCAACCGTGGGTGTATAGCATTTTAACAAAGAAAAATTGCTTTTTAACATTTTACAATATAGTTGAAAAGTATTTATGATTTTGTTCAATCTATTTGTCTCGCTGTCGGTCCGTTCGCACGATAACTGCCGTAAAATTGACTTTACAAAATGAAATTTTATTATGTTGTTGAGACGGTTTGTGGAACATATGGGAATGCAAATGAACAATATCATCCAATTAGTTTTCTATTGAACCCGGGTTGCAAAAACGAAATACATTGAACCCTATAGGACCTAATTTTCCAATCATTTTTTAAGCACACAAATTGCTTTCACAAATTGCTCCGAAAATTTTAGAAAATATACAAACTATCCCATAAAATATATATAAAAAAATTCAGCAAAACATGTTCGGTAGTTTTTTAAATAAAAATTAAAATAATAATTACACCTATATAATATGAAGAGATCACTTTCTTCAAAATAAAATATGCAATCCATCTTTCTTTCTTAGTGAAAAAATCATGAATTTTAAAGTTCTTTTTAATTTATATTTAGTGTTGCATCCGTCCCAAAATTTCTTTATTTTAGTTCATTTTCCGTGCATTTATATTCTAAACCAACGCAATTACAATATTTTTGAGTTTAAATGATCATCAAACTTTAATTATTTTTACATCGAAACCTAATTTTAATAGATGGAGAATGTAAACAAGTGATTGTAAGATGATTTGTATAAGAATTGCTGAATTTTTTTCACGCAAAATTATTTAACTCTGGAGACTGGAATAAAAATGAGTGAATGAAATATTCAGTTCTTTTACATAGAGAGCCAGACGTTTTATATTTCGATGACGTCATTTGAATTTTTTTAAGTTTTTAAATATAATAAATTATTGTAGCACTGTGATAATTTGAAATATTTCAGCGCTGAATATATCGCGTTTTAGAGATGTTTAAATAAAATTGCATTTCAGTTGGAAAGTATTTCTTAATCAATGCTTTATGTATGATTGATCATCGTTGTTAATCCTTTTCTGTGAATTTTCATCCCAAACCATAAACATTTAGATTTTATATATCGCAGGAAAATATCGTCTTTCACCGTTTCTCTAATTGTTATGCAGTGGTCGTTACATTCTGTCCGTTGTTATTGGAAGCTTTGATGTATTTATCGTATTGTTGGTTTTATGGGAATTCCGAGATAAAGATAAAATGATAGATATCTACAGCGAAGTGGATTTTATTTATTTATTTTATAACGTTGCGGATTTAAAACATATCATTATAATTTCTTTAACATGGTGCTATATTATCAGTGGGGCGGGACTACGTCTTTTGAGAAATTTAATGAATAAATCCCTGCTTTAAATCCTGGGTAACAGATGGTTCATTTCCTAGCTTCAAGACAAAATTAAAATTTAACCTTAGGCAGCCAGATAATTTTCTGTCTGTGGTAAGAATTTCACATGATAAAGATTGACATCAAAGGAAGATATTAACTTTTAATTTCCGATATTCAAATACATGCAACAGAGCAATCTTGTGTTTGCAGTAAACAAACTGCTTGATGGTAAGATATTTTGCAAGCAATGTAATTGTCATAATTGCTGACTTCATCTTCTCAAATGACTTTGTAATTAGGCAAAATCCTCGGGGGAAATAAGCGAACAACCGTCAAAGTAATGAAGCGATGATTTACGAAGAATTATGTCTTAGACAATGCTAAGAAATTGGAACTGTGTATTGCATACGAGAATAATCATTAACAACGTTTATTATTTTAGTACAAGTTAGAAATAGTCTATATATATATATATATATATATATATATATATAAAGAAATACAATCCCAAAAAGTATGAAATCCAAGAAAGAGAAAGGCGTGTCGTGACGGAATTCGTCACTCCTTTGTAAATGGCATAATTTCTGTACTTTTTAAACTTTTATTTAATTAATCTGTGTCCTGGAACCCTCTTGTCAATGTATATATTTTAGCAGATGTAGACGTATCGAAATCAGTATTAAATTGTGCCATTTTTATTTCGTTATATAATTCTTACACACTCGGGGAACGACGCCTGTTAGTCTGGCTTGCTGGCGGAGACAGATGTCTTCTTGTTGTCACGCGGCAGATGCGCGTGCCTTTGGAATCTTCCGTTGTGGGGCGGAACTGTGGATGTTTTTGAATTGGAAGTAATTTTCGATTGGTGGATGGGAGATGATGTGAGCCCAGGTGATTTTCTATTGGACGGGTTCTGGATCCATCTGGAATGTTTATAAGCTGAGTGATTCTGGACTCTGGGCTCTCTGACCTCTTAGCCATTTTGTCACAGCGATCTCTCTCTCAGATCATTGCCTTTCCTGACTCGATCATGGAGTCCGGAACCTCGTTGATTCCGACAGACAGAGTACTTCCTGACGATGTTGCTGCCATGCTTGAAAGATTTCGTTCCGGCGACTTTGCTAGATTACCTCCCGATTCCCCTGGCTCCATGCAGCAGTCTCAAGATCAAGTTATGACATACAAATTCCTGCAGAACGAATGGAGATGCATCCAAGCAGGAGATCCTGAAAGGAGCATCCAGACTCTTAGGGGTATGTGTTACTCTCTCTTGAATTTTTTTGAGCTGCACCCCACTGCAAATGAGCAAACCCCCTACGTAACTGAAATCAGGCTTTTTGCTGAGAAAGAAAGTATTCTTAGCCAGGACAAAACTCCTGCTAACCCTGCCTTACTAGGCTTAAACTTAGATATTCTCAAAGCAAATAATCGTCTCGGGGCTACTCCCCAAAATTTAAACTCTAATTTTAATGTTGTAGACTCAAATAGTGCTTGGGAAAATTCCCAAAACTTAAACTCAAACTTAACTCAATTTGATAAAGCACCTAATGCTCCTTGGGAAAACTCCCAAACTTCTAACAACAGTTTAAACTCTACTTCTACCTTGGGAAACTCCCAACTAAATGAAATTGCTACCTCAAATGCTTTAAAATCAATTGATCCTAATATTGTAATTGAAAATGACTCTCTCGAAGAACTGCAGGATTTGGAAGGATTCTCTCAACCTCCCCCTAAAAAGACTTGCCGTAAGGCCACGCTTATAACTTCCTCTGTGTCAGCCACGACTACTCGCAACGCTTTCAATGCTTCAACAAATACAGAAGACCAGGATTACGAGGAAAATGCCTCCGCCAATAGGAACTCTTCCAATATGGACACCACTCCCGCACCTGACCACACTCCTGCTGCCTCACAAAATCATGTTTCGGTAAACCCTTCAAATGAATACGTTCCCCACCCTGAACCTTTTTATGTGAACAGCCCTAATAACTGGAGGGAATTAGTCAAAACTTTAAACTCAAAAACTACAAACCCTGTAAATGCCCAACTAGCGGGCGAATTTATCAAAATCTACCCCCTGTCAATAGAAGATTTTCGCATAGTACAAAGACACCTTGTAGAATCAAACATCGAATTTCATTCCATTAACCTAAAGGCCGATAGGCCGATTAAAATTTTATTAAAAGGTCTCCCCCCAAATTCACAAATAGAAGAAATTGCCCATGAGCTTAACTCTCTAGGTTTCAGCACCCATCGCATATCACAACTCAAAGATTACCGTACCAAAGCCCCCCTACCCATCTTTCTGACGTACCTAAACCCCACTAAGGGATGGGAAAAAATCCGAGAAATCACCACCCTCCTTGATATGACAATCAAAATAACAGACTTTCAGTCCCGCGCAGTTAAAATGTGCTACCGTTGCCAGCGGTACAACCATAGTAGTGATTGCTGCCGTCTTCCCCACAGATGTGTAAAGTGTGGAGAAGGTCACCAATCTAGAGACTGTACTAAACCCATTACAACTCCCCCTAAATGCGCAAACTGCCTTGGCCCCCATACTGCAAATTACAGACTCTGCCCATCAAATCCGTACAACAAGGACGCTTACATCCCGGGACCTTATGTCCCCCCCGCAACTCGCGCCCCTGCACCGCAGCCTAAAGACTTCCCACCCTTCCGACCTTCATCCCAAAAAATCATCCCCACTCAAAATGCTACTCTAAATCAGCCCACTCCCATTTCAAACGAACAAATTCCTGCCCAACAAACCACCATTACTACTACTACAACCAAAACCTTTGCTGAAATCACCTCAAACGCTACTGAAAAATCTGCTCCCACTCCGGAAAATCAAAACTCAAGACTTGCTAAATCTCTCACGAAATACACTCCTAAAAGAACTCCCCTTACCGACCCAAATAACTTACCGCTGGCAAATCTTTCCATACATTCTTATATTACCCCCCCTCCCCCTGTTCCTGACACCACTCCACAAAAATCATCAAACCACTCTGAAAAACCAAAATCAAATCTTTCATCACATTTTACTGAGATCTTAAACATTTTCACCGAAATCAAAAATATATTTCAAAGCTTTGACATCGATATGACTAAAATTAAAAAATTCATTGCCCAAATCCGCACTAGCTTCAATGAAAACTCAAACCCCCTAAATAAACTTTTTGCGATCCTCACTGCTCTTGAAGAAGTCTTCTGTCCTGTTTCTAACACCCATGATGAATAGTACACCGCATACCCTTAGGATCCTCTTCTGGAACGCAAATGGACTTACTGGCAAAATCACGGAATTCCGCGACTTCATAAATTCGAACCCCTTTGAAATCCTCCTAGTACAAGAAATTAAACCTGGCCGTCATCCTCCCTCCCTTAAAATTCCAAATTATAAACTCTACTCTGCCTACAGATATCAAAATGCCACCTCCCCCTCCCCATATGGAGGAGTCTCCATCTACGTCAAAAACAATATCCCCCACTATGAACTGTCTTCCATCAATTCCAACCTAATTGAAAACAAACTTATAAAAGTCACCCTTCCAAACCACCCGCCAATTGTTATTGCTTCTGTCTACGTCAAACACAGTGGCTCTGTCGACATTATCCCCGACCTTCAAAACATCCTAAATTCAAATCTCAGAACTATCCTAGCAGGCGATTTCAATGCCCACCACCCTTCTTGGAACTGCCGCCGCAGAACTCTTTTTGGCACTCAAATTCATAACTTCACCTCGACCAAAAATATCCATATTGCCGTACCTACTAGCCCCACCCACTACTCTCTCTCGGCTGCCCCCTCCACCATTGATTTTGCCCTTTTAAAGAATATTCACTACCCTCACACCACGGACACCCTAAATGAACTAAGCTCCGACCACCTCCCTGTCCTTCTTTCCCTAAATTTAAATACCCTCCTCCCTGTTTCCAATCTCCCAACCTTCACCAACTGGAAAAACTTCAAAAAATCACTTAAAATGTCCACCCTTCTAAATCCTCAAATTAAAAGCCCGGCTGACCTTGATTCAGCTGTAAGTAACGTAACTCTTGAAATTCAACGGGCCCTTTCGGATGCTACATCCACCCGCCCTGCCTCCCGCTACAACACACTTCCACCCCACATTATTAGCCAAATTAAAACAAGAAACTTCACTCGCAGGCTATGGCAATCTACCAGAAACACCCAAATTAAAACCCACCTAAATTCATTAAACCGCAAACTTAGAGCGGACATCAAAATTTTCAAACAGCAAAGCTGGAAACATTTCATTGAATCCCTTTCCCCCGAAGACAGAACCATATGGAGAGAAATAAAGCGTGTTAAGAAACCTTTTGGCCAGATTCCCCCCCTCCGCTCCGCCACAGGAATGGCATTCTCAAACCTTCAAAAAGCTGACATACTTGCTAAAACCTACAAAAAACAGTTCAAACCCAATAATTCTACTAATAACACCCATTTTCAGGCCCAGATTACCCGCCAAGTTGAAAATTTCATGAGCCCCCCCTCCCCACTTTTGGACCGCATCACCCCTACCACCCCGTCTGAACTTTTCGATATCATTAAAAGCTTTAAAAACAAAAAAACACCCGGACTAGACAGAATCACTAATAAAGCCTTAAAATTTATCCCCCTAAATATCCTCTTTTACCTCGTACACATCATTAATGCCATACTTCTCTTACACCACTTCCCCGACCAATGGAAAACCGCGATTATCATACCTATTCTTAAACATGGCGGCGACCCCTCAAACCCCTCTGCCTACCGGCCCATTTCTTTGCTTTCCTCCCTTAGCAAACTGGCTGAACGAGTCATCCACAACCGCCTTTTTAAATTTATTGACTCCAACAATATTATTATTCCCGAGCAATTTGGTTTCCGCCCTGCCCATTCAACCACCCACCAGCTGTTGCGTGTTGTGGAATTTGTCTCTGACGCCTTCCACAACAAATAATCAGCTGGAGCCATTCTTCTCGACGTTGAGAAAGCCTTTGACCGTACGTGGCATAAAGGACTCATCTATAAACTCATCAAAATAAATGCCCCCCCTCCCCTTATTCAAATCATAAACTCATACCTCCAGCACCGTAATTTCCACGTACGGATCCTAAACACCCTTTCTTCTAAAAATCCTATCAAAGCAGGTGTCCCTCAAGGCTCTATTCTTGCCCCCCTTCTTTTTAATATTTTCGTTAATGATACCCCCCGCGCACCCCACTCCACCCTCTGTATGTACGCAGATGATACATGTATCATCTCCGCACATCGGAACGTTAATTATCTACATGCTAACCTCCAAAATCATATAGACCTACTTGAGACCTACTACAACCAATGGAAGATAAAAATTAACCCCGTCAAATCGCAGGCCATCTTTTTCTCTTGGAAAAGATTCCCACCCCCTCTAATTGAAATCCACGATCAGCCAGTCTGCTTCGGCCGTTCTGCAAAATATTTAGGAGTGCACCTTGACAGCCGCCTCACCTTTAATGATCACATCAGCCATGTCACCAAAAAAGCCAAAAAACTTGCCGTCGCCATGAACCACCTCCTCTATTCAAAACATTTAGACCTCAAAAATAAAACCCTTCTTTTTAAAACTATTATCATCCCCCTCCTACTCTACGCATGCCCTGTCTGGGGCTTTGCCAGTAAGTCCAGTCTGAACAATATCCAAATTGAACAAAACCGCATACTTAGAACCATCAGAAGAGCTCCAAGGTATCTGCGAAACGACGTAATAAGAAATGACTTTAATATTCCAACAATCAAACAAACCATCAAGAATATCTCTTCAAACTTTTTTCAAAACGTTCCTACCATCCAAAATGAGTTACTATTTACAATAACTGATTACGACCCTCGTCGGCAAAGAAAGCGTCCGCGAGCTGTCCTCTTCGAACCCCCTTAGGCGTTATAATTCCTCATGCCTTCCATTTCCTGCCCCTTAGTGTATCTGAACCTTTTAAAATTAAATTTTTTTTTATTAATTTTAAATATTTATTAAACGGGAGCTTTAAATCTAGCACTGTATCTTAATCCTTGTTCGCTCCTGCTCTCTTCCCCTTTTTCTTGCCGCCACTCTCACATAGTTGGCAGCACTAGCTTTGCTCCTCTTTGCATTTTTTTCATACCTGTGCAGCTCATGAATTTCAAGAATATCATACAAGAGTATACCATGCCGGAGGTTTAGGTCTTATCGACTCGGTACTCCACTCAACAACCCACATTGCGTACGGACGGACTCTGGGCTCTCTCCCTGGAAACATCTTCGAACTCACGTCGACGCGGGACTTAGCCCTCAGGTTGAGTCGCCGTGTTGTGAGGGTCGGGAGAGATGCCACCTCGCCACTGCTGTTACCATCGCCACTGCTGTTACCATCGCCACTGCTGTTACCGTCGCCACTGCCGAGATCTGATGATGCCTTGCCCTCGCCGACCGCCGTGTGAACGTTGGAGATGATGCCTTGCTTTCCTTGGTCGAGTACCGGGACCAGAGGGAGCAAATATGAAGCTGATTCCTTGGCTGTCCTGATCCGGTGTCATACCGGAAACTGCGGTTCAACCGTTCCTGCTGGAACGGGGCTATGTTGGCCCCGAGGGAAAATTATAAGTGGATGCCTGTGCTCTATCTGCCATGAGTCCTTCCAAGAATACCTTGAGGTAAGACTTAAACACTTAGACTGCCGTTGGGCTGTTGACTGGACTTGTGCATCGACCACTGCAGAACTTTTCATCCTTAGGATCTTCTGCCAGCATTATACATATATTTTCTAACTACAGTCTCCTTCTTCATAATGAAGCATTATCTAAGCCATAGTAAATTAAATTGAATTAATACTGTTTTGAAATACAGTTTTACTTAAGCCTTTAACGTTCCCCGTGTGTGTGCATTCTCTCTGACCATACCTTTATTTTTGCTAAATTGGAATATATGAAGATTATGTGTAATTAATTGATTTATAGAATTAATATTAAAGTTCCGGCAAAGAGCCGATGATTTTTAGTTGAAGTGTGGTCCAGTGGTTTAGTAGCTGAATGTGAATCAGCATTTGTATTTTCTGTGATAACTCCTTAACATTTGGCATTTAAATAAACTTGGAAGTTAAACGAAATTATGTGTTCTTATTTGTGTGGAAATTGTATTGAATTTAAGTGTTTTCTGCTTCTGGAGGAATCTTGAAGGTAAAGGTAATTTCTTTGGTATTTGTTGGGTTTTCCTTCACAGGTCATCAATTGGAATTCTTCCAATTGACGGGAGGAGTGTTTCGAACCTGGGTTACAAATTTGGTGAGAGTTAGACTCTCGGTCTGCCGTGTCTGGCCGGTATCCGTTGTGACTTTAGAAGCCCACGGAACCCTCTATGGCAGGCGCAAGTTGCCGCACTATCAGAGTCTTGAAAAATAAGATTTAAAATGAAAAAAAAAATATATAGATGGAATGATTGTTTTTACAGGGTTGCAGAAAGGTCAAGGGGGATTGCGACCCCTAATCAATCAAAAACAATCATTCCATCTATATATTTTCTTTTTTCATTTTAAATCTTATATATATATATATATATATATATATATATATATATAAAATTAATTCTTAATGAAACTGTTAATTCTTAAGCTCCGAAATGATAAGTTTGTGTAAAAGGCTAATTATTTCAAAATGTTTTGCGTATTTATTTATTCATAACATGTAAGGCAATTTAAATCTTGACAAAGGCTGTCGAGGTTCGGTAGACTATTGGCAAATATATCCAGGCGAATTTCTATCTCAATGCGTTGTGATCATTACTTGTGAACTAATTGTTTAGAAATTCCACTTCCAGTTAGAGAAAAGTTTTGGTGAACTCTAATTAACAAGAGGATGGTTGACAAGATGTAAGCTTTGTTGAATTTTCGATAAAAATTTGCATAAAAAGGGTAAAATGACAAAATTTGGCAGTTTGGCTGAAATGTGTATTATAGGTTTGTTTAAATATATATATTATAATCAATTATTTATATAGTTATATTCAACAGCAAATGATAGTTGGAAATTAAAAAAAAGGCAAGTTCTTTAGAACTGCTTTTTAATCTAATATCAGAAATTACAATGGAGTTAATATATTTTTAACATTATTGAAAGTTTCCACAAATAAAATTCTTTACTTGAAATAAAGATGTTAATAAATAGCATATTGCAAAATATAATAAAATCAATCTATGTGATGAATAAAACGAGTTTCTTTTTCAGTAGTTTTCTTTCATACGAAAAACAGAACAGATTCACCAGTCAAGATAAAACCAACTGACGAATTCGATTACTTTCTTCTTCAGAATGTTAAATTCAGACTCGTACTGGAGTTACTGTATTGTTTTCTTGTTCTGAGGAACAAAGTACTTTTTACTTTCCAAGTATGTTGATATCATTATATGCTATTCACGATATGTTTCTTTGCGAAGTGACCTTTACAGACAATTTAATCGAAATGATCTTTTAAATTGCTTAAGAATTCAAGAATAAAATATGAGCACAATTCTACACATCGAACTACTATTCAAAACAAATTATAATACAAATATTTATATAGTTACATTGAACAAGAAATGAAAATTGAAAATAAACAAATCGCCAAATTTTCTGACACTGCTTTGCAATCTAAATGAAATTATTATGTCCTTACTTCTATTGGAAAGTTTCATAAATAAAATTATTTACTTGAGATGTTTTAATAAACACCATATTGCAAAAATATAATGAAATTAATCAATTTGTATAAGAAAAGTTATTTTCCTTACTCAGTGCACGTAAAACAAAACACTTACAAGAGTAAAGATAAAATCAATTATAAAATTTGATTTCTTTTCCTGCATTAGAATTTTTAATTCACACTTTTGCTGGTTATTTCTCTCGTTTTGAAGAACAAAGTTCATTGTGCCGTTGATATCCTCACATATTTATTATATTCTGCTTAATAACTTATTAAGAAATTTTATTCGAATTCACTTTTAGGCAGCTCACGCCATTTTTTTTCAAAAATTACTATTAGTAGGATTCAATCATATATTAAGAATATAATTAATTCCACTTCTCTAAGTTTAATTATAATTAATCAAAATTTGGAATTTGAGGCTAAAATTGAATAATTTTTTGATGCAGATATTAATGCATGTACACTAAAAATCCTTTGAGATTTTTCTACTGCAAAGGAAAAATTATAAACAGTCAGTTGTTTTAGCAAACATAAAGCTTTCGAAACCAAGAAATTTATTTATGATATTTCCAAGAAAATATTGCAAGATAATATTTCCTAGAATCTGTTCATTAATATTTATTAATTTCTTGTTTATGAACTTTCTCCAAACTGCAAAGCCTAACTTTTACTGAAAAATTCACTCTTTATTCTTCATATATATAGAGCCCGATTGGTATTCTGCTTTTATTTTCTGTATTATGTTGTTGAGACGGTTTGTGGAACATATGGGAATGCAAATGAATAATATCATCCAATTAGTTTTCTATTGAACCCGGGTTGAAAAAACGAAATACATTGAACCCTATGGGACCTAATTTTTCAATCATTTTTTAAGCACACAAATTGCTTTCACAAATTGCTTCGAAAATTTTAAAAAATATACAAACTATCCCATAAAATATATATAAAAAAATTCAGCAAAATATGTTCTGTAGTTTTTTAAATAAAAATTAAAATAATAATTACACCTATATAATATGAAAAGATCACTTTCTTCAAAATAAAATATGCAATCCATCTTTCTTTCCCAGTGAAAAAATCATTTCAGATATTAATGCATATACACTAAAAATCATTTGAGATTTTTATACTGCAAAGGAAAAATTATAAACAGTCAGTTGTTTTAGGAAACATAAAGCTTTCGAAACAAAGAAATTTATTTATGATATTTCCAAGAAAATATTGCAAGATAATATTTCCTAGAATCTGTTCATTAATATTTATTAATTTCTTGTTTATGAACTTTCTCCGAACTGCAAAGCCTTACTTTTACTAAAAAATTCACTCTTTATCCTTCATATCTATAGAGCCGGATTGGTATTCTGCTTGCAGATGAAAAGATCATCCCATGCATACATGTTTATAATGGTCTAGAATTCAATTCAAACTGTAGTCTCTGGTCAAAGTAACAGTTGTGTTCAGAAAATGAATAGCAGATCAACATAATAATATAGCTAATTCACACGAAGATATACAAGCATATACTGAATGCATTTTTAATGTCAAATTCATTTATTCAAGTATTTTGGAAAACTTTCTGATTTTCACAGGGATGTATTGCATCTTGCAAGGCATCTGGATATCTTTATTCCACACTGTAAAACATTTTCTTCAGTTTTTACTTTCCCTGCAATACATGGTAATGTATAGGGAAAGTATTGGAATCATGCCGAAAATCACAACTCGAGTTTTCGACGGATCTACACGTTTCGAGACCCCTAGAATACGAAAAAACCATTTTTAGCGTGACGTCTGTGCGTGTGTCTGTCTGTCTGTCTGTCTGTGTGTCTGTCTGTCTGTCTGTGTGTCTGTCTGTCTGTCTGTGTGTCTGTCTGTCTGTGTGTCTGTCTGTCTGTGCAGATTTTGTATCCACTGTAACTAAAAAACTAATCGACCGAATTTCACAAAATTTGGTAGGTAAGTCACTTGTGGCCGGGGCTAGTGCTGATTAGTTTTGAGTACGATTCGGAATAAAAGAACCCGCCTTTTTTTGCGAAATGGCCCGCAAAAGCTTGTATCCACTCTAGCTGAAAAACTAATGAACCGAATTTCACAAAATTCGGTAGATGAGTCACGTATAGGTCACTCTGGTGCTGATTAGATTTTGGTACGATTCGGAAAAAAATAACCTGCCTTTTTTTGCAAAACGGCCCGCAAAAATCTTCAAAATCTAAACTAAAGAACTTGGTATACTCAGATATATCCATTAAATGCCCGTTTAATACGTAATGTTTAACGACGAAAAGAATAAGACCAACCCCATTACACTAGGACTAGCCGTTCTCGAGATATTTTAGTTTTTCGTACTTTCCCTACGCCACCTTTGAAAATAAGTCCGGTTACCGAATGAGAACGAAATTTGAATTAAAAGTGAATTACATTTAATTGAAATAAATAGAACGTGGATATAAGTTTGCAGGGAAAGTCATGTGCTGCCCACATCAGATTTTTTTCTTTGAAAAGGAAAAAATCAGTGAAGTCGGCTGTTTTCATTTAGAAAACACAAAGCCAAGAGGCCACTTAACAATAGAATTTGTAGAGCAGCAAATAGGGACATTTTACCCCTGGGGAACATTCCGCGAACTACAAGGCCTACCACGATTCACTTTATATTATTCAGATGCATGGGATTATGATGTGAATGTCAGATATGAGGAGAGGACTGCAAACACTGCTCATACAAACAGGGCCATATTAATCATGAATTGATCTGAAATTATATTACCGTGCAAAAATATGTCTTGTGTACATAAAGAGAATGAACAACTTCAGAATCAGCCAATGCAGTGCAATCCGAGAGCTAAAAGCTTCAACTAAAGAAATATTTTCGGTTAAATTCTTTACGTATGAAGAAAACTTCCTACTGTGCAGCTGGATTTTTAATTTCTACAGGACAGTTTTATTCCAGGTACGCCCATAGGGGGATGGACACCACTTGAGTAGGTGTAAGGGTGGCCCCCATTTTTGTAGGGGGGGGGGGGAAGCCAAGAAAGATTCACAAGGAAGAGAAAATTAAATATGGATGGGTGCCCTTGATAAACGTTTGCAGGGTTCTACACTTTGTAGAGGCGGCCCTGTTTGGTCCACATTTTTATTTACAACTAGCCGCCTTCGGCGACCAGCCTGTTTGCAACCCTTGGGAATTCTGACTGTGGCAAATCCAGAAAGGTGTAAGGTAACTATTTAGACGGCCAGGAAGTGCCACCCAATTTAGACCGGAACCCAGTGGGGGAATCATCCACAGGGACCGTACCCTCCTTCCCCTACCACCAACCTCTCGGAAGGACTTACGGACCCACATGTTTAACGTGATCGTACTCCTCGTGAACACAGCGGCAGTTTTAGCAGTGGCGGGAATCGAACCCGGGTCTACCGAGTGAAATTCCAGAGCTCTAACCATTTGGCTACCGCGCCCTCCGCGACAATCTCCATAACTTTCTTTTTATACACCCCATTTAGACGGGAACCCAGTGGGAGAGGCATCCACAGGGACCGTATCCTCCTTCCCTACCACCAACCTCTCGGAAGGACTTACGGACCCACATGTTTAACGTGATCGTACTCCGCGTGAACACGGCGGCAGTTTTGCCAGTGGTGGGAATTGAACCCGGCGCTACCGAGTGCAATTCTCGCGCACTAACCATTCGGCTACCGCGCCCTCCCCACAACTTTCTTTTTATTCACCCAATTTAGACCGGAACCCAGTGGGAGAGGCATCCACAAGGACCGTATTCTCCTTCTCCTACCACCAACCTTTCGGAAGGACTTACGGACCCACATGTTTAACGTGATCGTACTCCGCGTGAACACGGCGGCAGTTTTGCCAGTGGTGGGAATTGAACCCGGCGCTACCGAGTGCAATTCTCGCGCACTAACCATTCGGCTACCGCGCCCTCCCCACAACTTTCTTTTTATTCACCCAATTTAGACCGGAACCCAGTGGGAGAGGCATCCACAAGGACCGTATTCTCCTTCTCCTACCACCAACCTCTCGGAAGGACTTACGGACCCACATGTTTAACGTGATCGTACTCCGCGTGAACACGGCGGCAGTTTTGCCAGTGGTGGGAATTGAACCCGGCGCTACCGAGTGCAATTCTCGCGCACTAACCATTCGGCTACCGCGCCCTCCCCACAACTTTCTTTTTATTCACCCAATTTAGACCGGAACCCAGTGGGAGAGGCATCCACAAGGACCGTATTCTCCTTCTCCTACCACCAACCTCTCGGAAGGACTTACGGACCCACATGTTTAACGTGATCGTACTCCGCGTGAACACGGCGGCAGTTTTGCCAGTGGTGGGAATTGAACCCGGCGCTACCGAGTGCAATTCTCGCGCACTAACCATTCGGCTACCGCGCCCTCCCCACAACTTTCTTTTTATTCACCCAATTTAGACCGGAACCCAGTGGGAGAGGCATCCACAGGGACCGTATCCTCCTTCCCTACCACCAACCTCTCGGAAGGACTTACGGACCCACATGTTTAACGTGATCGTACTCCGCGTGAACACGGCGGCAGTTTTGCCAGTGGTGGGAATTGAACCCGGCGCTACCGAGTGCAATTCTCGCGCACTAACCATTCGGCTACCGCGCCCTCTCCACAACTTTCTTTTTATTCACCCAATTTAGACCGGAACCCAGTGGGAGAGGCATCCACAGGGACCGTATTCTCCTTCTCCTACCACCAACCTCTCGGAAGGACTTACGGACCCACATGTTTAACGTGATCGTACTCCGCGTGAACACGGCGGCAGTTTTGCCAGTGGTGGGAATTGAACCCGGCGCTACCGAGTGCAATTCTCGCGCACTAACCATTCGGCTACCGCGCCCTCCCCACAACTTTCTTTTTATTCACCCAATTTAGACCGGAACCCAGTGGGAGAGGCATCCACAAGGACCGTATTCTCCTTCTCCTACCACCAACCTCTCGGAAGGACTTACGGACCCACATGTTTAACGTGATCGTACTCCGCGTGAACACGGCGGCAGTTTTGCCAGTGGTGGGAATTGAACCCGGCGCTACCGAGTGCAATTCTCGCGCACTAACCATTCGGCTACCGCGCCATCCCCACAACTATCTTTTTATTCACCCAATTTAGACCGGAACCCAGTGGGAGAGGCATCCACAAGGACCGTATCCTCCTTCCCTACCACCAACCTCTCGGAAGGACTTACGGACCCACATGTTTAACGTGATCGTACTCCGCGTGAACACGGCGGCAGTTTTGCCAGTGGTGGGAATTGAACCCGGCGCTACCGAGTGCAATTCTCGCGCACTAACCATTCGGCTACCGCGCCCTCCCCACAACTTTCTTTTTATTCACCCAATTTAGACCGGAACCCAGTGGGAGAGGCATCCACAGGGACCGTATTCTCCTTCTCCTACCACCAACCTCTCGGAAGGACTTACGGACCCACATGTTTAACGTGATCGTACTCCGCGTGAACACGGCGGCAGTTTTGCCAGTGGTGGGAATTGAACCCGGCGCTACCGAGTGCAATTCTCGCGCACTAACCATTCGGCTACCGCGCCCTCCCCACAACTTTCTTTTTATTCACCCAATTTAGACCGGAACCCAGTGGGAGAGGCATCCACAAGGACCGTATTCTCCTTCTCCTACCACCAACCTCTCGGAAGGACTTACGGACCCACATGTTTAACGTGATCGTACTCCGCGTGAACACGGCGGCAGTTTTGCCAGTGGTGGGAATTGAACCCGGCGCTACCGAGTGCAATTCTCGCGCACTAACCATTCGGCTACCGCGCCCTCCCCACAACTTTCTTTTTATTCACCCAATTTAGACCGGAACCCAGTGGGAGAGGCATCCACAGGGACCGTATCCTCCTTCCCTACCACCAACCTCTCGGAAGGACTTACGGACCCACATGTTTAACGTGATCGTACTCCGCGTGAACACGGCGGCAGTTTTGCCAGTGGTGGGAATTGAACCCGGCGCTACCGAGTGCAATTCTCGCGCACTAACCATTCGGCTACCGCGCCCTCCCCACAACTTTCTTTTTATTCACCCAATTTAGACCGGAACCCAGTGGGAGAGGCATCCACAGGGACCGTATTCTCCTTCTCCTACCACCAACCTCTCGGAAGGACTTACGGACCCACATGTTTAACGTGATCGTACTCCGCGTGAACACGGCGGCAGTTTTGCCAGTGGTGGGAATTGAACCCGGCGCTACCGAGTGCAATTCTCGCGCACTAACCATTCGGCTACCGCGCCCTCCCCACAACTTTCTTTTTATTCACCCAATTTAGACCGGAACCCAGTGGGAGAGGCATCCACAAGGACCGTATTCTCCTTCTCCTACCACCAACCTTTCGGAAGGACTTACGGACCCACATGTTTAACGTGAGCGTACTCCCCGTGACTACGGCGGGAGTTTTGGCAGTGGCGCGAATCGAACCCGGGCCTACCGATTGCAATTCCGGCGCTCTAATCACTGGGCTACCGCACTCTCCGCGACAATCTCCATAACTTTCTTTATATTCACCCAATTTAGACCAGAACTCAGTGGGAGAGGTATCAACAGGGACCGTACCCTCCTTCCCCTACCACCAACCTCTCGGAAGGATTTACGGACTCACATGTTTAAAGTAATCGTACTCCGTGTGAACACGGCGGCAGTCTTGGCAGTGGCGGAAATCGAACCCGGGCCTACCGAGTGCAATATCCGCGCGCTAACCACTGGGATACAGCGCCCTCGGCGACCATCTCCGTAAATTTCTTTTTATTCACCCAATTTAAACCGGGAATCCAGACCTGTCCACCAGTCTCACCTGATCTTTTACCAATCGAACACGTCTAGGACGTGATTGGACGTCGCTTGCGTAGCCTGTCACCGTCGCGTTTAGAAGAGAAACTCTGGCAAATGGTTGACAGGGAATGGGCAGCCATCCTTCAGGACACCATCCGCGTGCTCATTGTAACTAGACGTATTGCTGCCTGTATCGCCGCTCGCGGTGGTCTTACAACCTAATTATCGGACAGTGTTATCGCTCACTGTATAGTGTATCATGTTGCAATAATTATCACTTATTGTTCGTTGCTGTCTCTCCGTATTTGCCAATTTTCATCACTTTCTGCCCACTCCTTCTTGGTGTCTCATTTTCACTGTCACCTAGTGTAAATTCAAGTTCTGAAAAGATAAAACAATGCATAGGCATAATCATTTTTGAAAAACAGTATGTTATGAAATTTTCTGCATTTAAACCCCTTTAACATCGTAATAAGTGCTCGGAAGTTTGTTTGATCGTAGTTCGCAAAAAAGGACGGCCGTCCCTTAATTCATTATCCAAAATAATTTCTTTTCTTTGTAGGGAAATAGAATTCAGATCTTCCTTCCGGCGAATTCAAACATTCATGAACACTTTGTTCCGGAGTTTTTCACCCTTTTTTTTTTTGGAAGACACGAGAATCAGTATGTATTTATCTTAGTCCTTGTTATGAAGGAAAATCTTTTCATGCAATACAATCATGACATATTGGAATAAGTTTCTCGTTAAAATATTGATGCATCTTTTGCTTTCCCTATGCACTGCGTATATGATGTTGCAGATGTTAAAAGGATGGGGTTTAATATTAAATTTGAAGTTTTGATGGATAAAAGATATTTTTTTACACGGTTGGAGTGGAGTAAAAGAACGGCCGTCAAGTCATTCATTATACAAAATAATTTCTTCTCTTTGTACGTAAATATAATTCAGATCTTCCTTCTGTCTAATTCAAATAAATATGAACACTTTGTTTCGGAGTTTTTCACTTTTTTATAAGGCATGAGAATCTATATTTGTTCATTTTAATCCTTGTTGTGAGGGAAAATCTTTTTATGCAATTCAATCATGACATATTGGTACAAGTGTCTCGCTAAGGAATTGATGTAATTTTTGCTTTCCCTATGTACAGCGCATATGTATTTGCAGAAGGGAAATGAAGGGATTGAAAATAAAATTAGAAGTTTTGATGGATAAAAGAGAATTTATTATACGACTGGAGTGAAATAGATGGTAGCATGCGTGAGCACAAATTTGAAGTCCCGGATTAAATCTCAGGCTCCAAAAGTTTGATATTTTCACCCTTTATTATCAATATAATAATCATTCAGGTCAATCTATCTATCTATCAATCTGGAGCGCTTGGAGAAGAATTTGGCAAAAATTGAACGATCTAGGCGACGAATTTCAGTACTGTCGCCAAAATTAAAGAAAACGTAACCGAATTAGCGAAAATATCGTGAAAACGATTCTAAATTAAAGAAAATCATGAAATAATTGATAAAATTTTAAGTCAAAATATAAGTAGTACATGATTTTAAATTTTAGGAATGGGTGGGATGTAAAATACTTAATAAAAATATGATATATTAATTATGCTTCAATATGGTCTGTCTGTCTATCTGTTTGTTCCACTAGACTGTTAGAGACAAATTCGGTCGTCTTGGTAAAAAAGCTTGGCGACTTTTTTAAAATGTCACAATATTTACTAAATATCGTTAAATCGACGAAAATGTTGTCAAATTGTGGAAAATCTACATCATCAACGAAATTTAATTTCCTTGATAATCCTTGTCGCTTTGAAGAAATTAATAATTATCTTTTATTCACAATATAAGGAGTTTCACTGTTTCGTTTGAGAGCAACATTTTGTTAGGAAGTCTAGGGTAGTATATATTATGTTACGAAATGGTATAGTATGTATGTTTCGATAAGGAGTTCTAAAAGAAATAGTGATATTAAAAGATTATGGCTCGCACGTGTGTGTGGATATTAGGAGTGTAATTTTCTCAGGCGGGCGTATGGGAAGAAATATTTTCAAACTTTATGCATGGCGGATGGGAGGTAATTGTTTGCAAAATTTCCTCATGTTATGACAGGCTTATGACCTTCTAAACAGTTTCAGAATCCACTTCGGTAATAAGAGCTTGCAATCATGTCCCAGTAGCTCAAAGGTAGAGCGTCGGATGGCCAGTTCGGAGATTCCTAGTCGGGGCAGCAATGTTATGTTCAATGGCGGCCGAACATATCAACCCTGTAGGTTAGTTCAAAGATGTCGAAAGTCTGAAAGTGACCCTAGTACGACTATCACGGTTTCAGTGAACTCTAGGATATAGGACGCTGATTTCAAATCGAGAGGATGACGACCACGCATGAAGCAAACCTGGAGGATAAAAATAACACCAAGAGGCTTATCCTGGGGTAAAAATAGCAGGAGGTAGTCAGTCAGATTGTCAGTTGCACGCCAACCTGAAATTAGAAAGTGGAGAATGCAGAGTCCACTTCGACAGTAAACGCTCACAATTTCGTCTCAGTAGCCCAACGGTAGAGCCTCGGCTGGTCAGTTCAAAAGTTCCAGGGTTTGATTCCCAGTTGGGGCTGAGAAGAGGTTATTTACACAGTTTGCTTTTGTGCTATTGGTGGTTGACCTATTTTTCTTTTGCAATAAGATTCATGGAAGCTACATGTTTCAAAAAGAGTCCCTTTACTACGCATCAAGTAGTGTAAAATTTCCTAGGTGGATATTGTTGGAAAATATTTCGACTATTCCCTTTTCCTTATACGGAACCATTTCTATTCCTTGAGTGGAAAAAAAGCACAGAATTTGTTTCCGGTTCATTCGAGTATTCATGACGCTTTGATTCTGAGTTCTTAACTCTCTTTATATTCTGTTTCGGGAAAAACATTTTTCCAAATGTAAAGAGAGTAAGAAGATATGAAGAGTTATAAGAGCTATTGAGTAGACATTTATGCTTGAGTTGTACCCGAATTTCTTATGAAAATATATTTTGAAACGTATTGCCGTTTTTTAAGAAATATAATTTCATTCTATTTAAGAGGACCAACCACTGCGTTTTTCTTTTTATAAAAATTTTCATCGTATGGGTAGTTTGTATTTCAACATAAGGACAGCAAAAATATGATTTGGGCGACACACGAATTTCCCTACATAATGCAATAAATTTAAAATTTTCACAGTGAAAAAGTGATGCATAAGATCAAGGTCACAGTGATTTTAATGTTGAATTTTAGATTTGGACGCTTCTGTATGACAGAATGCAAAACTATATCGAAGCACTCAATTACCTCATAAGTCTATCGTGACAATTATTAGTATTAGTAACGTCTGCAAAAAGCAATGTAGTCTATTGCCTTAAAATATTTTAATCATTAATCCATCAATGTGGCGTCATTTTCGTTAATACACATATCTTGTGTAGCGAATGGAATAAACTAGATCCTCAAGATTGATATTAAAATTTTGTCGTATAATATTGCGTATAAAAAGTGAACATATATATCGACAGTTTTAACACTTTTTAATTTTATGTGACTTTGAAACATTTATTTGAAAACGTACAATATCTCGAGAACGGATCATGCTAGCTTTTCAAAGATTATGTCATAAGTTTCTAATGAAAAATTACAATAAAAATAGTTATTTATGTAACATTATCAAAAATGTAACATTATTTTTTATTTAATTCCATTTAAAAATTTGGGGATTTTGAACATTTGATTGCATTTAAAATCAATAGGTTTCCAGTATTCAACAGTTGCAATACCAAATGTCATTCAAAACCATCTATTCTTAAGTTATCACATCCATAGATTCACTGCCGCACGTACAAACATACATATACAAACAGAGATATCATTTCAAAAACGCTTGATTCGAGTTCAGAGACGCTTGGAACGTGCTCTTCCATCGAAAATGCAAATTCGAATTTTCGACCCCAATATATACTACGACTTGTCTATGTATGCAGGGAAAGTATTTATAATGGAAAATAATTTTTAATTTTTATAAATGTTAATTTTTGCTTTCAAAATTAAACAAGAAATTAAAATAGATATAACTCACCATTTTCTAGTACTAAATACTTTCTCAATAGTTTTCAAAGCAAATTAATATGTTAAAATCATTACTTTGGATTTAATTTTAATCAGAATATATTTTAGTTTTGATTTTCCATTTAATTGATATTGCGTTTGTATATGTATTGTGATATTTCAAAATTTTAATATTTTATAAAAAATGTTTATCAAACACATTATTTTGGATGGGTTCATTAAATTATTAAATTTAATAAACAAATCCAAAAGAATAATTTTAATATATATTTAAAGGGAATACATGTAAATGAATTCAAAGCATTTCATCAGATATTTTCGGAGTTAAAATAATTTAAATAGTTTAAAGCAATGAAAAATACAAAAGTTTTCAAATTCAGCCTTTTAAATGCAGTTAGAAACTCATAAAATATTTATAACATCCACTTTAACTAATATTTAGATTTAAAATTTAAAATCGATTTAATACATAAATATCGATTTAACATACATTCAATTACCGATTTAATATACAAGCAGCAATTTGACACAAAATTTAAAAAATATATTTAATTTGAGAATTTTATCAACAACTCAGTGATTTCTCAACATATTTCAACATTTAAATTTAATTTATAACATTATAATGCTTTTTCATGATACAATTCAAATTTAGATTAATACCGTATGAAAACAGATTTATAGGTAAGACTTATATTTGAGAATTTAAGATTTATATTTGTGTGGTTTTTGTATATTTCTAAAAAGTCCCGATAGCTCTTTTTTGCATCTGGTAAAGTTATGGGTATCCTATAATTGTGATGCTAGATACACTATTGTAGGAGAACTATATGCACTGTTGTAGAAGCACAAAATGCACTATTGCAGGAGCACTAGATGCACTACTGCAGGAGCACTAGATGCACTATTCCAGGAGTACTAGATGCACTATTGCAGGAGTACTAGATGCACTATTGCATGAGCACTAGATACACTATTGTAGGAACACTAGATACACTGTTGTAGGATCACAAAATCCACTATACCGGAGGACTAGATGCACTATTGCAGGAGAACTAGATGTACTATTGCAGGAGTACTAGATGCACCATTGCAGGAGCACTAGATGCACTATTGCAGGAGTACTAGATGCACTATTGCAGAAGCACTATGTGCACTATTGCAGGAGCTCTGATTTTGTTTATAGAATTGATGTAATTACTACGGTTAAGCATGGAAATATATGAATAAAGTGGTGTTCCATTGAAACTTGCCAGTTTCGACCTCAAAATGAAATGGGGAGGAGTAGGAGTTTCATTTCGAGCCCGAGAGTCTCCGTCGATAGTCACCGGTCTCTATATTTAGAGGTCAGAAGTTCCAGTCTCCTTCCGGGTATGGTTTCATAACCTACCTTGTTTTGATTCACATCTAAATATGCCCTTTTATATAGAAAAATATTCTTCTTCCTTCACAATATACTAAGCATATAAGAATATATGCCTTAAAAAGCCAAAATAACATAAATAATGAAAGATTGGAACAGGAACTTATGTAAATATATTTTTTACATTTTTACTTTCCCTGCAATATATGGTAATGTATAGGGAAAGTATTGGAATCATGCCGAAAATCGCAACTCGAGTTCTCGACGGATCTACACGTTTCGAGACCTCTAGAATACGAAAAAACCATTTTTAGCGTGACGTCTGTGTGTGTGTGTGTCTGTGTGTCTGTGTGTGTGTCTGTCTGTCTGTCTGTCTGTGCAGATTTTGTATCCACTCTAACTAAAAAACTAATGGACCGAATTTCACAAAATTTTGTAGGTAAGTCACTTGTGGGCGGGGCTGGTGCTGATTAGTTTTGGGTACGATTCGGAATAAAAGAACCCGCCTTTTTTTGTGAAATGGCCCGCAAAATCTTGTATCCAATGTAGCTGAAAAACTAATGGACCGAATTTCACAAAATTCGGTAGATGAGTCACGTATAGGTCACCCTGGTGCTGATTAGATTTTGGTACTATTCGAAAAAAAATAACCTGCCTTTTTTTGCAAAATGGCCCGCAAAAATCGTCAAAATCTGAACTAAAGAACTAGGTATACTCAAATATATCCATTAAATGCTCGTTTAATACGTAATTTTTAACGACGAAAAGAATAAGACCAACCCCATTACACTAGGACTAGCTGTTCTCGGGATATTTTAGTTTTTCGTGCTTTCTCTATGCCACCTTTGAAAATAAGCCCGGTTACCGAATGAGAGCGAAAATTGAATTAAAAGTGAAATAAATTTAATTAAAATAAAGAGAACGTTAATATAAGTCTGCAGGAAAAGTCATGTGCTACCCACATCAGATTTTTATGGTTAAAGATGTAATGGAAATTTTATCTTCTAGTCCCATATTATTTTTTGTATATTACAAAACGTTTTATTAATTGATGAAGCAACTTTAGCTTAAAACTGCAAATTATTTATAATGATCTAAGATATGAATATTCACCGCAGAGATATGTTGTTTTTTCAACAAACAAATGAATTGACATCAGTAAGAACAATACTCTTTGTGCGAAGGAAAAGAAAAAACTTGAGCAATGTATAAAGACACAATTCTTGCCGCCAGTGTATGTCTTCTTTTATTGGTCAACTAAATGTTCTTTAATGTTTCGTATTAAATAAAATGAAGATTATGTCAAAAAAGAGGATTTTAATAAATCTTGAATTGCTCAATATTGCTATCAATTTTACCACCGTTTTAAGATTTCTTCATAAATATCATCCAAAAATGCACTTCGATCTTGACTCCTTTGAAGTCATTCATATACATAAAAATTTCAGTAATATAGTTAATCACTTGTCCAGTACTCTATTTTTGTACGCATTCTGGTAACCCCCTCCTTTTCTTTGTTCTACTTCTTTGTCCGCATTCTCGTAGAACGTCCTGTAACCCCTCTCTTTTTCTTTGTTCTATTTCTTTAGGGTTCTTATGTGCTGTTTTGTCCTTTTTCGTGATTTTGGGTCTCATTTATTCTAGTTCTGACTTTACTCGTCTTTTTGGGATATCATAACGGACTATCACTCGTCTTGTTGGGATATCATACATCTTTTTGGGACACCTGTTACATTTTGGCTCACGCCAATATTGGAATCATGCCGAAAATTGCAACTCGAGTTTTCGACGAATCTACACGTTTCGAGACCTCTAGAATACGAAAAAATTATTTTTAGCGTGACGTCTGTGTGTGTGTCTGTCTGTCTTTGTGTCTGTGCAATGTATGTATCCACTCTAACTCAAAAACTAATGGACCGAATTTCACTAAATTTGGTAGATAAGTCACTTGAATGTGACCCTGGTGCTGATTAGTTTTGGTACGATTCGTAAAAACAGAATTCGCTTTTTTCTTGCGAAATGGCCCGTAAAAATTTCATTTTTCTGCTCTAGCTAAAATACTAATTTACCAAATTTCACAAAATTTGGTAGATAAGTTACTTGTTAGATACTCTGGTGCTAATTAGAATTTGGTACAATTCGGAAAAGTACAACCTGTCTTTTTTTACAAAATGGCCCGCAAAAATTTCATGTATCCACCCTAGCTATAATACTAATTTACCAAATTTCCCAATATTTGGTAAATAAGTTATTTGTGGACACTCTGGTACTGATTCGATTTTGGTACGATTCGGAAAATAACAACCTGCCTTTTTCTACGAAATGGCACGCAAAAATCGCTAAAATCTAAAAAAAAGACTACCTATGCTGAAATGTATCAATTAAATTTTTGTTTCATATGCTATTTTTGACGAGAAAAAGAATAGAACACACTCCATTATACTTTAGGACTAACTGTTCTCAAGATATTTGAGATTTCTTGCAGTTTTGTTACGCCGCTATCGAAAAAATGTCCAATTACCAAATAAAAACAAAAATTGAATTAAAAATGCAAAGTTAGTGCTATTTGGTGTAATTAAACGCAATCTAATGAATTATTAAAGAAATAAAGAAAATATGAACTGAAGTCTGCAGGGAAACATGTGCTGCCCACATCATATATTTTGTACTATTATGCGTTTCTAAAGTTTTCCCTTAAATTACTTGATAGTAAGACATTTTGTCACACCACGGACATGTAATAATTATTGATTTCGCCTGGAGAGAGGATTTGTACGTAATTAATCTAATTTCTTGGGGAAATAAGTGAATAACTATCAAAATATTTTATACACGATGTCCAAATGGTTAATGTATTGCATTGACTTTAGTATAAAATTTGAAGAGTCTACTGAATGTGTATATGAAAATAACTATTGACTTTAAGTGAAATGTCACATTAAGTAGTCATATTGTGTATGCATACGTCTAAAATTAATGTTTGCTTAAAGTTGAAAGATTTGACGATTTTTAGAATCTTCTAATGTAAATAAATTACTTGTTTTAAAATGAAAGTCACTTCATTTATATATGACATTGATTTAAATATGCACAAATTATGTTTGTAATCATAGCAAAAATATTGGCAATCATATCCAAGAAAGTCTTTGCTATAATTAATTGTAAACTAATTGTTAAGAAATTTCTGCATACTAAAAGAAATGCTTTGTGGGCCTCTAATTATATGGATGAATATTGAGAATAAGACGACAAGTTTTGATAAATATCAAATTAGAATTATTGATACGAAAAATGATTTTTCCAATGTACGTGCCAAAAAGATTTCTCGTGTATGTTAAATATGTCGTTTGAATAAAAAAAAATAAAACTTTGGAAAGTATTTTATTTATTCTGTTAAACGAGTATTTAAATATCGAATAAAATTTTAAAATGAAATATATTTCTTGTTTTAAGGAACCAATTTGAAACCTAATATCTAACACAAAATCATTTCAAATTAATTGAAATTTTAATTGATAACAATTTTTGATTATTGCCCTGCTCGCTGTTGCTCTCCAACCCCCACCGAGCATTTTGTTAAGAAAAATGCAGACAGTTCATGTTTAGCAAAATAGTTTGCTTTGTGTGATGACCTACGTAGATTTAAAAGAGTTAAAATGGGTTCAGGTAGTCTTAAAACATGATTGAAAACGTGAATCAAAAATATTTAGGAAGTCAATACCTTCTCTATACAATAGTATGAGAAATTAATAAAAATGCTTACTCTATGATCTAAAGTAGCTAATGTAATGAATCTATTGCAACATATTTTTAAAGTCCTTTATTGAAGTCGTCAGAATGATGTTGCCTGTCTGTCAACTTCTTTAATGGTACTTTTAACGCAATTCCTAAGTCCTAAAGATATGAAAATTGATACAGAGCTTAGTCCGGTAGAACATTTAATCTTTTAAAATTTGGCGGATCTTTGAAAAATAGGACCGACATTGTATTCAAATTATTGTAAAAACGTTAAATAAGAGTCCAATATATTCTTTGTATGCTCACCAGTGCAGTTTCCTTGATTTGCTTTATTCCAAATTTTAGGGAAGGCTGAAACCTGGAAATTTATTACTCAAAGCTAGAAATATATGGCACACGCAAATTCTTTAAACTAAAGTAATTTATCATTAAAATAATAAAATATTCTAAAATTTTAATCATAAAAATATATTATTTAGTACATAACTTCACAAAATGTTGGGGACTTCTTCTTCTTCGACTCAGACTGTCTGGCCTACCAGAAAGGTGTAAGGTATCTGTTTGAACGGTCGGGAAATCCCATCCAATTTAGACAAGAATCCAGCGGGGAGGCATCCACAGGAACCGTACTCTATTTGCCCTACCACCAACCTCACGGAAGGACTTGAGGACCTACAGGTTTAACGTGATCGTACTCCTCGTGAACACTTCGGCAGTTTGGGCAATGGCGGGATTTGAACCCGGGCCGACCGAGTGCAATTCCCGCGCGCTAACCACTGGGCTGTTGTGCCCCAAAAATATTGGGGACTAAAATTATTTCAGGGATTTTTCGAGCCCTCTTCTTCAGAACAGGAGAAGTGTACTCTTAACAAAAGTGAAGATACAACTGCTATGTGGTAGACAAAGAAATAATCGAATAGATCTGGAACACGTAAAGATATATGTAAGTATATCTTTGGATGTTCCAAAGGGTAGCACAATGGCTGTAACTACCCACTTCTATAGCGGGTTGTTACAGTCATTGAAATTGAAACCTAACCATAAACATTTCATCACAGATAAATATATTGGCCTCCAACCTCACCCCAAATCATGTTAACCGAAGTAAAAGGGAATTGGACTAGTATGCAAAGCAAGTTCATGTACTTTATTAGTTGTTGTTATCACGGTTTTGTAGATTTCCCCCAAACACATACATATATAAACCTACAATATTATATTTTATTAAGTATTGTTTTAAACTAAAAATTTAAAGTAACCTAATCGTTACCAGATACGAATTTCCTTTAAATATTTTACATCATGTAATATTATCTTTAGCATTGCTGAGTAAATTTTATGCCATATACTTTTTACAACATATACACACTTTTGAAAATCAATCAAAAATGAATATTAGAGATTGGAAACTCAATATTAAAAAATTATTACGATAATTTAAAATTATTTTTGACAAATTCAAAACAACAATTCTTACAGAATTCAGAACAGCAATTCTTATAAAATTCCAAAAATAATTCCTAATACTCAATACTCAAAAATGAGTATTGAGTATTAGAAATGGAAACATGAAGGAACATTTTTTTTTCAAGAAAAATTCATCAGGAACTTTTCATTCAAGTACATGCAGTCTATTGTTTGAAAAGGTAATCTTCAATACAGTTTAAGATGAATAGAGTTGAACTCAAATCTTACAAAAGAAATAAAATCTTCGAAATAAAGCACTCATGGACATTTGAAAGACATGGAAACGAGATCTACACTTTATTTCCATTCGAGGGAGGAAATATTCCGAATAATTATTGTAGTGAAAAAACATGGTATTAGATTTAGTTTTTAAATAAATTTTGTGGATTAAATTATCAATCTTAATTAAAGTGGTCGTAAATTGTAACATCTGTACATTGCTATCACGGCCGCAAAATCCACCATTGCTTCCTTGCACGAGTTCCTTAACATAAACATTAGATCAAAACGCTACACATTAAAATTCACATTTTAACCATTAAATTAAATTATCATTTTTTACACCTCTATATTATTATAATTAAAATTACATGAATGTATTAACAAACGCTTATGGAGGAGCAAAGCACCGTGTGAGACCATGTCTTTTGAATCTTATTCCAAAGATCAAAAATTGACCTAACATGCATGAAGACTGGCACCTCTGTATTTCGGGTCAGTTGCTCAGCATAGCTGCCACCTTTTCCGATTCTTTTTCGGACATTTGGAGTCAGACTTTTCCTTTTTCAATAATATTCTTAATACTCAACTGAATGAATAATACTGCTTGAAATCATGAATCTCTTTCTTCAACTCTTGAGTAATCATTTCATTATATTCGTTGACTTTCCTTCTTGCAGCCGCAAAATGCATATGGTTCCTCCTGGTCTCACAATTATATAGAGATTCGTCCATTTTATGAATAACCGTCGAACAAACTTGCAATTTATTTTTGCTCTTTTAAAGAAAAGTGCATAAGCATTTAAAACTGTGTAGGTTTCTTGCTACTCGCTTTTCTCTGTCTTATAGTCAAGATATTAATTAGTTAAGAATAAACTACTTTACTTATCTAGTATTAATGCTAAAATTACTTCAACATTGCAGAATAATACATTAAATTCTCTTAAAGTGTATAAGCTGTAATAATTTTGGTTTGTAGATATTATATTTTTTATATTTACGAATTTAAAAAAAATAATTGTATTATTGAATTAATGATCATTAATACAATAATACGATTACAATTTTAAATACATAAATATAATAAATATAATATCTGCAACCCAAAATTATTACTACTTATACACTTATGTATATTATACATACATATTATATGTGTGTGTGTGTGTGTGTCTGTGTTACGGTAAACGTAAGGAATCCGGGGATTATGCATAATCGACAATCATTTTGGTAAGTTTGAAAAATGTGTTTATGTATTTCATATATTGCGAATTAATCATATTTACCGGTGATTATGCATACTTGCTAGTTCGTAGTGGTAAATGTGATAGATAAATCGTACTTAATTAATCATATTTACCGGGTATTATGCATAATTGGAAAAGTGGCATAAGTCAGATCTTTTCCTTCATCATAATTCAGTTGATACAGATATGCTGTTTTTTTTAATGATCTTGTTGCATTAAAAATAAAAATTTTCTGATTAACCAAATTTGTCTAAGGCGGCCCTATAAAAATTTAAAAAGTGTAAATTTTTGAAAATTAATGGGAGGACTATTTCATTAACTTAGTCTTATTTCCTACCTTACTTTCAACATTTTTGCAATTTACATTGCCCACTTATCTCCAACAGGTAAAGAATTCAAGCGCGTTTCAATCGTTTTGATACACTCTGATATATAATTTCTCTCTGGTATATATAATACAAGTACATTAAAATTATATATATATATGTATGTGTAAATATAAAAGATATATTTCTAAAAAAAATATTGAAATGAATTTTAGTGTACTTGCGCACAGCAGCATAAAACACTAAAAATATATAAAGGGTTAATATGTAAAAATAAAAATGAAAATAAAATTGAAGAAGGAGGGCAACGTAAAGTGCTTACACAATGGCGGTAAGGGGTAGTGACCTTACTCCCCAGTTATCAACATGCATGTCTTAAATGCCGCGGCACTGCACTCCTGCACGCCAGCACTGACTGTAGCCAACCTCCGGAGTGATAATCAAAATTATCACAAGACCTTTTATAAAGGAAAGTGATATAGACCAATACTTTTTAATATCACTTTCCCTTTTTAATATCACTTCACTTTTAATATCACTATCCACTAGCCACCCTCCGGAGTGATAATCAAAATTATCACAAGACCTTTTATAAAGGAAAGTGATACAGACCAATACCTTTTAATATCACTTTCCTTTATAAAAGGTGTTGTGATAATTTTGATTATCACTCCAGAGGTTGGCTACAGTCAGAGCTGGCGTTCAGGAGTGCAGTGTCGCGGAATTTAAGACATGCATGTTGATAACTGGGGAGTAAGGTCACTACCCCTTACCGCCATTGTGTAAGCACTTTACGTTGCCATCCTTCTTCATTTTTATTTTTACATATTAACCCTTTATATATATATATATATATATATATATATATATATACTTGTATATATATATGTATAAGTGGCGACAAACTCAGATGGGTGATATTAGACATCACGAGGAACAAAAGTTGTCGTAGAACATGCTATCGCAAACCACGTTCAGTCGGTGAAAATCACAAAAAAACTTTTGAAAGGTGTGACGTCGAGTGGGACAAAAAGGCCAATAATAAGTAGAAAAACCATTTACTTAACAGCATGATTATAACACAGCCTGTACTGCACAAAACAAAGTACAATAATAAGTACAAAAAAATAAAATAAATAAGCACAAAAACCGTTTAATTGACAGAATGTTTACAATACAGTCTGTACAGCGCAGTTCAATGTTAGAAAAGAGACGAAGGGAAATGGTTACAGGAGTTGTTCGAAGTTGCGGTCGCGAAGGTCATTGCACAGCCGACAGCGACGGAGTAACGATTGCCAGACGAGCTCAAAGATACCGAGTTTGCTGGCGATGTCTGCCGCAGTGATGACGATCCGTGCTATGAGATCCTCCAGTGTCCCCACAGGCATCTGATACACGAGTGAGTTAAGGTGTCCCCAAAAGAAGAAGTCCAAGGGATTGAGGTCCAAGGAGCGTAGAGGCCAAGCAACAGGGCCAGCGGTTCCAATCCACCTCCCGGGATCTGTAGCATGGAGGTGGTTACGTACAACAATGGAAAAATGTATTGATGCACCATCATGCATGAATCACATGATCTGACGCACTGTGGCCGATACACCCTGTAACAAATCGGGAAGGACGTGCTGCAGGAAAACAAGGTGCGTTGCGCCATTGAAACTTTCGGGCAGAAGGTACGGTCCCAACAGATTATCTCCGAGGATTCCTGCCCAGATGGTAACACTGAACTTGTGTTGAACTTTCGAGGGGACAGTGGTGTGGGGACGAGGTCCATTTTTGTTATTTTTACGATTTTCACCGACTAAACGTGATTTGCGATATCATGTTCGATGGCAATTTTTCTTCTCCTGATGTCTAATATCACTCCTTTGAGTTTGTCGCCACTTCAAGACAACACCCTGTATATATATATATATACATACCGGGTGGTCAGAATTAAAACACCCCTCTATACATCGAACTAGTCAGTGTAAAGGCTCCAAAATTGTTGAACCTACTATTCAAGACATGGGGAAAGAGATTATGAGAAAAAAAAATTAGTTCCAGAAACACCGATAGGTGGCGCTGTACAACAAAAAATATGCTGAAAAGACACAGAATACACATTTGTAACACATTTTATTCGAACGTACCAAATATTCATAGCAGAATCACAAGGACCTTATCGATGCAGGGAATGCTGCTCAATATGGTTCCTTTCTTCAAGATGTAAAATCTGCAGTCTCAGGACAGCTTGTTCAACTGCGGATCGCAATTGGTTGATTGAGAGGCTTCTCACCTTCAGAGTGTTACTGTCTTTCAAATCTGCCAAGGTTACCAGACGTCCTTGATAAACAAGACTTTTTAAGTATCCCCACAGCCAAAAATCACAGGGATTAAGATCTGGAGAACGAGATGGCCAGGTTGTCGGAAACGCACGATTAATTACTCTATCATTAGTAAAATGTTGCCGAAGACACTGCTGCAGAGTCCAAAATGTGAAGGCGCTCCATCTTGCATAAAAGTAATTGAATCAAGACATTGGTGCTGTTGCAGTTGGGGTACAACAAAATTTTCGAGCATGTGTTTGTACCTCCTGACCGTCACGGTGCATGTCACAGGGCCATTGGGAGTAGCCTCTTTAGAAAAGAAAGATCCAAGAATGAATGTGGCAGTGAATCCACACCAGAGTGTAACTTTCGGTGAGTGAAGTGGAATCTCTTGGAAGTTACGAGGGTTTTTCGTGTCCCAAATGCGACAGTTATGGATGTTGACTGTTCCACTTAGATGGAAATGCGCTTCATCGCTCCATAAAATCTGCCATGGCCACGATGCATCCACTTCAACTCTAGCCACAAATGTCAATACAAAGGTCAGTCGCTTCTCCCTGTCGATGGTCAGCAAGTGGTGATTGTGACTAATTTTGTACGGGAAAAAATGCACTATGTTTCTCAGTACGTTCCGCACTGTACTGTAGGGAACACCCAAGTGTCGTGACACTCCACGTGCACTACTACAGCCTATAACGTTATCTATTGATTGTTCAACATTAGCGGTGGCAACATCGTCAACGACATCTGAACGAGTCGATTTGCGTCCTCGACCCGGCTGAACTCCCAAGATGCCCAGTTTTCTCGAATCGAGCGATCATTCTTCTGAGAGCTTGTGGAAGTAATGGTCCTTTGCGCAAATTCATAAGTCGACGAAACTCTCGAAGTGCAGCTGCAGCATCTCCTTTGTTTTCTTAAAACAGCTTCGCAAGCAAAGCGCGTTCTGGCAGTGTGACAGCCATCGCTGATAAGAATGAAAATTTCCCAATTTTATCCCCTTTTATGCCTAGAACATAGTAGCTGCAAACCAAGTGTTTATGCAAATTTCATGATTACAGTGCGAAATTGAAGTTACAATGACAGTTTAAGTTTCTTCACTTTTTTATCTTCTTTTTTTCATATCAGCAAAATAAATTAAAAAGAAAAATTCCATGTCACATGTGTTTGTTTTTTTGTGATTATTTTTTGTGTCTTTTCAGCATATTTTCTGTTGTACAGCGCCACCTATCGGTGTTTCTGGAACTAATTTTTTTTTCGCGTAATCCTTTTCCCCATGTCTTGAGTAGTAGGTTCAACAATTTTGGAGCCTTTACACCGAGTAGTTCGATGTATAGAGAGATTAGAGTAGGGGTGTTTTAATTCTGACCACCCGGTATATATATATATACACACACACACACATACACACACACACACACACATATATATATATATATATATGTATATATAATTAACATTCCCGAAACTATTTCTATTCGCATGAAAGAATTGTAAGGTTTTTTTCGGTGGCTACTTAAAAAATTACTAGTAATTTATATTTCTTTATTGGGAACAATTTCTTTTCCTTGAGCGGAAACAATGTACGAAACTTATCTCGTTCCATTCAAATATTCATGAGCTCTTTGTTCTGAAGTTATTCACTGCTTTCTTTTTCGTTAAACAATTCATCTTAAACACTACTTGTAAAAAATAATTTTCAAACACTACAGTAAGGCTAAATTGAGAAAAAGTTTGTGCTAAACTATTACTAAACATTTTTCATTGATATTTTTTTAATATTGATAATACGTGTTTTTTGAAAATTATATACTTTATGCTGTACAGAAGTTTGGATTACAAAAGTCTGCTGATTGTGCTGGAATTGAAAAAAAAATAAAATATATATATATATATATATATATATATATATATATATATATATATATATATATATATATATATATATATATATATATATATATATATATATATATATATATATATATATATATATAAATTATTAAATCCAAAGTTAGGATGTATGTAGTAACTCATAATACACTATTCCAAAATTTTCTACAAAATACAAAGAAATAAAAGAAATTAAGACAAAAAGAGGAAATAATAAAGCATAATGCAAGTCATAAAGACAAAGACAATCAACAAATTTCAAAAATGAGGAATGCAAATAAGAAAACAAAAAAAATCAAGCAAAAAAGCTTGCACATAGGAGATTTAGGCTTACGATAAGTTCATTTCGAAAAAATTCTCTTCGGGTCCATATATCCCTTCGAAATGAACACAAAAATGCTTGTTTCTGAAACACAAGATAGATTTTATTTATAAACTTGTGTTATATGGACGACAAGCATATAGATTGGAACAATAAAGGAAACATAAATACCTCAAAACACACCTCTTCAGCGCAACCATGACGAGCAAAATATGACTGGACCAATGTTGCCATATGCCAAAATGAAAAGATGTGATTTGCTGTTGCCAAAGAGAGTAATAAAAACTGTACTGCGCAAAAGCAATAAAATGAAATAAAATGAGTTATTCAACAGTTAAAGCTTCAAGATAAAAAGATGAAAATATAATTTTAAGAGAATGAAGAAGTACGGCTAAAATAAGATAATAAGGGGAGAATATGAGAATTTTAGGATAATCGAAACTTATTAACTATACTATTTACTAAATATGCAGGATATTATTATATCCAAATTATTATATTAATGCAATTATTATATCCAAAACAATCCATGGCACACTGTTGGTAAAATGATAACGGTCTAAACAATTATCAACAAAATTGAAAATACCGGGCAATATTTATCAAATTATATAATAACAAGAATAAATATATTTGCCAGTCACTAATAAATCAAATAAGATGTATAATTCATAATAGTTAAAGTAATATAAAGAGTATGGCATTAACACATATAAATAATATAAATAAAAATAAAATAATTGCTTATATATAAATATATACAACTAAGTCCATGTAAAACCTAATAAAATGTAATAATATATATATATATATATATATATATATATATATAATTGAAATATATCTCTCTCTCTCTATATATATATAAATCCAGACCAATATATTTATAATTGAAATATCTATAAATATATATATATATATATATATATAAATCCAGACCTGTATATAGAGAGAATAAATCTTTGTAGGGTACATGGATAAAGTTTAATTTGAACAAATGAATAAAAGGGAATTTTAAACCCCTGATATGAAGCAAAATACATTTAAATGTAAATTATTATGCAGTAAACAAAAGATTTGTTTAAAAATTAAAGTAAAATGTGTAAACAGAATGTTTTTTAAATTTATATTATTGAAACAAAATAGAATATATTCAAATTATTAATTAATTACATCCATTAATTCATCCATTTCCATCATTTTAACAATGCATTTTGTCACGTTTTTCTGGCAACCATGTAGTTTTCGATTGAAAAACGAAATCGCGCTAAAATGATGGAATATTTTGAAATGAGGTTAAGGAGGTTTGTCAATTTAACCGGTACTAAAACAGAATAGGAAAGAAATTATGATCTGGGCAGCACATGTCTTTAGTTACATAATGCCTTCAAACCTCACAACTGGACATTCTGACTATTCACATGCCTTTAAACCTCACAAAATGCAATTCATTTACAGAACCTTGGACCTTTTTACAAAACCTTAATGTTCCATAAGCAATAAAGATCCCTACATTTCATATCAAGAATATAAATTCCCTTTAAGCTACAGGAATTATAAAATAAATTGAACTGCATTTTCTAAAGATATTGAATTCGTATCCCTTTGCGGTCATTTTTGTTAATTTAGCACAATTTTTGACAATTTGACGACATTTGAAAAATCGATTTCGCGAATTTTTATTAAATTGTAATTGATGTGGAAAGTTTACGTATCTGAAGATACTTACTACTTAATTTTACTTAATGTTTTTAGTAAATAAGTTTGAAAAAAGTTCAATATCTCAAAAATAGTCAATGCCAATGTTTTAAAGTTCATGTCTTTCGTTATTACATATATAATGATTATTTGTTTAACTTTAAAGAATGTCCTAGGTTCTATGCATGTCCTAGGTTCTATGCTAGGTTCTATGCAGATGTTTTAAAAATAAATTCGGTGGAGGGGTCTTCCGAAAGTTCGATCACGGTTAAAATTAATAGGGTCCAGTATTCTCTGAACGTAATAATCGTTCCAAATTACATTGGGAATTTTCTATTCGTTCAAGAGATATATACTTCTCACACACACACACACACACATACACATAAACACACACACCCACATCACTTCCAAAATACTCAATTCGAGTTCAGGGAACGTGTTTTCCGTCGAATCCGTCACAATATTTTCCCTCTACATTATACCAAGTAGTAGGTAAAGTAATATATATTTTTATATTCATAAACCTTAAATGTATTAATACATTTTTACTAAACGTTATATGAAAATCGTTTCTTTTCACATAAAAGAAAATGTTCTTTGGTAGACGGACATCCATATGTCATCATCTGTAACAATTCCTTTCCATTGGGCTGAAGAAAAGTACAGTTCCTGTTTCCACTTAATCCGCTTTGTTCTGGTGTTCTGCATTATTTCACTTACCCCACTAAGAGAAAGTATTTATTTTGTGTTAAATTGATCACCCAGTTGTTTTAAGAGATTTTGATTAGTAAATATGTTTAGTATCCATTGTGGTCTCCTTGGTGAGTCCGCCAAACGTCTGTTTTTCTATATAAACAACCAATTTTTTCTATAATAACAGTTTGATCTAAATTAAGTTGGATGTTTTTCGAAACTCATATAAGTATATACTATTTTAATATCAAAACCAATTTCTTATGTAGAGTATTCCTAGAAGATGTGACGGGAGATAATTCAATAGCTACATCGTGTTGACTTTTAATAGTACAGATATTAAAATATAATAAAACTCATTTTAATGAAACTTATGAATTTTATAAGTTCATCAGGTGGTGTTTAAGCTTTATAAACATGTAGAAGTAAAATATGTGGATTTTTAAAGTACCTTCTTTCATTATTTGTATGTAATTTAAATGTATGAAAAATATATGTATTAAAATGTATGGTAACTTAAAAGTATGAAAGATAACGATATACTAATTTTGGACTTTCTAGCTGCTTCGGTGATCGAGTTATTTCTAAAACGGTGAGTACATTCCTATAGCGGTCCCAGGAATGTGTAAAATACATAAAAATTGAACATACGGCTAAAAACCACGATATGCCAATCAATTTTCTAGCTACTCTGGGTTCTGGGTTATTTCCCCAAAAACGAGTATATTCTTGAGGCGGGCACATAAAGGCGGGCCCGATAAGATTCAAAATACAAGATAAAACATACCACAAAATACAATGACATATCAAATTTGGATTTTACAGCTGTTTCAGTTCTCGAGTTATTTAAAAAAAAAAACGAGTACATTTCTATAGCAGGTCCAGGACTGGCTAGCTTGATACGGTTCAAAATCCAAAGAATTAAAATGTATCACAAGATACAAAGACGTGACAAATTTCAAGCTACTCTGATTAATGAAATCTGATTAATTGGAGCTTTAAAGGTTTGAATCACACTGACAAGGTTGTAAAATTGTATGTGAAGAGAGAAAGTTACACTCTTAAAAATTAGGTTGCAACTTAAAAAAAGTTTTACAATGTGTGACACTTAAAGTTTAAAATGGTTGTTTGAATACGAAATCAGCCTGTCCGTTGTCGATGTTATGTGTTAAAATTTTTTATCCCTCTGCACCAGTGGAGAATCTCTGGAGGGTCAGGAGCAATTTTCAACACTCACTATTTCGTCTGCTTCTGGGGCAAAAATCGAAAATTTGGATCCACTGAGTTCTTTCTAGTAGGCGTTACTATTAGTGTGCAGACATTCAGCCTTCTAGATCTCTCGGGAGCTTTTTTAGGATCTACAAAGCAAACAATTCCCACCCCCTAAATAGTCGGATATAAATTCGGCTTCATTAGTTTACGTTTGTGTCTCGTGGTAGAAATACGTATGCAAAGATTCAGCCTTCTACGTCTTCGGATGAAGGGGTGCTTCCGGAGAATTCAGAAATACATTTCTTAACTCCCCGTCGCCCTCGTGTAAAATAAATTTCGTTCCCTTAGGTTCTGTCCTGTGATCAGAACTATCAGTGGCTAAGATTCGGTCTTCTTCGTTCATCTGAGGGGAAATTGACAAACACATTAGACGATCATTATATAGATTTACGTAGAAATGGACACACCCAGATTAGGATTTATTTAGTGTACTTTTAGCTGTTTTTAACTTATGCGTTTACATTTCCCACAGAAAGTGGGGTATCCCTCAAATGAATTTACGGAATTCCACCAGTTTCAACTTAAGTGGTTACTGCAATAAACGATAGATAAATTTAGTTATTGCAATAAGCCGATGGATAGTTTTAGTTACTGCAATAAGCCGATGGATAACTTTGGTTACTTCAATAAGCCTATGGTTTCCTAGACAGCTCGATTCAAACGTTTACCTGGAATTTTCTTTCTCATGCTGACGTACAGAGAAACAATTGTTTTCTTTTTAAATTTTCGAAATCGAAGGTAAGAAAAACAACCTCACATCTTGAGACCTTCTGAATGCTTTTGGAATTATATCCGTCTATGTGGGTGTTTATGTACTCATGTCAGTCAGGTGTTGTTTTTGTTGAGACCCAGACCGTCCGACCTACCAGAAAGGTGAAAGGTAACCGTTAGGACGGCCGGGAAGTGCCATCCAATTTAGACCGGAACCTAGAGGGGGAGGCATCCACAGGGACCGTACCCTTCTTCCCCTATCACCAATCTCTCGGAAGGACTTACGGATCCACATGTTTAACGTGATCGTACTCCGAATGAACACGGCGGCAGTTGTGGTAGCGTGTAAATCCATCGCGCAAACCACCGGGCTACCGCGCCCGAAATACCGGCACCGGGCTACCCCCAACAGCACGCGGTGTTCCCAGGTGGTCACCCACCCAAGTAATCACCGCGCCCGATGCTGCTTGACTTCGGTGATCTAACGAGAACTTGTGTTTTCAGCACTGTAGGGCCGTTGGCCATGTCAGTCAGGTGTAAAAATGATAACTCAAGAACACTTACTGTTATGGAATTGCATGGGTAATTATTTTATGTAAACACCAATTGTTTGTATTCTGATACAGATTATTTTACACATATAAGAGCTTTTCAATAAGTAATGTACTGAAACATGTAAGGTAATTAATAAATCCATTATTGGATGGCTACTTTACTATAGTATGGACTACTAAGGCCTCTCTTTGTTATACCAGCAACTAAACGCAGCCCATATCAACCACATTGCTTAACTAAGATTTAAATATAGGACTTTTGGAAACTTGGCCAAAAGTTGAGATCCTCAGAGTGATAAGATTTCTGAAAGTGCAAAGCATACCACCAGCTGAAATTAATCGTTAATTTGATATGATGTAGGCTCCAAGATACTGCCTGGCTAAACACTGCCGACTGTACGTGGTAACTTTTACAGTGCTTCCTCTTGTGCTTCAATACCCAACTTACATCCCTAAAGGCACTTGGCGATCTTCGTCTTTTTTTCGGACTTGTTAAGTATCATTTGACTGGAAATAGGTAAGTTACTGACAACCAAGTTCAACAATCTGACAATCCAAGTTCAATAAATGGTATTGACAGTGATTTTTTCAGGTCTGAAGTCCATGCCGTAGTATATCGATGGAATTGGTGTTTGGACAAATATAGATTACTTGGAAAAGTAATGTGTTGAAGACCCAGGCCGACCGGCTCGTCAGCAAGGACATGAGCAACCGATTAGTCGGCCGGGGAAAAGTAATGTGTGTCGATGCAAGTTACTGGTTAATGTTACATTGCTATAGAAATAAATGTATGCCATATAATCTTATTTAATGAACCGTCGTCGCAGACGAAACACTGGAATATATTAATGTATGAGAAAGTTGAGTGCAAACTTACATTCCGGATATTTGCTATTATTTCCTCAAAAGTTTGAGATTAGCTACATTGTATGGAATTTATATTTTCGACACATACTTTCTTTTTAATTCATACCGCATTTCAGATCCGGTGTTAAAACCTTAATTTTAATACGTTTTTATTCAAAAAATAATTATATTTTGATATTAAATTGGATTTTTTCCCCTTTAGTTGAGTCGAGTTCGAAGATCACATTGTGCTATTTTACCTTATTCTGAAATTATATATTGTTAGGAAATTCATGAAAATTTTATGTGAACGCGTCAGCTGTTTCTTTTAAATATTATTTCGTCATATGCAAGACAGAACATTTTAATTAAATGAGAAAAGTCGCAAGATGGCTTTGCATATCGCACGAATCCCCTACGAATTTTAACCGCGTTGTGATTCCATTCTCGAAAATAATATAATGTGCATTCTATGGAAAATATATGTGAATAAAAATGTCTGATGTTCATGTCTTATCTCGAATTGTTCATGTATTTATATCATACAAATAACTCTAAAAACGTAATAGGTAGATGTGCGAAATTTAATGCAGGGATTAACTGAATTCGTTCATTCAATTTTTCAAAAGGAGTAGTTCGCCCGTTGCGCATGTGTAATACGATCTAAAAGTATATAAACACGCCTGTCAGCTGCATGGCTGTACGTGTGGCCGTTTCACTCCCTCTTTGTGGTACGTAATACACTTAGTAATACAGTTTGGGTGTGCTGCTAGAGTTCTTTGCACATCGACTGCTCCTAACGAATACGATTGAGTTTTACGCCCTAAATTTGCCCCTTACACCCTGTTTTCAGGCTTAAAATGCACAAAATGAGCCCTTTAGATACGCTTTAAATTAACTACTTTGATACGGCTTAAAAAAGCGCGCAGAGAGCTTGCAAAGGGAGAATGCTAAACATTCTTAAAATCAACACTGTGTATTCAATAAATTAAAATGCTTCCAATCCTAAAGCAGAAAAATGATGCCTTTAGACAAAGAAGTAAAATTGCTGCTGATCGCTATCTGCATTGACGTCACGACTTGGTCACGACAAGGTTGCTTAGATTTTCCTCTACGTGACCAACAAACAGACACACATATTCCATTTTGCAGTAAGGTAAATTCACTGTTGTCATAATTAATACCAAAATTAAAAAAAAATAATAGGTATAGTTAGTTCACAAATTATTCTTTAAAAAAATCGTGAAATATTTTGTAATATATTCTTTTCCTTTATATTGGCAATAGTTTTGTGAGTGCTATTTTAACTATTCTGAAGATATGCACGGAAAATACTTAGGAATAACTCTATAATCCACATTAGCTAATTCAAAGTCAAATGCACTATATGTTCAAATAATATTTGTATAAAATGGCTTATCCTTTATTAATGCATTTCTGCATCCGACCATTAAGGCGAAAGAGCTTTCAGCAAACCTTAAGAGCTTTTAGCCATTTACAATACTGTACTTAGAACTTTTAGCGTGCATTTACGGGTTCTTATAGCTATATATACCCTTATTAAAATTGATTATATCATATATTATATGTATAATAAAACTCCTTTGAAAAAAGTAGTTTTATATACTTAATATTCGTTCATATATATGGATATGAAGTAGAGGCCAGTTGTAAGATGTAGTAATTCAATACTACACATCCTAGGCGCTGTTTCCAAATTTAGAGACATGGCGTTTAAAATTATTTTTAGATGTCGATAGTAGACATTTTTGTGAGACTATAAATGGATCTCACACTTTGATGAGACAAGTTTATATGTGTAATTTATTGTGTACAAAACGGCAAACAATACTGCCAGTCTGGATGGCGCCGATTTTTGCAACACGTGAACCCAAAAGGTTACAAAATCATAAATTTAGGGGTGCCAAGACAAGGGGGGCCGAGCGGGCCCTTACGAGGATGTGAACCATGCCATTGGATAAAGATTATCCAATGGAAAAGGGTGATTGTGGCGTCACTCTCAATGCTACAAATGAAAGCAAGGGGGGAAATGACACCCCCGAGAAAAGGAGAACCACAACCTGTTACCTAACAAGAACACTGGTCGAGACTGAGCTGATAACTTGACTTAATAACGACTTGTGCAGAGATACAAGAGTGATACTTACGCGACATTATGTGCGACATTAAGAGTGAGAAATGCAATAGTATGACTTGATCAATACGTATGATTTATACTCGTGCGACATTATGAGCCAGTAGTACAAGATGATCGGCAAAGTGCAAGACAGATTTGAAGGTATGTGTTCCTCAAATAATTTTAGGTCTAGAAACGTTTAGGCAATTTAAGTGGTCTCACATGGTCCCCCGCAAAACTAATGTAATTGATTGTGTAATGAATAATTAGGTATGTTAGGTGTTAATAAATGTTTTTTGTTAAATTTAAAATAGTGCAGTCCTTTTAGTAACTTAATAATTAATAATTATTTTACCGGACTCACACAAAGGTAAATAATTGGAGGGTTTTATATAGCGGCACAACAATGCAATGTATTTCAATTAATAAATACCACTATACGAGTAATTTACCACCATGTATATTAAGTTTAATTTAACAATAATATTATTATTAATAATAATAGTACTTTTGTTCTTTTTTAAATGTGTACCATATTTTATGATTTTGTGACCTTTTGGGTTCACGTGTTGTAAAAGTCGGCGCCATCCAGACTCGCAGTATTGTTTGCCGTTTCGTACACCATTAATTACACATATACACTTGTCTCATCAAAGTGTGAGATCTATTTCTGGTCTCACAACTATAAGGAAGTATATAATATTCACCTTTTAAATGGCAGTTTAATTATTATTACTTTGCCTGCAAACATAATATAACGTATGTAACGTAGTATAACGTATCTGCATTACTTTCTATTGTTTCTTCCTACATTGTAGTGTCCCAAGGTGGCGTTTGTCATCATACATTCCTATGCAAAACTTGTTTTTGTATGCCTGACATACTCATAAATCTCGTAGGAAGAAAGTACCCCGTTTCTTCCTCCAAACTTTAAATGTGAGTAAAATGCTCTATTGCTGATGTCCTCTGTAATCACTTGGTCTATATTTAACACTTTACAACATAGTTGAAAAGTGTTTATGATATTGTTCATTCTGTCTGTCTGTGTGTCCGTTAGCACGATAACTGCCGTAAAAATGACTTTATCAAAATGTTATTTTAGTATGTTGTTAAGACGGTCTGTAGAACCTATGGGAATATAAATGAACAATATCACCCAATAAGTTTTGGATTGAACACGGTTTGAAAACATGAAATACGCCGAACTCAACGGGACCTAATTTTTCACACATTTTTTAGGCGAATTTAAAATTCACAAATTGCTTCGAAAGTTTTAGGAAATATACAAATTATCCCATAAAAAGTATTAAAAAAATTTCAACAAACTATATTCGGTAGTTTTTTTTAATAAAAATTAAATTAGTAATTACACCCATATTATATGAAGAGATCACGTGACCCACTTCAAAATAAAATATGGCATCCATCTCGTGTCAAAATTGTGATTTTTGAAGTTCTTTTTAATTTATATTTAATGTTGTATCCATCCTAAAATCGCTTAATTTTTGCTCAATTTCTGTACATGTATATTCTGAAACAACGCAATTACAATATATTTGAGGTTAAATTATTAATGCCATCCATCTTGTGTCAAAATTGTGATTTCTTTTTAATTTATATTTAGTGTTGCATGCGTTCTAAAACCGCTTTATTTTTTATTTTTTTCTGATAACTGCGACAACGCAATTACAATATTTGTGAGTTTAAATGATCATCAAACTTTGATTACTTCTACAACGAAGTCTGATTTTCAAGTATGGAGAATGTAAATAGATCAAGATGTAAGATGAGTTGTAGAAGAATTGCTGAATTTCTTTAACGCAAAATTATCTAGCTCTGTAGTTCTCAATATAGCTTATATGAATGAAACATTCATTGATTTTACATAGAGAAGCACATGATTCAATTTCCTCTTTCGATTAAGATTTAAACATGGAGTTATACATCACTTTTACCTCCATGATTTTACGTTTTTAAGTAAAAAAAATTATTGTAGTATTGTGATAATTTTAAAAATATTGCCTCTGAATGAAAGGAATGGAAAGAGGTTTATGAATGAAATTTTCACTTCTTTTATATAAAGTGCCAAGCGATTTATATTTCGATAACGTTATTTGAATAAAACTCATTTATTTTTGTTGAAATTTTCAAATATAATAAATTGTAGTATTTTGATAATTTTAAAAATATTACCGCTGAATGTATCGCATTTTAGAGATGTTTAAATAAAATTGCATTGCAGTTGGAAAGTGTTTCATAATCAATGCTTTATGCATGATTGATCTTTCTTGTTTGAAATTTAAAATTTGTAATTTAAAAACATCAAGACATTTGTTTTAAAAATAGTTTAATAAACAGGGAATTTAAAACTCAAAAATCTTATGCATATTTTTCTATTCCAAACGCGTATAATATATTACAAGTGTATAATATATTACAATTGTAGAACAAATCATTGCTTGCTTTTTTATTACATTTGCCGTTTTCTACAGATGAACAATATTTTAGTTTATCTTTATGGTTAGGTTTTTACACAAGTAGATGTTTTAACAACAGTTTTAAAAATGACATTTTGTTCAATCAACCAATCGTAGCGAAGCAGATCACGTTACTATAGTTTTTTGTTTTATCTGGAATGCGTGGATCGAAACTTAATTTCCGGTTGCTTAGAACGAATATTTACGACTTTGGATTCTGTTTAGCAACATAAAAGTACGTTTATTTGGCTCTAATGTGGTAGATTTTTTTTAGTTTGTCTGAACAAATTCAGAAGAAATCATTGGCGGCGTAGTGTTAAAGATTCTTTTGCAACCACATGATGAAAGAGTTTAGAATATATTTAAAATTTATGTTTTCTAAATGTATAAAATTGAACACATTATAAACATATATGAAATAAATATGCATATTCAGTCAATAATAAAGTTACTATTTCACATTTTTTAAAACTAAAACTGGTTTACAATGAATCTATATCTGCAAAACGTCACATTATATTTTATTTTTGGCCATATGAGAAAAAATAAAACCCAATTTTGTAGCCTTTACCATTTGATATCTAGTTTAAACCTTGGACAACATTAATTTCATTTCATCTAAGAATTTTACTCTGTTGGATCTGCGAATCGAACTTTAGCGTCTTGAATTTTGATCAGTTATGCTTATAATTGCACTGATACAGCAACTTAGTGAATGAGCTGACTTGCATTTTTTCGTTTCAGAAGAAGAATTGGTTGATGACTCTAATATCTTTGTTGTCTAGTACACCATATTTTAAAACATGAGACTTTATATTATATTAGATGAATTTTATCTAAACATTTCACATGATCTGAATTCAGAATAGAACCCGTATTGAAGCTCTGCTTATGGGTTGTAAAGTTTGACCTCTTCGAAATCATTGGAAAGTCTGAGCTTTTATTCGGTTCAGAAGTGATTTAACTCCACATCTTAAATTAAGTAATACAGAGGCCGTACGGCCAGCGGCAATAGCACACTGATTCAGAATTTGAACTGGAGTACATTTGTTGTGGACATTGTAATAAGAAAGCAGCTGGATGGGTAAAATATAAATAAATATCAAAAGTGTCAGAATTACACGTTCTCGTATTTTATCTTAAAAATCAATTACGAATTTCGATCGGGCTTGATGATAGAACTATATTTCCGCTAATCAGCGAAATAGCACATAAATAGCCAATGCTTACCAAATAGTATCCGAGGATACAGAGATCTTGTCCTAAACAAGCCAATAGTTGTTTAGGACAAGATCTCTGTATCCTCGTATACTTCCACTCGGATACTTCCACTCGGATGCTTCCATTTCCTCGGATACTTCCACTAGTTGTCCTAAACAACTAGTGGGTTGTTTAGGACAAGGCCAACAACACACTGATTCAGAATTTAGATTAAGTGATACAGAGGCCAAGGTCAATAACACACTGATTCAGAATTTGAACTTGAGCACATTTGTTGTGGACATTATAATAATAAAGCAGCTGGTTGCGTAAAATATAAATAAATATCAAAAGAGTCAGTATTACACGTTCTCGTATATTATCTTAAAGATCAATCACGGATTTTGATCGGGCTTGTTGATAAAACTATCTTTCCGCTAATCGGCGAAATAGCGCATAAATAGCCAATGCTTACCAAATAGTTTCTGAGGATACAGAGATCTTGTCCTAAACAACTAGTGGGTACTAAATCCTTCCGATCATAGTTATAGAAACACTAGTAACATTCACTAACGGATATGCACCTTTAAACTCCTTCGCACTCACACAACGGCTGCGGGTCTTAGAGACTTCACTCGACTTTCAAATAGACTAATTTTCTCAATCTGCAACTTATTTTGGCGAACTGCAGGACGGCAGAATGTCACTTGGCTGTTAGTCCACACTGTTTATTAGTCCACACAACGGAACCAGTCAGAAGTTGCTAATAGTAAATTAGAATGCAACTGAGGGAGATGATAACCAGAAATTATATAGACATCACAGGGTATATGATATAAATTTTGAAGAAGGTAGGGTGGTTCACTAAAAATTTCACTTTCAGTCTTTCTTCCACTTACGGTTAAAAAATTGTTTTTGCAACATTTATTTCTCTAAATGGTCTATAAATACAGCGTAGACTAATATGGATTCAGCATGGAGTTCCGGAGGTGAGAAAGGTACTCACTAAGGATTTCCATTTCAAGTTCTGGCGATGTCACTTCCAATTAAAAATGTACATTTTCCTTGAAACATCGAAATCTGTTTGGGAAATGACTGATATAGATTTTGCATTAAATTCTAGTGGGGGTAGATGTCTCACTGAAGATTTCAATTTCTAATTCTAGAGATGTTAGTTCCGATTAAACAATTAGCATTTATCTTGCAACATTCATTTCTCAGGAGTCTATACAGATAAAGTTTAGATAATGACTGATACGGATTCAGAATTAAACTTTTGAGGGAGTGAGGAAGTTAACTAAGGATTTCGACTTCCGATTCTGGAGATGTTATTTTCGGATTTTCTGCAAATGAGGTTATAATTTTCTTGACTTTAGGAAAAAGTTGTGAAAAAGAGTGTAAAAATGCTTGGTAGTTATTAAATCGAAATTAAATGTACACACCACTTGTCATACTATAAAGGCTCCTTTAGAAACGTTAGAAAAATTTAGAAAACGTTAAATGTAATTGTTTCTTTGTTAATATTTAATTATTTTGACTACCAAATACAACAAAAATAGTACAAAATATTTCATAAAACTAAAAAATGGAAACATTGTTTAAAAAAACATATAACACAACATTGTGTGGACTGGTTGCACTGCACGATTAAGATACTGTTCACTTTATATCTTACAGAATAACACTTATCAGTGCTTAAAATCAGAACATCTGCTTAGTTTCAATTGAAACTCTTTGAAATCTTGGAAAGTAGGAAAATCTTTACAAAATAATTTTCTTCAAAATACAAGCACTTTGCAAAACTTCAAAATACCTGTCACAAACACAATGCATAACTTTCTACAGTAATTGGGAAGTCGCTTCGATACAGCATTACTTCGTCTTTTCACAAAACTTATTTGAGAACAAAGGTATATTTTCATCTTTCACCAACAGTAGCGGTGAAATTAATTACGCATCATTCATTTTGGAAATCGCAGAATGTAGTTCGAGTCGAGAATTTATAAACACATTTAATTTTGAATAACCGTATTCGAATGTTGGAGATGATAATGATATGCAAAACTAAATATGCAACTAGAAACCTTCTTAAAATTATATTAAGGATTCCTACTTAGTTACAGCAAAGCCGAGAAAAATTGCTTAACTAATGTTTGAATCAATATTATATATAATTGGTTAGGGTAGGAATATAAATGGTGAGACATGATGCGGAAAATGGTTTATATATATAGGTAAAATTAAATATCTGTGGGTGTGTTCGTCCCATCATCATGGGAGAACGCCTCCACAAAATTTTAAATTGAAATTTTGTGGGTAGCCATCAAATAGCTCCATTTAATATTTGGTCCATGTTTCAGACGATATTTTTTCCTCAAATTTATTTGAAGAAAATTATACCATTTTGCTTAGTAGCGCCATTAATTCCACTGCATTTATACAACAGACGATTTTTGATTAATTTTTTTCCGATTTAAATAATACAGAAATTGATATAAAAATGAATTTTATAAATGAAGGGCATTTCTAAATGAATTGTATCAGTTATGGCAATTGGACCTTAAGATATGGGAATTAGTGATATTTTCAATTTTTCGCATCATCTGTTTTATTTTGGCAAATTAGTTTTTAAATTTTACATTGTGTTTAGTCAATTAACTTAAATATTGAGTTTAGCCCCCCCCCAATTGTTTAACTAGAATAAAGGTAGTATGGGGAGCAGTAGTGTTGCATTTGGATCCACATTGGCAAGCACAGGAAACACAAAATACTATTTACTATAATCCTCAAAATGCATGCAGAGATATAGGATTAATATTGCATTAATACATGACTTGTGTTTTAAAATTGTCAACTATGTATGTATTTTAGTGTGTCTGTGTGTGTGTGTTTGTGTGTAATGTCTGTAAGAATGTGGAAGAGGTATCTCACGAACAAATGGAGAGTTTAAAACATTTCGTAAAATTATTATAATTAGTACATACTACAACTCTGCTAATTTGAAAGGCAATATTAACATCATGTGTAATTTTTATTAGAGAACGAATGATAAAAACGCTAGCTTGAATCATTCGAGATATTGCACGTTTTTCAAATAAATTTATCTAAAAAATGACATAAAATTGAAAAGTGGCATGGTCAAATATTCAACCTTTGACGATAAACTTAGCTTGTTCAGCAAGTAATTTGGTGAAATATTGCCAATTAGCAAACTTCTTGAAAAGTTTGCCAAATTGACGAAAATGCCACAAATTGGCAGAAACGACGCCAAAGTTGCAAATGATGACACACAATTTGTTGATTCATAACTGACATATTTTAATATATGGTTATATATATATATATATATATATTTATTGCTTCCTATATTTTCTTCAAATAAATTTATCTAAAGAATTACATAAAATTGAAAAGTGGCATCGTCAAATATGCAACCTTTGGCGATAAACTTAGCGAGTTTAGCAACTAATTTGGTGAAATATTGCTAATTTGGAAACGTTTAAAAATTGTGCCAAATTGAGGAAAATGCCACAAATTGGCAGAAATGACGCCAAAGTTACAAATGATGATAACCAATTGGCTGATTAATAATTAACATATTTTAATATATGGACTTTACTGCTTCCCAGATTGCAATATTTTCAATTTTCAAGTTAGATTTGCAAGAAATTTAAGTTAATTGAGTACTGAATTGGGTAAATAGTTTCACAATTTGTCATCCACAAAAGCGTTAAATGCCACTGTATTTTGCAACGTAAAAATATTGTGCCATGGATCTTGTACAACATTAGTTCGTATTGAAAGGAGTAAAGCCATTATATTACATAGGAAAAGTCATGTGTTGTCCACATTACATTTTTTATTTATGGTGATTTTAATTCAATTATATTGTCGCCATTTTGAAACCGAGTTAACATTTTTAAAAATAATTTTTATTCTTATCCATCTCTCCATTTCCCTTTCATCCAGAATGTTTAATTCTTGATTTTTATAAGCATCTTAGAAGTACACAGCAATTTTTTTTTTAATTTCTATCTGACTGTTTGGTGAATGAAAAATTACTGTTTCACATAGTGCAGCAGAGAAAATTTAAAGACGCATTTTCGAAATTTTTTAAGTAACATTCTTTTGTCAAGAGATGAATAGATTGCGAGGAATTTGAAATTGCGTAAGGACAATTTTATGGTGTTTCACAAAGAGAAGTAATAGAAGTAGAGTCCGAGAAGTAATAAGAGAAGTAGAGTCCGAGAAGTAATTTAATATCATTTAAAGTGAAAGAAGAAATTAACTTTGAGTAAAAAACAAGTTTTGAAGTGCGTTTTAGATCTGTAAGTTACTGTTTACATTTTATTGAAATGTTTATAGAATATTATCGTAAGAATTTCAAACATTGATGGAAACAGGTGTGGTGTTCAAATTGCGTTGTAAACACAGAAAATTTAGTTATTAAATTTAAAGGAAAAGTTTATTAAATTTAAGAAAAATGTTTATTAAACTCCAGAAAATGTTTCTTAAATTTAAAGCAAAAATTTACTAAATTAAAGAAATGGTTTAATAAATTATTAATTAAATATCCAATAATTTTTAGTTTAAAAGTGTTAATGTTTACAGGTTGAGAAACACAATAATTGAAATGCCATCATAATAATTCTAAATTACTTTACTAGAATTTAAAATTTCATATATTAACATATTAATTTCTTTGAACTAAAATAAACTTAATCGAAACCGTTTTAAATCAACATAAAATTAAAAGTAAATAAAGGAAAAAAATAAAAAATATTAAGTATTTAATATTAACATTTTCTGGCTGACTGTAAAAGAATTTTGAATAAGTGTTTCAAGAATAGATGTGATAATTAGGGAAAATGTGGTAATTGTACATTTTGATGTAGTTAGTGAAAATTGAATAATTAAATTGACATAAAAATCCACAATAACCCACTTATAATTTTTTGTTGCTCTTGATTCACCCTAAATCTTCCTGAAATACAATATGGAGGAGATACTTGAATATTTAGGATGTTAGGATATCACCCTAAATATTCAATTTGGAGTCTAAATAATAAGGATGCTTGAGTAACATTTAAAACTATTGTTTTAAAGATCTGTAAAATTCAAATCCATTAAATCATGATGAATCTTATATTCATTATATCAAAAAACTTTACCAAAATATTCATATCTTTACACATCAATATTCTTATTTAAATTTAGGGATGGTCTTAGAGGTAATAACACAACGGATAAAAAATCCACCAATATTAGAAATGCACAAACAAACACACTTTAACAAAATTCTCGGCCTTTTTTCTTTCCAGCAATAAATATAAAGCTGCATAAATAACTTTAATTGATGGGGAAATTGATGATTGTGGCTTGTCCATTTGTTGACAGCTGAAAATCAATTAGGATCAACCTTGTAAATTTTTGTATAACACACTACTATTCGCTTATATTATTTTATTCACTAATGAAGTTGTAAGAACTTCATTAGTAAGGAAATAAATAATTTCAAAATTACGTTTTGTCGAATTTTTCACAATCCTGATATTACAAAACAATAGAACATTTTCTTGGCCATATAAACTTTAACACGATGAAGATTCTCCAAATCGAGCATAAGATGTATAAATATACCACCAATTTTCAATTCCTAATTCATAATTACTTAAATTATATAAATTGCATTAAGAAATATCCCATAATTTTGAAAATGTATTGTTCAAAAATATCTCTCAAAAACTGTTACAACTAACTCGCATATAAAATATCATTCACTCTTCCTATAAGCTTGAAAGAGGTGAATTGGGATTATTGGCGGTAAAAACAGGAGAAGTTAAAAAAACATTGTTGTCAGATTATTCGTCAATATTAAAACGATCTGTGAAAGAGGGCATATAACAAAAATATTCCTTTGTCTCTTGTGGTGCGAAGAACTGCTATATGGCGTTGCTGCGCGTAATAAAATGCCGACTGGAAAAAGATTAACAATCAGTGTAGTTAAGAAGTAAAAAAACATTTTGAGCAAACTACGGTAAGTGACCCAAATATGGGCACTACACTTAATATGGGCACTGCTGTAAAAAAGACACAGATATTCATCAATTATCTATCTCCGATATTTTAAAATGACCAACAGAAAAAAGGCTTTAAATTATCGAGCTGTAAGACTGGTGAAATCGCTTTATCCAGAAAAAAGGTACCCAAGCATAAAGCAGCTGGCAAGTCCAAACGAGCAGCTAAGCCGAAACCAGCACCTAAGCCGAAACCTAAGACAAATGTAATATTAACTGTTGCAGCTCAGATGTCCAGTCATCCTGTTGCAGCTCAGATGTGGTGTATCCAGTTCAAACGAGTCCTGGTATTGTATACTGTGTCGTCAAGAAAAGCAATTAGACATTATACAGTGTAATACGTGCCGTGTTTGGGTACATGAAGAATGTTGTGGCCTTACAAGTAAGGAAAAATGTTATATTTTTGTATGTCCATCTTGTGCCGACTCTGATTAAAGTTTTGCATTGATTTAAGGTTTCTTTAGCATAATTTTTAAGGGTGCCCATATTAGGTGCAAAGGTTCCAAATATGGGAGTGGGTTCCCAACATGGGCACTGTCCATTATTAGCACCTATCTGATGTTTTAAACTCAATTATCATTTTTTCCCTGTTACCCCCTGCAAGAATACATCCACCAATTTTCAAATTTTTATCTGCTAAAACAAACATTATAATAATTAAAATGCTTAGGGGTGCCCATTTATGGGTTACTTACCTTATAAGGAGAACTTGAGCAACGTATTTAAGCTCTAATAAAGTAATGCAGGCTGCATTGTTCTTTTATTTGGGATCAAATACATTGCTCAAGTTTTACTTCTCCTTATTGAGTATAGTGTCGTATGAAAATATTGAGATTTTGTTTGATATAAACTAATGAAAAAGATAGAATAGACATAAATTGTAACATAACTACAAAAATGAGGTATCAAATGAAAAGAAATTTTAAAGGGTACAAAATAAGTAAATAAAATAAATATCTTAGAACTATGTATATTAATGTAACAAGAATCCTGCTATTCAGCAGATTCTGATTCCACAAAGCATCTTAAAAATACTTCAAGAAGACACATTCTTATAAACATGATTAAACATCCTAATTTTCAAAGTCCGAAATATTTAAAATAAACTCCCCTATGGTTTAAGATTATTTAAAAATTATAGTATATTTCATAAATATATTTCATTTTATGTCTATTTTAAACTTTGACGCTAAATGCATTTCGAAGCTATTGACTTTCTAAAAGTAATTTCCTAAATTGCTCAGCAAACATAGTGCTTTATGTTCCGGAAAATGAACACATAACTTTTGTGGTCAATCGATTGAATGTAATATTTCAATTTTGCAGTATTTTCTTGGTATTCATTCCGCGCTTTATGGTCAAAGTAAGGGAAATTCAGAAAAAAAAATATGTTGGTTTGCAGATATAATAATTTGTCCTAAAAAGCATTTCAGCTTTCAGTTTAAGCCTTTAAAAGTATTTTATAATTAAATAATGTATTTGGTTTCACAAATTCTAGATTTGTTGAAAAATAAAGTTTTTCATGTAATGTATTCATTTGTTTTCAAGATGTATGAATATTTCTAAAAGTTTTACGAAATTTCTTTCTCAGTAAACATTACAGAGGTCACTTTGACAATAAGAGCTGGTAATTTCGTCCCAGTAGCTCAACGGTAGAGCTTCAGCTCGTCAGTGCAAATATCTAGGGTTCGTTTTCCATTTGAGGTACTAAAGTTCTTTACAATATGTCCTTACATTTTTTTACTGGAAGCGAAAAGTATGTTTTGTAATATGAAACAGAAAGCTTTCTCGTCCAAATAAACTTCTTACCAAGATATTTTCTTGTCTGAAACACAGAGATCCTCCTATACCAACAGCATCTTTGTGTAGAGGTGTCTTTAAATATCAGGTAAGCTCCCTGCAGATCGCATCCCTGAACCGGTTATGTTCTTATCATCTAATTACCATAATAGTAATAACCTATATTTGCAATGGCAGCTAGAAATATGTTATGTGCGCCAATTTTGCGAAACGCCACGGGAACTGACAATTTCTGTCCTACGAGGCAGACATTAAAATTTCGTCTGAATACATTTGGCTACAATGGCCAAGGTTACAATAACAGAACCTAATGAATTTAGCATTTGTAGTTTCGCGTAGACTGAACTAGATTTTATTGAAATGTAAGTCTGATACGTGGTAAGACTGAAAAGGTCTGTTTTCATAGAGGTTCGTAAAATTGAGGAACAAGATAAATATTTTGCTGCCATTGCAGTTATAGGCTACTTTGTGCTGATGACCGAATAAATGCGCTAAACCAGTCAATGGATGCTTCCCATTGAGTCGTTTATCGCTTTTACTGTATACTAGGAGCGTAACTAGGGTACACTAGACGCAATTACGGTACCTAGCGTACAATAGGAGCGTAATCCTTATAGACAATCTACTCTTAAGGAAGTGTTTCCATGAGTTGTAATATTCAACAGGGACTGAACGGTTCTTCTTATGGCCTTCAGATCTATAAAAATTGAAACCTAAGGCTAAATTGAAACCTGGGAACTGGTGGAGAGCATGCTAGTATGATACATTTTCTTAGTGTTATGAAACTCACTTTAAACAGTGGCTTCTGGCCAACATAATTTTCATCATTTAAAAACAAGAAAGATCAATCATGCCTAAAGCATTGATTATGAAACACTTTTCAACTTCAATGCAATTTTATTTAAACATGTCTAAAATGCAACACATTACTCGGTAATATTTTAAAACTTATCACAATACTACATTAATTTATTATATTTGAAACCTTCATCGAAAAAAATGAACTTCATTCAAATGACGGCATTGAAATATAAATTGCCTGGTTTAAATATCTCTAAAATGTGATACATTCCTCGGTAATAATTTTAGAATTATCATAATACTACGATAATTTATTATATTTGAAAACTTCATCGAATACAACTGAAATGCATTCAAATGACGGCATAGAAAAAATAACACGCCTGGCTCTCTCTATAAAAGCAAAATTTCATTCATAAATAATTTCCCATTCATGTCATTCATCACAATACCATAATAATTAATTTTATTTAAAAATTAAGACCATGGAGCTACAAGTAATTAAACTCAATGCTTAAAACTTCATCGAACAAAATCGTCCTTCTCTTTGTAAAATCAGTGAATATTTCATTCATATTATCTATGCAGACTCCATGAACTAAATGATTTTGTGTTAAAGAAATACAGCAATTCTAATACAACTCATTCTACATATTTTGCTGTTTACATTTTACATAGGTGAAAAATAGGCTTCGTTGTAGAAATAATCATATTTGGATGTGCATTTAAACTCAAATATATTGTATTTGAGTTGTTTCAGTATGTAGATGCACAGAATTTAAGCAAAAATAAAGTAGTTTTAGGACGAATACAACACTCAATATGAATTAAAAAGAACTTTAAAAATCACGATTTTGAGACAAGATGGATGCCATATATCATTTTGAAGTGGGTTACGTGATCTTTTCATATCATGGTCACGTGATAGCTTCATATAAGAAGTGTTATTATTATTTTAATTTTTATTTAAAAAACTACTGAATATATTTCGCTGAATTTTTTTTTATATATTTTATGGAACAATTTGAATATTACCTAAACTTTTCGAAGCAATTTGTGAATTTTAAATACGCTTAAAAAATGTTTGATAAATTAGGTCCCATAGGGCTCAATGTATTTCATTTTTTCAACCCGGGTTCAATCCAAAACTAATTGGGTGATATTATTCATTTATATTCCCATAGGTCTTACAGACCGCATGAACAACATACTAAAATTTCATTTTGATTAAGTCATTTTTACGGCAGTTATCGTGCTAACGGACAGGCAGACAGACAGACAGACATACAGACAGGCAGGCAGACAGAATGAACAAAGTCATAAACACTTTTCAACTTTGTTGTAAAGTGTTAAAAAACACGGAAGAAACAATAAGACGGAAGAAATGTTTATTTAAAGAATGCTAATTAACAGGAAAATATTCTCGCTTCCAACAAGTCATCTATATTTTTACTTTACCTGCAATACATGGTAATGCATAGGGAAAGTATTGGAATCATGCCGAAAATCACAACTCGAGTTTTCGACGGATCTACACGTTTCGAGACCTCTAGAATGCGAAAAAACTATTTTTAGCGTGACGTCTGTGTCTGTGTCTGTGTGTCTGTCTGTGTGTCTGTCTGTGTGTCTGTCTGTCTGTGTGTCTGTCTGTCTGTCTGTGCAGATTTTGTATCCACTCTAACTAAAAAAGTAATTGACCGAATTTCGTAAAATTTGCTAGGTAAGTCACTTGTAGGCGACTCTGGTACTGATTAGTTTTGGGTACGATTCGGAATAAAAGAACCCGCCTTTTTTTTGCGAAATGGCCCGTAAAAGCTTGTATCCACTGTAACTGAAAAACTAATGGACCGAATTTCACAAAATTTTGTAGATGAGTCACTTCTGGGTTACCCTATTGCTGATTAGATTTTGGTACGATTCGAAAAAAAATAACCTGCCTTTTTTTGCAAAATGGCCCGCAAAAATCGTCAAAATCTAAATTAAGGAAGTAGGTATTCTCAAATATATCCATTAAATGCTCGTTTAATACGTAATTTTTAACGACGAAAAGAATAAGATCAACCCCATTACACTAGGACTAGCCGTTCTCGAGATATTTTAGTTTTTCGTATTTTCTCTACGCCACCTTTGATAATAAGTCCGGTTACCGAATGAGAACGAAAATTGAATTAAAAGGGAAATAAATTTAATTAAATAAAGAGAACGTGAATATAAACGTCTGCAGGGAAAGTCATGTGCTGCCCACATCAGATTTTTACTTTCCCTGCAATACATGGTAATGTATAGGGAAAGTATTGGAATCATGTCGAAAATCGCAACTCGAGTTTTCGACGGATCTGCTCGTTTCGAGACCTCTAGAATACGAAAAAACCATTTTTAGCGTGACGTCTGTGTTTGTGTGTCTGTGTGTTTGTGTGTCTGTGTGTCTGTGTGTCTGTTTGTGTGTCTGTGTGTCTGTCTGTCTGTGCAGATTTTGTATCCACTCTAACTAAAAAACTAATGAACCGAATTTCACAAAATTTGGTAGGTAAGTCACTTGTGAGCGAGTCTGGTGCTGATTAGTTTTGGGTACGATTTGGAATGAAAAAACGCGCCTTTTTTTCGCGAAATGGCCCGCAAAAGCTTGTATCCACTCTAACTAAAAAACTACTGGACCGAATTTTACAAAATTCTGTAGATGAGTCACTTGTGGCTCATCCTAGTGCTGATTAGATTTTGGTACGATTTGGAAAAAAAGAACCTGCCTTTTTTTGCAAAATGGCTTGCAAAAATCGTCAAAATCTGAACTAAAGAACTACGTATGCTCAAATATATCCATTAAATGCTTGTTTAATACGTAATTTTTAACGAAGAAAAGAACAAGGCCAACCCCATTACACTAGGACTAGCCGTTCTCGAGATATTTTAGTTTTTCGTATTTTCTCTACTCCACCTTTGAAAATAAGTCCGGTTACCGAATGAGAAAGAAAATTGAATTAAAAGTGAAATAATGAGAATGTGGAAATAAAGAGAATGTGGATATAAGTCTGCAGGGAAAGTCATGTGCTGCCTACATCAGATTTTTTATACTACAGAAGAACTGGTTTTCTTAATGCAATAATATAATATCTGAATTTCATTACCTGACAATACATCTCTGAGCATGTATTTTTAATGTACTTTAGTAAGAGTTTAAATGTCAAAAGTTTTGATCTTGGTTTGTTAATCTATCTAGAACTACAGTGACATGTATTACTTTGTCATTTGGATATATATAATATAATACTTCAAGTGATTTTTATAGTTTGCCTAATATGGCAATCCGATAACATAGGACCACTCTGTTGTTCTATGCTATCAGAGCCATTGATCTGACGAATAATCAAATTTTAAAAGTTAATTGAGGCATGAATTTTTCTATACTAAACCTATTGCGTCTTTTAAAACTAGATATATATCTAGACTTACTTAATTAAGTAACTGTTCATTTCAGCATCTCTTATTATATTACAGAAATATATTTAACAAAGAATTTAAATATCTATAAAAATGCATAAACTAGTAAACCATATGGAAGCTTATTCTTTTATTTTTTATTATATACATTTTGTAAGTCATTAAATTTGAAATAACACTATTGCGAAGAATTCTCATAATAAAATAAAAGCATACCCAACAGAGCTATCAGAAATATTTTACCACATTGGTGTATTAATCTGTTGGTAGAAAATCGAGATTTCAAATATTCAAGTCTTATATTAATTTAATTTTAACTCTATACATAAGTGCGTATATGGTGTCTATATAATTTATATATATAGAAGATATTTAAATTATACGCCCGTTCTTTTAAACTTTTCAAAAATGATTCTGTTCAGTCTTGCACAAATCCTTATATTCCATCATTTAAACGCATAATTAACATGTGAAGAGCTTTGATATCCAACCGGGAATCAAATAACAGATCTTCGTACTGGCCAGTTGATGACTACCGTTGAGCTGCTAGGACGGACTTGCAACTTCGTAGTATCGAAGTAAACTTTGCATTTTTCACCTTCTAATGTCAGATGTGCGTACAACTGTCAATCTGACTGACCAAATCCTGCTATTTTTATATCAGGTTAGACCCTGCTGTTCTTTTGGTTCTCCAGGTTATACTCCTACGTGGTCCTTGTCCTCCTGATTTGAAATCGGCGTACAATACCCACTAGTCCACTACTAGTACTAGGGTCACTTTCAGGCCTCCGACATCTTTGCGCTAAGCTACAGAGTTGAGCGCCATTGTAAAGAACCTTACTGACCCAACCGGGAATCGAAGCACATATCCTCATATTGGTCAACCGAAGCTCTATCGTTGAGCTACTGGGACGGAAGTGTAAACTCTTATTGTCGAAGTGAACTCTATAAACTAACTATTAATATAAACCATTTTCTTAGAGTTCATCAATCAGTCATCCATATTTTGATATCTATAAACATAAGCTTGCAAAACAAATTGGCTTTAATTTCTCCTGCATAATTAGTTAAAGGATAAAATTTTTATGTATAAATATCACTTACCATGTTTCACTCTCTAAAAATAATATTATTCCGTCTAGAGTAGTCTTCTCAAACAATTTACTTCGGAAAATAAATTGTTCTTAATTAAATTAGATTAAGTGCGTTTAAACAAATAGTTTTCAAACGTGAGAAGCGCGACTCTTTTTGGTGTGTCCTCAAAATCTTAAGTAAGACGCAGAAAGAGTTTGTAACGAAGTAATTAAGTTAGAAACAATTTTCGTTAATGGGTGAAATGTTACAGCAGTGACAGCAGTCGCCGAATGCTTAAATGTATTTACGTATTAGTTGAACTGTTAAATGAATTTTGCAACAACTAAGTTTAAGAAAATGGGTGATTATGTTACTTGACTTAATTCCCTATTCTCGTAGATGTTTTTCGAAACATGATATTTAAATTATTTTTACATAATGCCGTATTTATCAAGGGGTATAGAGGCCCTCAAAGTTTCAAGCTTCTGTCAGAAGTTAAGGTCAACTCATGTATATGTTCAGACTTTTAAAACGTTTTGTTTTGACTAGGATCGTGTTCCGTTTTAAAATTTTTGATCTCCATGTAACCAGTGTTAGAAAAAATCATAAATAATCATTAAAATGATTGACATTTTTTAATATTCAAATATGCATGAAGACAAATGTTTATAAGCATCTTTAAAATATAAAAACAATGATAACACAAAATTTTAAATATTTTGACAGATTTAGAATGTGTGTTTCGGAATGAGCATGATTTTGATTAGAATGTTCCAGGTCGGGCTTGTGATGAGTTTCAAAATTTTCTGCTAAGCGCAGCCTATGTTAAACCATCTAAACGATCTATGATAGAATATAATTTTAGCTAAATATGAATATAATTGTTTTATTAATTTGTTCTACTAGACTCAGCTATGTACCGAATTTCAGCTCTCTAGGACATAGGAAAGTATGTTAAAATTGTAATCAAAGAAGTTGAAACAGACAGATAAATTGACAGACAATCATAGTAATGATGAGTTAAATATTTTTTTTAAAGAACCACACCTTTCCCGCCTTTCATTGGCCTTGCTTTTTATGAGATTTTGGAGTGTATCCTGATTAGATCGTCCTTCATGATTGAGTTTGTACTAGTCGTGCAAGGAAGTATGGGTTACGACCAACGTAGCCCTCGTGACCTTTCCAAGTAATGATGTCATTCCACTAAGTAGTGAATTTATAGGTAGTAAACCACTTCAATCAAAATTGTCAGTCATGTTGCCGTTTGTCTGAGTTTTTATTCAGCTTGTTTTGGCTGTTGTATATCCTAGATTAAAATTGCCCATTAGGTCTCTCTATAAGGATGAGGTCAAAGGTAACATAAGTTTGATGCTTGGAATATTTGGACAAATTTCATTTCGGCTCACGCCGAGTTTGGTTCTAACATTTGAAAAGACCTGTAGTTTTTGACTAGGGTTCAGGCTCTGATAATGACGAGTTGGGTTGGATTAAAAAGCTGAAATTTTGATTCTTGGCCATCTTTAGAGTTGGATTGCTTTTATTGTTATATCCCACTTGCTTAAACATACAACGATATATCTATTTATCTTAAATGAATTTAGAATTTTTGGTTCTATTCCTTTTAATCTAATGTTTATCAGCAATATAGAATGGCATTTAACTACTCTCACAGTAATACGACTTCAAGTCTCTAATTAACAATTTCACGCTTCAAGTCTTTAATTAGAAATATCAGGCTTCAAGTCTCTAATTAGCAATTTCTTTTCGAGTCAAGCAGCACGAATATCTGCACTTTTCGATTTATGTATAACTAATATGAATTCTGAAATAATTACGAGATGTTACAAAAAATCTGTAAAAGCTTAAAATATATTTTTCAAAGTACCCATATTTTTATTTCTATGTAACTTAAATGTATGACATATGCATTTATTAAAATGCATCCAACTTAAATGCATGAGAGACAACAAAATACTAAATTTGTACGACTCCGGTTCTTGAGTCAATTCCAAAAATTGAGTACATTTCTATAGCGGGCATAAGATGGTGTAGCTCCATAAGGTTCAAAATTCACTACAAAAGACGACATCACGTTAAATTTGGAATTTCTTCTAGCCGTTTCGGTTCTCGATTTATTCCCAAAAATGGATATATTCTTAGGGCGGCCCTATTGAGACTATTTGAATAAATTGAACAACTTGAAATATGTTTGATCTAGTTAGAACAAGTGTAAAATTTCATGCACTTGCTTGATGCAGGCCAGAACAGATAATCTACCATAGCAAGTTGGGACTTTATGCAAATAATGAAGTGTATAATGTTCTAATCTCTCTTTTTTCAACGGAATTTCGTCAACGGACCCATTTACCAGGTAGGCTCCGTAAAACATATATAAGCAATTGTTTCAGATGCAGACGGATTTGGAGGCATATTGCAAAACTGGGTCTCCTGTGACATGGAAGAGTCCGATACATGCAATTTAGAGAAAAACTCACCTGGGTTTCATGGTAAAATATCAACTCATCACTCACATGCACAAGAGTAATGTGCCTTTTAGAGGAGCTGGGTTCATAGCTACATATATAGCTATGAACCCAGCTCTACCCTTACTTACTGAAATGCTGATTCCTCTTGAAGAAGTAACTTCCTTGATTCAATTCAGCACATCCTTGGTACAGAACAGTAGTTGCTTGATGCAGTGCAGTACTTATTTTGGTACAGTATAGTACTTCCTTGATATAGTACAGCGTATCGAAATGACGACATATTTCGAAAGTATAGTGGAAGACTCTACACGTAAAACAATTTGTAAAATTGAATTCTTTTGTACAACCATTCTCAAAAAGAAATATATTTCAATATTTCTATTAGAAAACCTCTATGTAAAAATACTATGGTCACATCCTAAGCACATAGAGAAATTTTTGTTTGCATAGTGCACAGACACTCAGAAAAATTCAATGACTTAGCAAAGTTTTACCTCTTTCAATATGGAAATGAACAACGACTTTTAAATATGTACAGTACCGAATAGTTTCTTTGAAGGTTTTGTGTTATTTGTATGCCCCGATAAAATGAATTTACACTGTAGAATTGTAAAGATATTTTACATCAAAAAGAAAATTAAGTATATACATTTTGTCTGTTACATATGAGGTATCCAAGAGTAGAAAAACTTTCATAGCTCTACTGTTAAAACACTGCCAGCAACGTTGTCGTTAAATATGATTATAAATAATCTCCACACACATATATTTCAAACGTTATACTAATTTTGATGAAACTTAAGCCTAAAATGAGTTATGGTTTTCATTTAAATTAGGCATACTTACTTTACAGTAGGGCAATGTTGCACGGAAGTTTGTAAACTGCCAACCGAAATTCCTTTGTGCCAAAATTTTTAACATTATGCAGGATATGAAACCTGAAAGTTACAACACTCGTGAATTAAATATCACTTCAGAAACTTGTAGAGTTCTTTGAAAAAAGAAAATCAAAATAGTATTATGAAGACCTCAATTATCCATTGCATCTGACCTACAGAGTGAAGTCGCTTGGGTGGAATTGTGAAGAATACATGCCGCAACAGCGATTCGAACCAAGGAGTTTTGCTTGGGCAGTCCACAACTGACAATTAAATTGTATGTACGATAGGTTTTTCATCAATAACTGAAGTGAAACTAACAAGAGTTAAAAATAAAATACTGATTTTGTGGAGTAGATCAGCCCAGTGGCTTACATTTGGGGATTGCACTCGGATGATTCTCGGCTCTGCCCAAACTGTCCTCGTGTTCACAAAGAGTAAGGGCTCGTTAAATATGTAGATCCGTAAGTCCTTCTGAGAGGGTGGTGTTAGGGGATGGATGGAACCATCCCTTCGGGTGCAGCCCCACTGGGTTCCGGTTTAAAATGGGTAGCACTTCCCGGCAGATACAGATACCCTACAGATCCCAGACAGATACCCCACACCTTCGGGCAAGTCAGACGGTGTGGGTCGTAGAAGAAACCCTGACTTTGCTGTTTATAATATTATCAGTTTTAATTGCAACTGTTTATGACGCTTTAGTATTACAAAAAGCACTGGATTTATCTTTTTGTGGTGGAATTTTAGGAAAAGCTGTGGACTTCACTATGTTTTAATAAAAGCTTGAGAAGGAATTATTTGAAATTTTATCAAATCCATAAGAACAATGAATATGCTATATTCACTTAATATGATGTTTTAAATATACAGTTGTGTGTACGAACTTAACAAAGTAATGACAAAGAAAGTTTTCCGATATTAATCTCAGTCAGATAATACTCCGATTTCTAATAATTATATTTTCATTCACATAAACATTTAACAGATAAATTCTGAAATCAATTACATTTATTTATCCGAAATGATGACTAAATATTCGGTAATGTAATTACAAAATAAATCATTCCCGTAATTTGTCTACTGCTATTAACAAGACCTCGCCTGACTTCTAAATTCTGCTTCGTTAACTTTTATGTGAAAGGAAATACTGTAATCAGTGTATGTGAGTTACGATGTGAATGTTTTGAGATCAAAGTGCACTTTCCTAATTCCCATTATTAGGGAAACGCCTTAAGTTCATTCTTAGCTGAAATTCAAACTTTAGAGCAGATAGTCTGCTTTAGTCACTGATGCTCATTTAAAGCTCTTATTAGTTTTCTGGGATTTACGAAATAATTTAACTTCAGGGCTCCGTATTAAAGTAACATCTCTGTTAAGACTTTTTTAGTATCTAATTCGTAATTAAAACGGAGAAAATACGATGTATTTAAAATTGTGTTACGATATATCAATAAATATTACCTATTCAATTTATTCAGAGACAGCTATGAAGTTTTTATACCACAGACAGCTATGAAGTTTTTATACCCCATACACCTATGAAGTTTTTATACCACAGACACCTATGAAGTTTATATTACCTATGAAGTTTTTACACAGACACCTATGAAGTTTTTATATCACAGACACCTATGAAGTTTATATTACCTATGAAGTTTATACACAGACACCTATGAAGTTTTTATACCACAGACACCTATGAAGTTTATGTTACCTATGAAGTTTTTAATCTTTATAAATGTACAATTTTTTAAATGTGTATTAAATATAAAAGTGTGTTCCGGGTTATAAATGCATTCTTATATCTATTGTTATGAACGTGTTAAATCATGCTCACACTTGAGAATCTGCTGAAAACCAGACAGGAGAAAACCCGTACATGCAACCGTTATTATGACGTGAATCTAGGGTTGCCAGTTGCTGAAGTTCGGAGGATTTTTGCCAGATTTGTCTATTTATCACCAATTTGGAAACATCTGGCAACTTTTCAAAGATTCAAGAAACACTTCGAAATAATCAATATTCTACGAGATACGAGCGATTTCCAGAAGTTTCTATACATAGTCTCTAAAAGTAGTTATCACTCATTTGGAGAGCAGTTGACGAGATACGAGATACTTTGAGCTGTGACTTACGCCAATGTTTTGAGAATAATATCGGTTAATTTCTGAAATCAGTGGAGAGGTTAAGTGTTGTTTCACTGTATATTGTTATTTATGCTGTGCTTGTGTATGAATGTGTTAGTTATCCAGAAATTTGGACTCATTCTTGTACCCTGAGCGCACATCAACGATTCCAGAGGATCCGTTGTAACAATATTATGAATACTCTGTTTACTGTTGTTGTTGACGCTTTATAAATATGCGATTTACCTGTTTATGTGCAACTTTATAAACTCACTATTTTCAAAATAAGTTTATTTGGTGATATTTTTAAATAACTCAGTTTTGAAGTGAAATTAAATATTAGACGATCATACAGAATATAACACTTAAATACTTCCTTGAAGAACGCAGACATAGGGAAGTTAGGTGATTACAATTGTAGATGGCGTTACTGCCTTAAGTCAGGAACATTATCTACAATTGTAGATGGCGTTACGGATTCTCTGCCTTAAGTTAGGAACAGTGTACACTTAACAAACGTTAAGGGAAAGCTGCATCGTGACAGGCAAAGCGGTATTCGAATGGAGCTGAAACACCCAAACCAAGAAATTGCTAGCGGGTGGTATCAGACATTGGAATAGAAACTCAACCATGAACTCAGGCGGATAAAGAGGTCTCAGCTGTTGTACATGAAGGCGAAGGAAACGGGATTGAAAGGCAGCCTTCATATGAGATTAAAAAAAAAACAGGAATAAAACCGTTAAACGTCTGATAAAAATGAGAGAATTGGGAGAAATTAAAGTAATTAGAATAAGTAAGTTAGTAAATAAAACCTTGTAAAGCATGAAATATAAATAATAGTAACTAAATAGGTGTATTTTACGAAATTTGCGCACTTTACGTCATATGCTGACGAATGTTAAAAGTTCTAGGTGAAAAAGTTTGAGGTTTATATGATTTTAAAAACTAATACGAATTTACCTACATAACCAAATTACTTTATCTTGAAAGATGTCAATGACTTTCTTTTATATATGCCACTAGTAGCATGGCCGTTCTTCGTACGGAATATATAATATAATGAAACATAAAATTCACAATCATGTGCAAATTCCTATAGTATATTAATGACATTTTTAATCAAAATATTCTGTTAAAATATTTAATTTAATGTTCCTAAAAGGAAGTTTAAGAATCTCTGTTCTCGCTATAGAAAATTATCTTCACGGGTAGATCTGGAGAATAAAATATCCTGACCCCTTTTGTAAGTAAATTTACAAAAAATATGGAATTGCACTAATACATTCAAAATAAAAGCATTAAAATTGTACGGGACCCGTACTAATTGTATACGCGAATATTAGAGAATATAACCTGTTTTAGTAGATAATATGCATAAATTGAAATCAATAAACCCGCAATCTTTAAACCTGAAAACAGTAATTGATTTCAATATATGCCAAAATGAAAGCGCTAAATTTATATGGGAGGATATACATGTTCTACTTATAATGTCGTAGATAAGAAGACATATACGAGTGTTAGTGGAAGATTACCCGTATTACAATATGAGTCTCAAAAATTTTTGCCAAATTAAAACAGATGACGTAATATATTGAAAATATCAATAATCTCAGTAATCTTCATACCAGAAGGCCGTACTTGATTCCAATATATGCCAATATATGTCAAAATATATGCCAATATACCTGTACTGCTTATATTCTTGTAGATTAGAAAAATATGCCCTTGCATTTGTAGAACTCGTACAACGTACAATATATTAGTTTCAACAATTTTTGCAGCAATAAAACAATGGTATAATAACTTGAAAATATCGACAAATATCTCGGAATCAATAATCCCCTAAAATGTCAACAATAATAGTGTTTAAACCTGAAGACCGTAATTGATATTATCCAGTCAAAAATGCAATGGCAATGAAATTTATTTTATATACATATCTTCATTATTCGAATCGGAAGATTTAATAAAAATCGTCTGCCGCATAAACACATTGGATTTAAATCCTTTGCTAAGCGGCACAATCCTTCAAATAAATTGGTGGAAAAAATATCGTCTGAATAATGAAAATCTCCATGGAAGGTTTGGCGACATTTTCGCCAATGTGGCGATATTTTAAAAAATCGCCAAATTTATTACCGAGTGGGACTGTAAAACTGACAGTCCCACTTGGGGACAAATTGACGAAACTTCATCACAATACTATCCTCTTATAAAACAGAATTAATTTCATTTATTTAGCGCAATTTTGTCAATTTCAAGATATTTTTATGGATTTTCAAACATTTTTATCAATTTGGTGACATTTCAAAAATTCGCTAAATGTGTTACAAGTAGGACAGTTGAACTGACAGACAAATGCTAGCAAAACATCATCTCAGTACTGTCGTCTAACAAAACAAATTAAATTTCATTGATTTGTTTCGTTTTATCAATTTGGCAACATTTCCGTCAATTTGACAACGTTTAAGAAAAATTGTCAAGTTAGCGATATCCTGCCATATTCGCAACTCGGAATTTGTAGATTTGTATAAAATATCCTGATCCCGTTTGTATATACTAAATGAAAACACAAAAACTGTATTAGAAGATATACTCGTTCTACTCTTTTTCTGTTTCAACAATCGGCTAAATTAATTTATTGGCTAAACCCAATATATGTGTTTATTATATTTATTAGATCACTATATATAAGCTTGAAAGCTCTTTGCCAAAATAAATGAAAGTGATGTACACAGTCCGGCAATTAATATAATTTAAAAAAATCAAACCGTTCATTTATAAGATATATTTTTATATCTATTTATTTATTATTCAAATCGAAAAAGTAATAATTTCGTTTTTATCAATTTGGCAACATTTTCGTCAATTTGGCAACGTTTAAGAAAAGTTGCCAAGTTTGCGATATCCCGCCAAATTCGTAGATCTGAATTTGCAGATTTGAATAAAACATCCTGATCTCGTTTGTATATGCTAAATAAATGTAAACCCTAAAGTTGTATTAGAAGATATACCCGTTCTATTTTTTTTCTGTTTCAACAATCGGTTAAATGAATTTATTGGCTAAACACAATATATAAGCTTGAAAACACTTTGCCAAAATAAATGAAAGTGATGTAAGCAGTCCGCAATTAATATAATTAAAAGAAAAATCAAACTGTTCATTTATAAGATATATTTCTATATCCATTTATTTGTTATTCAATTCGGAAAAATATTAATAAAAATTAACAAACACATTTAATTTAACTGCGTTTCTGAGCAACATGATATTAGATAAAATGTTTCTCAGAAAATGCCAATAATAAAATAACCATTCTGATTTCTTAATACTTTTCACTGTTGAGTAAAACCTTGAGAAAAATAAGACATTCTGATAGATTGTCTATTTAAATTCATGCTTCAAACAATTCATGCTTCCAGAAAGTGACTAATTAGCTCCAAAAATCTCCCACCAAACTCATATATAAAGTTTTAATTCACTTTCGCGTTTTAAACAAACGAATTTCAACCTTTTCGTTTGGAGGAACCAAGGAGTCAGGAAGTAGAACTCCTAGGAAAAAGTTTTTTTCATTAATTTCTGGATAATCCCTTGCTTTAGAAACTCGAAACTTGGACTAAATTTAAGTGGGGCTATTTTAAGGCTGCTCGCAAAATTTCATTAAATTTAGTTTAGCCGTTCTCCCGGATGATGAGACAAAGGAAAGTTTCGTTTTCCACTAATATTTCGAGAACTACTTGTCTTAGAAACTCGAAAATTAGACTAAATTTTAAGTGAGGCTATTTTAAGGCTACCCACAAAATTTCATCACATTCAGCCGTTCTCCCGTGATGATGGGACAAATAAACAGACAGACAGACAGATTTTCAATTTTATTTATATAGATGGAGTTAAATATGAAATTGAGTTTAAGTTATAGTTGTGATTACGTTGACGTTGTGCTTACATTGTCGTTGTGCTTACGTTGGCGTTGTGCAATAGTTTTAGATTTCAATAAATATTGTGAACTCCATTAAATATTCCATTCTCTAGGAAGAATTTTGGAAGATAATTTCATAATGGATGGCCACCTGTTTGTCCATGACAGATGGTTGTTCAACTTGACATTATTTCCTAAAGACGTGGATATAAAAATATTGACAACTGATTAAGAAGAAATAGCTAAACAAAAACAGTTGTATAGTAGCACCTTCTCGTCAGATTCAAGCATAGAATGAGAGATAAGAGTGACATGTTACTTCCCGAAATAGCCAATCAGAGACAGATGTTTAGTAGCACCTTCCCGTCAGAATCACACACAGAATGAGAGATAAGAGTGACATGTTACTCCCAGAAATAGCAAATCAGAGACAGATGTTTAGTAGCACTTTCTCGTCAGAATCAAGCACAGAATGAGAGATAACAGTAACATGTTACTCCCAGAAATAGCCAACCAGAGACAGATGGTTAGTAGCACCTTCTCGTCAAAATCAAGCACAGAATGAGAGATAAGAGTGACATGTTACTCCCAGAAATAGCAAATCAGAGACAGATGTTTAGTAGCACTTTCTCGTCAGAATCAAGCACAGAATGAGAGATAAGAGTAACATGTTACTCCCAGAAATAGCAAATCAGAGACAGATGTTTAGTAGCACTTTCTCGTCAGAATCAAGCACAGAATGAGAGATAACAGTAACATGTTACTCCCAGAAATAGCCAACCAGAGACAGATGGTTAGTAGCACCTTCTCGTCAAAATCAAGCACAGAATGAGAGATAAGAGTGACATGTTACTCCCAGAAATAGCAAATCAGAGACAGATGTTTAGTAGCACTTTCTCGTCAGAATCAAGCACAGAATGAGAGATAAGAGTGACATGTTACTCCCAGAAATAGCAAATCAGAGACAGATGTTTAGTAGCACTTTCTCGTCAGAATCAAGCACAGAATGAGAGATAACAGTAACATGTTACTCCCAGAAATAGCCAACCAGAGACAGATGGTTAGTAGCACCTTCTCGTCAAAATCAAGCACAGAATGAGAGATAAGAGTGACATGTTACTCCCAGAAATAGCAAATCAGAGACAGATGTTTAGTAGCACTTTCTCGTCAGAATCAAGCACAGAATGAGAGATAAGAGTAACATGTTACTCCCAGAAATAGCCAACCAGAGACAGATGTTTAGTAGCACCTTCTCGTCAGAATCAAGCACAGAATGAGAGATAAAAGTGACACGTTACTTCCCGAAATAGCCAATCAGAGACAGATGTTTAGTAGCACTTTCCCGTCAGAATCAAGTACAGAATGAGAGATAAGAGTAGCATGTTACTCCCAGAAACAGCCAATCAGAGACAAATGTTTAGTAGCACCTTCTCGTCAGAATCACACACAGAATGAGAGATAAGAGTGACATGTTACTCCCAGAAATAGCCAATCAGAGCCAGATGTTTAGTAGCACCTTCTCGTCAGAATCACGCACGGAATGAGAGATAAGGATGACATCTCCCAGAAATAGCCAAGCAGAGACAAATGTTTAGTAGCACCTTCTCGTCAGAATCACACACAGAATAAGAAATAAGAGTGATATGTTACTCCTAGAAATAGCCAACCAGAGCCAGATGTTTAGTAGCACATTCTCGTCAGAATCACGTACAGAAAGAGAGATAAGAGTGACATGTTACTCTCAGAAAAAGCTAATCAGAGACAGACGTTTAGTAGCACCTTCTCGTCAGAATCACGCTCAGAATGAGAGATTGACATGGTACTCCCAGAAATAGCCAATCAGAGACAGATGTTTAATAGCACCTTCTCGTCAGAATCACACACAGAATGAGAGATACGAGTGGCATGTTACTCCCAGAAATAGCCAATCAGAGACATATGTTTAGTAGCACCGTTTTATCAGAATCTCACACAGAATGAAAGATAAGAGTGACATGTTACGTCCAGAAATTGCCAATATGTTTAATGCCAGTTGCTTAATAGCAGCTTCTCGCCAGAATCACGCACAAAATGAGAGATAAGAGAGCTATGTTACTCCCAGATTTCTAGTAATGTGAGAGAAGGAAAGACAGTAGGTATGCTACTATGATATCTACTTCTAAATCGGACGGTTTACCAGAAGCTCTAAAGCCAACACGGATTTTCATTCCTATTGCAATAATATTACTTTCGATTTAGTCGAATTTTATAATAATGTTAGGAAACGAAATTGAACTGCATTGATAACTATGTAAATATCTTTTTCGAAATTTAACTGACTGTATAATGTTCAAAATGCAAAGAATTTAATTAAAACTGATAGTTATCATGCCAAAAGTTTTGACAATAATGATTATGGAAAGCCAATTTTCGGAATAACTTTGCTAATCGTCTGTTTATAAGAATCAATAAGATATATAATTTCTAACTGCAATAAGAATTAAATTTTAATGTAATTGATCATAACAACAATAGTTGCAAAAATCGTTAAAAAATCGCTGTTAATTTTTACTTTTCCAATGTACGTAGTACAAAAAGTCGTCTTAAACTTCGTCGAAAGAGAACTTTCAAGCATTCCTGAATTCGATTCGAACATTTTCAGGTTATGCCTGCGTGTGTGTGTGTGTGTGTGTGTGTTGCAGAGTCCACGTCAACAATACCAGTTTTCAATTCCATCGCATTAGCTCAACGGCAGAGCGTTGGCTGGCCAGTTTGAAGATTCGTGGTTTGATTCCAGATTGGGACAGCAAGGTTATTTACGGTGTGTGTATGTGTGGAAGCGATGTCTTGATGATTGGAGCGTTTCGAAAGAGATTTGGTACAAAAATTTATTTGCTGTAAATACTGAGAGTCAATTGATTTTAAACGCAGTCGAGTATTCGTAAGACTGTCAAATTTTCAAATAAAATAAAAAAAAAGTCATTGAAAGTCAGAACCATTAATAATGTTACGTAAATGATCATATTTTATGTTATTTTTTATTAGAAAATGAATGACATGTACTTCCGAACGCTAGCATAAACCGTTCTCAATCTATTGCACACTTTTCTAATATTTCCCGGCCGTCCAAACAGTTACCTTACACCTTTCTGGTAGGTCGGACGGTCTGGGTCTCAACAACAACACTTTTCTAATCAGAGTCTCAAAAGGATTACATAAAATTCAAAAAATATATTAACTATCGTGATATATGTTCATTTTTCGTGTAATATTATGCGACAAGTTTGATAGAATCGTTATTGTGGATCTAGTTCCTTCCTGTTACGAGAGGAAATAATTCTGTATTAGTTTTGTATTTTACGACCAACAATTCGTCAATTGCCATTTATATATAAGAAAATCTTTTTACCCAGTCTGTGTGTAAAGCTTGGCGATAAATTTGGCAAACTTGGTGCCTCATTTAGCAACCATTTCGCATGGCACCATTTAGCATGGTGCCTCATTTTTATCCAAGTTGCAACACTGAGGCTAAATTAACAATATATGGCGCTAAATTAAGGAGATAATTATTCAACTATTTAATTATGTGGACTATCTTACTTATTAGCGATGCTATCAATGACGATAATTGCCAATTTAAAGTTTGGTAAAATATAAGTAAATTGGATACTTGGAAAAAGTTTTACATGCTGTCATCTGGAAATGCGCCGAGTATACAATTCAACATTAAAAATATTGTGCCGGTCATCCTATACATTATTTTTTCACTATAAAAGAACTAAATTCATTGAGTTATATATGGAAAGTTATGTGCTGCCCACAACAGACTTTTAATATAGAAAGATAAACATGATTTTCTCGTATTTATCATAAACTTGATTTGTTTGTTGTGTTAAAATTATTTCACCTTTTATTTGATAGTAATAAATATTTGTATGGCTGTTTAATGGAATTACTTTCAAATATGAAATACTTGTTACTTTCCCTGCAATACATGACAATATACAGGGGAAGTATTGGAAGCATGCCGAAAATCGCAACTCGAGTTTTCGACGGATCTACACGTTTCGAGAGCTCTAGAATACGAAAAGACTGTTTTTAACTTAACGTCTGTATGTGTGTGTGTGTGTCTGTGCAATATATGTATCCACTCTAACTAAAAAACTAATTGACCGAATTTCATAAAATTTGGTAGGTAAGTCACTTGCGTGGGACCCTAATGCTGAATAGTTTTTGGTAGGATTCGTAAAAACAGAACCCGCCTTGTTTTTGCGGAATGGTCCGTAAGAATGTCATGTATCCACGCTAGCTAAAATACTAATTGACGAAATTTCACAAAAATTGGTAAATAAGTTATTTGTAGGATAGTCTGGTGCAGATTAGATTTTGGTACGATTCGGAAAAGAACAACCTGCCTTTTTTCTGCAAAATGGCCGCCAAAAATCGTCAAAATCTAAATTAAAAAACTACGTATGCTCAAATATATCCATTAAATGCTTGTTTCATATGTAATTTTTAACGAAGAAAATAATAAAACCAACCCCATTACACTAGGACTAGCCGTTCTCGAGATATTTTAGTTTTTTCGTTTTTTCTCTACGCCACTTTTGAAAATGTGTCCTGTTACCAAATGAGAACGGAAATTGAATTAAAAGTGAATTAAATTTAATTAAAATAAAGAGAACGTGTATATAAGTCTGCAGAGAAAGTCATGTGCTGCCCACGTCAGATTTTGTAATACTGTTTATGATATTCGTAGCACAAATTAGTGTTGAATGAAAGCAGTAAAAAACAAGTTTTATTATTTTTGAGGAGATATTTATCGTTTGTTGAACGTTTTTCGAAAATTTCCAATTATTCATGTCATAAAAAGAATTTTGAGAATTCCTAACGGACATTAAATAGGAAATATTGTTTTTAGGAAATTGTTTGTAGAAAGGATGTAAAAATAAGTATTAAGCAAAGCTGCTTAATACTTATGGTATGCTTTTAAATCTATGCTTGGTATGCTTTTAAATCTGATACCCATCATGAAAATGAAACTGGTAAACTTTCAAAATGTTATTATTAAATATTAACATAAATATTAACAGTTTAGAATTTAACAATGGCATCTACCTATTTCTGAGAGACGGTATTAAAAACTTGTGGTGCTCATTTAGAAAAAGAATGCAAAGCATACTTTAAATTAAACTCTTAAACAGAGATGTTGATCGTATATCATAAAACTTTGCTTTGTGCCGCTAATAAAACCCACCATATTATCTTTAGTGCGAGTCCTGGAATACAGTATTTATTAACATAATGCTACTCACAATTAACTGCACCATTTTTGATTTAAAATTGGCATTATGTATTACGAACATTCTCTTAATAATTAAATAAATTACAACAGCATATCACATATTATTTGCGGAGGAGATTGGACGTGTGAGACCAGGTAAGTTAATCTATGAAATGAGATATGACCTAATACAATTATTGATACGTACACAAACCTCCAATTTCGTCTTTGTGCATTGACACACAGCCACCTTTGCCTCTATTACGACGGCACACTACTGTTAGGCATATCTCACTATATTACTCTGAATCTCTTACTGATCTCCGAACATAACTGAAACTACTGTTAGGCATATCTCACTACATTAGTCTGAATCTCTTACTTATATCCGAACACAACTGAATCTGATCTCATCACCTCTGCCTCTCTGTCATTGAAGTTATACTTAAGAGCATTGCGCTCAAGATATCTGGTTTTGATCTCTCGGAATTACTTACTCAAGTGTATTTCGCACTGTTACTCAAGTGTGTATGGCATCTCTTTTGTGTACTACTTCTGCTACTTTCTATATATTGCCACATCTTTTTGCTGCCGCCGTATCATCTGCCGCCGTATTCATGCCGAGTGCGATCACTTTAAACATGTGGGTCCGTAAGTCCTTCCGAGAGGTTGGTGGTAGGGGGAGGAGTGTACGGTCTCTGTGGATGCCTCCCCCATTGGGTTCCCGTCTAAATTGGGTGGCACTTCCCGGCCGTTCAATCGGTTACCTTACACGTCGGACGGTCAAGGTCTCAAGAACAACAACGCCTCTTCGGATATCATTGGCCGACCTCAGGGCGCTGCGACAACCATGTTCCATATTGGTTAATCTTTTAACCAATCTCGTGGCCTCACTTTAGCCTCCTCTTTTTATGGCTTATTGACTTCTCGGGTCAGGGGCGTTGTAAAACTGGCGTCATTCTGACAGATGCCATTATCTGACATTACAGACATCATAAAAAATGAAATAAAACTGTATCCGTTAAATCTGGTCTCACGTATAAAATGTGGTGCACAAAATGATTATGATAATTAGTTGAAGTTAAATAATTATATTGCGTTGATATTTGAAATGCCGCTTTAATCCACCGTATTATCTTTAGTTCGAGTCCTGAACTAAAATATTTATTAACGTACTGCCACAATTAACTGCACTCATTTTAACTTTAAAATAACATTATTTATTAAGAACATTCAATTGATTATTAAATTGGTTATAACAATTATCATATTATTGAAAAGTATAATTATCATATTATTGAAGAGTATATTTATCATATTATTGGAGATTGGACATGTGAGACCAGGTAATTTATTTATGAAATGTTATATGACCTAATACAGTTATTGATATGTACACATACTTCCAATTTCGTCTTTGTACATTGACACACAACCACTTTTGCCTCCATTACGACGTCACACTACTGTTAGGCATCTTTCACTACATTACTCTCAATCTCTTACTGATCTCCTACACAAATGAATCTGATCTCATCACCTCTGCCGTTGAATATATACTCGACAGAATTGCGCTCAAGATATTTGGTGTTGATCTCTCTGGATCGCTTACTCAAGTCAGTCTCGCTCTGTTATTCAAGTGTGTGGCATTTCTGTCTGGAACTGCTTCTGGTACTTTCCATATGTTGCCACCTCTTTTTGCCTGAGGTCTGACACGCCTCTTCGGCTCCGGCCACACATCCTGCGACGCGGCACCGGTCACACATCCTGCTACCGTAAACCCTTGGGTTGGTCGTGTGGTCTGGGTCTTTAACGCCTATTCGGCTATCACAGAAAGGCATCATTGAAAAATATCCATATCCAGGAGTGTTCAAAACTTGCAAATCCATTTGGATAGGGTTTTTGACCCCATGACAATATTTTCTCTTTATATATACCATATATTGTAAGGAAAGCACATGTAGACAAATGTTGAGATGTGCATCTTTAGCTGTAGATATGAACCGTTACATTCAGATACGGAAACACGATTAAAGTTACTTGTGTAATATTTTTATGTTATTCTTAGCACAAATTCGTGTTGAATGAAACCAGTGAAAAACAAGTATTATTATTTTTGGTGATATATTTAATGTTCGTTTGATCAAAACTTGCAAATCCATTAAACTTCTCTAGGGATTTCGACCCCATGACAACATTTTCCCTTTACATATATTATATAATGTAAGCACAGCACATGTAGACAAATCTGAGATGTGCAATTTTAGCATCTTTAGATACGAGCTGCTCTCACCAAATCCGGATTATGTTTTTTTAATCATTTGTGCACCACCTTGTTATAACATCATGTTCTGACCTTCCATAAACTTATTTTACCCTTAATGTGATAGTAATAAAAACTGTGATGGCTGTCTAATTGAATTACATTCAGATACGGAAACACGATTAAAGTTACTTGTGTAATATGTTTATGTTATTCTTAGCACAAATTCGTGTTGAATGAAACCAGTGAAAAACAAGTATTATTATTTTTGGTGATATATTTAATGTTCGTTGGTTGTTTCCCGAAATTTTCCAATATTTATGTTATAAAAGATTTTTAAGAATTCCTTATTGTCATTAAAGAGAAAATATTGTATTTAGGAAATTGATCATAGAAAGGATGCATAAAATAGGCATTGAGCAAAGCTTATTGTATGTTTTTAAATCTGAAATCCATAATGAAACTGAAACTATTAAACATTCAAAATGTTACTATTAAATATTAATATTAATATTAAAGGGTATGGAATTTTAAAATGGCATCCACCTATTTCTAAGAAACCACCTATTTCTAAGAAATATTTATTCCCTTGATAATAATAACATTAGAGATTTAGTCATTTTTATTTTGCATCCATAACTCAGAGACTGGCATACATACCTTCGCCCTGAAAATATATAGATCTCTTACATTCCAATACACACAAATGCAATTTTCCGTACTGTTACAATAATGACACCAAATTTCCTTTAAATATTTTAGTGTTTTTAGAGTTAATCTTCCCATAAGCTAACAGACAGATATTATTGAAAAATATCCTTATTCAGGAGTGATCAAAACTTGCAAATCCATTAAACTTCTCTAGGGATTTCGACCCCATGACAACATTTTCCCTTTACATATATTATATAATGTAAGAACAGCACATGTAGACATATCTGAGATGTGCAATTTTAGCATCTTTAGATACGAGCTGCTCTCACCAAAACTGGGTTTTGTTTTTACAATAATTTGTGCGCTATCTTGTTATAACGGCATGTTCTGACCTTCCTTTAACTTATTTTACCCTTAATGTGATAGTAATAAAAACTGTGATGGCTGTCTAATTGAATTACATTCAGATACGGAAACACGATTAAAGTTACTTGTGTAATATTTTTATGTTATTCTTAGCACAAATTCGTGTTGAATGAAACCAGTGAAAAACAAGTATTATTATTTTTGGTGATACATTTAATGTTCGTTGGTTGTTTCCCGAAATTTTCCAATATTTATGTTATAAACGATTTTTAAGAATTCCTTATTGTCATTAAAGAGAAAATATTGTATTTAGGAAATTGATCATAGAAAGGATGCATAAAATAAGCATTGAGCAAAGCTTATTGTATGTTTTTAAATCTGAAATCCATAATGAAACTGAAACTATTAAACATTCAAAATGTTACTATTAAATATTAATATTAATATTAAAGGGTATGGAATTTTAAAATGGCATCCACCTATTTCTAAGAAACCACCTATTTCTAAGAAATATTTATTCCCTTGATAATAATAACATTAGAGATTTTGTCATTTTTATTTTATATCCATAACTCAGAGACTGGCATACTTACCTTCGCCCTGAAAATATATAGATCTCTTACATTCCAATACACACAAATGCAATTTTCCGTACTGTTACAATAATGACACCAAATTTCCTTTAAATATTTTAGTGTTTTTAGAGTTAATCTTCCCATAAGCTAACAGACAGATATTATTGAAAAATATCCTTATTCAGGAGTGATCAAAACTTGCAAATCCATTAAACTTCTCTAGGGATTTCGACCCCATGACAACATTTTCCCTTTACATATATTATATAATGTAAGAACAGCACATGTAGACAAATCTGAGATGTGCAATTTTAGCATCTTTAGATACGAGCTGCTCTCACCAAATCCGGATTTTGTTTTTTTAATCATTTGTGCACCACTTTGTTATAACATCATGTTCTGACCTTCAATAAACTTATTTTACCCTTAATGTGATAGTAATAAAAACTGTGATGGCTGTCTAATTGAATTACATTCAGATACGTAAACACGATTAAAGTTACTTGTGTAATATTTTTATGTTATTCTTAGCACAAATTCGTGTTGAATGAAACCAGTGAAAAACAACTATTATTATTTTTGGTGATATATTTAATGTTCGTTTGATCAAAACTTGCAAATCCATTAAACTTCTCTAGGGATTTCGACCCCATGACAACATTTTCCCTTTACATATATTATATAATGTAAGCACAGCACATGTAGACATATCTGAGATGTGCAATTTTAGCATCTTTAGATACGAGCTGCTCTCACCAAAACTGGGTTTTGTTTTTACAATAATTTGTGCGCTATCTTGTTATAACGGCATGTTCTGACCTTCCTTTAACTTATTTTACCCTTAATGTGATAGTAATAAAAACTGTGATGGCTGTCTAATTGAATTACATTCAGATACGGAAACACGATTAAAGTTACTTGTGTAATATTTTTATGTTATTCTTAGCACAAATTCGTGTTGAATGAAACCAGTGAAAAACAAGTATTATTATTTTTGGTGATACATTTAATGTTCGTTGGTTGTTTCCCGAAATTTTCCAATATTTATGTTATAAACGATTTTTAAGAATTCCTTATTGTCATTAAAGAGAAAATATTGTATTTAGGAAATTGATCATAGAAAGGATGCATAAAATAAGCATTGAGCAAAGCTTATTGTATGTTTTTAAATCTGAAATCCATAATGAAACTGAAACTATTAAACATTCAAAATGTTACTATTAAATATTAATATTAATATTAAAGGGTATGGAATTTTAAAATGGCATCCACCTATTTCTAAGAAACCACCTATTTCTAAGAAATATTTATTCCCTTGATAATAATAACATTAGAGATTTTGTCATTTTTATTTTATATCCATAACTCAGAGACTGGCATACTTACCTTCGCCCTGAAAATATATAGATCTCTTACATTCCAATACACACAAATGCAATTTTCCGTACTGTTACAATAATGACACCAAATTTCCTTTAAATATTTTAGTGTTTTTAGAGTTAATCTTCCCATAAGCTAACAGACAGATATTATTGAAAAATATCCTTATTCAGGAGTGATCAAAACTTGCAAATCCATTAAACTTCTCTAGGGATTTCGACCCCATGACAACATTTTCCCTTTACATATATTATATAATGTAAGAACAGCACATGTAGACAAATCTGAGATGTGCAATTTTAGCATCTTTAGATACGAGCTGCTCTCACCAAATCCGGATTTTGTTTTTTTAATCATTTGTGCACCACTTTGTTATAACATCATGTTCTGACCTTCAATAAACTTATTTTACCCTTAATGTGATAGTAATAAAAACTGTGATGGCTGTCTAATTGAATTACATTCAGATACGTAAACACGATTAAAGTTACTTGTGTAATATTTTTATGTTATTCTTAGCACAAATTCGTGTTGAATGAAACCAGTGAAAAACAACTATTATTATTTTTGGTGATATATTTAATGTTCGTTGGTTGTTTCCCGAAATTTTCCAATATTTATGTTATAAAAGATTTTTAAGAATTCCTTATTGTCATTAAAGAGAAAATATTGTATTTAGGAAATTGATCATAGAAAGGATGCATAAAATAAGCATTGAGCAAAGCTTATTGTATGTTTTTAAATCTGAAATCCATAATGAAACTGAAATTATTAAACATTCAAAATGTTACTATTAAATATTAATATTAATATTAAAGTGTATGGAATTTTAAAATGGCATCCACCTATTTCTAAGAAATATTTATTCCCTTGATAATAATAACATTAGAGATTTAGTCATTTTTATTTTGTATCCATAACTCAGAGACTGGCATACATACCTTCGCCCTGAAAATATATAGATCTCTTACATTCCAATACACACAAATGCAATTTTCCGTACTGTTACAATAATGACACCAAATTTCCTTTAAATATTTTAGTGTTTTTAGAGTTAATCTTCCCATAAACTAACAGACAGATATCATTGAAAAATGTCCATATTCAGGAGTGATCAAAACTTGCAAATCCATTAAACTTCTCTAGGGATTTAGACCCCATGACAACATTTTCCCTTTACATATATTATATAATGTAAGAACAGCACATGTAGACAAATCTGAGATGTGCAATTTTAGCATCTTTAGATACGAGCTGCTCTCACCAAAACTGGGTTTTGTTTTTATAATATTTTGTGCGCTATCTTGTTATAACAGCATGTTCTGGTCTTTTTTAAACTTATTTTACCCTTAATCCCTTAATGTGATAGTAATAGAAACTGTTATGGCTGTCTAATTGAATTACTTTCAGATAGGGGAACACGATCAAAATTACTTGTGTAATATTGTTTATGGTATTCTTAGCACAAATTCTTGTTGAATGAAACCAGTAAAAAAAAGTTTTATTATTTTTGACGAGATATTTATTGTTCGTAGCACAAATTCTTGTTGAATGAAACCAGTAAAAAAAAGTTTTATTATTTTTGACGAGATATTTATTGTTCGTTGCGTGTTTCTCGAAATTTTCCATTTATTTACATCATAAAATATTTTTAATAATCTCTTAAAGACATTAAATTGAAAATATTGTTTTTAGAAACTTGTTTATGGAAAGAATGTATAAAATAAGTATTGAACAAAGCTTATTATCTGACCATTATGAAAATGAAACTTATAAACATTCAAAACGTTAGTACTAAATTTTAGCATCAATATTGAAAAGTGTGGGATTTAACAATGACATCTACAGATTTCTCATAGAAAGTATTAAAAATATTTATTCCCTTGATAATAATATTATTAGAGATTTTTTAATTTTTATTTTGTATCCAAAACTCAAGAGAATGGTAAAGACCAACCCCCTACCCCTTAAAAGAAATATATCTCTCACATTCCAATAAACACAAATGCAATTTTCCGTACTATTGCAATAATGACAACAAATTTCCGTTACATATTTAAATGTTTTTAGAGTTAGCCTTCCCATAAACTAACAGACGGACATCATTAAAAAATATCTATATTCAGAAGTGAGCCTGCAAATCCTATGGGGTTTTTGACCAACATGACAACATTTTCGCTTTACATATACTATATATTTTAAGAAAATATATGCAGCTAAATCTAAGATGTGTGTTTTTAGCTTTGAATAGGAGTTTTGTTTCTGCTCACTAAGCCTGGGAAACGCTTTTGCTCTTATAATAATTTGAATACTACTTTGTTAATATCATGAATGTTCTGACCTTTCTATAACTGCTTAAACTGCACAACTCGATTCTTTAATTCGTGTTCATGTAAATATATTTTCGTAATTACTTTATTTTATTGTTAATAAAAGTCACTAGTAAGACATAATTGTTTGTAACTGCATTAATAATTACATATAATCGTAATTGTTCATGACATTCAACGTTGCGAAGCGTTCTGTTTATAAGAATTAACAATAAGACATATAATTGCTATTGTATTAAGAATTACATTGTAATCGTTACTGTTCAAGACAATCATAGTTGTGAAACACGCCGTAAATCGAAATAAATAACAAAACATATAATTGTTTACTACGCTACTACATTATAATCGTTGTTCTTCCTGACATTCATGGTCGTGAAATGTTCCTAAGTAATTAATAATCAAACTATATAATTGTTCAGTACACGGCCAACTTTTTGACTTTCTTCTAGTAACCAATCAGTAACCAATCACAGACAATTGGAAAGTCGTTGAAGAATCCAATCTTTAATTACTAAGGCTTGAATCAATTGTTTAAGCTCTTTCTACATTTACGAATCTATAAGTATAATTTTAGAATTGTATGTTTTCCCATGTGTTCGCAGTGCAGCGGCATAAATTTACAGGATTTCTTTTAATATAGATATAAACACATCCAACATATGAAACAGTTAATTATTTACATTTACAAATCCATTTTTACTTTCCCTACAATACATGGTAATGTATAGGGAAAGTATTGGAATCGTGCCGAAAATCACAACTGGAGTTTTCGACGGATCTACACGTTTCGAGACCTCTAGAATACGAAAAAAACCATTTTTAGCGTGACGTCTGTGTGTGTGTCTGTCTGTCTGTCTGTGTGTCTGTCTGTCTGTCTGTCTGTGTGTCTGTCTGTGCAGATTTTGTATCCACTCTAACTAAAAAACTAATGATCCGAATTTCACAAAATTTTGTAGGTAAGTCACTTGTGGGCGGGGCTAATGCTGATTAGTTTTGGGTACGATTCGGAATAAAAGAACCCGCCTTTTTGTGAAATGACCCGCAAAAGCTTGTATCCACTCTAACTGAAAAACTAATGGACCGAATTTCACAAAATTTGGTGGATAAGTCGCTTGTAGGCCAATCTGGTGCTGATTAGATTTTGGTACGATTCGGAAAAAAATAACCTGCCTTTTTTTGCAAAATGGCCCGCAAAAATCGTCAAAATCTAAACTAAAGAACTAGGTATACTCAAATATATCCATTAAATGCTTGTTTAATACGTAATTTTTAACGACGAAAATAATACGACCAACCCCATTACACTAGGACTAGCCGTTCTCGAGATATTTTAGTTTTTCGTATTTTCTCTACACCACCTTTGAAAACAAGTCCGGTTACCGAATGAGAACGGAAATTGAATTAAAAGTGAAATGAATTTAATTAAAATAAAGAGAACGTGGATATAAGTCTGCAGGGAAAGTCATGTGCTGCCCACATCAGATTTTTACTTTCCCTGCAATACATGGTAATGTATAAGGAAAGTATTGGAATCATGCCGAAAATCGCAACTCGAGTTTTCGACGGATCTACACGTTTCGAGACCTCTAGAATATGAAAAAACCATTTTTAGCGTGACGTCTGTGTGTGTGTCTGTGTGTCTGTCTGTGTGTCTGTGTGTCTGTCTGTCTGTGTGTCTGTCTGTGCAGATATTGTATCCACTCTAACTAAAAAACTAATGGACCGAATTTCACTAAATTTTGTAACTAAGTCACTTGTGGGCGGGGCTAGTACTGATTAGTTTTGGGTACGAGTCGAAATAAAAGAACCTGCCTTTTTTTGCGAAATGGCCCGCAAAAGCTTGTATCCACTCCAGCTGAAAAACTAATGGACCGAATTTCACAAAATTTGGTAGATAAGTCGCTTGTAGGCCACCCTGGTGCTGATTAGATTTTGGTATAATTCGAAAAAAAATAACCTGCCTTTTTTTGCAAAATGGCCAACAAAAATCATCAAAATCTAAACTTAAGAACTACGTATGCTCAAATATAGCCATTAAATGCTTATTTAATACGTAATTTTTAGCGAAGAAAAGAATAAGACCAACCCCATTACACTAGGACTAGCCGTTCTCGAGATATTTTAGTTTTTCGTATTTTTCCTACATCATTTTTGAAAATAAGTCCAGTTTTCAAATGAGAACGAAAATTGAATTAAAAATGAATTAAATTTAATTTAAATAAATAGAACGTGAAGTCTGCAGGGAAAGTCATGTGCTGCCCACATCAGATTTTTACTTTCCATGCAATACATGGTAATGTATAAGGAAAGTATTGGAATCATGTCGAAAATCGCAACTCGAGTTTTCGACGGATCTACACGTTTCAAGACCTCTAGAATACGAAAAAACCATTTTTAGCGAGACGTCTGTGTGTGTGTTTGTGTGCCTGTGTGTCTGTCTGTCTGTGCAGATATTTTATCCTCTATAACAAAAAAACTAATTGACCGATTTTCATAAAATTTGGTAGGTAAGTCACTTGTGGGCGAATCTGGTGCTGATTAGTTTTGGGTACGATTTGGAATAAAAGAACCCGCCATTTTTTGCGACAAAGCCTGCAAAAGCTTGTATCCACTCTAACTAAACAACTACTAGACCGAATTTCAGAAAATTCGGAAGATGAGTCACTTGTGGGTTACCCTGGTGCTGATTAGATTTTGGTATGATTCGGAAAAAAATAACCTGCCTTTTTTGCAAAATGGCCCGCAAAAATCGTTGAAATCTAAACTAAAGAACTAGGTATACTCAAATATATCCATTAAATGCTCGTTTAATACGTAATTTTTAACGACGAAAATAATAAGACCAACCCCATTACACTAGGACTAGCCGTTCTCGAGATATTTTACTTTTCCGTACTTTCTCTACCCCACCTTTGAAAACAAGTCCGGTTACCGAATGAGAACGAAAATTGAATTGAATTAAAAGTGAAATAAATTTAATTAAAATATAGAGAACGTCAATATAAGTCTGCAGGGAAAGTCATGTGTTGCCCACATCAGATTTTTACTTTTTCTGCAATACATGGTAATGTATAGGGAAAGTATTGGAATCATGCCGAAAATCGCAACTCGAGTTTTCGACTGATCTACAATTTTCGAGACCTCTAGAATACGAGAAAACTATTTTTAGCGTGACGTCTGTGTGTGTGCCTGTGTGTCTGTCTGTCTGTGTGTCTGTGTGTCTGTCTGTCTGTCTGTGCAGATTTTGTATCCACTCTAACTAAAAAAGTAATTGATCGAATTTCATAAAATTTGATAGGTAAGTCACTTGTGGACGGATCTGGTGCTGATTAGTTTTGGGTATGATTTGGGGTAAAAGAACCCGCCTTTTTTTTGCGAAATGGTCCGCAAAAGCTTGTATCCACTCTAGCTAAAAAACTGATGGACCGAATTTCACAAAATTAGATAGATAAGTCAGTTGTGGGACACCCTGGTGCTGATTAGAATTTGGTCCGATTTGGAAAAAAATAACCTGCTTTTTTTGCAAAATGGCCCGCAAAAATCTAAAATAAAAATCTACGTATGCTCAAATATATCCATTAAATTCTTGTTTAATACGTTATTTTTAAAGAACAAAAGAATCAGACCAACCTCATTACACTAAGACTTGCCGTTCCTGAGATATTTTAGTTTTTTCGTATTTTCTCTACGCCACCTCTGAAAATAAGTCAACTTACCAAATGAGAACGAAAAGTGAATTAAAAGTGAATTAAATTTAATTTAATTAAAGAGAACGTGAATATAAGTCTGCAGGGAAAGTCACGTGCTGTCCACATCAGATTTTTATTCTCCAAGTCAGTTTCTTGCGTGGCCGTTGACTTCTCAATTAGAAATCGGGGCTCAATATATCTTAGTCCGCTGAATCAGTACTAGTCGTACTATGGTCACTTTCAGACCTTTAACATCTTTACAGTAGTCTACAGGGTTGATTTGATCGGACGCCAGTGTAAAGAGCTTTGTTGCCCAATACGGAATTGAATCACAGATCTTCTTACTGGACATCCAATGCTCTACCGCTTAGCTACTGGGGCGGAATTGCAAGATCCTATCTCAGAAGTGAACTCTGCACATGTAAACATGCTAGCACATGTGATCAGCAATGTTATATAAATAACACGCTGTTGCAAAGAAAGACTATTTTTATTTCGAGAAAAAACGTTACCTTTGAAACTTCGTCAGGACATTTTTAAATATATTAGGTTCAATCTGGAAGCAAAAAAAAAGTGCAGTTTTAGATAAATTTTCAATATTATCTAAAACTGCAGTGATAAGTCTCCTCGAAACTTATTTCAATTCCACAATTGTGTTTATTCAATTTTTGTAAATTTAATTTAAAACACTTTTTGTTTCAACCAATTAGTCCTTGGTTCAGTTCAATCCAATAACTTTATTTTGATTCCATCAATAAATTTTATGCGCTATTTTGGTTTAACCAATTAACATTGAGTCCCAGTTTTGCATATACAATCATTTAGAACCCTGCATCAATTCCACCAATCGACTTTGAGCTGTGTTTAGATTCAACCACTTAAAAAGTTGTACAGTGCTCTAAAAATCGGATTCAAAACTAAACATGCAAATGACCATTTTTACTTTCCCTGCAATACATGGTAATGTATAGGGAAAGTATTGGAATCATACCGAAAATCACAACTCGAGTTTTCGACGGATCTACACGTTTCGAGACCTCTAGAATACGAAAAAACCATTTTTAGCGTGACGTCTGTGCGTGTGTCTGTCTGTCTGTCTGTCTGTGTGTCTGTCTGTCTGTCTGTGTGTCTGTCTGTGTGTCTGTCTGTCTGTGCAGATTTTGTATCCACTGTAACTAAAAAACTAATGGACCGAATTTCACAAAATTTGGTAGGTAAGTCACTTGTGGGCGGGGCTGGTGCTGATTAGTTTTGGGTACGATTCGGAATAAAAGAACCCGCCTTTTTTTGCGAAATGGCCCGCAAAAGCTTGTATCCACTCTAGCTGAAAAACTAATGGACCGAATTTCACAAAATTCGGTAGATGAGTCACGTATAGGTCACTCTGGTGCTGATTAGATTTTGGTACGATTCGGAAAAAAATAACCTGCCTTTTTTTGCAAAACGGCCCGCAAAAATCTTCAAAATCTAAACTAAAGAACTAGGTATACTCAGATATATCCATTAAATGCCCGTTTAATACGTAATGTTTAACGACGAAAAGAATAAGACCAACCCCATTACATTAGGACTAGCCGTTCTCGAGATATTTTAGTTTTTCGTACTTTCCCTACGCCACCTTTGAAAATAAGCCCGGTTACCGAATGAGAACGAAAATTGAATAAAAGTGAAATAAATTTAATTAAAATAAAGAGAACGAGGATATAAGTCTGCAGGGAAAGTCATGTGCTGTCCACATCAGATTTTTACTTTCCCTGCAATACATGGTAATGTATAGGGAAAGTATTGGAATCATACCGAAAACCACAACTCGAGTTTTCGACGGATCTACACGTTTCGAGACCTCTAGAATACGAAAAAACCATTTTCAGCTTGACGTCTGTGTGTGTGTCTGTGTGTCTGTGTGTCTGTCTGTGTGTCTGTCTGTCTGTCTGTGCAGATTTTGTATCCACTGTAACTAAAAAACTAATGTACCGAATTTCACAAAATTTGGTAGCTAAGTCACTTGTGGGCGGGGCAGGTGCTGATTAGTTTTGGGTACAATTCGGGATGAAATAACCCGCCTTTTTGTGCGAAATGGCCCGCAAAAGCTTGTATCCACTCTAGCTAAAAAACTACTGGACCGAATTTCACAAAATTCGGTAGATGAGTCACTTGTAAGTCATCCTGGTGCTGATTAGATTTTGGTACGATTCGAAAAAAAATAACCTGCCTTTTCTTACAAAATGGCCCGCAAAAATCATCTAAATCTAAACTAAAGAACTACGCATGCTCAAATATATCCACTAAATGCTTGTTTAATACGTAATTTTTAAGGAAGAAAAGAATAAGACCAACCCCATTACACTAGGACTAGCCGTTCTCGAGATATTTTAGTTTTTCGTATTTTCTCTACGCCACCTATGAAATTAAGTCCGGTTACCGAATGGGAAAGAAAATTGAATTAAAAGTGAAATAAATTTAATTAAAATAAACAGAACGTGGATATAAAGTCTGCAGGGAAAGTCATGTGCTGGCCACATCAGATTTTTACATTTTGTTACAATTTCATTTCAACTTATTTAATACTAACAGTGTAACTGTTTTTTGTATAGAATATACAATGTAAAGAAACTTAAAATTCACAATTCGTGGTGAACTTTTTATATTTGAATTATTTTTTTTTTAAGGTTATAATAATTTTCACAAAATGGAACAGACAAATAGAAGTAAAATTTACAATTTTATTTACTCAGATAATACCATATATATCTGTCGTTGCTCGTGATTTAAAATATGTGAAAATTCCTTTAGCATTTTAAATGGCATTGTTATTTGAAACATTCCAATAAAATATTTAATTTAATTCTCCTCGAACGGAGTATAAGAATCCCTATTATTGCTATACAAAATTATTTTTCCAGGCATATTTAAATAATAAAACACACTGGTTTTGTGTGTATAAACCAATTTACAAAAAATATGAAATGTAATAAACATTTAGCAAAATGAAAGCGCTAAATTTGTATTAGAATCTGTATTATTTTTATTCAATTTTAAAATGTGATCAAACAATGTATATGAGTTTAAAAATTCTTTGCCGAAATAAAAAAAAAGGTGACTTAATAAATTGAAAATATCAATAACTCCCGTTATTTTTAACCCCTAGACCGTACATGATATAAGCCAATCAAAAATGGAAATACAATTCATCTGTAAAATTCATTTCTTTGTCTATTAAATCAGAATTTTTTTTTAAAAATTCGCCTGCCATGTACACGCATTTGATTTAATGCGTTGCCAAACACAATATTATAATTTTATTTAAATAAATTTGAAGTAAAATGCATCGTTTGCTATCTCTATGAAATGTTCGTTTTTACTTTCCCTGCAATACATGGTAATGTATAGGGAAAGTATTGGAATCATGCCGAAAATCACAACTCGAGTTTTCGACGGATCTACACGTTTCGAGACCTCTAGAATACGAAAAAACTATTTTTAGCGTGACGTCTGTGTGTGTGTCTGTCTGTGTGTCTGTGTGTCTGTCTGTGTGTCTGTGTGTCTGTCTGTGTGTCTGTCTGTCTGTCTGTGCAGATTTTGTATCCACTCTAACTAAAAAACTAATGGACCGAATTTCACAAAATTTGGTAGGTAAGTTACTTGTGAGCGAGTCTGGTGCTGATTAGTTTTGGGTACGATTCGGAATAAAAGAACCCGCCTTTTTTTGCGAAATGGTCCGCAAAAGCTTGTATCCACTCTAACTGAAAAACTGATGGACCGAATTTCACAAAATTCGGTAGATGAGTCACTTGTGGATGACCTTGGTGCTGATTAGATTTTGGTACGATTCGGAAAAAAATGACCTGCCTTTTTTTGCAAAATGGCCCGCAAAAATCGTCCAAATCTAAACTAAAGAACTGGGTATACTCAAATATATCCATTAAATGCTGATTTAATACGTAATTTTTAACGACGAAAAGAATAAGACCAACCCCATTACACTTGGTCTAGCCGTTCTCGAGATATTTTAGTTTTTCGTACTTTCCCTACGCCACCTTTGAAAATTAGCCCGGTTACCGCATGAGAACGAAAATTGAATTAAAAGCGAAATAAATTTAGTTAAAATAAAGAGAACGCTAATATAAGTCTGCAGGGAAAGTCATGTGCTGCCCACATCAGATTTTTACTTTCCCTGCAATACATGGTAATGTATAGGGAAAGTATTGGAATCATGCCGAAAATCGCAACTCGAGTTTTCGACGGATCTACACGTTTCGAGACCTCTATAATACGAAAAAAACTATTTTTAGCATGACGTCTGCGTGTGTGTCTGTGTGTCTGTGTGTCTGTCTGTCTGTGTGTCTGTGTGTCTGTCTGTCTGTCTGTGCAGATATTGTATCCACTGTAACTAAAAAACTAATGGACCGAATTTCACAAAATTTGGTAGGTAAGTCACTTGTGAGCGAGTCTAGTGCTGATTAGTTTTGGGTACGATTTGGAATAAAAGAACCCGCCATTTTTTGCGAAAAAGCCTGCAAAAGCTTGTATCCACACTAACTAAACAACTACTAGACCGAATTTCACAAAATTCGGTAGATGTGTCACTTGTGGGTTACCCTGCTGCTGATTAGATTTTGGTACGATTCGGAAAAAAATATTCTGCATTTTTTTGCAAAATGGCCCGCAAAAATCGTCAAAATCTAAACTGAAGAACTGGGTATACTCAAATATATCCATTAAATGTTCGTTTAATACGTAATTTTTGACGACGAAAAGAATATGACCAACCCCATTACACTAGGACCAGCCGTTCTCGAGATATTTTAGTTTTCCGTATTTTCTCTACGTCACCTTTGAAAATAAATCCGGTTACCGAATGAAACCGAAAATTGAATTAAAACTGGAATAAATTTAATTAAAATAAAGAGAACGTTAATATAAGTCTGCAGAGAAAGTCATGTGCTGCCCACATCAGATTTTTACTTTCCCTGCAATACATGGTAATGTATAGGGAAAGTATTGGAATCATGCCGAAAATCACAACTCGAAGTTTCGACGGATCTACATGTTTCGAGACCTCTAGAATACGAAAAAACTATTTTTAGCGTGACGTCTGTGTGTGTGTCTGTGTGTCTGTCTGTGTGTCTGTGTGTGTGTCTGTGTGTCTGTGTATCTGTCTGTGTGTCTGTGTGTCTGTCTGTCTGTGCAGATTTTGTATCCACTCTAACTAAAAAACTAATGGACCGAATTTCACAGAATTTGGAAGGTAAATTACTTGTGAGCGAGTCTGGTGCTGATTAGTTTTGGGTACGATTCGGAATAAAAGAACCCGCCTTTTTTTGCGAAATGGCCCGCAAAAACTTGTATCCACTCTAACTGAAAAACTGATGGACCGAATTTCTCAAAATTCGGTAGATGAGTCACTTGTGGGTTACCTTGGTGCTGATTAGATTTTGGTACGATTCGAAAAAAAATGACCTGCCTGTTTTTGCAAAATGGCCCGCAAAAATCGTCCAAATTTAAACTAAAGAATTGGGTATACTCAAATATATCCATTAAATGCTGATTTAATACGTAATTTTTAACGACGAAAAGAATAAGACCAACTCCATTACACTAGGACTAGCCGTTCTCGACATATTTGCGTTTTTCGTACTTTCCCTACGCCACCTTTGAAAATAAGCCCGGTTACCGAATGAGAACGAAAATTGAATTAAAAGTGAAATAAATTTAGGTAAAATAAAGAGAACGTTAATATAAGTCTGCAGGGAAAGTCATGTGCTGCCCACATCAGATTTTCACTTTCCCTGCAATACATGGTAATGTATAGGGAAAGTATTGGAATCATGCCGAAAATCGCAACTCGAGTTTTCGACGAATCTACAGGTTTCAAGACCTCTAGAATACGAAAAAACCATTTTTAGCGTGACGTCTGTGTGTGTGTCTGTGTGTCTGTCTGTCTGTGCAGATTTTGTATCCACTCTAACTAAAAAACTAATGGACCGAATTTCACAAAATTTTGTAGGTAAGTCACTTGTGGGCGGGGCTGGTGCTGATTAGTTTTGGGTACGATTCGGAATAAAAGAACCCGCCTTTTTTGTGAAATGGCCTGCAAAAGCTTGTATCCACTGTAGCTGAAAAACTAATGGACCGAATTTCACAAAATTCGGTAGACGAGTAACGTATAGGTCACCCTGGTGCTGATTAGATTTTGGTACGATTCAGAAAAAAATAACCTGCCATTTTTTGCGAAATGGCCCGCAAAAATTGCCAAAATCTAAAATAAAAAACTGGATATACTCAAATATATCCATTAAATGCTGATTTAATACGTAATTTTAACGACGAAAAGAATAAGACCAAGCCCATCACACTAGGACTAGTCATTCTCGAGATATTTTAGTTTTTCGTACTTTCCCTACGCCACCTTTGAAAATAAGTCCGGTTATCGAATGAGAACGAAAATTGAATTAAAATGAAATAAATTTAATTAAAATAAAGAGAACGTTAATATAAGTCTGCAGGGAAAGTCATGTGCTGCTCACATCAGATTTTTACTTTCCCTGCAATACATGGTAATGTATAGGGAAAGTATTGGAATCATGCCGAAAATCGCAACTCGAGTTTTCGACGGATCTATACGTTTCGAGATCTCTAGAATACGAAAACACTATTTTTTTCGTGACGCCTGTGTGTGTGTCTGTGTGTCTGTCTGTGTGTCTGTGTGTCTGTCTGTGTGTCTGTTTGTCTGTCTGTGTGTCTGTGTGTCTGTCTGTCTGTGCAGATTTTGTATCCACTCTAACTAAAAAACTAATGGACCGAATTTCACAAAATTTTGTAGGTAAGTCACTTGTGGGCGGGGCTGGTGCTGATTAGTTTTGGGTACGATTCGGAATAAAAGAACCCGCCTTTTTTGTGAAATGGCCTGCAAAAGCTTGTATCCACTGTAGCTGAAAAACTAATGGACCGAATTTCACAAAATTCGGTAGACGAGTCACGTATAGGTCACCCTGGTGCTGATTAGATTTTGGTACTATTCAGAAAAAAATAACCTGCCTTTTTTTGCAAAATGGCCCGCAAAAATTGCCAAAATCTAAATAAAAAACTGGATATACTCAAATATATCCATTAAATGCTGATTTAATACGTAATTTTAACGACGAAAAGAATAAGACCAAGCCCATCACACTAGGACTAGTCGTTCTCGAGATATTTTAGTTTTTCGTACTTTCCCTACGCCACCTTTGAAAATAAGTCCGGTTATCGAATGAGAACGAAAATTGAATTAAAAGTGAAATAAATTTAATTAAAATAAAGAGAACGTTAATATAAGTCTGCAGGGAAAGTCATGTGCTGCTCACATCAGATTTTTACTTTCCCTGCAATACATGGTAATGTATAGGGAAAGTATTGGAATCATGCCGAAAATCGCAACTCGAGTTTTCGACGGATCTATACGTTTCGAGATCTCTAGAATACGAAAACACTATTTTTATCGTGACGCCTGTGTGTGTGTCTGTGTGTCTGTCTGTGTGTCTGTGTGTCTGTGTGTCTGTCTGTGTGTCTGTTTGTCTGTCTGTGTGTCTGTGTGTCTGTCTGTCTGTGCAGATTTTGTATCCACTCTAACTAAAAAACTAATAGACCGAATTTCACAAAATTTGGTAGGTAAGTTATTTGTGAGCGAGTTTGTTGCTGATTAGTTTTGGGTATGATTCGGGATAAAAGAACCCGCCTTTTTTGCGAAATGGCCTGCAAAAGCTTGTATCCACTCTAACTGAAAAACTAATGGAGTAGATGAGTTCAGTAGATGAGTCACTTGTGGGTTACCCTGGTGCTGATTAGATTTTGGTATGATTCGGAAAAAAATGACCTGCCTTTTTTTGCAAAATGGCCTGCAAAAATCGTCCAAATCTAAACTAAAGAACTGGGTATACTCAAATATATCCATGAAATGCTGATTTAGTACGTAATTTTTAAAGACGAAAAGAATAAGACCAACCCCATTACACAAGGACTAGCCGTTCTCGAGATATTTTAGTTTTTCGTACTTTCCCTACGACACCTTTGAAAATAAGACACGTTACCGAATGAGAACGAAAATTGAATTAAATGTGAAATAAATCTAATTAAAATAAAGAGAACGTTAATATAAGTCTGCAGGGAAAGTCATGTGCTGCTCACATGAGATTTTTACTTTCCCTGCAATACATGGTAATGTATAGGGAAAGTATTGGAATCATGTCGAAAATTGCAACTCGATTTTTCGACGGATCTACACGTTTCAAGACCTCTGGAATACGAAAAAAACCATTTTTAGCGTGACGTCTGTGTGTCTGTCTGTGTGTCTGTGTGTCTGTCTGTCTGTGCAGATTTTGTATCCACTCTAACTAAAAAACTAATGGACCGAATTTCACAAAATTTTGTAGGTAAGTCACTTGTGGGCGGCGCTGGTGCTGATTAGTTTTGGGTACGATTCGGAATAAAAGAACCCGCCTTTTTTTGCGAAATGGGCCGCAAAAGCTTGTATCCACTCTAACTGAAAAACTAATGGACCGAATTTCACAAAATTCGGTAGATGAGTCGCTTGTAGGTCACCCTGGTGCTGATTAGATTTTGGTACTATTCGAAAAAATTAACCTGCCTTTGTTTGCAATATGGTTCGCAAAAATCGTCAAACTCTAAATTAAAGAACTAGATATACTCAAATATATCCATTAAATGCGCGTTTAATACGTAATTTTTAACGAGGAAAAGAATAAGACCAAACCCATTACACTAGGACTAGCCGTTCTTGAGATATTTTAGTTTTTCGTATTTTCTCTACGCCACCTTTGAAAATAAGTCCGGTTACCGAATGAGAACGAAAATTGAATTAAAAGTGAAATAAATTTAATTAATATAAAAAGAACGTGGTTATAAGTCTGCAGGGAAAGTCATGTGCTGCCCACATCAGATTTTTCAGATTGTAGGCTTACTCTATTTTATATTAGGAAATGCAGATACAATACAAATAAAATTAAACTTCGAAAATATACTTTTGTTGTTAAATATTTGTTAACTTTTGCTTCATGTTGCGTTTGACATACTTATTTTCCCCAATGACTCAATATTGACTTTCCGAAAGAAATATACTCAATTGCCGGACAAACATTCTGCTTTATGTTTGGGAAAATGGACACATACCATTTGTGGCTAATCGATCGAACAGAACAACAATGTATCAGAATTTATAGAACATTTATTTTCTCAATATATTATCTTTGTAATATAATAGGGCACATTTAGACAAATAGGGTATATTTAAGAGTCTATGCAAAAATGATGTTTCTCATCTCGATATATATATATATTGTACTCATCGTTAGTCAGGGTAGAGGTTATCTTGTTCACTTTAACGAGAATAAGATGAAACCTTCTTGTCCTATCTGAATACTTAGAACACCAGCTGGCCAGTTCAAATATTCACGAGTTAATCAATCCTTATGCGGTGAGTCTGGGACAGTGAGACCTTTACACCGGCGCCCTGGTTTTTGGAAGTTATTTATTCATCATAGGCTCTATATGCTGTAAATTTTTGGGTCTGTACCTATAGGCGGTTAATCTGCAATATGTAATCTGCAGGTTAGATACAATGATGTTGGGGGTCGGAAAAGATCCAGTTACGAATTTCCACTGGATTCGGCAAATTGTTGAACCAGTTTCAAAAATTTTCAGTGGATTCAGCAAATTGCTGAACCAGTTTCAATTTCAAGACCAGTTTCACCATACATGATGATAGCCTGAAAGGAAATGAGTGCAGAGAAAAATGGTCGTCAGCAGTTGCACGCCGATATGATTTCAGAAAGAGGAGATTATAGGACACATTTCGACCAGAAGTTGAAATCTTATCGCAGAGCTGGTTAGAGTAACGGCTGGCCCTTTCGATGATCCGCAGTTCGATTTTTCTCTAGGAGAGTGAGACCTTTTTAAGGTAAATAGTTAAAATTTTTTATCGAAATTTATGGATCAAAAACAGAGAATGAAACAAGAAGATTCGTATTATTTGTATATTATTCATAGGAATCCAACTATAGTTGAGGCAAACTTAAGACTATATTGGTATAGGAAAAACTAAATATCTGTTAAGTTATACAGTTACTTAATCCACGCATAATAGGCGTTAACTCATTTTTTTTATAAATATTGGGGACAACTTATTTGATCTAACGTTTTACGGACGTTAACTCATTTTTTTTATTGCAGAGGTGCCAAGTTAAGTTTGCTGCAAGTATAGGGAATTAAATGAATAAAAAATGGAAACGGTGACGCGACAGCAGTAGCGGAATTACATCTGCATTGGATAAGTTTGAATATTCTAGACTTGAAGATAATTTACGATAAAGATACAGTTTAAATTATTCGCTAAAATTATCAATTATGTGTTACTTGAAAGATAAGCTCATAATAAGACAGGATAAAGTTGCAAAAGATTATCTCAGATCCGCTATTCATAAAGTTGCAAAAATTTCCTTCCCTCCACTTTACGCTTACGAATTCTACATCCCTCCCATTCAATATTACTATTTATTATATCACTCTCTACAATAAACACATATTATATCATCCATTAACATAACCCAATTCATTCTCCCTTAAGCCTCCTAACAACGAATTTATCAAGCTCACTGACTCAAACTTTTTATTTCAAAGTTTCAATTACTAATCCTACCCTGAAGATAAAAAGACTACCTCTCTCAAACTTCACGGGTTATACAATTTAGATCAAAATAATCTATCTATAAAACAATTTTGCAATATAATTCCATTGTTTAAAACATGGATTTTAAGATATAGGAGTAAGGACGTCTCTCTAACTCCATGGATTAAATATTCAAATTCAGGTCTTTTAAATGAGGAGGACCTCACAATGTTAACTTTCCTATTCAGATGAATCATGGTGGGAAATGGATGGTCTCATCTCTAACTCCATAAGCTCAATAAAGTTCTCAGTTTAGTTTTTTCACACATTAAAATATCATGACCATACAATTGCATTATGCTGTGGCAATGCTTTTGATTTGAGATATAAACTTATTATTTCACATATCGATGGACTATACAGACACGGATTTAGTTTAGTTATTTATTATATAGGTAATTAATTTTTATTCCTGATTAAGCTAAAACAGTCACCACAAAACAACAAAACAAACACCACAAAACAGTCATAAATCATGTCATTAAATTGCGCTTTGTTAAACAGAATAAAATGAGGTAAGGTATTATTTACAATTAATTTTAATAACTACGGTCTATCTTATGTAGATCAAATAAACACGTTTTAAAGCTTTGTTTTAGAAATCACCATAATTATGTCAAAAGTATCAAGAAATTATTGCCTGTGATAGTAAATCATTAAGGGATGACTGTACATCGATTTGATTTTAAGCAAAACCATAAAACACCATAAAAGAGCCATAAATCGTGTCATTAAATTGCGCTTTGTTAAATAGAAAAAAACGAGGTAAGGTATAATTTACAATTAATTTTAATAACTACGGTCTGTCCTATGTAGATCAAGCAAACACGCTTTAAAGATTCGCTTAAGAAATCACCATAATTGTGTCAAAAGTATCAAGAAATTATTGTTTGTGATAGTAAATCATTAAGGAATGACTATACATCGATTTGATTTTAAGTAAAACCATAAAACACCATAAAACAGTCACAAATCGTTTCATTAAATTGCGTTTTGTTAAACAGAAAAAAAACGAGATAAGGTATTATTTACAATTATTTTTAATAACTACGGTCTATCCTTTGTAGATCAAACAAACACGTTTTAAAGCTTTGCTTAAGAACTCACCATAATTATGTCAAAAGTATCAAGAAATTATTGCCCGTGATTGTAAATCATTAAGGGATGACTAAACATCGATTTGATATTTTTGTCGGTATTATTCATATAAAATCGGTCGATTTTAATCTAGACACTAACTACTAAAATAACTTCTTGTTACTGATTACTGTATTTACTGACACCTAGCTACGGCATTGTTTGTATTTATATTTTGCTACAAATGAGAGAAATCCGTAATATTTCATTACGCTTATTTTACAATACTTAAACACGTTCAGCATTATTAATTGAAAAAAAGAACATATCCCGTGATAAACATATGTGAGTAACCGTTGGATGTTTTAGGATCAAATAGCTATTTTAGAACTCCCATTATAATGATAATACCAAGGATTTAATCTGAGCTTCGACTATAACTTCGGAAGAGATAATCTGTTTTAGTTGAAAACCTTTATTTAAAGATCAAATTACTTTTATCCAATTAAGCATCGCAACTGAAAGGCTATAAAAAAGTTAGAATTCTATACATTTTGTACCAGAGATATTTATGAGATTATGAGATCATAGTTTTTCATGCTTTGTGGCACTCAGTATAATAACAAGGTAATAAAATTCTCATTTATTTGTTAAGTTGTTGTTGAGACCCAGACCGTCCGACCTACCAGAAAGGTGTAAGGTAACTGTATGGACGGCCGGGAAGTGCCACCCAATTTAGACCGGAACCCAGTGGGGGAGGCATCCACAGGGACCGTACCCTCCTTCCCCTACCACCAACCTCTCGGAAGGACTTACGGACCCACATGTTTAACGTGATCGTACTCATTTATTTGTTAAGTGTATGTCCTTATCATATCATGTTTTATAATATGACAATGATATAAAATTTTTAGAGCATATTTAAAGGAGAAACTTCATGTTGATGAACTTTATATGAATCCATAATGCTATCGTGATAGAAAACAGAAAGTAATAGCTTAATTACTACACAAAGTAAATAATAATTACTTTTATCTTAGGAAATACAAGTAATAGCGAATTCCGTAATATTTAATATAAATTGTATATTTTTATTATATAGAAATAAGAGTAATATAATGTATCTATAAATTGTATAGTTACATTTGCATTAGATACAGAAGATGAAATCAATTTTTATCATAGATTGTTTAATTGCTATTCTAACTGTCATGTAAAGTAGTTATGCTTTGTTAGTTAAGGGGTCAATCCATCATCTAAAATCACCCAAAAAAGGAATATTTGGTTGCATGATCATTTTTGAAAATTTTTATATTTTGCACAAATGTTTCTACATATTTCACAGCAGATGAAAAACGATTTCTAAAAATTTTTCATCTAGCTCATTTATTTGGTATAGCAATTTTTTAAACATAAGGATTCCAAATTTGAAGAATTTTGATGTCCATGCAAATTTAAATATCTTGGAACATAAAAGAGTTAGGTACTTGGAATAAAAACTATTTTACTGGCCTTAATGTGGTCTATATTTCATGCTATTTTAAAGTTTGTGTAACTGTAACCTAGGTGGCTGGAATTAAGCGTTGAAATTCAGCATCAGTTTAGCTAAAAATGCAGTTCTTAGGCTTTTTAAAAAAATGAAGGGAACAATCTTAAATCTTCAATTTTTCACCATTTCTTATCCTACTCCTAATGTCTTTGCTAGAGAAATTTTAAGACTGAGGACTTTCTCCTTTTTATTTCATTAAGTCCCAAACATGGCGACTTTTTCAAATTTACAAATATTTAAGCCTTAATATCTCTGTTGGGGAAACTCTGAAAATTCTGAAACTTGCAGAGAATCAAGTACTATATAATGACTAGTTGTAGCAAAAATTTGGAGTTTAAGATTTTTCTAATTTTATAGATATGGAGTGATGAGTAAGTCCTGAAATCTTGCTTATTTATTTATCAAACATGCATAAATTTGTTACAAATATTCTATTTTTCTTATTATTAATCTTCCAAATCATGAAAATTATGAATTATATCTAATTGCTATTAATGAAAATGTATTTAACATTTTAGCTTTGAAATTTAAAATAAAAAAATATATAACCAATCATAATTAAAATTAGCCAAATTGGTTGAACTGAGAAACATGAATCAGCTCATATACATAATTTCTCCCCATTCTACACGGTTTCTAGTGGTGAGTAGATGTATTCAATGTCTTATGCTGTTTAATTATATAAAAAATTGATATTTAAAATTCATAAAAATGGAATGTTCTATTGGTAAATTTATTAAAGAAGATGGCCATAAGGATACTTATAGTAAAGCCAGCAAGGACTTTACTAATTTTGGTAATTTCAGTGAAGTTGATAAAATACCACTGAAGTTAACTAATGGCCACCTAGAGCATAACACAGTGGCATTTAATTTCAGAAATATCTTACAAGTCACCTCAAAAAAGATCTTCCATCAGTCAATACTCTTTTTTACTTTAGTGATGTAGCTGATAGTCAATATAAAAGAAAATAATTTCATCAACATTAGCCATCATAAGTTTGATTTCTGTCTAGATATTGAGAGGGATTTCTTTGCTTTTGCTCATGGGAAGAATGCCTGTGATAGAGTAGGAGGTACTACAAAAAGGGAAACAGCAAAAACAAGCTTGCAAAGAGCTTATGAATATCAGATCCTTATCCCAAAACATTTATATTATTTTACTAGGGAAAAAAATATACAATTTTGTTTCAAAGGAGGAAGAGAAATTAAATAAGAAAATGTTGAAACCTAGATTTGAATAATGTAAATCTGTACCTCAAACGACAGTAAATCACAGAGTTTTACCTTTCAGAAAATCCGCCATAAGATGCTACTAAACATCTACAGGGTGTACTTGAAGTCATCATCAATATTTGGTGGGGAGGCAGAGAATAGGATAAGAAGACTATTTCACATAGGAAAGCATAGGCGCAAACTAACGCATGACGGTGTAGAGGGCGCTTTGTGTCCGCAACTCCCATTCACGCGCAAAGCTGTCTGAAGTGTGGTTCCAGCATGACGGCGCTTCAGTACATTTTGCAAATGATGTGCGTGGTTACCTGACCAGAAAATTTGGAGCTCAATGAATTGGTCGTGGTGGACTGGTTTGTTGGTCACCACGGTGACCGGATTTATCTCCAATCGATTTCTTTGTATGGGGTGCGATGGAAAACATGGTGTACGAGACCTCTGTTGCCAGTGCTATGGACCTTGTAGCACGTATATCGGTTGCCGCCGCAAACATCTGGGAAATGCCGGGCATATTCCAGAAAATCCGGTTGTCCATGCAACGTCGTTGTGAGGCATGTACTCTAGCAAATGGTCGGCATTTCGAGCACCTCTTGTAAGTCTGTACAAACGATGCACAAATAAATGTTTTTTTTTCTTACAACTTTCTTGTTATGTTTTATTTCCATCATTTAACCGGGCTTCTATTGCCCTACTACATGGCGTCTGCGCCCATGCTGTCCTATGTGGAATAGTTTTCTTTTCCTATTCCCTACCTCCCCACCAAATATTGATGATGAATTGAGATACGCCCTGTATATATTTGGAATATGTAGCTATCTCAGTAATATCTTGTATTCATGATAAACCGTAGAGGCGTACTGAAATTTTAAACATGTGGTTTGGAAATAAAGACCTATATCTTCAAACTTCAAGCCACCAGGTCCAAGAATGTCTTTTCAAAGGCATCCAATGCATAATAGGTTCCTCCATCCAAAGTACTGAGAAAACATATGCCTCTGGAACTTCATACACACACAGAACACAGCTATCAGAAACTCTGTAATGAAATATCATGACTGCACCATGATTATGTTTAATAAAAGGTATCAAACTTTATGGATTAGTGAAAATTAGGATATGTTATTTTTAGGACTCACTCTTCGCTCCATATCAATGAAACAAGAAAAGTCTCAAACTCCAAATTTTTACTACAATTAGTTATTATGTTGTACTTGATTTTCTGTAAGTCTCAGACTTTTTTCCTGCTCTCCCACCAGAGATTTAAGCCTTATGTGTGTATATATATATATATATATATATATATATATATATATATATATATATATATATATGTATATAAGGCTTAAATATTTGTAAATTTGGAAAAGTCGCCATGCTTGGGACTTAATAAAAAGGAATAAGTTCTCCTTGAAATTTATCTAGCAAAGACGTTGAAAATAGGGTAAGATATATATATATATATATATATATATATATATATATATGTATATATATTAGAAAAATGAAATAATAAAAACAATCGATTCAAATAATCCTGAAAAATTAACGTCACCATAGAAGCAAATCCACGGCCATAATGTCGATAATAGAAAAAAACAGCACCGGCCCAAATTCGAAGTTTAACCAGAATTAAATTCATCTTTAGGTCTGAATATTTAATTCTAATTAACCCAAACAAATGCATATTTCAGATTGGGCAATAGTACATCACTACAAATGCCCAAACTCAGACTACAGGCACCAAAAGAAGAAAAATTGAAGATAAGAGACATTAGGAAATCTAGTATTAACATGAGGCAGGAACCCTTTTTTTTTCATCATGTGTAAGTGCTATTAACCGCAATAGTATGAAAAATATTCAGAAGAACCGGAATGATCTGGACGAAATACAGCCTAGGAGGCAGAACAAACATTCACAGCGACTCTCCAAGACCCGTCCAGTGAGTCAGAGCAGGGGACAGGATAATTACCCATACAAGTAAAATAGAATATGAACATGAAGCATAGATGAAAATTCTTACATGTGATTCATAGAAAAAATCGATAAACGAGAATGCTACTATACACCATTATAAGGGCGCTCAAATCGTAGTATCAAACTGGCAAAGTTACAATGTTTTAGTGAAAATAAAATTCAAAAATTTAATATTAATGTATCTCATTTTCCGATTTTTTATTTTTCTAATTTTTGTAGTTTATTTTGTCATTATTAATTTCTATTAAATTATATAATTAATAAATAATTATAATTTTCTTTTGTCTCTATATTATAAGCCAATAATTGGGAAATTTGGCTTGGATGTTCTCGAGTGGAAGTTGATAAACTGAGATGATAATTTTAATAACGAATTTGGGGGAATATGCATTATCAGTCGCTGTACTCAATAATTCCATAAAATGTGCTAATTTATAATTTTCATCACAAATTTTATTGATTCTAAGAATCTGATTTACTATAATATTTTTAAAAACTGATATCTGCAAACATGAGTGTTGAATTCTTGATGTATTAGATTTAAAATCTTGTATTTTATCATATAAGTTTATTGCCAGGTTGCAGTTTTGTAAATCTAAATTTAAATATAAAAATATTGCAACAATAGAGTCATTATTACTTGCATTTAATTGTAAATTATTAGGATAAAAGTTAAATACTATAGCGATATTATTATGGGATACACATAATATGTCATGTAAATATCTAAACATGTGCATATTATCCAATCCTGGATTAATGTTCTTTTCATAGAAGAATAAATACCAATTAGCTAATAATGATGAGGCACCCCCCCTTGTGAGATACCAAATATATATATATATATATATATATAAATATATATATATATATATATATATATATATATATATATATATATATATATATATATATATATATATATATATATATATATATATATATATATATATATATATATAATTTTCTTCCTAAGTTTAATATGTGTGTAGTGAAAACAAGAAATTAATTTAACCTTAGTTATACCTTGTTATAAGAGAAAACCATTTTAATTTTGAACTAGGAACTAAAATATTGTGATTGATTTTCACATGAACGCATTTTCAGGGATCGAAAATATTATAGTAGAGTTTCCATCTTGACACAATTTAAAAAATCGAATAACGAAATTTTTATCTAGTTTTAAACTGGATCAGTAGGACAAAGCCTTCATATTTAGAAAACTATTGAAAATTAATCGAAATATGCGTCTTAATTGATTCTTACCATTTGTAATTTTTTGAATATCAATTTGAATTTGCATTGCCGTTTTGCTCTAATGCTTACGTAAAATATATAATACTTCACACGTACTTAATATTTGTATAATAAATATTTTGTTTTTGTATAATAAATACTTTGTTTTTCATTTGTGTTTAATCGATTTTTCCAAAAATGTAGTATATTGTAGAATGCATTTGATACACACTAATGATAATCCATATAATGAGGTGACAACGCGGCAGTGCAATCGGGACTATGATCTACAGGTTGTTATGAATGATCAGTTGAGCTCTTTCTTGCTTTTATGAAACGTATTGTTATAAATCAGATCACTTCACTCTAACCTTGAGTATTTCAAACGCCCCCAATCTATACTGGATTACAATACTTCTCCCAGAAAAATTATAATTTTTTTTCTTTAAGTGCTCATTGCCCAAAGTTTTGTCTAATGCCCTGTGCTAACATGAGCCTATGATCAGAAAAATAATGGGCCACGGTTCGTGAGGGATGATCAGCTGCATATTTTCTGATATTTTTAAAACACCTTTCTTTAGGGTAGCAGTTGCTTCACTGTATTTCTGAGTAACGGAATTTCATTAACGGTGGGCTAGGCTAGAAATGCTTCAAATCGTTATTGAATGATTCAAAGTTTAAATATGTACTCCAGGAAAATTTTTAAATCCCTGCATTCAGGAGTTTCATGCTCGATGAATATCTCAACGTCTGCGACAATTGGTGATGTCCTTTAAGCCATGTTTCACGGATAGTGATGATGATGATAACTTGAGGACATTTTTGCTTTTCCTAGGAGCGCTAATGTTTGAAGAGTATTATCCGCAGAGAGACTCAGCATATCTTCGAGTCAACTATTACTTTTTGAAAAACTTGTTTTTATAATTTTAATTTGTACTGGTTGCAAATTAAAACTCTTGCTAAATGTTTTTCTTTGAAAGTAAACACAGAATGCTTCTATTTTGAAGTCTATAGGAAAATTAATCTGCAATTGGTAAGAGAGAATTTACAAATGATTCTAGAAATCATAGAAATATTTTGTTTCTACAAAAGTCCACCTTAGTCACATTATAGTTATCTCTTAAGAAAGATCCAGTAGTCATTATCAAAAGCCGCCGCAACAATATATCAGGTGTTTGGGCAATGCTTTGCAGGTAATTACTGAATTCCGAAGTTCTCTGAGCTAAATCTCTTTAAAACAAGTCACGGGCTATTCACTTTACGTGATATGAAACTTGATTACCCGCTTCTTTTATTATTTAGTTTTTAAGTTAAAATGGAATGTGCAATCAGAAGGAATAGCAGTCCTTCAAATTTGCTAAACATTAAGTATGAAATTTTGCTCAAACTGTTGTTTAAATCAATTTGAAAAAAATAAATACACTTCGTCATTAAGAGCAAAGTTGATTAAAACTATACGCCGGTTTCAATGCTGTCACGGCGCGCAAAGTCAAGCGACACCAGCATTAAGTTTTAAGAATGAAAAAGATGACTTTCCACACCGTGGCAAAGAACTAGCAAACCGATCGGCACAAGAAATAAAGACAGCACGATCTGTGAGGATATAGTGGCTTCCAAGTTTAGTACATTGAAACATTTCAAGTTGTATGCAATAACTGGTTTTCTGTCTGGAAGAATTAGATTCCAGATGGTAGCCGTGAAGTAAATACACACAGATGGAATACATGAAAATAAATCTACAAATTCAAATCAACCAAAATTTATTTATTAAAAATTATAATTCTTAACTTAGTTATTATTCATCATTCACAAAACATTATCATATTAACTTAATTTCCACCAGGGTAAAACAAAACCAATATTTTTAGACTTTCACAAATTTCTTATAATTTCACTTATTGATATTAATAATCATAATCTTTAATTAACATTTATCAACAATATAAATTTTTAAATTTCACTACGTGCCTGCCATTTCTATATTTAAATAAATTCTTTCTCTGGCATTTTCCATCAGAGATAAAAATGAATCACCAAATTTTACCTCCGTTCCATAAATTTAGAACCAGGCCAAAGTTCTGTATTGCGTTAATGTTCATCAAGGAAAAATGGCAATCCCTCTCTATTGCTGGACTCAAGGAGTAAAAATCAAAAACCGTTCTATTCCGACACTTTTGTCATCATGGCGCAGAGTACTCGAACAATGGGTTCTCTTGCCTGGCATGGAATTCTTCCTAAAATAAAATAAAAATAATTAAAAATTTGGCAGATAAAATTAGCCCGGAATTTAGATTCATCTTCCTGGCTCTTCTTGGAAAAAGTTTCTAAAGAACCCAATAATCCTTCCGTCAAAAACAAGCCATTTCGGCTAAACCTTTGTCTTAACTTAAGACAAAATTTTGCCCATCCTTCCTCTCGGCGAACTAAGTCCAAAGAGGCCCGAAAAGAAAAAGTGAACTTCAAGCCCTCCACAACGCCGACTCTCATTGGCGGAGAGAGGCGCAACAACCAAGCCAGACATCCACGTCACACAACCGGAGACAAGCGCTTTTCGCAAAAACGTTTCTCCTCGACGAAACCGAGATTTTAATGCAAAAGCAATACGAACAAGTCCTAGCACAGCTCCAAACAGGCACGAAGGAAGAGAGAGAGCTTTTCTCTCAAAACACACAAAAGTTCATGACGCACAGAATGGCGACATGACAATGCAATGAAAATTGCTGTCTAAGTCAATACGCAAAAATAAGTACTCATTGTCTTCATCAATCTTCGTCATCGTACAAAGTTGATTAAAACTGTTACCCGATTTTGAATGAAAGGAAAACTGCAGCCTGAAACAACCGCAAAAAAGAAAATAAGAAAGATCAATCATGCACAAATCATTGATTATATATATATATATATGTATATATATATATATAAAACACTTTGCAACTCTAATTATATTTAAACATTTCTAAAATACGATGCATACGATGCAATATTTTTAACATTTTACAACATAGTTGAAAAGTGATTATGACTTTGTTCATTCTCTCTGTCTGTCCGTTCACACGCTAACTGTCGTAAAAATGAATTTAACAAAAGGAAATTTTAGTATGTTGTTCAGGCGGAATGTGGGACCTATGGGAATATAAATTAATAATATCATCCAATTAGTGTGGATTGAACCCGGGTTGAAAAAATGAAATACATTGAGCCCTATGGGACCTAATTTTTCAAACATTTTTTTAGCGAAATTAAAATTCACAAATTGCTTCGAGAGTTTTAGGAAATATTCAAATTATCCCATAAAAATATAAAAGAAATTCAGCAAAATTTATTCTGGAATGTTTAAATAAAAATTAAATAATAATTACATCCATATCATATGAAGATATCACATGACCCACTTCAAAATAAAATATGGCATCCATCTTGTGTCAAAATAATGATTTTTAAAGTTCTTTTTAATTTATATTTAGTGTTGTATCCGTCATAAAACTGCTTTATTTTTACTTAATTTCTGTGCATCTATATTCTGAAATAGCGAAATTACAATAAAATTGAGTTCGATCAATGCCATCCATCGTGTGTCAAAATCGTGATTTTTAAAGTTATTTTTAATTTATATTTAGTATCGTGCGCGTCCTAAATCCTCATTATTTTTGCTTAATTTCTGTGCATCTATATTCTGAAACAACGTAATTAGAATATATTTAAGTTTAAATGATCATCAAACTTTGATTATTTCAACAACGAAGCTTAATTTTCACTAATGAAGAATCTAAACACATTAAGCTGTAAGATAAGTTGCATAAGAATTGCTGAATGCCTTTACTGCAAAATTATTTAGCTCTGGAGTCTGCAATATAGCTGATATGAATGAAATATTCATTGATTTTACATAGAGACGCAGAATATTTTATAGCAGACGTTTTCGATGAAGTTTTAAGCATAGAGATAAATTACTTTTACCTCCACGGCTTCAAGTTTTTAAGTAAAATACATTATTGCAGAATTGTGATTAATGAAAGGAATGGAAAAAAGTAAATGAATGAAATATTTACTGCTTTTTCATCGAGAGCCAGGCGATTTATATTTCAATGACGTCATTTGAATAAAGTTCACTTTTTTTGTTGAAGTTTGAAGTTTTCAAATATAATAAATTATTATAGTATTGTGATAATTTTAAAAAAATTACCGCTGAATGTATGGTATATTAGAGATGTTTAAATAAATTTACATTGCAATTGGAAAGTGTTTCATAATCAAGTGTTTCATAATACACATACAGCATATAAAGTTGATCTAAAATATTATCCGGTATCAAATGTAAAGACCAAAAGCTTTTGTAAGGATAATAAAACAGAGCAACCAGAACAGCAATGGTAATACAGAGGTGTTCTTTCTTTTCAACTTTACAACAAAGTTGAAAAGTGTTTATGAATTTGTTCATTCTGTCTGTCTGTTTGTTTGTCCGTTAGCACGATAACTGCCGTAAAAATGACTTAATCAAAATGAAATTTTAGTATGTTGTTCAGACGGTCTGTAGGACCTATGGGAATATAAATGAATAATATCACCCAATTAGTTTTGGATTGAACCCGGATTGAAAAAATGAAATAAATTGAGCCCAATGGGATCTAATTTTTCAAACATTTTTTAAGCGGATTTAAAATCCACAAATTGCTTCGAAAATTTTAGGTAATATTCAAATTGTTCCATGAAATACACAAAAAAAAATTCAGCGAAATATATTCAGTAGTTTTTTTAAATAAAAATTAAAATAATAATAACACCTCATATATGAAGCGATCACGTGACCATGATATGAAAAGATCACGTGGCCCACTTCAAAATGATATATGGTATCCATCTTATCTCACAATCGTGATTTTTAAAGTTCTTTTTAATTCCTATTGAGTGTTGTATCCACCCTAAAACCACTTTATTTTTGCCTAAATTCTGTGCATCTACATACTGAAACAACGCAATGACAATATATTTGAGTTTAAATGCTCATCCAAATTTGATTATTTCTACAACGAAGCCTATTTTTCATCTACGTAAAATGTAAACAGCAAAATATGTAGAATGAGTTGTATTAGAATTGCTGCATTTCCTTAACACAAAACCATTTAGTTCATGGAGTCTGCATACCTGACATGGATGAAATATTCATTGATTTTACAAGGAGCAGGACGATTTTTTTCGATGAAGTTTTATGCAAAGAGTTTAATTACTTGTAGCTCCATGGCCTTAATTTTTAAGTAAAATAAATTATTATAGTATTGTGATGAATGACATGAATGGGAAATTATTTATGAATGAAATGCTGCTTTTATAAAGAGAGCCAGGCGTGATATTTTTTCTATGATGTCATTTGAATGAATTTCAGTTGTTTTTGATGAATGAATTTCAGTTGTTTTTGAGTTTTCAAATATAATAAATTATCGTAGTATTATGATAATTCTAAATTTATTACCGAGGAATGTATCACATTTTAGAAATATTTAAACCAGGCAATTTATATTTCAATGTCGTCATTTGAATGAAATTCATTTTTTTCGATGAAGGTTTAAATTTTCAAATATAATAAATTAATGTAGTATTGTGATAAGTTCTAAAATATTACCGAGGAATTCATTGCATTTTAGACATCTTTAAATAAAATTACAGTGAAGTTGGAAAGTGTTTCATAATCAATGCTTTAAGCATGATTGATCTCTCTTGTTGTTGTTGGTTTACTCCTTTTTAACACTTTACAACATAGTTGAAAAGTGTTTATGACTTTGTTCTTCCTGTCTGTCTGTCTGTCTGCCCGTTAGCACGATAACTGCCGTAAAATGACTTTACTGAAATGAAATTTCAATATGTTTTTCAGACTGTCTGTGGGACCTAAGGGAATATAAATGAATAATATCATAAAATTGGTTTTGGATTGAACCCAATTTGAAAAAATGAAATACATTGAACCCTATGAGACCTAATTTTTCAAACAATTTTTAAGCTGATTTAAAATTCACAAATTGCTTCGAAAATTTTAGAAAATATTTAAATTATCTCGTAAAGTATATAAAAAAAATTTCAGCAAAATACAGTAGTTTTTTAAATAAAAATTAAAATAATAATTGCATCTTTTATATGAAGAGATTACGTGACCCACTTCAAAATACAATATGGCATCCATCTTGTGTCAAAATCGTGATTTTTAAAGTTCGTTTTGATTCATATTTAGTGTTGTATCCGTCCTAAAACCGCTATAGTTTTGCTTAAATTCTGTGCATCTACATACTGAAACAACGCAATTGCAATATATTTGAGTTTAAATGATCATTCAACATTGATTACTTCTACGACGGAGCCTAATTTTCACTTATGCAAGCTGTGAATACCAAAAGATGTAGAATGAGTTGTATAAGAATTGTTGCATTTCTTTAACGCAAAATTAGTTAGCTCATCGAGTCTGCAATATAGCTGATATGAATGAAATTTTCATTGATTTTACACAGAAATGCAGACGATTTTTTCAATAAAATTTTAAGCATAGAATTTAATAACTTGTACCTCCATGGTCTAAATTTTTTAAATAAAATAAATTATTATAATATTGTGATGAATGAAATGAATGGAAAAATGTTATGAATGAAATACTGCTTTTATAGAGGGAACCAGGCGTATTATATTTCGCTGACGTCATTTGAATAAATTTCATTTGTGTTCGATGAAGTTTTTAAATATAATAAATTATTGTGGTATTATGATAATTTTAAAAATATTACCGAGGAATGTATCGCATTTTAGAGATGTTTAAACCAGACAATTTATATTTCAATGCCGTCATTTGAATGAAGTTCATTGATTTCGATGAAGTTCATTTTTTTAGATGTATTAAGTTTTCAAATATAATAAATTAATGTAGTATTGTGATAACTTTAAAAATATTACCGAGGAATGTATCGCATTTTAGAGATATTGAAATAAAATTGCATTGAAGTTGGAAAGTGTGTCATAATCAATGCATGATTGATCTTTCTTGTTTATCCTAAGGAAGGGGGCTGTCCTTTGCCTCCAGAAAGAATTGATACTTTTAAATAACTTTGTACTTTGTTAATAACGGAATATCTATTTTTGCAGATGAGTAGGAAATGTTTTCACCAATTTTTAAAAAAATAATTTGAACTGTTATATATTTTTCTATATTTAACACTGACTTTATAGATGAAAAGTAATGTATGGAATCATATAATATATGACTATTTTGTGCATGAAGACAAGCTGCAATCATTTTTAATGTGATAATAAAAGTATTCACTAAAATCTATGTAATTATTTTAAGGCTTAATACAATAAAACTACTTATAATATTTCATAGGTAGCAGAAACATAAATTCTGTATTGAATGCTTTACCTTAGAACAGGAAATTGATGATATAATAGTTAAGGGAAAATCGACTGGGAAGTCTAACGATTCTTGGGCTATTTTATTTCCGGAAAAGACGACGATATTTTATCTAACATGCCCTGTTATTATCTTTTAAGCAATGTTCTGTGGTCATTAGGGGACGCAGTTGCAGCAATATATCTAGACTTTGAGCTACGCTTTTCGGATAATTACGGAATTCCAATGTTCTCCATGCTAAACGCTCCTATAAAGAGTTCAAGCATTTCTCACTTTACGTGAGACGAAATTATATTACTCATTTGCTTTTATATGTATTATTTCCGGAGTAAACTGCCAAATGAAATGGTAAAAAAAAAGTACTTTCTACTTTAATCATATAATAGTTGTTACATTCCCATACTTTAAAATACGTAAATGGCTAAATGTTTCTATCATTTTAATCGTATAAATTCCAGCGACATTTCTCGCTTGCAAAATGGCTAGTGGTCACTGAATGTGACATCTGCACACTTCAAATTTCTGAATATCAAACATTGTTTTAAATATAAACATAAAATATAACAAAAAAATTGCAGGTGGCTCCAGTCCCATGGATCCGAAATGGCTTTATGTGAATATCATTTTGTAAAATAAAATTTAACTTTTGTAATATCAGACAAAAAAAACTCGATCCAAAATATAATTTTATACACTTATTGGGCTCTTAAAGAGAGCTACAAATTATTGTCTATTGTTTGTAACTATAATTTATAGTTTTAAAGATATAAGCATTACAAACTTGAAAATTGTAAAATTTTCATACTTCTTCAAATTGACAAGACGATTACTCAAAAATTTCAAGTGTTTTTTTTAAAAATATAAATATAGATTTAAAAATTAAATTTCTTCATATATATTTTTGTCGCTTACTATCAATATCTATCTTTTATAGTTTCGAAGTTATGTCAAGTGAAAATATGAAAAATGATAAAAGATAGCTCGTTCGAAAGATACTTTTCAGGTTTTTTAAAGAGAGCTACCTCCAAAATCTAATTATATACACTTTTAGGACTTTTAAAGAGTTACAATTTTTTGTATACTGTTTAGAGATAGCTCTTTCAGTTTTTGAGTTATATATTTTAATATTAAATTTTATGGCACACAATTTTGTCGTTTATTATTTATACTTATATTTCATAGTTTTGAAGGTATTTTGAGTGAAAGATAGAAAGTCGAGTAAAAAATAAAGAAAACCTTCGCTTGGTAAGGTAGCTAATCTTTAAAATTTTTTCGAAAAGATAAAGTTCAAAATATTAAAATATTGTAAGTACTTTACTCATATTTTGGACCTTATTAACGACAAAAAAAGAAAAAAAAATTGCGCATTTTTATCTATTATGTTAGGAATTATAAGGGTCCAAATGGTGTACTGTACAATAATATAGTTCATCAGATAATTTAGAATGATGGTGAATGATCAATTTAAAATGATGGTGTATGATGGTTTAAAATCTAATTTTGTATGTATAACCGTTCTTCAGTTATAGTTTAAAAAATGTTTGAACAAAAAAAATTAGGCGATTTGTAAATTTTTCGTACACAATTCCAATATTTTAGATATTTCTCATTACAGTGACCGCCGCTTATAAGAAACACGTTCGTTTCGCTCGTTTTGTTTCCTATAAGCAGTTGTTTCTTTAATCCGAAAATTTTTTAAATATCGTTCTTCCATTGTAAATACTAACTACTGAACACAGTTTTACAGAATTTAAAAGGTAAATGAACATAAGTAAAATATTAGTACGTACATAATACATTTGTAAATTAAGTTTTGCATTCAAAAATATTTCTTATTTTACAAATTTTGCCTTACAACTTAAAATATTATCTATATGCATATTGTATGCCGTTAAATAAGAATAAAAAGTAAAACTCATAGGTCGTTCATTTATGTATAAGATCATAGTACATTTTCATACATATCGTAATCCATTACTGAGGAATAGCAAAAAACTTATCCAGTGTTGTTTGTGCTAACGAGTCTGTGATTAGTTTACGTACATCCATTTCTAAATCATAAAATAGTCCATAAATTTTTTCTGATATCCCTCTGTGTTCAAGAGTTTTTCTAATTATAGTTAGGGCTTCTCGCGACTGTTTGGCTGTAGGATCATTTTCTTCATTGCAAACATTCTGAATTTCCGCACTATGTCATCATCACTGTTTTCTTCAGATGTTTCTAAATTTTCGTCGATGTGAATCCCTTCTTCGAAAGGTGCTTTTAATTCTTCATCTTCTGCTGGTATGTCGACATTATTTTTCAAAAATCCTGCTTTGCGAAAGCAATTAAAAATGCATATATCAGAAACCTTTTTCCATGCGCCAACGAGCATATGGATAGCATCAAACAAGGTTATTTTCTAGCTTATTGACTACACGGAGGTAGAGAATCATACCTTTTAAGTAAAACATTAATCAGTTAGTCTCACTCACCTGCATGATAGAGATGGAAATAAAAGGGAGGTCGTTTGCTATCAAGTTATTTTTTATTCTTGAATATTTTGTTCACCGAGACAAGTTGTAATCATTTTATACTGATGATAGTGAAATATTAATTTTCTTCTACATTTTGAAACACTTCAGATCCAGGTACTTTTATAAAAGATTAAAATCTATAAAAATATTTTAATGCTTCATACATAGCAGAAAATATTCTGTATTAAATGCTGTTACTTAGAACAGAAAATTAATGCTATAATAGAAAATTGATTGGGAAGTCTAACGTTTATTGGGCTATTTTATGTCCGGAAAAGAATAAGGTATTTTATCTAACATGCACAGTTATTATCTTCTAAGCAACATTCTGCGGTCAATAGAGGATGCAGTAACAGTTGTATATATGTACTTTGTGTTACGTTTCAGGTAATTACTGAATTCCTATGTTCCATGCTAAATGCTCTTATAAAGATTTCAAGCAATTCTCCCTTTACGTCAGACGAAAATATATTACTCATTTGTTTTGATATATAATATTTAGGAGTTGACTGTTAAATAAAATGACAAGAAAAGTACGTTTTACATACATCAGAAAACGTTTATTATTTGCTGATGCCTTAAAGAACATTAACGGATAAATCTATATAAATAAAAAGAAAGATCAATCATGCATAAAGTATTGATTATGAAACACCTTCCAACCGAAATGCAATTTTATTTAAACATCTCTAAAATACGATACATTCAGCGCTGATATCTCGAAAACGGTTTATGCTAGTTTCTAAAATATATATCAATCATTTTCAAAGGAAAAATTACATAAGAAATATCTATTTGCTTATTCAAAGTTTTTGATTTTTTGATGTTTTTTTCAAAATTTCACTCGAAAATTTAAGGGGTTTTGAACATTCGATTGAGTTTAAAAATAATAGGCTTCCAGTATTCACGAATTGCAATTTTTGTACCAAATTTCTTTCAAATCGCTGCATTCGTTCGTCATATATCGTCTCAACAGACTCACTGACACACACACACACACACACACACACACACACACACACACAAACAAACAAATATCACCCCAAACATGTTTGATTCATTGTCAGGGATGCTTGAAACGTGCTCTCCCGTAGAAAACTCGAATTCGAATTTTCGACCCCGTCACAATACTTTCCTTATACATTATACTATCTATATAAAGTAAAAATTACATTATCTGCATTTCCAGCTAAAACCTAAACTTCGCTTCTCCTGAAATAACTTGCATGGAACGAAAACCTTCTTTTCAACACGGAAAATTCTACCTGTTCTCTGAAATGCCGTTTAAGGTAGGTTCGACTCTAATGGGTTATAAGATCCTAAGCTAAGCTTGTGTGTACTGTAAGCTAAGAATACATTTCAAAAGTAAAAGCTTTTCGTTATATCTTATAGACACATTTTAATGATTAAACATTCTTATATGTTCTTCACAGAGAAAGACAAATATTCCACTGTAATTCCAGAATTTAAAACTCTCATTTCCAACTTCACTGTAGTGTTAAATGGAAAACTTTTGTATCGGTACGTGAGAAGGTTTTATAATTTTGTGCATACTGTGCTTTACAAATTCGAGGCGTGAGTGAAACTTTTTATGTTAATCTGTCACGTTTGTCATTAGAATCATTAACAATTGTGTGTGCCATTCAGAAACAGTTAATGTTTATTCCTGAAACTAAATATAAAAATCTGATTTGGGCAGCAGATGACTTTCCTTATATAATGCAATGAATTTACTACTTTTACAGATTATAAAAAAAAATTATTTTTATAGTAGATTCTTTACAAGACATTGAATTTTCGTCAAAGAGTCGTCATTTTCATTGATTTAGCGTCATTTTTATCCATTTGGCTAGTTTTTCGTTAATTGAGCGACATTTAAAAAAGTCGCCAAGTTGGCAACATTCCACCAAATTCGTCACCAAAATCTCGCCAATCGTTATGGACGGAGAAATAAGTTATTCTTACAGCATATAAATGACTATTGGCGTTCAAATACAAAAGTATTACACAAAGTATCTTTTTTATTTTCTCTACCACTGAGCTATATCTTTTTTTTATATAGCTCAGTGGTAGAGCATTCGACTGCAGATCGAGAGGCCCCCGGTTCAAACCCGGGTGCCCCATGAATAAATAATTTTTTAGATGCTCAAGTCCTCAGGACGAGCCGGACGGTCTGGGTCTTCAACAAAGTATCTTTTTTCATGAATGGAACGAGCTGGATCGACGAGAATAATGTCACCAAATTTATCGCATGGAATTACATATGAAAAGTGAACATGTTTCTAAATAGGAAATATTTTTTTTTAATTTTATATGATTTTTGATATTTTTTTTGACAAATGTGCAATATCTCGAGAACGGTTCATGTTAGCATTCTAAAATTTATGCCAATCGTTTTCTAATGAAAAATTGCGTAAGAAATGTCTATTTGCGTAACTTCATTAGAGGTTTTGATTTCTTGACGATTTTTTCAAAATTGCACTCGAAAATTTAGGAGGGTTCTGAAAATTCGATTGCGTATAAAAACAATAGACTTCCAGTGTTTACGGATTGAAATTTTTGTACCAAATTTCGTTCTAATGGGTCCATTCGTTCGTCAATTATCGTCTCCACAGACTCACTGACACACACACACACACACACACACACACTCACACACAGACATCACTTCAAAAATTTTTGATTTGTGATCAGGGATGCTTGAAACGTGCTCTCCCGTCAAAAACTCGAATTCGAATTTTCGACCCCGTCACATCACTTTCCTTATACATTATGTATATAAGCAAAGTAAAAATATTCTTGTTTCCCTATATTGCATTCTTATATTTACTTTCATATGTAGGAGCATTTTGTTTGCGACTTATTTCTGGTTATTCTGTTAGAGAAACATGAAATGTCTACAAATGTTTCGGTGGTAAATAACATGTATTGGTATTTCTGTATCGGAATGCACATAAAATATATAAGTTGTTTGCTGTTGATGCATATTTCCAGCAAATATTCGTTAAAATATCTGATGTGGGCAATACATGACTTTCCTTATATAATGAAATGAATTTACTACTTTTACAGTAAAAAAATATGTTTTCTTATAGTAGATATATTATTTCCAAGGTATTGTATTTTCGACAATTAGTCGTCATTTTCATTGATTTAGTGTCATTTTTATCCATTTGGCGAGATTTTCGTTAATTTGGCAACATTTCAAAAAGTCGTCAAATTGGCGACATTCCGCCAAATTCGTCGCCAAAATCTCGCCAAGCGTTATGGATGAAGAAATAAGTTATTCTTACAACAGATAAATGACAATTGGCGTTCAAATACAAAAGTATTACTCAAAGTATCTTTTTTCATGAATGGAATGAGTTAGATCCACGAGAATGATGCCACCCAATTTATCGCATGGTATTACACATGGAAAGTGAACATGTTTCTCAATCGGAATTTTTTTAAATGTTATATGCCTTTTAGACAATTTTTTTGAAAAATGTGGAATATCTCGAGAACGGTTCATGTTAGCGTTCTAAAATTTATGTCAATCGTTTTCTAATGAAAAATGACATAAGAAATGTCTATTTGCGTAACTTTATTAGCGGTTTTGATTCTTTGAAGATTTTTCAAAATTTCACTCGAAAATTTAGGGGGGTTCTGAACATTCGATTGCATACAAAAACAATAGGCTTCCAGTGTTTACGGATTGCAATTTTTGTACCAAATTTCGTTTGAATCGGTCCATTCGTTCGTAAGTTATTGTCTCCACAGACTCACTGACACACACTCACACACACACACACACACTCACACACACACACACACACACATACTTTCACACACACACACACACACACACACACACACACACACACAGACATCACTTTAAAAATGTTTGATTCGTGATCAGGGATGCTTGAAACGTGCTCTCCCGTCGAAAACTCAAATTCGAATTTTCGACCCCGTCACAATACTTTCCATATACATTATGTATATAAAGAAAGTAATATGAATGCATCTTTCAGTGTTTACATAACCTTCTACAGTAAACAACTTCAGTAATTGGTCGTGAGAGGAATCGTGTGACGAAGGTGTGACGGAGAAGCTAAATAGATTAATAAGTGAAATGTTAATTTTTAAAATCTTACATCTTTACAAATATCATTTTTACTTTCCTTATATACATAATGTATAAGGAAAGTATTGTGACGGGGTCGAAAATGCGAATTAGAGTTTTCGACGGGAGAGCACGTTTCAAGCATCTCTGATCACGAATCAAACATTTTTTAGGTGATGTGTGTGTGTGTGCGTTGTGTGAAAGTATGTGTGTGTGTGTCATTGAGTCTGTGGAGACGATATCTGACGAACGAATGGAGCGATTCGAATGAAATTTGGTACAAAAATCACAATTCTTGAATACTGAAAGCCCATTGTTTTTAAACGTAATCGAATGTTAAGCACATAGACATTTTTTATGTAATTTTTCTTTAGAAAACGATTGACATAAACTTCAGAACGCTAGCTTGAACCTTTCTTGAGATATTGCACATTGTTTAAATAAATTTATTAGAAAATTCCATAAATTAAATAAGATATGTTAACTGTTGAGAAACATGTTCACTTTTAATATGTAATATCATGCGATCAATTTGGTGACATTATTCCCCTGGATCTAGCTCGTTCCATTTATGAGAAATGATACTTTGAGTAATGCTTTTGTATTTGAGTGCCAATAATCATTTATGTGTTATAAGAATAACTTATTTCTCCGTCCATAACGCTTTGAGAGATTTTGGCGACGAATTTGGCGGAATGTCGCTAACTTGGCGACTTTTTAAATGTTGCCAAATTAACGAAAATCTCACCAAATGGATAAAAATGATGCTAAATTAATGAAAATGACGACTAATTGACGAAAATTCAATATCTTTGAAAGAATATAAGTATCTACTAGAAGAAAAATCTATTTTTTTTACTGTAAAAGTAGTAAATTCATTGTATTATATAAGGAAAGTCATGTGTTGCCCAGATCAGATTTTTATATTAAGCAAAATACCGCAGTTGACAGAAAACAAAACTTTTCAGAAAAACCTTTCATTCTGATAGAACTTTTCCAAAAACTTCTTTTGAAAATCGCCAGTGCAGTCACTATTATCATAGAGATTTTCACCATTAATGTATTGTTGTCTAATAACGTGACAATATTTAAACCGAGCATAGGCATCCACTGGCTTTGAAGAATGCTTCACCGTCATTTTTTCTAATCACTTCTATAGACTTTTTTACAAATCATGGATCTAGAAATGGATACCTTGACTTCGTTTTTGCACAAATCATTGATAAACATAGTCCATTTTATTTTTGACTAAATACCTTGAGTATGCACTATAATCTTTCTAAATAACTTGAGAAGAATAATTTGTTTTTTTTAGGGGGTGGGGGGTAAAATATGGAATACAAGAATGAATTTGGGAATGAGAAAATAAATTAAAAACTATCAAACAATTATATCAAACAGATCGCATTTTTTTCAAATTTTTTATCTACAATTTAAACTAACCTGATGTTTGTTGAGATCTCATACGTCATTCTGGTTACAGTTTTATTGTCACAAAATAGATTCATCAGCTAATACTAGGGAAGTCAATTAGATCTAAACGGTATACAAATTTCCTATTTATTTGCATCGTATTTAATTTGTGCCTTTGAAGTGGTTAATCTTTTAAAATAATAAAAGTTGATGTCAGTTTGTCTGTGTAGTCTGTTGCGGGAAATATAAGCGTCGAACAGCCATCAAATTTTAGGTTTTAGCAAATTCGTATGAATATATGAAAAACGTATGCTAAAGAGAATAAAAATGCTTAATTGTTAAATCCATACTTAATTATCGATAGCTTAAAAAATAAGTATACACCACCATTTGCCTTATGAAGATCCTTTCTTAAATTTCTTGTTTTTTCTCTTTTGATGAAGTCTCACCAGTGAACTTTGCCGAAAATGGTGGTACATGAACTAGATGATAAACTACAAAAATCTAACTATGAAATAATCAATTAATTTAATATAAAAATAAAACTTTCTGAAAACGAAAACTGAAATCTGACGTGAGCCCTCAAGTTACTTTCTCTGCAGATTCAAATTTATTCTCTCTTTATTTCTTTAATATTTCATTAAATTGGGTTTTATTACATAAAATAATACGTATACATATTCGAAATGACACTGGATTTTCATTTTTAATTCGATTTTTGTTTTCATTTGGTAACTGGATGCATTTTCAAAAGTGGAGTAGCAAAAATGCGAAAAACATATCTCTAAATCGGTTACGGCTAGAGTAATGAAGTTGGTTTTTTTCTTTTCCTCGTCAGAAATTACGTATAAAACAAGTATTTAATTGATACATTTGAGCGTTGTTTTTTGTTTTAGATTTTGATGAATTTTTTTGACAATTTTAGAAAAAACGGCTGGTTCTGTTTTCCCGAATAGTACCAAAATCTAATCATCAGCGCCGAGGTAATCTACAAGTAGCTTATCTACCAAATTTTGTGAAATTTGGTCAATTAGTTATTTAGCTAAAGTGGGTACATGCGATTTTTGCGGGTCATTTCAGAAAAAAGGCAGTTCTTTTGTCCCCAATCGCACCAAAATATAATCAGAAATAAGGTGATACACAAGTGACTTACTTACTGAAGTTTATGAAATTCGGTCAATAAGATTTCAGTTACAGTGGATACATACATTGTACAGACATACAGACAAACACACACACAGACACACACACACAGGCACACACTATATAGCTATATAGTGATACTATAAAATTATGTTTTTAAATCAGGCTATAACTTGGAAATATTCTTCATTAAACAAATCTTCAATTCGAAAATGGGTAAACTAACCTTTAAAATAAAGGAAACAAGAGATTTCTGTCTATTAAAAATAAACTTTATATTTTGTCGACAGTAAATACATCAAAAATGGTTAATATCTCTAGGGAAATGTTTTATATTTCCAATCTTATTCTTAGTTTTATACTTCGTATTCTTTATTGGAAATCAATAGCGTAGCCCTTCCAGATAGTCATACAGAGTAACAAACCACAGAATAGCATAAAAACATTTGTCAATAAAGTTGTGTTTTAGCAATCTGTAATCTATATTTATCGCTGTTTTCCGTGAATAAAGTATCTACAGTGTCAGTCGCTACCTCATTTTCTCAAAAATTTATGTAACATATAATTTGGTACGTTTTGAATCAGAATGCCAAATCAAAATCAGTATGAAAATGCCACATGAGAATTACAATTTGAATGTAAAATCAGAATCAGCATCAGAATGTAAAAGAAATCTGATGTGGGCAACACATGACTGTCCTTATATAATGCTATGACTGTACTACTTTTACAGTCAAAAATATATGTTATTCTTATAGTAGATACTAATATTCTTTCCAAGATACTGAATTTCCAACAATTAGTCCTTATTTTCATTGTTGTAGCGTCATTTTTATCCATTTGAGACGAGATTTTCGTTAATTTGGCGACATTTAAAAATGTCGTCAAGTTGACGACATTCCGCCAAATTAATCGCCAACATCTCGCCAAGCGTTATGGACGGAGAAATAAGTTATTCTTATAACAGATAAATGACTATTGGCGTTCAAATGCAAAATTATTACTCAAAGTACCTTTTCTCTTGAATGGAACGAGTTAGATCCATAAAAATGATGTCACCAGATCTATGGCATGATATTACAAATGTAAACATGTATTTCAACAGTTAATATTTATTTTTAATTTATGGGATTTTTTGATAAATTTATTTAAAAAATGGACAATATCTCGAGAACGGTTCATGCTAGCGTTCTAAAGTTTATGTCAATCGTTTTCTAAGGAAAAAATTACATTAGAGATGTCTATTTGCTTAATTTTATTAAAGGTTTTGATTTTTTGATGATTTTTTCAAAATTTCACTCGAAAATTTAGGGGGGTTCTGAACACTCGATTGTGTTTAAAAACAAAAGACTTCCAGTATCTATGGATTGTAATTTTTGTACCAAATTTCATTCAAATCGCTCCATTCTTTCTTGAGATATCGCTTCCAAAGGCTCATTGACACAAACACACACACACAAACACATAGACATCACCTCAAAAATGTTCGATTCGTGATCAGGGATGCTTGAAACGTGCTCTTTCGTCGAAAACTCGAAATCAAATTTTCGACCTTGTCACAATACTTTCCTTATACTTTATTGTATATAAGGAAAATAAAAACATAATTAGGGTCAGAATGAAACAAGAAAGATCAATCATGCTTAAAGCATTGATTATGAAACACTTTCCAACTTCAATGCAATTTTATTTAAAAAAGTCGAAAATGCAATACATTCCTCGGTAATATTTTAAAACTTATCACAATACTACATTGATTTATTATATTTGAAAACTTAAACCTTCATTGAAAAAAATGAACTTCATTCAAATGACGGCATTGAAATATAAATTGCCTGGTTTAAATATCTCTAAAATGCAATACATTCCACGGTAATATTTTTAAAACTTTCATAGTACTACGATAATTTATTATATTTGAAAACTTCATCGAAAACAACTGAAATAAATTCAAATGACGTCATAGAAAAAATAACACGCCTGGATCTCTCTATAAAAGCAGGATTTCATTCATAACTTTCTCCATTTCATTCATCACAATGCTATAATAATTTATTTTATTTAAAAATTAAGACCATGTAGCTACAATTCATAAACTTTATGCTTAAAACTTCATCGAAAAAAATCGTCCTTCTGTTTATAAAATCAATTAATATTTCATTCATATCAGCCATGCAGACTCCAAGGACTGAATTATTTTGTGTTAAAGAAATACAGTAATTCTAATACAACTCATTCTACATATTTTGCTGTTTACATTTTACATAGGTGAAAAATAGGCTTAGTTGTAGAAATAATCAAATTTGAATGAGAATTTAACCTCAAATATATTGTCATTGTGTTGTTTTAGTATGTAGATGCACAGAATTTAAGCAAAAATAAAGTAGTTTTAGGACGGATGCAACACTCAATATGAATTAAAAAGAACTTTAAAAAATCACGATTTTGAAACAAGATGGATGCCGTATATCATTTTGAAGTGGATCATGTGATCGTTTCATGTCATGGCCACGTGATCGTTTCATATAAGATGTGTAATTATTATTTTAATTTTTATTTAAAAAACTACTGAATATATTTCGCCGATTTTTTTTTATATATTTTATGGAACAATTTAACTATTACCTAAAATTTTCGAAGCAATGTGTGAATTTTAAATTCGCTTAAAAATTGTTTGAAGAATTAGGTCCCATAGGGCTCAATGTATTTCATTTTTTCAACCCGGGTTCAATCCAAAACTAATTGGGTGATATTATTCATTTATATTACCATAAGTCCTACAGACCGTCTGAACAACATACTAAAATTTCATTTTGATTAAGTCATTTTTACGGCAGTTATCGTGCTAACGGACAGACAGACAGACAGACAGACAGACAGAATGAACAAGGTCATAAACACTTTTCAACTTTGTTGTAAAGTGTTAATAAAAATGAATCAGCATCGGAATAGAAAATTGGACATTTTATTCGCGAATTATTTCATTAGAAAGTTTCTTTAAAATTAAAAAAAAAATTATCTATGTTGTTAACCACTCTCTAAAGTTTAGATAAGCTTACGAATTTTATGAATTCCGTTGATTTGTATTTATGTTTGTGAAGATGTTCTCCAGTTTCCCTGAAAGAAAACGGTAAAAAGACAATGGGAAACTTTCCAAATCGAAGAGGATCTCTCTCAGCCGCCTTAATAAATTTTATTTTCACACTTAAAAGTATATTTTTAACTTCTAAACGTATAATAGTTCATATACGTCGTCTTTACATAAAGTATCCAATTTCATATTAATGCAACTAATTGTATTCAAGAATAATAAATTTAATATCTTTTAATATATATATATATATATATATGATACAGAGTTTAGATGGATCAATAAAATAATTAAAGGCGAGTAGCAATCAAAATTCTGGCATGGCCATTACTATCGATAATGCAATAATTAAAAAGTTCGTTGAAGTTCAACTATCATCGGAATTGTGAGCATCAACTGAGTAGTGTGTTTACCGAAGAAATATTTTTGCACATGGTAAACTTAAGATATATTTTAAATGCAGTTTAACAACCAGATGACAATTTCATTTTCCAGGAATTTTTAACACAATGTCGCTATTTAGCACACAGCGCTTTTTCGTTTGACTAGGTACTGTTCATCGCGACATTTTCTGATTGCACTTTCTTTGTACACTGGACCTTAAAAATTTGGATCGCCTATTCATATGAAAATATAGTTTACCATTCAATTGTAATAAACTTTTAAATTGGACTTATGTATCTGAACCAAGTAACCGAAGCTCGAAAAGTGAAATTATCTAAGTAGAAACATTCTGAATGTAAAGAAGAAAGAAAAAGAGAAACTGCAGTTTTTACAAAGAGGGCTCCTCCAGCAGTTCATTGAAGTTCGCTATCCTCCTCCCCCTTAATTCCTTTTTTGTTAAAATCAATTTGCGAGCTATTTGATACTGCTTCTACGTAGACATAATACGCCCACTGGGACACGCTCCATGTTCTCTAGATCTTACTAACATAAGGAGCTCACTTCGTGAACTCTTTTAATCTAGCCAGAGCACACTATTGCTGTTGTTGCTCTGCTCTCTGAGGTTTATTAGCCCTAGAACCCGGAGTTTCGTTCCCCTTTCGCTGCTCTGTTCACTAATCATCAGAGATCGCTTCGCGAGCTCTTTCGTAAAGTGTGCTACACAGATGTTGCACACCCTGTAGCAGTGCGGGGCGCGGTAGCCCATTGGTTAGCGCGCTGGAGTTGCACTCGATAGGCCCGGGTTCGATTCCAGCCACTGCCAAAACTGCCGCCGTGTTCATGCGGAGTACGACCACGTTAAACATGTGGGTCCGAAAGTCCTTCCGAGAGGTTGGTGGTAGGGGAAGGAGGATACGGTCCCTGTGGATGCCTCCCCCACTGGGTTCCGGTCTAAATTGGGTGGCACTTCCCGACCGTCCAAACAGTTACCTTACACCTTTCTGGTAGGTCGGACGGTCTGGGTTTCAACAACAACAACCCTATAGCAGTGCTTCTCAACTGCCGAGTTCCGGCTCGGTTCCAAACCCTGGCTTCAATTACACCGGGCCGCGAGAGATTCCCTTGGAGTTTGTCGTTTTAGTTTTCTAAGCCTTTCTTATGAATAAATATTTCATAGTGGAAATATTCTAAGGAGAATAATATTCATGAATGTGCTGCAAAGCTCAGAACTAGAACGCCTAAATAACATCTATGTAGCAAGTGTTAGTGACCAATCCACATTTAAATTCTGATATAGACTGCTCAGCTAACTTCTACGGTGAATTACAATGGATAATGATTTTTTCAATACCGTTTTCTTTTTTTCAAGTCAACATCTATACAATCAATTTTATACTGAAGAGTAATATCAATATTTGTTAATCAGAATGGGATTAATAATATAAGCACGTTGATTTATTTGTCTTTTTATCTATCTGTCTCTGGGTAAGACTGCTACAAAATGTTAACAAATGTGTTTCAATCACGGATAAACGTGTAAAATTATATACTAATCCAAACCATCAGCATTTTCTTGGAAATTTAGAATTCCGTCGTATAACGGACATACACTCTAGTAAGTCAATAAACAAGAAAGATCAATCATGCTTAAAGCATTGATTATGAAACATTTTCCAACTTCAATGCAATTTTATTTAAACATGTCTTAAATTCAATACATTACTCGGTAATATTTTAAAACTTATCGCAATACTACATTAATTTATTATATTTGAAAACTTAAACCTTCATCGAAAAAAATGAACTTCATTCAAATGACGGCATTGAAATATAAATTACCTGGTTTAAACATCTCTAAAATGTGATACATTCCTCGGTAATAATTTTAGAATTATCATAATACTACGATAATTTATTATATTTGAAAACTTCATCGAAAACAACTGAAATTCATTCAAATGACGTCATAGAAAAAATAACACGCCTGGATCTCACTATAAAAGCAGCATTTCATAAATAAATAATTTCCCATGCATGTCATTCATTACAATACTATAATAATTTATTTTATTTAAAAATTAAGACCGTGGAGCTATAAGTAATTAAACTCTATGTTGTTGTTGAGACCCAGACCGTCCGACCTACCAGAAAGGTGTAAGGTAACTGCATGGACGGCCGGGAAGTGCCACCCAATTTAGACCGGAACCCAGTGGGGGAGGCATCCACAGGGACCGTACCCTCCTTCCTCTACCACCAACCTCTCGGAAGGACTTACGGACCCACATGTTTAACGTGATCGTACTCCGCATGAACACGGCGGCATTTGTGGTAGCGTGCAAATCTAGCGCGCAAACCACGGGGATACCGCACCCGAGATGGCCAACAGCACGCGGTGTTCCGAGGTGGTCACCCACCAAGTACTAACCGTGCCCGATGCTGCCTGACTTCGGTGATCTAACGAGAACCGGTGTTTTCAGCACGGTACGGCCGTTGGCCCAATTAAACTCTATGTGTAAAACTTCATCGAAAAAAAATTGTCCTTCTCTTTAAAATCAATGAATATTTCATTCATATCAGCTATGCAGACTCCATAAACTAAATGATTTTGTGTTAAAGAAATACAGCAATTCTAATACAACTCATTCTACATATTTTGCTGTTTACATTTTACATAGGTAAAAAATAGGCTTCGTTGTAGAAATAATCAAATTTGGATGAGCATTTAAACTCAAATATATTGTAATTGCTCTGCTTCAGTATGTAGATGCACAGAATTTAAGCAAAAATAAAGTGGTTTTAGGACGGATACAACACTCAATATGAATTAAAAAGAACTTTAAAAATCGCGATTTTGAGACAAGATGGATGCCATATATCATTTTGAAGTGGGTCACGTGATCTTTTCATATTATGGTCACTTGATCGCTTCATATAATAGGTGTTACTATTATTTAAAAAATTACTGAATATATTTCGCTGAATTTTTTTTTATATATTTTACGGAACAATTTGAATATTACCTAAAAGCAATTTGTGAATTTTAAATCCGCTTAAAAATGTTTGAAAAATTAGGTCCCATAGGGCTCAATGTATTCCATTTTTTCAACCCGGGTTCAATCTAAAACTAATTGGGTGATATTATTCATTTATATTCCCATAGGTTCTACAGAGCGTCTAAATAACATACTAAAATTTCATTTTGATTAAGTCATTTTTACGGCAGTTATCGTGCTAACGGACAGACAGACGGAATAAACAAAGTCATAAACACTTTTCAACTTTGTTGTAATGTGTTAAAAATAGCAGAAATTAATTTAAAGATGTTGGCCTCAAGAAATTGCAATATGCTACAGTATTTTATTGATACAGTGATTGAAAACTTATTTAAATGTCATTTTACATTTGTCAGCTTGCCGCACCGAATACATAAATATACTAATACGCTTTATGATTATGCCATGACTGATTATTAATACTTGATGTCAGTTTAATGTGGAAACTAAACAAATCAGAAAAATTTGCAGGGAATTAGGAATTTACAAAACCGCGGCTTCTCAAATGTTGAGAAGCACTGTCCTATAAGGCTTCGCACCTTGTTCACCGACGCTCACCTACCACTCACCTACCGTTCACCTACCGTTCACCTACATGTATCAGAATGATTAGCATTGCACCTCTGTATGAACTTTTTTTACCTATGCAATTAATCTTTGAAACACTCTAATTTTTAACACTTTACAACATAGTTGAAAAGTGTTTATGACTTTGTTCATTCTGTCTGTCTGTCCGTTAGCTCGATAACTGCCGTAAAAATGGCTATATCAGAATGAAATTTTAGAATGTTTTTCAGACCGTCTGTGGGACCTATGGGAATATAAATTAATAATATCCCCCAATTAGTTTTTTATTGAACCCGGGTTGAAAAAATGAAATACATTGTACCCTATGGGACCTAATTTTTCAAACATTTTTTAAGCGGATTTAAGATTCACAAATTGCTTCGAAAATTTTAGAAAATATTCAAATTATCCCATAAAATATATAAAAAAAATTTATTAAAATATGTTAAGTAGATTTTTAAATATAAATTATTTAATATAGGGAGAAAAACAAATTCCATTATATTCTGAATCTCATTATATCCTCCAGAAAGAAAAAAGAGATATGTTATATAATAAATATCTTTCCAAGAGTTTAATTATTTTACATATGAGGAAGGTTTCACTTTTTAAAATAAATATGGTAGATAACAATTTTTTAAATTTTTAAATAAAATAAATTATTATAGTATTGTGATGAATGAAACGATTAGAAAAATGTTTATGAATGAAATGCTGCTTTTATATAGAGGCGATTTATATCTGAATGACGTCATTTGAATAAATTTATTATATTTGAAAACTTCATCGAAAACAACTGAAATGCATTCAAATGACGTCATAGAAAAAATAACACGCCTGGCTCTTTCTATAAAAGCAGCATTTCATTCATAAACAATTTCCCATACATTTCATTCATCACAGAACTGTAATAATTTATGTTATTTTAAAATGAAAACCATGGAGCAACAAGTAATTAAACTCTATGCTTAAAACTTCATCTAGTAAAATCGTCCTTCTCTTTGTAAAATGAATGAATATTTTAAACATATCAGCTATGCAGACTCCATAAGCTAAATAATTTTTTGTTAAAGAAATACAGCAATTCTAATACAACTCATTCTGCATATTTTGCTGTTTACATTTTGCATAAGTGAAAAATAGGCTTCGTTGTAGAAATAATCAAATTTGGATGGGCATTTAAACTCAAATATATTGTAATGGCGTTGTTTCAGTATGTAGATGCACAGAATTTAAGCAAAAATAAAGTGGTTTTTTGGACGGATTCAGCACTCAATATGAATTAAAAATAACTTTAAAAATCACGATTTTGAGACGAGATGGATGCCATATTTCATTTTGAAGTAGGTCACGTGATCGCTTCATATAAGAGGTGAAATTATTATTTTAATATTTATTTAAAAAACTACTGAATATATTTCGCTAAATTTTTTTTATATATTTTATGGAACAATTTGAATATTACCGAAAATTTTCGAAGCAATTTGTGAATTTTAAATCCGCTTAAAAATTGTTTGAAAAATTAGGTCCCATAGGGCTCAATGTATTTCATTTTTTCAACCCGTGTTCAATCCAAAACTATTCGGGTGATATTATTAATTTATATTCCCATAGGTTCTATGGACCGTCTGAACAACATACTAAAATTTCATTTTGATTAAGTCATTTTTACGGCAGTTATCGTGCTAACGGACAGACAGACAGACAGAAAGAATGAACAATGTCATAAACACTTTTCAACTTTGTTGTAAAGTGTTAAAAACGAGGTAAAGTATTATTTAATATTAATTTTAATAAGTACGGTCTATCCTATGTAGATCAAACAAACACGCTTTAAATCACTGTATATGTCTAAAGTATCAGGAAATTATTGCCTGTGATTGCAAATCATTAAGGGATGACTATACATCGATTTGATATTTTTGTCTGTATTATTCATATAAAATTGGTCGATTTTAATCTAGATGCTAATTACTAAAATAACTGCTTGCTACTGATTACTGTATTTAGTGACACCTAGCTGCGGTATTGTTTGTATTTATATTTTGCTACAAATGAGAGGAATCCGTAATATATCAATACTTAAACACGTTTAGCTACAATACTTAAACACGTTTAGCTTTATTAACTGATAAAAAAAAGAACATATCATTTGATAAATGAATGTGAGTAACCTTTGGATGTTTTAGGATCAAATAGCTATTTGAGAACTCCCATTCTAATGAAAATACCTAGGATTTAATCTGAGCTTCGACTATAACTTCGGAAGAGATAATCTGTTTTAGTTGAAAACCTTCATTTAAAGATCAAATTACTTTTTTCCAATTAAGCATCGTAACTGAAAGGCTATAAAGAAGTTAGAACTCTATACATTTTATACCAAGGATATGATATTATGTGATCATAGTTTTTCATGCTTTGTGGCACTCAGTATAATAACAAGGTAATAAATTTCTCCTTTCTTTGTTAAGTTTATGTCCTTATCATATCACGTTTTATAATATAAAAATTACATAAAATTTTTATACTATATTTAAAGGGGAAACTTCATGCTGATGAAACTTTATTATGTATCCATAATGTTATCGTGATAGAAACAGAGAGTATTAGCTTAATTACTACACAAAATAAATAACAATTACTTTTATCTTAAGAAATACAAGTAATAGCGAATTCCGTAATATTTAATATAAATTGTATATTTTTATTATACATAAATAATAGTAATATATTGTATCTATAAATTGTATAGTTACATTTGCATTAGATACAGAAGATGAAATCAATATTTATCATAGATTGATTAATTGTGGTTGTTTAATTGCTAACTGTCATGTAAAGTAGTTATGTTTTGATAGTTAAGGGGTCAATACATCATCTAAAATCACCCCAAAAATGAATATTTGTTTGCATGATCATTTTTGAAAATTTTTATATATTGCCCAAATGTTCTTCCATATTTCACTGTAGGAAAAACGATTTCTAAAAAATTTTCATCTAGCTCTCTAAAAAATTTTCATCTAGCTCTCTAAAAAATTTTCATCTAGCTCATTTATTTGGTATAGCCATTTTTTTCAACATAAGGACTTCAAATTTGATGGATTTTGATGTCCAAGCAAATTTAAATATCTTGGAACGTAAAATAGTTAGGTACTTGGAATAAAAACTATTTTACTGGCCTTAATGTGGTCTATATTTCATGCTATTGTAAAGTTTGTGTAACTGTAACCTGGGTGGCTGGAATTAAGCGTTGAAATTCAGCATCAGTTTAGCTAAAAATGCAGTTCTTAGGCTTTTAAAAAAATGAAGGGAACAATTTTAAATCTTCAATTTTTCGCCTTATCTTATCCTACTCCCAATGTCTTTGCTAGAGAAATTTTTAGACGGAGAACCGTTAGCACGATATACGTTAGCACGATGACTGCCGTAAAAATGACTTTATCAAAATGAAATGTTATATGTTTGTGAGACGGCTTGTGGGACCTATGGAAATATAAATAAATAATATCACCCAATTAGTTTTTTATTGAACCCGGGTTGAAAAAAATGAAATATATTGAATCCTATGGGATCTAATTTTTCAAACATTTTTTAAGCTAATTTAAAATTCACAAACTGCTTCGAAATTTTTAAGAAATATTCACATTATCCCATAAAATATATAAAAAAATTTCAGTAAAATATATTAGGTAGTTTTTTAATTAAAATTTATTTAATATAGGGAGAAAAATAAATTCAATTAAATTCTGACTTTTGGGATATCCTCCAGAAAGAACAGGGAAATATATTATATAATAAATTTCTTTCCAAGAGATTAATTATTTTGTATAGGATGCGAGAGGTTTTACATTTTAAAATAAATTTGGTAGATAACAAGTTTTCAAATTCTTTTTAAATTTTATATAACTAACTCCTCATGATATACTTATTTGATGGCATTTTTAATGCTCTTTCCTACGTCCCAGAGAGTTAAAATTTGGTACACAGCTTAAATTTGTTGAATATTTTATTCTACAAAGATTTGGTGGATCTTTAAATATAGATCCTACATTTTTTTTCGAAATGGCCTGCAAATAATCCCCGTTCACTTCTATAAATCACTGTTGTATTATTGTTAAAAATTCTGATGTGGGCAGTACATGTCTTTCCCTGCAGACTCATATTCACGTTCTCTTTATTTAGTCAATAATAATTTGAGTTTATCTGCATAGAATAACAGCCATAAGTATTTTAAATGACATTGAATTTGCACGTTAAACTTAAATTTGGTTCTCATTTGATAGCTGGACTTATTGTCAAAGGTGAAAACCTAGTAAGGTGAACGCAAAAAAACTAGAATATATCAAGAACGACTAGTCCTAGAGTAATGGGGTTTGTCTTATTATTTTTGTTGTCAAAAATCACGTATAAAATAAGAATTTAATTTATATAATTGAGCACACGTAGTCTTTTATTTTAATATTTAACGATTTTTCCGGGCCATTTCGCAAAATTAGCCCGTTCCTTTTCCCGAATCATACTAGAATGACCTACAAGTGATTTATATTTCAAATTTTGTTGAATTTGGTATATAAATCACTTGTAGGTTATTGAAATAATATACACCAAATTTTGTTAAATTTGTTCCATTAGTTTTTAGCTAGAGTGGATAAAGGCAATTTCTGCCGCCCATTTCGTAAAGAAGACAGATTCTTTTATTACGAATCGTACTATAAGCTAATGAACATTAGGGTTTCCCACAAAAAGCATACCTACCAAATTTTATGAAATTCGGTCCATTAGTTTTTCAGTTAGAGTGGATGCAGTATCCTCACAGACACGCAGAAACACACACAGATACACCCTTACACACACAGACGTCTTCCTAAAAATAGTTTTTTCGTATTCTAGAATTCCCAAAACGTGTAGATCCTTCGAAATTTCGAGTTCTTATCTTCGGCACGATTCTAATACTTTGAATACATACACAAACACACACATATATTATCTGTGTATCTAAATTCCGTGCTTACGCAATTACAATAGTTGTGATTTTAAATGATCCCTAAACTTTTATTATTTCTTCAACGAAGCCTAATTTTAACTTATGCAGAATACAAATATTTCAAGTGATTGTAAGGTGAGTTACATAAGAATTGCTGAATTTTTTCACACAAAATTATTTAGCTCTGGAGTCTGGAATACAAGTTATATGAATGAAATATTCATTAATTTTGCATAGAGAATTAGATGATTTATATTTCGATACAGTTTTAAATATTTAAGTATAATAAATTACTGTAGTACTGTGATAATGTAAAAGATATCACCACTGAATGTATCACATTTTAGAGATTTTTAAATAAAATTTCATTTCAGTTGGAAAGTGTTTTATAATCAATGCTTATGCATGATTGATATTTCTTGTTTTTCTTCATGAGGTGGCTGAAACTTCATATTAAGAAAACTTCAATATCGTTTGAGACATAATTCTGGTGGCGCTGGAATAAGATACGTAATCCTGCATCGTATGTATTTCTACGGTTAAAAGCTTAAAATATTTATTTAAACTGTCAATTTTGTAGAAACAAATCAGTAGCACAATGCAAATTAGAAATGAAACAATAAGGAATATTCCTACGTATTCAAAATTATTTTACCTTTCCATTTATGTTTATCTCCTTATATTCTACACTCTATCCTACAACTATGAAATTGTAGAATAGAGTACATAATAATTACTGAAGAATTGATTAATCATACTCATAATTACCCTTAATTTAAAAAATAATCAAAATACATATTCTAAATGCTACGCCTTTCTGTTGTGTCAACTAACAATAGCAGCTACTTTAATAACACTAGGGACACCTAGATATAATTTTCAAAGCATTATGGCATTATAAAGCATTTAATTCATAGGAGTTTTAACTCCTTATTTCTAATTCCACGATTTAGTACTTTCTTGTGCATAAATGCTACTATCATGCCTTACAGATGGTAATCTATTATTTTGATTTGACTAGCACCTATTCTTGGGGTTTCTCTGGCTGAAATCGGAGCGTTACGAAAATGTAAACATTTTGGATGCTTATATCTCCGAACATACTAACAACACATGTGAATAATATTTACTTGTTTTGTTAGAACTACAATACAGATTATGAATATATAAAAATAATGTCAATAGTTTAATATGTAGATTTTCTTTTCAAAAAAACGAAAAAGTTTTTGCTTCATTTTTCTTATTTTCCCTCAAATTATTTTCAAAACTATGATAAATAGGTAGATATAAATAATAAACAACAAAAATATGTAGTCGAAAATCCAGCTTCTAGATTTATAATGTGTTTTTGCAAAGCTCATAGAGTTTTTGAGGAATCGTTTAGAACATTGAAATTTTTCCATTTATCAGTTTTGTAATGCTTATAACTCAAAAACTAAAAATGGTAGTAATAAAATATAAGAAGTAATTAATTTATAGCCCTTTTAAAGCGATACAAGGATATATAATTTGATTTTGGGTCCAGTTCCTAGTTTTCAAATTATAGTGGTTATAATTTTGATATTTAAGTATTTTAACCTGCTAAAGTTTTCCGATGGAAGGGAAAGATGTAACATTTAAAACGTAATGAGTGCTGCAGCTCAATAACTTTCTAATTCCTCTTTGGTAAAATATTGATGTACAACCACGAGATATTTTGTTTCATGTTAATGAAATTTGGATATGTAGTGGAATTGAGAATTCCAAATATGTTTAATGATGAATGCGGTTTGAAAAGAATAATTAAAAGCATGGAATTCTAGTATTTATGTTTCGCCAGACAAGTTTATGGAGTCACCCGAATCTTAAGTCTCATCAAAGATATGGTATAAGTTTATTTTTATGCCACCAAGAAAGTTAGTAAAATAATTGGATATTTCGACGTGAAGTTTATGATTGACGTATTTGGCCGAAATCGGAATAAAATTTAAAAGTGTTAGCTCTAAAGATATTACGATAAATTTGTAGCCCTCTGAAAGCCCTACTAGGTATGTAGTTGATTTCGAATTAGGTTCTCGGATTCTAATATATGGTGGTCATAATATCGATATTTTCGTATTTTGACCCATTTTGAAAAGGTGGTTCAATTTCGATATTTTAATATTTTGAACTGGTTTTGAATATGTCTAAAGAAGACAAACCACCACGAAGAATGATGTTATACACACAAAATCATTTTGACACCTTCGGACAAGATACACTGCCGATGTTCCATCAAATACTTTTGTTTTTTGTTAAAAAATCGGTGTTTTTAAAATTTTACACTTTATAACTTTAAAAATAATCCTGAAAATATATCAAAATCACTTTAGTAGTTATTAAATATAATAAACTTTCTTTATACATCATTTATGATACTATGCAAATTGTTTCTGCAGTTACAATTTTTAAAATAAGGACACTCGCGTATTTACATACAGATTGACATAGAAACACAAGCTCACTAACAGACATTTTTATTTACATGCAAACAAAATAATTCTAAAAAAAAACGGAAGAGTATAGTTGAGGTCTGAATATGTATGTGAACAAAAATGTTATCATTTCGAATACTATAATATTTGAAAAATAAGTAATTCTATGTAATTTACTTAGAAAATGGGAAAGCCAATGGAATTTTTTGCTTAAGATAAACATTTATTTTATACATATGGCATTGGGACATTGTTGTTCTAAATAAACTTGTAGCAGTATGACATACTAATAGATGCAGAGAAAGCGAAAATTAAACTGTTAATAGAATAATAAGAAAGACCAATCATGCATAAAATATTGATTATGGAACACTTTCCAACTGAAATGCAATTTTATTTAAACATCTCTAAAGTGCGATACACTCAGCACTAATATTTTTTAAATTATCACAGTATTGCAATAATTTATTATCCTTGGAAACTTAAAACTTCATCAAAAAAGCAATGCTATAAATCGTCTGTATCTCTACGTAAAATCAATAAATATTTCATTCATATAATTTATATTCCAGACTCCAGAGCTAAATAATTTTGCGAGAAAAAATCAACAAATCTTATACAGCTCATCTTGCAATCTTTTGATTTGTTTACATTCTGTATGCTATAGAAATTAGGCTTCGTTATAGGAATAATCAAAGTTTAGTGATCATTTAAAGTCCAAAAATATTATAATTGCGTTGGCACATAATTCAGACATTCAATTAATATCAAAAAATTAAGCGGTTTTTTGACGGATGTAACACAAAACATAAATTTAAATGATTTTTAAACATCACGATTTTAACACAGGGGAAACAATGGATGCATATTTTATTTTGAAATGAGTCATGTGATATCTTCATATAATATGGGTGCAATAATTATTTCAATATTTATATAAGAAACTACTTCACATATTTTGCTGAAATTTTTTTACACATTTTATGTAATAATTTGAATATTTTCTTAAATTCTAGAAGCAATTTGCGAATTTTAATTCCGCTTAAAATATATTTGAACAATTTTGTTCCGTGGTGTTCAATGTATTTTCGTTTTTCAACCTGGGTTAAATTTGAAACTAATTGGGTGATGTTATTCATTTTCATTCCCATATGTCCCATATACCGTCTCAACAACATATAAAAATTCCATTTTCATAAAGTCATTTTTACGGCAGTTATCATGCGAACGGACCGACCGACAGGCAGACAGAATGAACAAAGTCATAAACACTTTTCAACTATGTTGGAAAGTGTTAAGAATATCGCCGCTAAATATATCGCAATTTAGAGATGTTTAAATAAAATTGCATTTTAGTTCGAAAGTGTTTCATAATCAATGATTTATGCATGATTTATCTTTCTTGTTTCTGATTATTCTGTGGGATTTTGAGTTTAAGATTTAACAAGAAAGATCAATCATGCATAAAGCATTGATTATGAAACACTTTCAAACTTCAATGCAATTTTATAGAAACATGTCTCAAATGTGATACATTTCTCGGTAATATTTTATAAATTATCACAATATTATATTAATATTTGAAAACTTCATCGAAGAAAATGAATTCCATTCAAATGACGGCATTGAAATATAAATTGCTTGGTTTAAACATCTCTAAAATGCGATACATTCCTCGGTAATATTTTTAAAATTATCACAACACTACAATAATTTATTATATTTGAAAACTTCATTGAAAACAAATGAACTTTATTCAAATGACGTTATCTAAATATAAAACGCCTATATATAAAAGCAGCATTTCATTCATAATCATTTTTCCAATCGTTTAATTCATCACAATACTATAATAATTTATTTTATTAAAAAATTTGAAAAATTGTTATCCACCAGATTTATTTTAAAATGTGAAACCTTTCTCATTTATAAAATAATTAAACTCTTGGAAAGATATTTATTATATAATATATCTCCTTTATCTTTCTAGAGGATATAACGAGAGTCAGAATTTAATTGAATTTGATTTTCTCCCTATATTAAATAATTTTTATTTAAAAAACTACCTAACATATTTTACTGAACATTTTTTATATATTTTATGGGATAATTTGAATATTACTTTAAATTTTCGAAGCAATTTATGAATTTTAGATTCGCTTAAAAAATGTTTGAAACGTTAAGTCCCATAGGATTCAATGTATTTCATTTTTTCAATCTAGGTTCAATAAAAAACTAATTGGGTGATATTATACATTTATATTCCCATAGGTCCCACAGACCGTCTGAAAAACAGACTAAAATTTCATTTTGATAAAGTCATTTTTATGGCAGTTATCGTACTAACGGACAGACAGACAGACAGACAGAATGAATGAACAAAGTCATAAACACTTCCAACTATGTTGTAAAGTGTTAAAAACCATTTCATTTATTATATCAAATATGTATTTATAACTATTTATTACCTTAATATATATTGTCTGCCCGAAAGGTATTTTTACGGCAGTTATCCTGCGAACGGATAGACAGATAGAATGAACAATGTCATAAACAGTTTACAACTATGTTGGAAAGTGTTAAAAAACCAATAGGTTTTGCTTTCACATTTTAATTCTCCGTTCCATTATTAAGATAAATTTCAACTTACTAATTATCCAAGAAAATTACCTTTGCAATAAACATACATTCACTAGGAATCTTAAGCGCAAATATTGTGTTATAACTAAGTAAGTATTATTTGAGGGCGTATCATTAATGATGATTAGAAAGCAATTTCAAATACAGTTTCTAAATAAGAAATAGCAATAATTTAAAGTATTTTGAAAGTAATTTAGATTAAGATTCCAATTCTCTCAAATTTCGATAAAGACTTTCTTAAAAGCTTTTAGTTTGTGTGATTATATTCTTTTTTGTTTAGTACAGCTCATTTTAGTAATTAATGTTTAGGAATAATAACCTAAATAGCTAAATGTATCCAAAAAATGTTAAAGGTAATATGTATTGTGTTTCTTACTGATAAATTTAATTTATTGCTCTTGTTAAAATTAAATTTGGCGCATTTGTATTTTTTGTGGAAGTTAAAATTTGGGGAACATTTATTTACATATGCAATAAATTAAGAAATGGATGGTCCTGTAGATGTCAAAACACATGATCGTCATAACGCCAGCATCCACAGATTTAAATGATATAGGAACACCGCCTCTTCAAAATCAGGTATGAAACAGAAGTTAAAATATATTTTATTAATTCCATAATGATTAAATTTTGATTGAATTAATTATAAATATTTACACTAAATGAAGGAAGATTACCTTGGTATGATCTAAACTCATTTAAGATTTCATAATCACAATAAATATATATATTTTGTTAATTAATTTAATTAGCAGTTCTTAGTATGTGGTGACTTTTTAAATGCTGAATTACTAGACCATTTTCCATTCAATAATTTAAACCACAAATTGCAATTTACTAATTGTCATGTCATTTCATTTTAATTAGCACTGACTTTTGTTCAATTCTGTAGCTAAGTGACATCAGTGTAGTTGGATTCATGGTTGTCACCGACGTCTTCGTTGTCTTCTTTTCGACGTTTTCCCAATAATGCGAAATTAGCAAATTTTGCTTATCCAGTGTTTTTAAAACGGGTCTCTTAACATTAAGTTACTCTCTTTTCCTTATAAGTTTCATTTTTACATTGTGGATCTCAGGACACATTTTTTTTTGTTAAACCGGGATGAATATAGCTCATTTTGCTACACAAATTTATTTGTTTCCTTTAATTTAAGTACTTAAGCATTTATTTGATAATAAATATCAATAATATGTCACACATTGTTAACTAAAGTGACAATGGCATTTTATTCGCAATTGTTCATGACAATAATTGTTGTAAAATGCCCTATTTATAAATGAAACAACAAAACATATCACTGTCTTCGCCCAACACTGTGACGTCTCTTCCAGTCATCAATAGCAGTGAAGTTGAAAATAGGCTCGATCCATTAACTATTTGCTCATACTGGCAATTCACAAAACTACTTATTAATATTTTATTAACAAAAGAATAAATAAAAATTCGATGCTCATCTTGCACTCCTACGGGTGTACAGAAATATTGGTCTATATATATAATTTCAGAATTGTTTGCTTTGCCGGTTGTACATTTTCCAGAACAAAAAATTTGCAGGATTTTTGCTTTCCTTATATACATAATGTATAAGGAAAGTATTGTGACGGGGTCGAAAATTCGAATTCAAGTTTTCGACAGGAGAGCACGTTTCAAGAGTCCCTGATCACGAATAAAACATTTTTGACGTGATGTCTGTGTGCGTGTGTGTGAAAATATGTGTGTGTGTGTGGTGTCAGTGAGTTTGTGGAGACGATAACTAACGAACGAATGGACCGATTCGAACGAAAATTGGTACAAAAATCTCAATCCGTAAACACTGGAAGCCTATTGTTTTTATACGCAATCAAATGTTCAGATCTCACCTAAATTTTCAAGTGAAATTTTAAAAAAATGGTCAAAAATTCAAAACCGCTAATAAAGTTACGCAAATAGACATTTCTTATGTAATTTTACATTAAAAAACGATTGGCATAAATTTTAGAACGCTAACATGAACCGTTCTAGAGATATTGTACATTTAAAAGAAAATTATCAAAAAGTCATATAAAATAAAAAAAATATTTCCTATTGAGAAACATGCTCACTTTTTATATGTAATACCATGCGATAAATTTGTTTTTTTAAATCTCGTGGATCTATCTCGTTCCAGTCATGAAAAAAGATACTTTGAGTAATACTTTTGTATTTGAACGCCAATAATCATTTATCTGCTGTAAGAATAACTTATTTCTTCGTCCATAACGCTTGGCGAGATATTGGTGGAATGTCGCCAACTTGGCGACTTTTTGAAATGTTGCTAAATTAACGAAAAACTCGCCAAATGGATAAAATGACGCTAAATCAATGACGACTCATTGATGATGACGACATGGAAAATGACGACTCATTGACGAAAATTCAATATCTTGGAAAGAATATAAATAACTACTATAAAAATGGTCTATTTTTTTACTGTAAAAGTAGTAAATTCATTGCATTATATAAGGAAAGTCATGTGCTGCCCACATCAGATTTTTTATAATATAGGGAGAAACTTCTGAGACACCAAAAGGAACTGATGAGAGTTCCTGAATGTTATTTATAGTTCACCAATTACTGGTCTTAATGCTTGCACTGAATGTGTAATGAAATATTCCACGTATATTCACTATTCACTGCAGATAATTACATAAATAAATTCAGTGTTATCACTGAAATAGAAAGAGAATATCCTGCAATAACTGTGAGTTATTGTTGGGTGTTTTAGTATCAAAGAGCTATTGGAAAAGTCCCATTACTGTGAAAATACGTGGGATTTAATCAGAGAGTCAACTATAAATTTGGAATAAATAATCTGTTATAATTGAAAATCTTCATTGAAAGAGCAATTTATTATCTATTCAGGGAGGAAATTATGTTTTGTACAGTATGTAATGTCATAAGGTAAATTGTCCTCACTCAAAATTTACTTTACCAGGACTTACTTTTCATGCCTTCACTAAGGGTGAAGAATGGAAATTCCTGGTTCACGAACTAAAGAGAAAAAACACACAAGATATGCAATAAACACTCTTATCTATATTGATCAATTACTTTATATTTAATTTCACACACGCACACATATATATATATAGGTCTTGATTATTAAGGTTATTCATGAATCCATTTTTTAGACACATATATCTCAACAATATTTAAATAACACATAAGTGTAACACGTCACTTAATTGACAAGTATACCTTTCAACACATAATTATTATCTACCGAAAATCAAAGTAGTTCTTTTATTTTAAATACCAGAGCTCGTTATTACTTTCGTTATATACATGATGTATAAGGGAAGTATTGTGACGGGGTCGAAAATTCGAATTCGAGTTTTCGACGGGAGAGCACGTTTCAAGCATCCCTGATCACGAATCAAACATTTTTGAAGTGATGTCTGTGTGTGTGTGTGTGTGTGTCAGTGAGTCTGTGGAGACGATAACTGACGAACGAATGGACCGATTTGAACCAAATTTGGTACAAAAATTACAATCCGTAAACACTGGAAGCCTATTGTTTTTATACGCAATCGAATGTTCAGAACCCCCTAAATTTTCAAATGAAATTAAAAAAAAATCGACAAAAAATCAACACCACTAATAAAGTTACGTAAATAGATATTTCTTATGTAATTTTTCATTAGAAAAGGATTGACATAAATTTTAGAACGCTAACATGAGCCGTTCTTGAGATATTGTACATTTTTAAAAAAAATTATCAAAAAGTCATGTAAAATAAAGAAAAATATTTCCTATTGAGAAACATGTTCACTTTTCATATGTAATACCATGCGATAAATTGGGTGACATCAATCTCGTGGATCTAGCTCGTTCCATTCATGAAAAAAGATACTTTGAATAATACTTTTGTTTTTGAACGCCAATAGTCATTTATCTGCTGTAAGAATAACTTATTTCTTAGTGCATAACGCTTGGCGAGATTTTGGCGACGAATTTCGCGGAATCTCGTTAACATGGCGACTTTTTGAAATGTTGCCAAATTAACGAAAATATCGCTAAATCGATAAAAATGACGCTAAATCAATGAAAATGACGACTAATTGTTGAAAATTCAATATCTTGGAAAGAATATTAATATCCACTATAAGAAAAATATATATCTTTTTACTGTAAAAGTTGTAAATTCATTGCATTATATAAGGAAAGTCATGTGTTGCCCACATCAAATTCTTACGTTTGTGGTTCCTGCGGCCTTATTGTTACTTATACGATACGTATTATGAATTGTGCGCCTTCCACAATCATTTTAACAGATGAAACATATCCATACCTTATGGTTGTTCGCACCTTGCTATTTGATGGAGCCAACACTATGCTGGGTGCCTGCGTATAATATTTTAATACGCCACTATTTCACTGTGCTCATATTTAGTTCACACATCTTATTTTTTGCCGATCCGCGTTTCTTTGCGCGATCGCAGAATATATTTTTGATACTCCTAAAACACTGGGTGCGTCTAGGACGCTGTCGAAATTGAATCCAGTGGAAACTTCTAGAACATTCTTGAAACACTTTTTCTTTTCAACTCGCAGTATCATACCACCTCTTTTGATTCGTTGTTGTGATGGAGGGGATTGTCGTGACGGAATCCGTCACTCCTTTGCAAATTGCATAACTTCTGTACTTTTTAAACTTTTATTTAATTAATCTGTGTCCTGGAACCCTCATGTCATTGTATATATTTTACCATATTTAAATTTATTTGAATCTGTATTGAATCGTGGCTATTTTTATTTTATAATAATTCTTTCACACTCGAGGAGCAGCAGGGCCAACGGCCGTACCGTGCTGAAAACACCGGTTCTCGTTAGATCACCGAAGTCAAGCAGCATCGGGCGCGGTTAGTACTTGGTGGGTGACCACCTCGGAACACCGCGTGCTGTTGGCCATCTCGGGTGCGATATCCCCGTGGTTTACGCGCTAGATTTGCACGCTACCACAAATGCCGCCGTGTTCATGCGGAGTACGATCACGTTAAACATGTGGGTCCGTAAGTCCTTCCGAGAGGTTGGTGGTAGGGGAAGGAGGGTACGGTCCCTGTGGATGCCTCCCCCACTGGGTTCCGGTCTAAATTGGGTGGCACTTCCCGGCCGTCCATACAGTTACCTTACACCTTTCTGGTAGGTCGGACGGTCTGGGTCTCAACAACAACAACACTCGAGGAGCAGCGTCCGTTGCTCAAGGTCGCACTTGTTTGCTGGCGGAGACAGTTGTCTCCATGTTTTTTTTTCGCTTTGTTGGGTGATGCAATCTTGTGCTGGATTTCGTGTGGTTCTGCACTTGCCTTGAACTTGTCGTTTGAAGGGGCGGATCCCTGGATGTATTTGAAATGGAAGCAATTTTGGATTGGAGGAAAAGTGAAGATGTGAGCTCCTTGATATTTTTAATTGGCCGGGTCCTGGATCCACCCGGAGTGTTTAAAAGCTGCGAGATTCTTGTTTCGGGGCTCTCTCCCTGGAAAACATCGTCGAACCCACGTCGGCTCGGGACTTAGCCCTCAGGTTGAGTTACCGTGTTGTGGGGGGTCGAGAGAGATGCCACTGCCGCTACCATCGCCACTACTTTGACTGAGACTTCGCTGATGCCGAGCCTCGACGCTTGCTGCCGCCGTTGACCGCCCGGGAACCTCCTATTCCGGATGCCTGCTGACCGCTTCGATTGGAGTCCGAGATGAAGTCTGAGCCCTGTCCGGGTCGTTGCTCGTATCCTTCGTGCCTGCCTGCCGCCTCTCCTTGGTCGGGGAAGATTTCTCCCCGAGGGAACTCTGGCGGATGTGTGGTCTTCAACCTTTCTGAGTCCTTCCAGATATGGAGGTAAGCGATCGTTTCAATTGGAGGCTGCTGCCTCAACTGTCTTGCGTTCAGGCGAACTGAACCTCCTGATGTATTCTCAAGATCTTCTGAGCTAAAATACTACTAAATTAATTCCATGAAGTAAAATAATTGAATTGAATTAAATTGATAAAGTATTAAGCTTTCCTCAAGTGTGCGATTTCTCTGCATGACCATACCTTAGTTAATATTAGTGAATATGTTATATTACTATGTAAATTTTGGAATTAATGATTTATTGAATTGATATTTAAATTCCGGCAAAGAGCAGATGATTTTCAGTAGAAGAGGTCCAGTGGTTTAAAGTTGATTTCGATTCAGAAATTGTATCTGTTATTCTAACTCCTTTTCTTAAGTATTTAATGAATTGGAATTTGAAATTAAACTGAGTTTTTATTTGTGTTGATTTATGTATTTTTCAGCCTTGGAAGAGTTCTTAAAGGTAAAGGTAAATTTTTTGTTTATTTTGGATTTTGGTTGGGTTTTCCGCAGGTCATCAATTGGAATTCTTCCAATTGACGGGAGGTGTGTTTAGAACCTGGGAAGAGAAATTTCCTGAGAAAGTTAGACTTTCTCGGTCAGCCGTGTCGGGCGGGAATCCGTTGCGATTTCTGATGCCCTCGGAATTCCCGCTGTGACAGGATAAACGCTGTTTATTTATGTTTGCGTTCCCATTGGTTTTCTGTTGCTGCATTTACAGTGCTTATTAGCTTGCTTGGCATCCGTAATTGAAATCTCAAAATGTGGTGCAACATCGTCCGGACATGTAACAAATACGTTTATGACATTATGATGCTTGACTTTCATATACATTATTGTACTCATTATAATAGCATTGCAATAAAACAGTCATCAAGTCATGTCATTAGTATATGATGTTTTATTTTATAACAGTGCAATAAAGTACGTAGCAAACTTGTAAATATATGAGAAATTTCAATCTAATTCAGTAAGTACAATATATGAAATGCACACACGCATGCTCACACACACACAATATATATACATATATAAAATGTATATGTATGTAAATGTAAATGTATATGTATAAAATGTATATGTACAATATATATACATATATAAAATGTATATAAAATGTATATGTATATATATATATATATATACATATATAAAATGTATATAAAATGTATATGTATATATATATATATATATACATATATATATATATATATATATAAATATATATATATATATATATATATATATATATATATATATATATATATATATATATATATATATATATATATATATATATATATATATATATATATATATATATATTTGAAATGTAATAATAAGAATTATGTAAAAATAAAAAAAAAATTACAATTCAAGTAATATTAACATCACCATAGAAGCAAATTCACGGCCATAATGCCGATAAGAGAAAAGAACAGAACCTTCCCAAATTCGATGATTAATCAGAATAAAATTCATCTTCAGGTCTGAGTATTTAATTCTAATTAACCCAAACAAATGCCTGTTTCAGATTAAGCAATAGTACATTACTATAAATGCTTAAACTCAGACTACAGGCATCAAAAAATGAAAAAAGGATACATTAAGAAAATTGTATTACCATGCGGCATGAACCCTTCTACTTCTACCACGTGTATACACGATCGACCTCAATAGCTTAATCTAGAAGCACCGGAATGAACAAGAATATAACACAAATATATATATATATATATATATTTGTGTGTGTGTGTGTGTGTGTGTGCATGCATATTACATATATATTATATGTATACTATTATTTCGTTCTTATTAGTGTGTTTTGTTTTAAATGCGAAAATATTTTTATTTTCTTCAAAGAACTTTCTAAAAATCTCGTTTTACATTATCTGTTAAAGGTTGAACTATACGATCAGAAAGTACTTATGCAACAATTTTTACGATGTCCTTAGTACTGATTAATGAGAAATAAAACGGAGAGTAAAACCTGGTTTTATTGTTTTTGAAAACAATATATTATGCTCGAAACTCATAAAATTCTCGATTTTTTCAATTATTCAAGTCGTAAAAATGTTTCGGAGTTTATGTAAAAAAACTTTCTTCATAAATAAGTATATTTTCTTGATGCATGTAATATTGTTTTAGTGATAGGAACGCTTATAATTCTATTTTATTACTGCAGCGGCGTGCTATTGCTTAGTGACTCCTAAAATTCTTATGTTTTTCGTACTTTTTTGAAATGTTACTATTACATCCAATAAAATTGGCCAATACGGTTTAATGTCATCATAAAAATTCAGCTTGAAAAAATATTATTTATAATAATTATAGTATAATTTTTTTGTTTAATTGAAGCCAAATTAACGGGTTAGAAGTACTAAAATTGATGACGAACATATGAAGTAACTTATTTTCATTCAGAAATTGGGAAAATGTACAAGGATTAACTATTATGTGAAATAATATTACTTGTTAAAATAATATAACTTATTTAAATCGGGGTAAGGATCCTTCAACTGGTTCCCTAGACTTGAAAGTACAGATTCGTTTCCAGGGAGACTTGTAGCAAACAATTTTGTGATTCCATAACTAGAAATAGATTTTTGTTTCTTGTATTTGGAGAAGCTTTTTTTTACTGTGAATTGATGTTTTATGTGAGATATCTTACTTATACTATAGTTCTATTTCAAATATGATAGAGAAGTAGACTGGCATTTCTTGCGAGAACGTAAAAATAGACAAGTGGATATTATATTACTGAACAAACCCTATTTTTATAAAAAAACATCTTCAGAATAATCTTCTCATATGGAAAATCATGTTGTTTTTGTGAGATATTTTATTTATTCCATAATTCCATTTCAACCATGATAGAGCCGCAAACTCACATTTCTTGAGAGGACGTACATATAGTACAAGTAGAGATTATACAACCAAATAAATCCTATTTTTATGAAGAACATATTGTAAAATCTTCTCATATAGAAAAACCAAGAGCTGGTATTGTTATTTTTAATGCCAAAATCAAATGCAATAATGTGAGACTAAATAGAGATATTGACGCTACCCAGATAAAATATGGAAATAACAAGTACATTATCATTTCTGTATAGTGTTTATCGTCAGAAGACATTTATAGAAAATTGGATTGGCTTGATAATGCAATTAAAGGAAACCTATACCCCAAATAGTTACTCTGTGGGGACTTCAATGCTAAATCAACGGCATGGAGTCCTAGAAAGACTGAATTCATAAATAAGTTCAATTTGAACATTAAAAATGATCCAGATAGTAAACCTACCTTTTCGAGCTGTAGAGGAGTTAGCAGGGTATACTTATGTTTTACTAAAAATATGGGGAATGAAATAACAAATTGGAAAATCCTGGAAAACGTAACAATCAATGATCATAAATTAATGGAGTTCCATATTGTAATAGAACAAACCAGCAGAAAAAAATCCACAAGTTGGAGAATAAGTAAGCTAAATAGGCTAAAAGTCAAAATTGAAATACTAGAATTAGTAAACAGTGAAATTAATTTTGAAAATAGAATGAATATATCAAAAATGTAGTCATCAAAAATGTAGATGATATAAGAATGAGTATATCAAAAATGTAGTATCAAAAGTGAGTATATCAAAAATATATAAAAAAAAACTAAAAGAGTTTACAAAACAAAATAAACCAAATGCTATTTGGTGGAATTGTATACTAATTACTATGAGAATTAGGACAAAATCCTGAGAAGATTATATCAAAAAGAATAGGATGCGGTCAACATAAATATTGGGAGGAGAAGATATTAAAGGTAATTTGCAATTTATAAGAAAGAGATAATAATAGCTAAAAACGAAACTAAGTTTTAAAAGTCTTTAGTAATAATACTTTTGGCACGCATTACAAGATAGCTACAGATATGAACAAACACTTCAATATTAAAGACCGCATCTATAAAGAGGATGACTGGCACATATACAGAGTACCCTTAAGAAGTTGTCTATAAGATTGTTCGGTTTTATTTCAAGTATGTGACTCTCCACAATAGTGTGAACTTTTATGGAATACTTTTCAACCTCTGTCGAGGTTGTTAATATAAATGCCCATAATCTAAAGAACAATACCATAACTTACTCTGAGAAAATGTGATTACATTGGGTCAAAACCTGTATTGGGATCAAAGGTAATGAGGCAACAGACAATTTTGCCAAGGAGGTAACTAAAATGGACAAAATTAATTTTTTTTTTAAAACTAGTTAAGTCCAGTTAAGGAACAAGCTTGCAATAGACAGTATTAGAACATGGCACGAAAATAAGGACAGAGAAAGTGGTTGATCCGTGGCTGATGTGGCAATCAATTAGTCGCTTCTGACGGTTTTCTGATTCTTCTCTTACGAAGGTCAAGTCCTTTAACATTAGCGTATGAGTGCCATGCAGTCGCATTACGTTATCCAAACCAGCCAATAGTGAACCATCAGCCTCAGAGCATGAGGTCCACCTCTTACGTTTCTGCTACATGTTCTACGGCTGGGACGGGTCTATTCTTAAAATTACACTATAGATCCAAAAAGTCTGTATCATATTTGACAACTTTCCTATAATTTGGAACGTGTAACATCCCCAAAAGTAGAAATTTCAATTGAGTCGGAGGTTTATTAAACAAAGTAATATAATTTAATTTTGAATATTATAAGAATAAAAACATATTTCAAGCTTTTTACTTTCCTTATATACACAATGTATAAGGAAAGTATTGAGACGGGGTCGAAAATTCGAATTCGAGTTTTCGACGGGAGAGCACGTTTCAAGCATCCCTGATCACGAATCAAACATTTTTGAAATGATGTCTGTGTGTGTGTGTGTGTGTGTGTGAAAGTATGTGTGTGTGTGTGTGTCAGTGGGTCTGTGGAGACGATAACTGACGAACGAATAGACCGATTTGAACCAAATTTGGTACAAAAATCACAATCCGTAAACACTGGAAGCCTATTGCTTTTATACGCAATCGAATGTTCAGAACTCCCCTAAATTTTCGAATGAAATTTTGAAAAAATCGTCAAAAAATGAAAACCGCTAATAAAGTTACGCAAATAGACATTTCTTATGTAATTTTTCATTAGAAAACGATTGACATAAATTTTAGAACGCTAACACGAGTCGTTCTCGAGATATTGTACATTTAAAAAAAAATATCAAAAAGTCATATAAAATAAAAATAAAATATTTCCTATTGCGAAACATGTTCACTTTTCATATGTAATACCATGCGATACATTGGGTGACATCATTCTCGTGGATCTAGCTCGTTCCATTCATGAAAAAAGATACTCTGAGTAATACTTTTGTATTTGAACGCCAATAATCATTTATCTGCTGCAAGAATAACTTATTTCTTAGTGCATAACGCTTGGCGATGTTTTGGCGACGAATTTGGCGGAATGTCGCCATCTTGGCGACTTTTTGAAATGTTGCCAAATTAACGAAAATCTCGCCAAATGGATAAAAATGAGGCTAAATCAATGAAAATGACGACTAATTGCCGAAAATTCAATATCTTGGAAACAATATTAGTATCTACTATAAGAAAAACCTATTTTTCAACTGCAAAAGTAGTAAATTCATCACATTATATAAGGAAAGCCATGTGTTGCCCACATCAGATTTTTACTGATACTACCTATACCATAAAATATTCTACATTGTAGTAACACATTCTAAGTACGTTTTCCAAGAAGTCATTAAAACTGTTTATATACTCATGAATAGATAGCAGAAATATTTCTAAACACAATGCAGGAATCCGGAATAGGAAATTGATGCTGTAAAAGGTAAGAGAAAATTGACTAGGAAGTCTAACGATCACTGGATTCCGGGAAAGCCAACGGTATTTTATCTAACATGCCCCGTTATTATCTTTTAAGCAATGTTCAGTGGTCATTAGGGGACTCCGTCGGAGCAATATATCTGGACTTTGTGCGCCAAGCTTTGCAGGTAATTACTGAATTCCATTGCTCTCCATGCTAAATGCTGCTATAAAGAGTTCACGCGCTTTCACTTTACGTGAGACGAAAATAGAATACTGTTTTACTTCAATATATATTCTTTTCGAGCTCAGGGACCAAATTAAACCGTTAGAGAAATTTGTTTTTTAAGTACAGTATATAACATTTAGAAGAACCTTAAAGGATAAAAGTAAAGGATTTTATTTTAAAATGGTTTTGAAGCCTGAAGTTTTGTCATTTTGCTCCCACTGAGAATAAAGAAAGAAACTTGAGGAAAAAATATAACTGTTTATGTGTGAATGCGCACACACACACATATATATATATATATATATATATATATATATATATATATATATATATATATATATATGAATATGTATATATATATATATGTATATCTATATCTATCTATCTGTCTACATATATATATATATATGTATATGTATACACACACACACATATATATATATATATATATATGTATTGCACGTATATTATGTATAAGAACTATCCACAGAATACCTCCTAGAACTCTGTTCTGTTTCAAGAAACGGACCTCATTGCAAACGTGCTCTGGAGTAGATAGCTGAACATGTCGGCGTTTCTTTCATAAGTATGCACATAATGTTATGCATAAGAAATTATAATATCCTTTATTGAATTTATTATTTAAATTACCACCATTATAATTTCTAATTTTTACATGAGAGTGAAGTGCCAGTGATAAATGTAATTGGTGTTTCTAAATTGTTTGTTTATAACTACGTGTTCAATAAATCCGTGCTCAATATTGTCGACCTTACATTGGAATTTTTATTGCATATTTGAGTCATGATTCATTCTCTTCTAAGTAGTTTTATTCCATTTTATTTAGTTGCACTAGAGATTCGACAAACGAGTACACATTTTAATGAACATAATTTGTTTTAAAAACTATTATTTAATTATTGGTTGCCTTCAAAAAGGAAAGTTTTAACTTATTATCTTAATTACACATATTTAAACTGCTTTGTATAAAAATTTGTTTACTACACGATTTTCGGAAGATGTGATTGACGAGGAGGATTTTCGCAGTAGAGACTTCACTACTTAAAATTGACTTTGCTGTTAAATATTATACTATTTCGATGACTTTGACCGGCACACAAAAAACTGGAGAATCACAATAAAGAATATAAAACGTTAATATACAATATTGAAATCCAATCCTGACATCATAATCTGACGTATTTTGAGATAAATGACAAAACAGACAGAAAATCAACTAATGGATATATAATCAAATATGGAACCAGTCTGATATTGGGGCTATCAAAACAGTAGTGTAGTGCTATCATTAACTAATGAAGAATACACTTCTGATGCGAATAATTCACAAGAAAACATATAAAAAATTAATCTCACCAATGACGAGTACAATCACTACTTATAACTCCATATGAAGATATTTAATATTATATAAAGTTATCACAATCATAAAAACTTCCTTATAGAACAAAATGCATTAATGTTATTATTTCTTACACATAAAGAGACTAATATTAAATATTTGGAAAATTCTGTCCAAGCAAAATACTGACGACGAACATTTTCTCAACAGCATTACCATAAAAAGACTTTGAGAAACACAGAATTGAATAACATTTTGTCTCTTTCAGAAAACAAGTAGGGGTGTTATAAATATATTCTCATTAAAAAGAAAAACATAAACATTCGTAAATAATATATATAAGGTGTGATCGCCATTACCACACGACGTCTGCTAGCTTTTGCATTGGAAATACATTTAAAATCTTGCTCCAAGAACAATATGTTCTGTTTTCCAAAGACAAGTAATTTAATTAGATGCATATCAGTATTGTGATGCATTTTCTCCAATAAAAGTTGTGTATGAGATTGAAGCACGTAAAATATTAATTTAGATAAACCAATTATGGATTATTTTTCTCTATCTACGATGTCCATAGTCAAGATAAAAGAAATATTTTATTTTTCTATCTGCTTCTTGAAACAAACGAACTTCCGGACTCTAAAAGCATTGAGAGACTCGCAAAATATTTTTAGAAAATATTTCCCAAACCTTTCTTATCTTCCACTTACAAATATTTGGCTTTCGAACTTACTATCAGAAGCAAAATTACTTATTTATTTCTATCAGTGCTTTTAAAAATGTGTTCCGTGGAGCTCTGTGTTACCGTGACATTTGTCTAGGGGTTCCATAGCGTGACAGTTTCGTTTAAATTGTCTTAAATTAAAAAAATAAATAAACGTGTAACATTTTGTTGTACGACATTGACAAAAGTTGTACGACATTGAACTTTCTTTCATTTTGAGGCTCCGCCATCCAATAGAAATTCAAAAGGGTTCTGCGACCTAAAGCGTTTAACAAATATACTATTCTGTACTATTCTGCTCATTAACTTAATGGCGAAATACAAAATATTGCAATAAATATCCTCTTAATAATAACCGTTTACAAGAAATATAAACATAAATATTTTTGTTATCAGTTGAATGGACATTGTATTCCGTGGTTTATTGCTCATTAATAATGATGTAAAAGCATTTAATGTTCATTTACAAGCAGGAAATAGTGAAATTCTAGAACAATTTTGAAAGTAATTAGAAAATCAGTCGACGCCCCTTCTCGCTAACTACGGAAAAGCCCTCATTAAGTCTTTTCCTTTGAACGTGAGATAAATTTAAATATATTTCTGCCAAATTTTCACAACTAAAGCTTTAAAAAGATATCCTAAAATATTTTGAAATGTTATTTTATGTATTTTGTTTTCTGAGCGGTTTGCATTATTTTATTTATTATTTATTTAAAATAAAATTAAAGTGGACCATGTTTCCTGACAAAGGAGTCTGACAAAGAACCTTGCTGTCTCAATATAAAGTATCTACGAATACCTCTTAGTACAATGGTATTTTATTAACTGAAGTTATAAAGCCTGTTACATGCGTGAAATTTCTTATTATATGACAACACTCTTATAGAGTGGATTAATCTGATCTTTAATTTTCCAACCTCTAGAAGGCAGAACATATCATGTACATTGTTTAACAAATATTCAAAAATGGTGACGTTTGTGGATACGTAATTAAGCATTCAGATCCTTAGAGTGATACAATTTCTGCGAGGTCAGTGTATAACACTAGTTGAAATTCATCGTCAACTTGTTAATCTATATGCTTCATGATACTGCCAGGCCCCACATTGCCAATCGTCTGAGCGAACTGTTATAACGCTTCCATTGGCAGGTGCTTGAACCTTACAGCCCTGATCTGGCACCTAGAGATTTTTGCCTTCAGAATTTTGAAAAATCATACAACTGAAAAATATATGCAACAGTTCAACAAGATCTAATGTCTTGACTCTAAGACCTCCACACTGATTTCTTCAGGTCTTTAGTGAATGGCTTGATGCATCGATGAAACAAACGTTTCGACAAGCATGAAAATGATGTGGACAAGTTACGTGTGTCCAGGTAAGTGCTGGTAATTTTTACATAGATATAAGAATAAATGTATTTGTGCAGCAGGCCTTTGTCCCCTAATTTAATGAAACACCCCCCTTATTCATATATATATATATATATATATTCGGTATACAGGGTGTCCCAAAAACATTGACCTCGGTTTTTATTCCTTAAATATTGATCTTAGACATATATAATAAATTACAAAGTTGGGTAAGAAAAAGTACATAATTTTATGAACTCGATAAAAATTTTCAGGGCATTAAATTTGAAGAAGTACAAAACTAAAATTTTTATACGGCCCCTGTGAAAAGCATTTCCATTTAGTAAAATGTGTCCCATACACTAATAAGATGATGTACAAAATTTCAGCATTTTATCATAAAAAGTCCCAGAGATATTTTATAATTTAAATTTTTATACCGCCCCTGAACAAAAAATTTTCCAATTTTTTAAACAAAGTTTGTGAGGGATTAATCACACATTAAAATGTAAATGTTTACAGCAAGAGGTGCAAATGACGCAACGCTGAAATGCATCATAGGCAAATAATATTTGCCTCTTACCTTTAATTGATCTTTGGCATGGATGAAAAACATTTTGAATAAGCTCTGTAATCTTTGTGTAAAGTTATTATTTCTACACAGTGTAGATACTTTTCTACCAATAAACAGCAATATTATTATGTATTTATGTAATCATTGTTTTCTTTCGTAATTTGTGTATGACGCCTGAAACGCAATCTGCTGATATGATTTTTCCCCTCTGAGAATCCATGTCGATGCATCGAAAAGTGGTTTAAGTCAGCATTTTTGTTTTTTCTTATCTTTGGGACATTTTATGGCAAAATGCTGAAATTTTGTACATCATCTTATTAGTGTATGGGGCACATTTTACTCATTGGAAATGCTTTTGTACGGGGCCCGTATAAAAATTTAAACATTGTATTTCTTAAAATTTAATTCCATTGAAAATTTTAATCGATTTCATAAAATTCTGTTCCTTTTTTACGCAACTTTGTAATTTTCTATATATGTCTAAGATCAATATTTAAGGAATAAAAACCGAGGTCAATGTTTTTGTGACACACTGAATAATCCCCTCTGTTCCTTTTATTTTCGCACATTCCTCTTTTGGACTTTGGGTGTGTTGTTTATCTTGCACAGACAAAGGGGATCCAGCGTATCCTCAAAACAGCTGCATGCTGCATTATTGTGCTATTTGTGTATATATATTATATGCTGTTCAAGTTCTCTTTATCCTTCGCAGGAAGTGTATTTTAACTATTGATATCCTGTAAATATTTTTAAATTTAGTGTAGCATATTTTTTGCAGATCATTCATATTTAGACTTGCCTCAAGTACGTATTAAATATTTAATGGTATATTAATTATGAACGATATTACCTTTGATTACCTTTGCCTTTGACCACCATTTTCTTGCCTTTGACCACCATTTTCTTGCCTTTGACCACCATTTTCTTTCCCATACCAGAATCCATTAATTGGGTAAATTTTTTTTGTTTGCAAATTTTGTAAAAAAAAATTTGGAAAATCTATATCGTTGGTCCAAATTATCATAATTATAACATGTTGCCCTTCATTTTAAAGGACATGCAAAATCTTTCAGTTGATACTAAGTTTGACAATGTACCCCCTTCGGGAAGGTAAATTGCCACTCTGAGTGTGTGTGTGTGGGGGGGGGGGGGGGCTATTGATGTCACGTAAACAAAAATTGTATCGCGGTTATCTTAGTACAATGATTAAAACTGCGTAGGTATGTATGATTATGTCATATTTTGACCTATGCTGCTGTGTTAAAAAAATATAAAACTTCGAATTAATTTCGAAGTTTTTGCTCGAATTTCAAACAATTCTATCCGGTTCTAGTTCTTTTATAAGCAACTCCGGATAAAGAGTTTTGTGAAAATCCATTAATATTTGTGGCAGCTATTGTGTAGACAAGTAATAGATAACTGATAGATAGATAGGTAGACAGATAGACATACATATATTATAAAGAGCCTTGCTGTCCCAACCGGGAACCGAACCCTGGATCGCCGAGCTGGCCAGCCGACGCTCTGCCGTTGAGCTACTTGGACGAAATTTCATTCTCCACCCCCTAATTTCAGACTGCCGGGCAACTGACAATCTGACTGACCATCTCTTTCTGGCTTTAACTCAGGTTAGCTCCTGTTACTACCATTGCTACTACCATTGCTACTACACCCCCTGCTACTACCATTTTTACCCAGGGTAGTAAAATGCGTGGTCTTTTTTTTTTCTCTCAATTTGAAATTGGCGCTCAATCTTTCAGCGTCCATTGAATCCATACTAGTCGTACTACGGTCACTTCAGACCCTTTACATATTTGCACTAACCTACAGGGTTGATTTGTTCTGGCGCCATTGTAAAGAACTTTGCGGCCCCAACCGGGAATCGAAACCTGGATCTTCAAACTGGCTAGCCAGCGCACTACCGTTGACCTACTGGGAAGAAACTGCAAGCTCTTGTCGTTGAAGTGGACTCTGCAACATCCCTTTAAAAATAGTCAAAACGTGCCCAGGATGTCCTAAAACATGTATTGGCATTAAAATCTCGAAATCGAAAATTTTCGTGAAAACAAAATTTCTATACCCTATACTATTTCTATATCCTATACTATTTCTATACCCTATCCTATACCCTATACCAAAATTTCTATGCCCTATATTTCTATACCCTATTTCTATACCCTATTCTCTAATATGAGAAAGTAAAAATTCTGTATTTATATTACTCTTTCTAGTCTCAATAATTATTAAACGCATGGCATTTTCCTATATAATATGTAATTCATAATTGCTGTGCAATTAATTTCCTTCTCTATACCTTAAGCGTTTACAGGTTATCAATGATACCTCAGGCTCCGATGATGTATTAAACATATCATTTTAGAGATATGTTTGAGCTCAAAGCTCATTGTTAAAAGCCCTAAACATGATTACTTGGACAATTAATTACATCTATTGAATTTTCAATACATTATTAGTCAATACCGGATGAATCACATTAATAAACATTATTTTATGTGACACAAGGAGTAATTTCTATGTTTACGTATTAAAAAAAAGTATACATAGCAGAAATGAAGATATGAAAGATATATGTTTATGGCGTAATTATTATTAATGATGTATCAGTTAGTTTAAAAGATAATATTTGTAATCGTTGGTATAGTATAGTACACTGCATTTGTCTATCCACAATAACCCTCCAAATTTACCTCACAAGTGCAGGACCACTTACCGTAGCTGAAAAATAACACATTGGTCATTAATCACAGAGTTTATCTTTTAAATTATATTTATTTTTGTAACACTCAATTTTTAAAATACATTTTCAACAATAACCATTAATAATTAATTAATTCACGATAATTGTGATTCAATTGCTTTTGGAAATAACCTAGGATGCTGTTGACAATTCTAATTCAACATAGAATTTAAATTCTATATTGAGTATGCCAGCATTTCAGTACTATTTTCGAATTCAATTTTGCGAGACCTTAATTATACATGAACATTGAAAAAATTTGCTCTGGACTATCTGCAATTTAATTGGTACATACCTCTTTTTATGCAGTTAAACTGCATTGATGAGCATAGCTTGCTTAGAGTATATGGAACTAGCAGCGAGTTGATATGCACTGTAAATATCGTATTAATCTTCCTTTTCAGGATCCCTTTTAGCAAAATAAAAGGTCTGCGGATCCTTTCAATGTTCAGTTATACTTAAGATCTCATAAAAGTGAATTGCCATTGGCATATTCAATATAGAATGTGAATATAAATACAGATACCAGACAAATCTGCAACGTCTATTCCACACTATAAAATTGGTGGTAAATCCAGTCCGATGGAGTTGAATATATTTTGTGTGAAGGATGTCTTGTAAAATAAAAATGTAATAAAGTGCAATAAGTTTATTTGCAGATTTCAGTCTCATTTGTTTAGTTTACAACATATAACATGGGCCATGGTATTTAGAGCTAGATACATAAATTGAAATACCTTTTTATTTTCAAGTTATGAATATTAAGTCAATATATATAAGTTTAACCTCGCACTGTAGATTTTACAGGATTTAATGCAAGATACAAGCATGATATTTCAAAATCTAGCAACCCGATCCAAAATCCAATTATATATCCTTGCGGAGATTTTAAACGACTATAATTTATAGCTGAAACTTTTTTTCATTTTGAGTTATATTTCTATTCCTAATGAGATTTTCGCTTTAGGCGAAATCGCAAGATCTTTATCTATGTACTTCCTTAACATTTATTCTCATGAATTCCACACATCACAACATTTACTCCAGCAATTTTTAATTGTTTTGTTGGTTGTGGATTCCCAAACTAGGTCTACTTTGAATGCAGTTGCTTTTGATGTTAAACATAAAAAAATAGAATTCGGAAGTAAAATGCACAAAGAGAACCTTCCTTCTGAAATTTGGCAGGAGGCCGGGAGACAGACAAAAGAAAGAGAGATATGCTTATTCACGCGTTATATACGAATCCCTGTTAAAATCAAGGGGGTTATAACCTGGGTTGTTTGTTCACTGTACAAATGTGGCACACATTTTTGTAAAATTATTCAATAAAATATATATCCAATCCAGCAACATGACCGGAACACATCTGGATTTTGAAGTACGTATATTTTCTTATTTCAAGTAGTTTTGCTACATTCTGACAAATTATCTGAAAATGGATACATTCTCTAATTTGTAGTAATGTAACATAATTCTGGGAAAATAGTTTATAACTCATTTGTATAATAATTGTCTAATGTGTTTTTGTCTCTCCAAGTACTCAAAAATCCCCTCGGTGGGCGGTAGTCGGTGGTCTAACGTGCTGAATCTTTACACGCCTAAAATATCAAAGATAGGTCAGGATCTAAGGGAGCCTGAGTTCGGTTCAGCAGAGAAAATGGTTTTTTCGAGAAATCTTACCAGGCTCCCCTTCCAGAAACCCCCAAGTGACCTAGAATGCTAAATTATTGTACACTAATAGTATTGACCATGGAACTGAACTTAATAGAACTGGGTTTTTGATTCGATTCCCTTCTCCTCACATGCGGGGAAAATAGGGATTTCAGAAATGTCTTTCGAGACCATCCAGTAGCTCCAGTGACCGAGAAGGCTAAATATACACTTATATTATTGGCCACGGGAGAGAACCTAAAGGAGCTGGATTTTCGATTTCCCCCACTCAGGCGTAAAATTAGGGTTTTGTTTTGTAAAAGTCGTTCCATAGCTTCAAGTAGCCTCTGGTGGTATGTAAGGCTGAATTTTTGCACACCTAAAGTATCGACCACAGGACAAAATTTAACATTGCTAATTTTCGATTAAGAATGATATTTTAGATTCCAAAAACCCAGTATTGTTATTATTGTTACACAAGATCAAAATTATTAAATATATCTGATGTGGGCAGCACATGACTTTCCTTATATAATGCAATGGATTTACTCCCTTTACAGTCAAAAGATAATTCATAAGATCTAGGGTACTGGGTTTTTAACGTTGAAATGGTCATTTGACGATTTTCCGGATGACAACTTGTAAAAATATTTCAAGGTATTCAATTAATTTATATTTTCCGCAACTCTAAATAAACAATTATTAATATTGATAGCATCCTCAATAAGCGATATAGTCCATATATTAAAATATTTTAATAAATAATTCACCAATTTGGCACCAGTTTCATTAATTCTGTGTTATTCATGAAATTTTGATGATATTTTCGTCAATTTGGGCAGAAATATAGACAAGTTGGCGTTACTTCGCTGGATTATTCAAAAAGTTCGCCAAATGCATCATAAAGTAATACAGACAAACGGAAAGGAGAACATTTCGTATGTACTAGAAGGTATTCCCGTCATATAGACGAAAATCAGAATTGGCGAAACATTACTTCCCGTTTGGCATCATTTTTATCCATTTGGCTACATTTTTGTAACGTTGGCAACATTTAAAAAAGTAGCCAAGCGTTATGAACAGACGGATGGAGAAATGTGCTATTCTTATAGTCTATTTTTATATGCTTTCCAAGATATTGAACGTTCATCAATTATTCGTCATTTCATTGATTTAGCATCAGTTTCATTAATTTGGCGAATTTCTATCAGTTGCGTGACATTCCCGACAATTCGGCAACATTTAAAACTCACCAAGTTGGAGATATTCTGGAAAATTCTTCACAGTTTTGCCAAATTTTACGGACGGAAAAATAGGTTATTCTTATAGTAGATTCTTATAGTATTTCCAAAATATTGAATTTTTGTTAATCAGTCGTAATTTTTATTGATTTGCGTAATTTTTTATTTATTTGGAGGCATTTTCGTTAATTTGGCAATATTTAAAAAAAGTCATCAAGTTGGCGCCATTAAACCAAACTTGTTATGGACGAAGTTCGACCAAACTTGTTATGGACGAAACGTTATGGACGAAGAAATAAGTTATTCTTATAGCAGATAATGACTATTGGTGTCTAAATAGAAATGTATTAGCCAAACTATCTTCCCTCATGAATGGAACGAGATAGATCCACCAAAATGATGTCACCAAATTTATCGCATGATGTTACATATGAAATGAACATAATTCACAATAGTTATTTTTTTTATTTAATGTGATTTTTTGATAAATTTATTTGAAAAATGTGCTATATCTCGAGAACGGCTCTTGCTAGCGTTCTAAAGTTTAAATTAATTGTTTTATAATCACAAATTACGCAAGAAATGACTATTTGCGAAACTTTTTGATGATTTGTTTTTATTTTTTGATGATTTTTTCAAAATTTCACTTGAAAATTTATGGGGATTCTAACCATTCGATTCCGTTTAAAAACAATAGGCTTCCAGTATTCACGGATTGTAAGTTTTGTACCAAATTTCGTTCGAATCGCTCCATTCGTTCGTAAGATATCGTCTTCACAGACAGTGTAACACACAGTGTAACACACACATAAACACAAACACACATACACACACGCACACACACACACACACACACATACACACCCTCTGGGGAATCTGTTATTAATTATAGTTTTACTCGAATTCAACTTTTTCCTGATTTTAATTTATGTCCTGAACTTCTCAACTTTCATTCCGAAGAATCACATACTCATAATTGGCCAGATCTATAAGAAGGACAAATTTTAGAATTACGGCTCTGCCATTGTGCCGGGGACGCTCGTGTGTGTGTTTTTATCGTCCATGGAAGGTAGCATCGAGAGTTATGGCCTGAAATCTTGTGAGTATATATATTGTATAGTAGTTTGATCATCATAGGTTCAGATAGGAGGTCATTTTAGTAATAAGATTGAACTTCATTGTAGATTAGTATGTCTTGGGTAGACTTTGTAATGCTAGCATTGTAAACAATTTGTATATAGATTTGTAATATATATATATATATATATATATATATATATATGTGAGTTTGTGTGTGTGTATGTGTATTGAGTTCCCAGCGAAGCTAGCTGTAAAAAATCTGATGTGGGCAGCACATCATTTTCCTTATATAATGCAAATAATTTACTACTTTTACAGTAAAATAAAAAATAGATTTTTCTTATAGTGGATACTTATATTATTTCCAAGATATTGACATTTCGTCAATGAGTCGTCATTTTCATTGATTTAGCGTCATTTTTATCCATTTGGCGAGATTTTCTTTAATTTGGCAACATTTAAAAAATCGCCAAGTTGGCTACATTCCGCCAAACTCGTCGCCAAATTCTCGCCAAGCTTTATGGACGGAGAAATTAGTTATTCTTCTAGAAGATTATCTTTGAAATACAAAAGTATTACTCAAAGTATCTCTTCTCGTGAATGGAACATGGAACGAGCTAGATACACGAGAATGATGTCACCAAATTTATCGCATGATATTACATATGAAAAGTGAACATGTTTTTCAACAGTTAATGTATTTTTTTAATTTATGGGATTATTTTTATAAATTTATTTGAAAAATGTGCAATATCTTGAGAACGTTTCATGCTAGCATTCTAAAGTTTATGTCAATCGTTTTCTGAAGAAAAATTACATAAGAAATGTCTATTTATTAAAGGTTTTGATTTTTTGATGAATTTTTCAAAATGTCACTCGAAAATCTAGGGAGGTTCTGAACATTCGATTGTGTTTAAAAACAATAGGGTTCCAGTATTCACGGATTGTAATTTTGTACAAAATTTTATTCGAATCGCTCCATTTATTCGTGAGATATCGTTTCCCCAGACTCACTGACACACACACCCACCCACATCATCTCAAAAACGTCTGATTCGTGTTCAGGGATGCTTGAAACGTGCTATCCATCGAGAACTCGAATTCGAATTTTTGACCCTGTCACAAAACTTTCCTTATACATTATATGTAAATAAGGAAAGTAATAAAGTTGTTTATTTGTTAAATGTTGCGATTTCTTCGTCGAACTCCAGTCATTATGTTATTGTAGGTTTAATTTGTAATGAAGTAGATGGAAATGGTTTATACAAAAGTCATGATCTTGGGTTGAAGTAGAATAGTGCTTCATAACACACACACACACACACACACACACACACACACACACACATAACGCCTCAAAAACGTTTTATTCATGTTCAGGGATGTTTGAAAACGTGTTCTCCCGTCGAAAATTCGAATTCAAATTTTCGACTCCATCACAATACTTTCTTTATACATTATACTATGTATATGAAAAAAAGTAATAACATTATTGCTTATAATATTTAAAACAATCATCTTAAGTAAAATCTATATAATTTTGATCCTATAAACTATTATCTTTAAAATCCATAAATTAAGGTATACATTTCTATAACTCCATCTCATTTCCAAATGGTGCACAGGTGTTACAGATATAAATGTAACCTCCTCTTTAATTACTTCCCTTTAAATTTATTTTCCTTTTAGTTCAATTGTTAACAGAGCTGTATAGTTGACCTGAAATATAATAATTTTTATACTGTGACAGAAAACATTGCTAAAATAATGCATATATATATATATATATATATATATATATATATATATTTAAAATTATGTTTAAATTGGAAAATATTTTTGTATACCTAAAGTACATTTGACGTTATATTTAAGTATAGTACATAGTTACTAAACTCAATTATAAAGTTAAGTATAAATCCTATTACACTGCTCATTAAGTATATTTGAAAACATACTTTTCTTATAAATTTTTGTCGCAGGCACCTTACTTTGGACAACTGAATTATAGTTGAGTGCCATTCCCAACAGAATGCAATAACACTAATTCAATGCAAACACGCAATATTGAGTAAAAAGGAAAATAATATTTTGAAATGAGTAACAACAATTTATTTTTTCAAAGACGTACGTCTCAAGATTGCATGTAAGGCAGCAGGTGCTGAAGAAAATATATGACAAGTGCACTCTGCCATTAAAAGCCATAGAAGGGACAACGGAACATATTATCATGTTATACAATGTCTACGGATGGAAAACAATATCGTCAAATTCGATGGCGCCGATGTTGACAAGAATGCAAACGGACTTTGCATTCTTGTCAAGTTTTAAAATCCGCAGTCAGAAGATGAACCAAGGCTTCGTTAAGAAATTGACCAATTGCAAGAAGGCAAGAGGTTCCACCCACTGACGTCTAAGCCGAGAAAAAAAATGACAAGGAAAGGTATCGCTGACAACAACCTATGGGAAGAGTAACAAGAAAGATCAATCACGCATAAAGCATTGATTATAAAACACTTTCAAACTGTAATGCAATTTTATTTAAACATCTCTAAAATGCGATACATTCAGAGGTAATTTTTTTAAAAATTATCATAATACTACAATAATTTATTATATTTGAAAACTTAAAACTTCATAAAAAATTAACTTTATTCAACTAATGTCATAGAAATATTAATCGCCTGGCTCTCTATATAAAAACAGTGAATATTTCACTGATAACCTTTTTTTTCCTTCTTTCATTCAGCAGTTTTATTTTTTGGAATTATCACAATACTACAATAATTAATTTTACTTAAACACTCATCCATGGAGGTAAAAGTACTTTCTAACTCCTTGATTAAAACCTCATGAAAAAGGCAATATTATAAAATCGCCATCTTCTCTATGTAAAATTAATGAATGTTTCATTCATATCAGCTATATTTCAGACTCCAGAGCTAAATAATTTTGCGTTAAAAATTCAGCAATTGTTATACAACTCATCTTACAGCTTCATATGTTTACATTCTGCATTCGTTAAAAAAATTAGTCTTCGTTGTAGAAATAATCAATTTTGATGATTATTTAAACTTAAAAATATTGTAATTGCGGTGGCGTAATATATAGATGCATAAAAAAATAAAGCTGTTTTAGGACGGATGCAAAACTAAATATAAATTCAAAGGAAAGTTAGAAATCACGATTTTGATATTTGGAAAAAAGATGGATGACATATTTTATTTTGAAGTGGGTCACGTGATCTCTTCACATAATATGGGTGTAATTATTATTTTAAATTTTATTTAAAAAGCTACCGAAAATAATTTGCTGAAATTTCTTTTTTTCATTTTATGGAATAATTTGAATATTTCCTGAAACTTGCGAAGCAATTTGCGAATTTTAAATTCGCTTATAAATTTTTTTGAAAAATTAAGTCCCATAGGGTTCAATGTATTTCATTTTTTCAACTCGGATTCAATTCAAAACTAATTGGGTGATATTATTCATTTACATTTCCCTACGTCACACAGACCGGTTCAACAACACACTGAAATTTCGTTTTGATAAAGTCATTTTTACGTCAGTTATCGTGCGAACGGACAGACAGACAGAATGAACAAAGTCATAAACACTTTTCAACTATGTTGTAAGGTGTTAAAAATAACTCTAACTCAACTCAGGATTTTTTGAGAAGGGTCCACTAATAAATAGAGTGTTGGTTGATGCTCCAGAGAAGTTACTAAAAAAGTATGTTCGAGTCCAACTAGGACGGGGGGGGGGGGCAGTGGATTCTTACAATATCCAAAGGTCTCTAAAGCTAAAATAAGAGGTTGACTGTTCTCACGTCTTCTAATAGTTACAGATGAACTGGATAACAATGCAGAACGTTTATTTTCCAAGAGCCAAGATGCCAATCCAAGTATTTTCAGAAGTAATTGTGCAATGTGCATGCTTATACCTTGCGAGGAAAATCATGATCTGTAAATAACAATTTGAATAATAACTATGATAGTGGCGTGAATGTTTTAGAATCAGCATGTCATTACTTTTAGGAAATTCCCATATTTTTTATTTAAAAATAAGCAGTACTTATAGTATAAATTCTGTAGGAATGAATATTTGAAAAATTATTTCGATTGATAAATATTAGTGTTAATGTCTTTAAAATATAAAATTAAACGGACAAATACGTTTTCCTAAATTCTAACAAATTGGCTCATGATTAATATTGTTTATTTTAATGTATATACATTTTCACATTTTTAACTGTGGATGCAGCAGCAAGCAACTACGTCATTTACGTGGGTTCCTTGCGGAATAAAAACACAACGCAATCACATTTAATTAATTGACTTTGATAAAATGAAAATGCTTTTCTAATTAAAATATCTCAATCAAAAACTGTATTTCATTACTATACTTTTCTAAACTAATAATAATAATTACTTTTATATATTTATAAGTATACACAACAGATAAAGGATACAGACGGGTGACTCTCACGAACAAAAACGTAGAACATTTATGTTAGATATAACCAACGGTCACAGGTTTCAAATTTACCTTGGACAAACATACTTTTCGAAATTAAGAAATTGCCCTATTAAATACATCTAAATGAATTACAACTCCTGATTAAATATTTCTTTCTGTATTATGATCATCCACCTCTTCATCATCCCAATTATAGAAAGTTAAGAATTTTATGCTTTAGTGACCCATGTTAAACGCAAAATATGGTAAAAATTAATTATATACTACTACTAATTGTTTATCTACTCTTTAATTAATAGAAACAATTTTCAATACTTTTTTACCATTTACATTTAAACATATAAGATGTATAAATTGATAATTCATTTACTATTCTATCATCACTATATTTGTATTAATTTTCTAGTATTTTTCAAGAAATTTACATATTTGAAAGGAAAAACATATCGAATTTCGAGTGTAACTTTCTTGTCGAAAAAAAATTCCTATCGCTCACTGATTGAATTAATTTACACATATTTCAATTTTGCATCTTTCATTTAGTTTGAGACATATCATGTGCTCAACATCCAGTTATGTATGGCAGACTAAAAAAATGTGTCTATTATTTACTTTTCTAATGTAGTCTTGACCGGAGATGAAGGACCTGCGGCTGTAAGGCTGCATACGATTGGGCACCAATGTGCACCAATTGCGGCCAATTTAAGAACAGGAACAGAAACTCGGCAGAACAGGCACAGAAACTTAGCAGAACAGGAACAGGAATTCGGCAACAAAGCGAGATAAAAAAATGTTAATTACAATGTTGCAAAGCATTATCCAATTAATTGGAATCGACATCAAGAAGATACAAAATATATATATACAACAATAACTAAAAGTAAAAGAGTTTCATAATCACAGCTTCTATGGTGGAACATGTAATGCTCACTAATTACTATATACAATATTCTTTCTACTCTAATAAATGAGTAGAATATTCTTTATCAAACTTCTATGTCTATTCTCGATGGAGAATATTTTGAAGAGGTTCAGCACTAAATTCCATAGCATATACGTGTTGTTTCTTGTATCACTCCATAATATGACAACAAATTGCCTATAATCATATTGTGATAAATTACTACCTTCTACAACAGATTCAGCGTCAAATTAGCCAGTTTGTAAATTACATTTTTTGTTATCTCGCTCTATTACCGAGTTTGTGTTCCTAACATCTTCAGTTCTCCACTAAGAGTGTTGCAATCACTTAAATTCAATTGGTTATTGTTGGTTTGTTATAGATAAACCCAACGTGTAAACTGAGGGGCCTTTCCTTACAAAATTGTTTTGGTGATTAAGGATTTTCCCCCAGAACCTTGAATATTGCAGGCAAAGTACACATCTGTAAAACTGATGAAATATGTATTTATATGCATTAATTTTAAAATTTTATACTGAATATCGACTAAACGCATTTAGATGACATTTAATAATATATTTAATATTTCATCTCAACACAGCTGTCCTCAGCGCATTGCATTAAAGTTGCTGTACCGAATACCATATTCATATATTAATGAATGCATTACGCTACGTTAAATGTTTTCAGAATAATAGAACGGGTTATTAAATTTCGAAAAATATTTCAAATAAGATATGGGAAATGTCTAAGGACATAAATAGATAAAACTTGCCAGTAAACGCACAGTGAATATATTCAATGCTTATTTAATAGTTTACAGTATATTAATCAATATCTGGAGAGGGACTCTAACAGCTGACATTTTAATTTCAATGTTATTAAGGAATATTTGAACAATATATTAAATCATAGTTATGTAATTTTAATTAGACTAATAATGCAGTATACAGCCATTTCGAGGAAACGCTGGATGCTCTTCGTCAGTGTAGGACGACTTGAAGTCAAAAAGACGAAATGGGCATAAATAGAAGAAAAATAAGATTATACTTATCCAAGCCATGGATTAGGAATCCACTTGAAAGTGCCAATCAGAAAGTAAAACGAAGTATAGATCATATCTCATGTGCAAACGATTATGTAAAAAATTGATATGTTTGAACAAATTACTCTATGGCTTGTATATATATATATATATATATATATATATATATATATATATATATATATATATATATATAAAAGTAAATACAGAAACAGATTGAAAAAAAGATGGGGGAGGCATAAAGAAAGGGGGGGAATGAATGGAAAGTGTTTACAGGAACGACAGAAAAAAGGCCTGGGGGAATGTGACCTCCCGTTCCCGGTTAAAACGCTTTTACTCCAGAAACACCCCCGGTGCCTCTGTCTTCCCGAAGCACTCCTCCGTCCGATGGAATCAATGAAACATCCCGAAGTAAAAATACCATGAAGCACAAAAGGGCTCAAGATATTAAAATAAAATAAACCTAACCTGACTATACAGCAGACTGTTCGAAGACCAAAAGTAACACCATGTAACGATACTGCACCGATATGCAATCATCATGTATAACTGTTATTTTTCCTTCTGAAAGACCAAGTCTACATAGTGTCTTAATGATTATGTATTTCATGTATCGTATTTTTAGATATTTTTCTTATATATATATATATATATATATATATATATATATATATATATATATATATATATATATATCAGTAGTGTAGCGTGATATTTTTGACTGGGGAGACTGATGGATTGGCGTTTAAACTTGGAAAATATTTTTGAATTATAAGTGAAATTTGTATTGTAGTTCGCACTTTCAATAAGTTTCATTTCCTTGCTGAGTAAAATAAAATAATTTAACATAAAACTGGTAAGAGTGAATGTAATGCAAGAAATTTTAAAATGTGCCACCAATGTACGATAAATACGTACAAACCATGACATTTTAAATGTTTCTTTATTTCTAAATTAGTTGAACTTTTACAGCCATTTTATTAAATACTAGCAGCATAACCGTTCTTCGTACGGAGTATATAATATAAAGAAACTTAAAATTCACAACCATATACAAATTCCTATAGTATAATAAATGACATCGTTAATCAAAATATTCTGTTAAATTGCTCCTGAAAAGAAGTTTAAGAATATCCGTTCTCACTATGAAAAATTGTCTTCAAGGACAGATCTGAAGAATAAAACATCCTGGCCCCTTTTGTAAACAGATTTACAAAAAATATGAAATTGAATCAATATATGCAAAACAAAAGCGTTAAAATTGTATGGGGCCCGTACTACGTATATAAGCGATTATTAGAAGATGTAACCTGTTTTAGTAGATTACATGTATAATTTGAAAATAATCAATAAACCTGTAATATTTAAACCTGAAGGCCGTAATTGACTCCAATATATGCCAAAATGAAAGCGCTAAAATTATATGGGAATGTATATACCCGTACTACTTATATCGTCAGAGATTAGAATATATACCCGTGCATTTGTAGAAGATTATTCCTATAACGTACAATATATGAGTTTCAACAATTTTTGCCATGATGAACACATATGACGTAATAAATTGCAAATATCAATAATCTCGGTCATCTTTATACCAGAAGGCCGTAATTAATTCCAATATATGCCAATATATATCAAAATATATGCCAATATACTATAACACAATACATGCCAATATACCTGTTCTACTTATATTCTTGTAAATTAGAAGACACACCCGTGAATTTGTAGAAGACTACTAGTACAACGTAGAATATATCAGTTTCAACTATTTTTATCATAATAAAACAGTGGCATAATAACTTGAAAATATCAATAATTCCTGAAACAATAATCCCCTATAATATCAATAATAATAATGTTTAAACCTGAAGATCGTAATTGATATTATCCAATCAAAAATGCAATGTCCATGAAATTTATTTTATATCTTTATTGTTCAAATCGGAAAAGATATAATAAAAATCGCATGCCGCATAAAGACATTGGGTTTAAATCTGTTGCTAAGCGACATGATAACATTTGCTTCAAATAAATTGGTGAAAAAACCATATGTTTGAATAATGCAATCTTTATGGAAAGTATGACGCTTGGCGAGATTTTAGCGACTTGATTTTAGCGATTCGCCAACTTGGCGACATTTTTACATGTAGTCAAATTAACAAAAATCTCGCCAAATGGATAAAAATGACGCTAAATCAATGGAAATGACGACTAATTGAAGAAATTTCAATATCTTGGAAAGAATATAAGTATCTACTATAAGAATAACAATTTTTTTAACTGTAAAAGTAGTAAATTCATTGCATTATATAAGGAAAATCATGTGTTGCCCACATCAGATTTTTTATTATTCAATTCGAAAAAAGAATAATAAAAAATTAACAAACACATTTAGTTTAATTGCGTTGCGAGCAACATGATATAAGATAGAATCTTCCTCATAAAATGCTAATAACTAAATAATCGTTTTGATTTCTTAATATTATTCATTGTTGAGTAAAAGCTTGTGTAAAATAAATCATGGTGATAAATTTTTCATTTAAATTCATGTTTCAAACATTAATGTTTTCAAACAATTCATGCTTTCAGAAAGTGACTATTTAGCGCAAAATTCTCTCACCAAACTGAGAGATAAAGTTTAATTTCATTTTCACATTTTAAACAAACGATTTCCAACCTTTTCGTTAGGATGAAACATTGAGTTAAAGAATATAACTCCTGGGCAAAAGTTTTGTTTTTCATTAATATCTCGACAATCCCTAGTCTTTGACACTTGACACTTGGAGGGAGTTAAGGGAGCTATTTCAAGGGTACCAATTAAATTTCATTAAATTCGGTTCAGCTGTTCTATTGTAATGAAGATACAAACGAAAGTTTCGTTTTTCAGTAATATCTGGAAACAGTAGTATCGTAGAAACTCGAAAAATGGACTAAATTTCAAATATTTAATTTAATGTTCCTAAAATAAGTATAAGATTCTCTGTTCTCGCTATAAAAATTTATCTTCAAGGGCAGATCTGAAGAATAAAACATCCTGACCCCTTTTGTAAGCAAATTTACTAAACGTATGAAATTGAATCAATATATACAAAATAAAAAAATTAAAATTATATGGCGCATGTACTACTTATTTACACGAATATTAGATGATGTAACTGTGTCAGTAGATAAATATAAAAATTGAAAATGTCAATAAACCCGCAATCTTTAAACGTGAAGGCGGTAATTGATTCCAATATATGCTAAAATGAAAGTGCTAAAATTATATGGGAAGATATACCAGTACTACTTATAATGTCGAAGATCAGAAGATATGTCTGAGTGTTAGTAGAAGATTACCAGTATTACAATGAGTCTCAAAAAGATTTTCCAAAATAAAACCGATGACGTAATAAATTGAAAATATCAATAATCCCCGTAATCTTCATATCAGAAGGTCGTTCTTAATTCCAATATATGCCAATATATTCAAAATATATTCTAATATATCTGTACTACTTATACTCTCATAGATTAGAAGATATACCCGTGCATTTGTAGAAGATTACTCGTACAACGTACAATCTATGAGTTTCAACAATTTTTGCCTCAATAAAACGATGGCATTATAACTTAAAAATATTGATAATCAATAATACACGAAAATATCAATAGTAATAATGCTTAAATCTAGAAATCTTAATTGATATTATCCAGCAAAAAATGCAATGGCAATAAAATTTAATTTATACATATATATCTTCATTGTTCAAATCGGAAAAGATTTAACTAAAATCGTCTGCCTCATAAACACATTGGATTTAAATTCGTTGCTAAGCGACATGATATTATTTCCTTCAAATAAATTGGTGGAAAAAATATCGTTTGAATGATGCTATCTCTATAGAAGGTTTGGCGACATTTTCGTCAATTTAGCGACCTTTTCAAAAGTCGCCAAATTTATTGCCAAGTGCGACTATAGAACTGACAGTCCAATTCGGCAACAAATTGACGTATCATCATCACAATACTAGGTCCTACAAAAGCACAATTCATTTCATTTATTTAGCGCAATTTTATCAATTTCAAGATATTTATATGGATTTACAAATATTTTTATCAATTTTTTGGCATTTTAAAAATTCGCTAAATGTGTTACCAAGTGGAATGGTTGGATTGACAGACAAATGCTAACGAAACATCATTTCAGTACTTTCGTCTAACAAAAAAATATAAATTTCATTGACTTGCGTCGTTTTTATCAATTTGGGGACATTTCCGTCAATATGTTAATGTTTAAGAAATGTTACCAAGTTAGCGATATCCCTCCAAATTCGTAATTCTGAATTTGAAGATCTGAATAAAACTTCCTGATTCCGTTTGTTCATACTAAATGAAAACACAAAAATTGTATTGGAAAATATACCCGTTCTACTCTTTTTCTGTTTCAACAATCGGCTCTATGAATTTATTGGCTAAACATAATATATGAGTTTATCAGCTAATCCCAATATATGAGTTTATCAGCTAAACACAATATATAAGCTTGAAAACTTTTGGCCAAAATAAATGAAATTGATGTACTCAGTCCGCAATTAATATAATTAAAGAAAAATGAAACCGCTAATTTATAACGTATATTTTTATATCCATTTATTTATTATTCAAACCGAAAAAATAATAATGAACATTAACAAACACATTTAATTAAATTGCGTTGCCGAGCAACTTGATATAAAATAGTATCTTCCTCATAAAATGCAAATAATTAAAGAACCATTTAGATTTCGTCATACTTTTCATTGAGTAATAGCTTGTGCTAAATAAACCATGGTGATAGATTTTCCATTTAAATTCATGTTTCAAACATTAATATTTTCAAACAATTCATGCTTTCACAAATGACTATTTAGCGCAAAATTCTCCCACTAAACTCAGTAATAAGTTTTAATTCACTTTCACGTTTTAAACAAACGATTTCCAATCTTTTTGTTTGGATGAACCAGAGAATTAGAGAGTAGAACTCCTAGGAAAAAGTTTCCTTTTTCATAAATATCTCTACAACCCCTTGTCCTAGAAACTCGAAACTTTGACTAAATTTAAGTGGGGCTATTTCAGGCTACTCTCAAAGTTTCGTCACATTTGATTCAGCCGTTCTCCCGTGATGATGGGACAAACAGACAGCCAGACAGACTGACATATTTTCAATTTTCTTTATATAGTTTATTTACAAACACTGTACTATGAAAACTTAAAAGTAACTTATAATTACAATATATTAAGAATTTGCTAGAAAATTATCAACCACTTTTTTTTAACTAACTGAGATTGTCGTGTAATATGGGATTTTTAAAGGAAAATCAAATTTACTCTGTCTAATACTTCCAAATACACAAACGTATGCTTCGCCATATTGATGCCGATATAAAGAGCAAGTCTGCTTTGCAAACAAATTAAGTTTAATGGAAGTTTTTTTTTTCCTCAAATGGCAGAGAATAAGAGATACATTATACAAATTGAATAAATATCCCGAACATATGACATGAACAGTCAATGTCTTCTAAACAATGGCTAGAGCCGTGAACCTGCAACATGACGTTGCCCCAGTGCACTAATGGGGGTCAGAACACACCGCGACCAACATCACAACATCCATGTCCGCAGGTGGGACTCGAATTCACAACCCGGCAACCACCCGGCTGACCACCTGGTCGACAGTTTAATGGAAGTCATTCTTAGTATATTTCTTTGTTTTAGTATTGTTTAAAGTTATTAAATGCTAGTTAAATGCTAGTTTATTCATGAAAAATGACTCAAATTCTTTAGTATTACAAATAATGATAATTTTTTGCAAATGTTAATAAATGGAATCACGTTTGACCTGAAATGGAGGATACATTAGCCTTGCACTACCAACTCTCGTCAATCCATCTTTGATGTAACGTCACTTCCCACATCCAATCATTGATTGTTAATAAAGGGTTGAAAATGGGGAAACAATAGCCACGGCTATCTATAACCTAGCTTCCATATTAGTTAATTAGCTAGGGAAGACAAACAAATGAAGTTTAACAAATGGGTGGTATTAATGCCAAGCTTCCCGTTATAGACCACGAAGACTGAAGGATTTCAGCTTCTGAAACATTAAAATATGCGTATTAATGCGAAAAATACTTTGACACTTGTCACTTTAAGCAAATAAAAAGCAACAATTTTCTAAATAATACATATACATTCCTAAAGTTATTTAAAAATTATAATAAATAAAAGTATGTTTAAATAATTCTTTAAATTATATTTTAAACATGGGAGGCTCAGCTTTTTAGATTCAATGAATGCTACGCCACTGACACACACACACACACACACACATATATATATATATATATATATGCATGTATTGATGTATTGTCCTCTCTAACTGAGATAAACACAAAAACTCTCCTCCTCTCGTAGGAGGATGTTTATAATTCTGAAAATGTTAGCTTCGTAAGAAAGTCTTATGTTGACCACATCAGGTGCTTAAACTGCCTTTTCATTCCTGATTATTTCTATAAAAAGCAAGTAAATATTGATTCACTTATAATCCGTTGATATCTCTTGGACTTTCTTATCACTATTTGTTGACCTCGGAATATATTTTTTTAAAAACACAGCACTCAAACGTGATAAGTGAAGTTTAAGATAAAACGTCAGCGTATATCTCGCAATATCGTTTGCACACTGAGTGGGCTTTAATGTCCATTCATTGTGATTGGTCTAATCGTTTCTTCTACGTAATTTTAGACCAATTACATGATGCATTTGCACTCGATTTCACATTTCTATCTATTAATATTTATCACTTTGCAGACGGCACATTCGAATTCCGTGCGCATAATTTCCGCTCGTAATCGTTTCCGTGTGCAATTTACTGATATAAACAGATGTTGTAGTAGGTGGAAAGATATTGTGATTTGATTCAAATCTGCGAAGTATTCTCAGCTGTATTACCTACCCTCTTGGTAAGTATTGAATCTTATTAATTCTTGAACTGTAATATGTATAAATATTTGTCATTTACATGTATGTAACTTTTTCCAAGAATATGATAAGTTAGTTGAGGAACATTTTGGTGTTACAAGAACAAATTGTAATTCAATGACAGTAGTTCACAAAATTTTTCGCCCATGGAAATTTTTCAGTTTCGTACATATCAAGTTGTTGATACATAACAGCTAGAATTATGTTTTTCTCTAGTTTTTAAGAGCAAGCTTTAGTATTAATATTTGAATATATTTATATTTATAAATAAATTACACGTTTTTATATCATAAATTAATTTAATATATAAAAGAAAAAATTTGAACAGACACTTTTAAACGACATATCTATTGAAGTTCGCAATGCATAATAGTCATAATAATAAAATATAGTTAAACTAAGAAAGATCAATCATGCTTAAAGCATTGATTATGAAATACTTTCCAGCTTCAATGCAATTTTATATAAACATCTCTAAAATGCGATACATTCCACAATAATATTTTTAAAATTATCACAATACTACATTATTTTCTTACATTTGAAAACTTAAAACTTCATCGAAAACAATGAACTTTATTCAAATGACGTCATTGAAATATGAATTTAATGGTTTAAACATCTCTAAAATGCGATATATTAAGGGGTAATGTTTTTAAAAGTATCACAATATTACAATAATTTATTACATTTGACAACGTCATTGAAAAGGGATAAACTTTATTCAAATGACGTTATCGAAATATAAATCGCCTCCATATAAAAGCAGCATTTTATTCATAAACAATTCTCCAATCCCTTCATTCATCACAATACTATAATAATTTATTTTATTTAAACACTTAAAACCATGGAGGTACAAGTAATTGAACTCTATGTTTAAAACTTCATCGAAAGAATCTGCTGGTTCTCTGTGTAAAATCAATGAATGTTTTCTTTCATATCAACTATATTGTAGACTCCATAAGCTAAATAATTTTGCGTTAAAGAAATGCAGCAATTCTTATACACCTCGTTCTACACGGCCAACGGCCGTACCGTGCTGAAAACACCGGTTCTCGTTAGATCACCGAAGTCAAGCAGCATCGGGCGCGGTTAGTACTTGGTGGGTGACCACCTCGGAACACCGCGTGCTGTTGGCCATCTCGGGTGCGGTATCCCCGTGGTTTGCGCGCTAGATTTGCACGCTACCACAAATGCCGCCGTGTTCATGCGGAGTAAGATCACGTTAAACATGTGGGTCCGTAAGTCCTTCCGAGAGGTTGGTGGTAGGGGAAGGAGGGTACGGTCCCTGTGGATGCCTCCCCCACTGGGTTCCGGTCTAAATTGGGTGGCACTTCCCGGCCGTCCATACAGTTACCTTACACCTTTCTGGTAGGTCGGACGGTCTGGGTCTCAACAACAACACCTCGTTCTACATCTTTTGGTGTTACATTTTCCATAAGTGAAAATTAGGCTTCGTTGTAAAAATAATCGTTTGATAATCATTTAAACTCAAATATATTGTAATTGAGTTGTTTCAGTATGTAGATGCACATAATTTAAGCAAAAATAAAGCGGTTTAAGGACATATACAACCCTAAATATGAATTAAAAAGAACTTTAAAAATCACGATTTTGACACAAGACGGATGACATATTTTATTTTGAAGTGGGTCATGTGATCTCTTCATATAATGGCCATGCGATCTCTTCATATAAAGGGTGTAGTTATTATTTTAATTTTAATTTAAAAAACTACTGAATATATTTTGCTGAAATTTTTTTATATATTTTATGCGACAATTTAAATCTTTTTTTAAACATTCGAAGCAATTTGAGAATTTTAAATTCGCTTGAAAAATGTTTGAAAAATTAAGTCCCATAGGGTTCAATGTATTTCATTTTTTCAACCCGGATTCAATCCAAAACTAATTGGGTGATGTTATTCATTTATATTCCCATAAGTCCCACAGACCGTCTGAACAATATACTAAAATTTCATTTTGATAACGTCATTTTACGGCAGTTATCGTGCTAACGGACAGCCAGAAAGACTGACAGGATGAACAAAGCCATAAACACTTTTTTCAACTATGTTGTAAAGTGTTAAAAAAGCAATAAAAATAGTCAGCGAATGAGGTTGAGTCCATGGAATATTCTGATATTTTAAATAATTGTATCTAAATTGATAATTTATTTAATTAATTTTTGAAATTTAATTTCCCTACAGTGAAGTGTGAAAGAAAAGATTATGAAAACATATTTCTGTCATTTACAGTTCAATTGAAGTACAAAGCGTTTTCGCTAAATTGTAAAACTTAAATAGAGCGAGTTTATGGCTGTGAATTTTTTCGATTTCATACTGCGCGTAATATATAAAATTGGAAATTCAGAATTTTGTAGCGTAATGCTAATTCATTTTTATTAAGTTTACTTATATTTATGTTTATTATATGAAATACGCAAGTAATCCTATTATATATCAGAATTTCAGTATCTAATCAGAAATATCCAACATTTTATGTTGTTTTAAAATGGCTTTGACTCAGAAATATTGCAATCACACCATTCAAAGTAAAATTGATATCTCTATTTTAATGCAATAGAAAATAATTTTTCAAATACAAATGTATTAATTCGCAATAGAGAAATTACAAAATGTAAGTAGTGATAGAGATATTTTACTGCGATGTGCGTACCAAGGGCAACGACGCGTTTTTCTGGAAATATTTCATACATGGAAGTGATAAATGTGAAAACTGCAATTTACAAAATCCAACTGAAAAGTGCAAGTTTTATATTAATAAAATATATAACTACAGTTTACCGGTCTACAAAAAAAGTGAGCCGTCTTAATTGCGCTCCTAATTGCTTCCCGTGAATATATGAATTTCAAAATCACTTTTTAACTATTACAGGAAGAAAACCTTACATATTTTGTAATTAGACGCTAATTAAAAGTTGTATTTTTAAAATCTTCTTTTTATATTGCGCTATTTAGGCACACCGTAACAACTAATATTTTTAGCGCGCATCAGTAATGATTGGGGGATTTCATTTTATCGGAATATTGTTATTTGTATTATTTTATTATTATACATTCTATTAATATTAGAAATAATTTAGGGCACTTTATCCACTAGTAATCAAACCTATTTTAAATTTTCTTAGTAATTTAATACACAATTTCCACCTCGCATAAATATTCTGCAGTCAAACGTGACGTTACGTAAAACGTTACGTAAAACGTTACAGTATTAAACGTTGCGTTGAGGAACCCTAAACATCGCTCTTAACAGTATTAAAACACCCAACTATTAAACTTTATCGAATATTTTTGCAGTGCAGTCATTGACATAAAATAGAGTCATTGACTTACAATAGAGTCATTGACATACAGTATAATCATCAAGTCATTGCAAAAACTGAAATTTAGTAAATTTCAAATGCAGTAATGCGTTGCATCTTACTTTCAAGGTAAAGTAACACAGGCATCATTACACATTTCTCGGGTTCCAATCGGGGTTAGATCTTTGGATTTCCCCTGAATCAATTTACGCTCTATCCATTGAGCTGATTTTTTTTTTTTTTTGGATACATTGCTTTTCTCCAGCTTACACTCCGGAACTTTAATTTTTTTAACTTTTATAATATTCTCGTTACTTATATTCTCGTTATTTACATATATATCACTCGCGTTATCTTTTAATTATATCTTAGAGTTAAAACAAGTTTTATTTTAGAATTCTTTAGATTTTGAACCTGGTCTTTAGTTACTAATATGTTGAGTCATATATTTACGAAAAATATTCATTTTTTTCATCAAAATATTAATTTTGTAAACTCTTTAACTCCGCATTCGACATTTCAGCTATTCCTCTAAGCACAAATTAAAAAATCTGATGTGGGCAACACATGACTTTCCTTATATAATGAAATAAATTTACTACTTTTACAGTAAAAAAAATAGGTTTTTCTTATAGTAAATAACTATATTCTTTCCATGATATTGAATTTTCGACAATTTGTCGTCATTTTCATTGGTTTAACGTTATTTTTATCCATTTGGCAAGGTTTTCGTTGCTTTGACAACATTTAAAAAATTCGTTAAGTTGGCGACATCCCACCAAATTCGTCGCCAAAATCTCGCCAAGCGTTATGGACGGAGAAATAAGTTATTCTTATAGCAGATAAATGACTATTGGCTTTCTAATACAAAAGTATTACTCAATGTATCTTTTCTCATGAATGAAACGAGCTAGATCCACGAGAATGATGTCACCAAATTGATCGCATGATATTACATGTGAAAAGTGAACATGTTTCTCAACTGTTAATATATTTTTTTCAATTTATGGGATTTTTTGATAAATTTATTTTAAAAAATGAGCAATATCTCGAGAACGGTTCCAGCTAGCGTTCTAAAGGTTATGTCAATCGTTTTCTAAGAAAAAATGACATAAGAAATGTCTATGTATGTAACTTTATTTATGATTTTGATTTTTTGATGATTTTTTCAAAATTTCAGTTGAAAATTTAGGGGCGGGGGTGGGAACAATCGATTACGTTTGAAAACAATAGGCTTCCAGTATTCACGGATTGTGATTTTTGTACCAAATTTCATTAGAATTGCTCCATTCGTTCGTAAGATATCGTTTTCACAGGCTCACTGACACACACACACACAAACACACATATATTTTCACACACACACAGACATCACCTCAAAAATGTTTGATTCGTTATCAGGGATGCTTGAAACGTGCTCTCAGGTCGAAAACTCGAATTCAAATTTTCGATCCCGTCACAATTCTTTCTTTATACATTATGTATATAAGGAAAGTAATTACATTTCAAATTAAAGATCAACGCCTGCAAATTTTTTTTTGCATTTGTGTTTACAATACAGCAACAGTTTGTCAGATTTTATAGCTTTTGATCACGTTTTATATAATTAAATATGTAAATCGCATGACAACATTTTCGCATGACAACATTTTTTTTTTCTACCCGCACATATCTCATCCTGAAGCATGCTATTTTCTCATTTCCCCTTTCAAATGTTTTTCTGTGAAGCACACCCATAACTAAACATTTTTTAAAACATCTGTTCGTCTTGGCTTTTTATCAGATGATTGGCCCATATACCAAATATCAAGCCTCTATCACATTTAAAAGGAAGCGTGCCTCATTTATTTGAAAAATCGAATATATTAGTGTGTGGTACACCTTAAAGTAGCAAATATTGGAAATCTGAAATTTAACACATTCTTCCTTTCAAACTATCTACTCGTGCACCAAATTTGAAGTCTTTATCCTATCGCGAAGTATGCTTTTTCTATCACTTCACCTGTCGAACGTTTTCTGTGTAGCACCCCCTTAATGAACATTTCTGTAAAACCGTATTCATCTTGGGTATATTTATCAAATGGTTGCCCGTGTACTAAATTTCAAGCCTAGATCACGTTGTAAAAGAAGCGTTTTTCATTTGTTAGGTAAATCGAAAATTTTAGTGACCGGCACACCCAACAATAGCAAATGTTGGAAAACAGAAATTGCACACATTCTCCCTTTCCAACTTTTTACTCGTACACCAAATTTGGAATCTCTATCTCATCACGAAGCATGCTTTTTCTATCATTTCACTTTTCGAATGTTTTTGTGTGGAGTACCCACCCTCTTAAATATACATTTTTGAAACGCTATATTTTTCTATTTTCTATTAGATGATTCTCCCACATACCAAATATCAAGCCGCTATCACGTTTTAAAAGGGGCGTTTCTCCTTTATTCTGAAAATTGAACATTTTGGTGTGCGGTACCGCAAAATTAGAAAATATTGGAAAACTGAAATTGAACACTTACTTCAATCCAAACTATCTACCTGTACACCAAATTTGAAATTTTTTTTCTGATTCCAAAGGAGGTTTTTTTTAACAATTCAACTTTCGAACCTTTTTGCTCTGGAGCATCCCCTTAAATGAACATTTTTGAAAAACTATTTTCGTTTTGGGTGTTTCAATTAAATGTTTAACCCATATACCAAATTTCAGACGTCTATTAAATTTTAAAGGAGACGTTTCTTATTTATTCGATGAATTGAACATTTTGGTGTGCGGTACCCCCCTGAAGTTGAAAATATTGGATATCTGAAATTGCACACTTTCTTTCTTTCGGACGATTTCCTCATACACCATATTTGAAGTCTCCATCTTATCGCAAATCCTGCTTTCATATCTTTTCACTTTAAGAAAGTTTTAGTGTGAAGCACCCCCCTCTAGAGAACGTTTTCGCAAAATTCGATTTTTCCAGGGGTTTTTATCGAACGATCGATCTGTGTATCAGATTGCAAGTCTCTATCTATTCGGGAAGTACCTAAAGCAAAGTGTGACAGACGGACAGACAGACAGACAGACGGATAGACAGACGGACGGGCAGATAGGCGGACACTTGGCAATTAGTATACAGGGTGTCGCAAAAACTTTGACCTCGGCTTTTATTCCTTAAATATTGATCTTACATATAAAATAAACTAAAATATTGCGTAAAAAAAGGTACATAATTTTATGAAATCGATCAAAATTTTCAATGGCATTAAATTTTAAGAAATACAAAATTTAAATTTTTATACGGCCCCCATGCAAAAACATTTCCAATGAGTAAAATGTGCTGCATACACTAATGAGGTGATGTATAAAATTTCAGCATTTTATCTTAAAAATCCCAGAGATATAAAAAGACAAAAATTCAGAGTTCATACACAAATTACGAAAGAAAACAATGATTAAACAAATAAATAATAATTTTCCTATTTATTGATACAAAAGTATCTACAATATGTAGAAATAATAATTTTATACAAAGATTACAAAGTTTGTTTAAAATGTTTTCCTTCCATGCCAAAGATTCAATAAAGATAAGTAGATATTATTTGCTTACTTTGTATTTTAGCGTTGCGTCATTTGCACTTTTGCTGTAAACATTTACATTTTAATTTGTGATTATTCCCTCATCAATTTTGTTTAAACATATCTCTGGGACTTTTTATGTTAAAATGCTGAAATTCTGTATATCACCTTATTTGTGTATGGAGCACATTTTACTCATTGGAAATGTTTTTGTACAAGGGCCGTGTAAAAATTTAAATTTTGTATTTCTTCAAATTTAATCCCCTGAAAATTTTTATCGATTTCATAAAATTATGTACTTTTTTTTACGCAACTTTTTTATTTATTACATATGTATGTCTAAGATCAATATTTAAGGAATAAAAGCCGAGGTGAATGTTTTTGGGACACCCTGTGTATAGATGCTTTCCAAACATTGTATGTCTAAATATCTTAACTATAAATAATATAACTTTATTCAGGAAATATTTCTTCAGCTCCTCAATAATACATTCTCTAAATAATTTTCCTATACAGAAAGCAAAATAAATATGAAAATTTTATTTGATTGAACGAAACTGAAAAGAATTAGATAATATTTTCATAATGAAATAAATACATGGAAGAATTTGCAATCATATAAAATTTATGTAAAATGGCGAAACTGTCTTTGAAAAATTGCTAATATATGAAATACGTTAAAAAAGCTTATTACTATGCTTATTACTATATATTCTCATTATATATGCGTTATATATGCTCATTACTATATATTCTATGCTCATTACTATATATTCTATGCTCTTTACTATATATTCTATGCTCATTACTATATGAAACTCATTACTGTACAAGGTAATTGGATCTATGTACGAGCACGTAAATTTCGGTTGAGACTGTGAATATTTGAGAAAAATGTGCATTATGTCATTTTTAAAATCATTAAAAAAAAGAAAAAAATAAAACTTTAAAACATTAATTTTATTTAAAAAAAAAATTATTTTCCGACCAATCTGAAAGAAGCATGTCAGATCCAGAAAAAATTATCTCTGGACAGCTATGTCTCTCATCAAAATAGAAATAACATATTTTATATAAAAGTTTCTTGATATATGGACTTTTCAGTTTCAGATTTACCTTGAGTTATAATGCCTGGACCTTGCGGATCAAACTGTACTTGCGAGAAATGCCGATGCTGTACTGCAGCAACCAAATGCAGCTCCAGCTGCTCCTGTAGCACCTGTAAATGTTGCCAACGAGGCCAAAACTGCAGATGTGGAGATTGCAAATGCTGTGCAGCAGCAAAGTGCTGAAATAGTTAAAGGGGCACGTGAACACCAGTCATTGATTCTGCTTCAATTGTGCTGAGTGATGTCTAGCTATAGATTGCACATGTATTGGTTAATAAATGATGTCATTTTCTCTTAATATTTTTGATTTTATTTAAGATAAAATTTTGTGTGGCTGATATAGATATTGAAAAGATGATGCTAGAATTCTTAAATTAATGTAACTAAAAAAAATCTGATGTAGACAGAATCATTGCATTGTATAATGCAATGAATTAATTCTTCAACGGTGAAAAAGTGGTGAAGAGATAGATCCACGACATAGTGTTTGTAACGTTAAATTATATATTCGGCGCTTTTCCAGATGACAACATGTAAAATTGTTTCATATCCAATTAATTTATATTTTACACAACTCTAAATGAACAATTATCAATATTGATAGCATCCTCAGTAAGCAATATAGACCATATATTTATATATTTTAACAATAAATTCATCCATTAGGTGTCATTTTCATTAACTAGGCTCCATTTTTGCAATTTTGACGATATTTTCGTCAATGTGGGGCTAAATATCGCCAAGTTGGCGATATTTAGAAGATCATTTCTTATATAATAAGCGGTATAACCATCATATGACGAAATTCCAAATTTGCAAAACATTGTATCTCAGTTGTCATCATTTTTATCAATGTGGCGACATTTTTTACAAGTTGATAATATTTTCATGAATTTGGCAAAAGTTTCATCGATTTGGCAAGATTTAAAAAAGTCGCCAAGTTGGCGATATGCCGCCAAAGTTTGTCGCCAGAATTTCTCTAAGAGTAATAGATGGAAAAATAGGTTATTCTTATAGTAGAATCTTATATTATTTCCAAAATATTGAATTTCCATCAATTAGTTGTAATTTTCATTAATTTAGCGTCATTCCTCTCAATTTTGTGATATTTTTATCAATTTGGCGCCAATTGAAACTTGCCAAGTTGGTGACAGTTTGCCAAATTCGTTGACTAAATTTCGTCAAGCATTATGGTCGGAGAATTAGGTTATTCTTATAGTAGATAAACGACTAATGGCGTCCAAATACAAAACTATTACCCAAAGTATCTTCTCTTATAATAGATTCTTATATTCTTTTCAATATATTGAATTTTCATCAGCCTTCATTGTCATTGATTTAGAGTCACTTTTATCAAATTGGTGACATTTTTATCAATTTGGCGATATTTTCGTCAATTTGGCAACATTTAAAAACTCGCCAAGTTGGCGATATTCCGCCAAATTCGTGGCCATAATTTCACCAAACATTGTAGATGGAGAAGTTGGTTATTCTTATAGTAGACTAGCAGCATACCCGTTCTTCGTACGGAGTATATAATATAAAGAAATTTATAATTCGCAATCATGTGCAAATTCTGTTAAAATATTAAATTTGTTGCTCACAAAGAGAAGTTTAAGAATATCTGTTCTCACTATGCAAAATTATCTTCACGGGCAGATCTGAAGAATAAAACATCCTGGCCCCTTTTGTAAGCAAATTTACAAAAAAAGGAAATGAATCAATATATGCAACCCCGTACTACTTATATTGTCGCAGATTAGAAAATATGCCAGTGTGTTAGTAGAAGCTTACCCGTATTGCAATATGTGTCTCAAAAATATTTGCCAAAATAAAAGAGATGACATAAAAAATTGAAAGTATCAATAATCTCCGTAATCTTAATACCAGAAGGTCGTAATTGATTCGAATATATGCCAATATATATCAAAATATATGCCAATATACCTGTACTATTTATATTCTGGTAGATTGGAAGATATACCCATGCATTTGTAGAAGATTACTCGTACAACGTACTATGAGTTTCAACAATTTTCGTCATAATAAAACAATTCCATAATAATTTGAAAATATCAGTAATCCCTGAATCAACAGTCCCCGAAAATATCAATAATAATGGTGTTTAAACCTGAAGACCGTAATTGATATTATCCAGTCAAAAATTCAAATGACAATGAAATGTATTTTATATACATGTTTTTACTATTCAAATCCGAAAAGATTTAATAAAAATCATATGCCGCATAACATATTGGATCCGTTGCTAAGCTACATAATATCAATTGCTTTACATAAATTGATGGGAATCATATCATCTGAATAATGCAATCTCCTTGGAAGGTTTGGCGACATTTTTGTCAATTTAGCTATAACTTAAAAAATCGCCAAATTTATCGCCAAGTGGGACTGTAGAACTGATAATCCCATTATGCGACAAATTGACGAAACATCATCACAATACTATCCCCTAACAAAACAGAATTAATTTCATCTATTAAGCGCGATTTTATCAATTTCATGATATTTTTATGGATTTAGAAATATTTTTACAAATTTGGTGATATTAAAAAAAACCCTTAAATGTGTTACTAAGTAGGATGGATGGACTGACCGACAAATGCTACAGAAACATCATTTCAGTACTTTATTCTAAAAAAAACAAATTTAATTTCATTGATTTGGGTCATTTTTACCAATTTGGAGACATTTCCACTAATTTGGTAAAGTTTAAGAAAAGTTACCAAGTTATTTAGAGATATTCCTCTAAATTCGTAGCTCTGAATTTGCAGATCTAAAGAATAAAATATCCTGATCCCGTTTGTATATACTAAATGAAAACAGTAAAATTGTATTAGAAGATACATACACCCGTTCTACTCTTTTTCTGCTTCAACAATCGGCTAAATGAATTTATTGGGTAAACACAATATATGAGTTTATTAGCTAAACACAATATATGAGCTTGAAACCTCTTTACTAAAATAATTGAAAGTGCGATGTACACAGTCCGCAATATATATAATTAAAAGAACAATGAAACCGTTCATTTATAAAATATATTTTTACATCCATTTATTTATTATACAAATAAAAAAAATAATAATAGATATTAACAACACATTTAATTTCATTCTGTTGCCGAGCAACATGATATAAGATAGAATCTTCCTCATAAAATGCGAAATTAAATAGCCATTTTGATTTCTTTATATTTTACATCGTTGAGTAAAAGCTTGTGAGAGATGAACCATGGAGGTAGATTTTTCCATTTAAATTCATGTTTCAAACAATTTATGTTTTCCTATAGTGACTAATTAATGCAAAAATCCTGCACCAAACTCGGAAATAAAGTTTTATTTCATTTTGGCGTTTAAAACAAACGATTTTCATCCTTTCCGTTTGGATAAACCACGGAGTTGGAGAGTAGATCTCCTAAGAAAAAGTTCCGTTTTTCATTAATATCTCGACAACCCCTGGTCTTAGAAACTCAAAACTTGGACAAAATTTATGGGGGGCTATTTCAAGGCTATCCACAAAATTTCATTAAATTCGGTTCAGCCGTTTTCCCGTGATAATGAGACAAACGAAAATTTCGTGTTTTACAAATATCTCGAGAACCACTGGTCGTAGAAACTCAAAACACAGACTAAATTTTAAGTGGGGCTATTTCCAGGCTACCCACAAAATTTCATCAAATTCGGTTAAGCCGTTCTCCCGTGATGATGGGACAAACAGACAGACAGATTTTCAATTTTATTTATATAGATAAACGACTAATAGCGTTAAACAACAAAGCTACTGCCCAAACTGTCTTCTCTCGTGAATGGAACAGGCTAGATTTAAGAGCATGATGATAATAAATTTATCGTATAATATTACATATGAAAAGTGAACAGATTTCACATCAGTTATTACTTTGTTTTTAATTTTATGTGATTTTTTGATAAATTTATTTGAAAAATGAGCAATATCTCGAAAGAAAATCTTTGAAACACATGCTAGTGTTTCAAAGATTATATCAATTGCTTTTTAATGAAAAAGTGCATAATAAATGATTATTTGCTCAAACTGTAGGGAATGTCTTAATGTTTTTGATGATTTTTTTCAACATTTCATTTCAAAATTTTGGGGAGTTCTGAACATTTGATAAAAACAATAGGTTTCCAGGATTTCACTGATTGTGATTTTTGTACAAATTTTTTTTCGAGTCACTCCATTTCTTCGTGAGATATCGTCTTCAAAGGCTTACTGACACACACACACACACACACACACACACACACACACATTCATACTTGTACACGCACACAGAAAGACATCACCTCAAAAACGTCTGATTCGTCTTTCGTGTTCAAGAATGCTTGAAACGTGCTATTCCGTCGAAAACTCGAATTCGAATTTTCGACCCCATCACAATACTGTCCTTATACATTGTACTATATATAGAAGGAAAGTAACAATTCAAGTTTACTTTTAAGAATGTTAATTTCTCAGTCTTAGTGTACTAGTGTACTTTAGTAGTACAGTAGTACTACTGAAGTACTAGTGAACTGAAGAACTAGTACTGAAGTACTCGAAGTACTAGTGTAATAAGTTCACTAATATTAGTAGTACACTAGTGCTAATGTATTTCGTGTACGGCGTATACTAGTAGTACTAGTAGTACTAGTGTACTATTAGTACCACTGGTAATACATTAGTACTATTAGTATTAATTTAGTACTAGTAGAACTAATGTATTACCAGTAGTACTAGTAGTGCATTAGTGCTACTAGTATACTACTAGTAGTACTAGTACTAGTTTTGAAACTAGTACTAGTTCGAAAATAGTACTACTGTTTGAAACTACTACTAGTTTCGAAGTACACTAGTAATACTAGTGTACTACTAGTGTATTTTGAAAGGTGGGAGTACTAGTCTACCTCACCCTTTCGTACATACACCTAACTGAGGTTGAAATATGTTATAAATATGCGAGAAAAAGTTAGAAGAATGCATATGGAGAGGTTTCGATCAGTATTGAGGAAGAGGAGACCATGAAATGATCAGAATAAAGAGACCATGTAAATAAAATTTATTTTAAAATATTTTGTTCTGTCTATTAGATTCAAAACTGCAATGCGATTTAGGCAACCTTACTAGTATCTCAGCTATGCAAATCATAAATTAGTTGTTTTGAACAATATGACGGTGTCCAACAATTTTAAAGTTATTGAAATTCATTCTTAGCTATTATTCTTAACCCTGCACTGAAGAATATATCTTAGGAGATAGCATAAGCACAGAGGGCGATTCCCCATTTCAGTACCACAAATGCATCTGACAAAAATGTCGATAGAAATATAGTTTTGGATTTGAATATTGTAGTTTGAGAAACAGTCGAATTTGAGAAAATTTGTAAAAGTATCCAGTTTGAGAAACAGAAACATTTTTATCCCAAACTTAAAATTGTTTGAAATATAATGAAAAAGTTTTAAACAATATGAAAATATTGCATCTAATGGAAGTTTCGTATTTATCTGGAAACATGTAAATGGATAGTATTATAATAGAAAATAACGAAAAAGATCAATCATGCTTAAAGCATTGATTATGAAACACTTTCCAACTTCAATTCAATTTTATTTAAACATGTCTAAAATGCAATACATTCATCGGTATTATTTAACTTATCACCGGTAGTATTATATCATCGGTATCATCGGTAATATTTACTTATCACAATACTACTTTAATTTGTTATATTTGAGAACTTAAACCTTCATCGAAAAAAATGAACTTCATTCAAATGACGGCATTGAAATATAAATTGCCTGGTTTAAACATCTCTAAAATGTGATACATTCCTCGGTAATAATTTTAGAATTATCATAATACTACGATAATTTATTATATTTGAAAACTTCATCGAAAACAACTGAAATTCATTCAAATGACGTTATAGAAAAAATAACACGCCTGGCTCTCTCTATAAAAGCAGCATTTCATACATAAATAATTTCCCATTCATGTCATTCATCACAATAATAATTTATTTTATTTAAAAATTAAGACCATGGAGCTACAAGTAATTAAACTCTATGCGTAAAACTTGATCGAAAAAAATCGTCCTTCTCTTTGTAAAATCAGTGAATTTTTTAGTCATACCAGCTATGCAGACTCCTTGAACTAAATGATTTTGTGTTAAAGAAATACAGCAATTATAATACAACTCATTCTACATATTTTGCTGTTTACATTTTACATAAGTGAAAAATAGGCTTCGTTGTAGAAATAATCAAATTTGGATGATCATTTAAACTCAAAAATATTGCAATTGCGTTGTTTCAGGATGTAGATGCACATAAATTAAGCAAAAATAATGTGGTTTTAGGACGGATACAACACTCAATATGAAATAAAAATAACTTTAAAAATCACGATTTTGAGACAAGATGGATGACATATATCATTTTGAAGTGGGTCACGTCATCTTTTCATATCATGGTCACGTGATCGCTTCATATAAGATGTGTTATTATTATTTTAATTTTTATTTAAAATACTACTGAATATATTTCATTGAATTTTTTTTACATATTTTATGGAACAATTTGAATATTACCTAAAATTTTCGAAGCAATTTGTGAATTTTAAATCCGCTTAAAAACTGTTTGAAAAATTAGGTCCCATAGGGCTTAATGTATTTCATTTTCTCAACCCGGGTACAATCCAAAGCTAATTGGGTGATATTATTCATTTATATTCCCATAGGTCCTACAGACCGTCTGAACAACATACTAAAATTTCATTTTGATTAAGTCATTTTTACGGCAGTTATCGTGCTAACGGACAGACAGACAGACAGAATGAACAAAGTCATAAACACTTTTCAACTTTGTTGTAAAGTGTTAAAAATCAGTTATAAAGCTGTTATGAATTTATGTTTTTGAATTTCTTCCATTTTTAAAAAGAATTATAGCTATATGTCTTGAATATACATTTAAAAAAAAACTTCGAAGTAAATAACCTTGCAGTATTAAAGTATTGGTTATAAATTTACTGTAAATTTATCTTTTAGAATTTATTTTATTCTTCAAAGAATTACAGCAACATGTTTTGGATATACATTTTCAACAAAACTTTGATGAAAATAACCTTGCTGTGCTAAAATATTTATTATAAAGCTACTATGAATTTATGTTTTTGAATTTGTTATATTCTTAAAATAATTATAGCTACATGTTTTGAATATATATTTTCAACAAAACATTGATGAAAATAACCCTAAAATGTTTATTCCGACTGTAAGAGCTCTAAATTCCGTCGCATTAGTTCAACTAGAAGAGGGTCGGCTGGTAAGTACGAAGATCTGTAGTTCGTGGCTAGGCTGGGACAGCAAAGTTTTTTCCAAATGTCGACCGAGCAGAATAATTCTACAGGTTGATGGTATTATATTTAGTGTCTGAAATTGACACTAATTCAATTAATGCGGATTCAGTGGACTTGGCATATTGGGCGCTATTGATACTATCCTGGAGAATAATAGCAGTACCAGAAAGCTTACAATCTTGTAGATTAGTGCAAAAATGTCGAAGATCTGAAAATGACCACCTAACGACCAGCACGGGTTCAATGGACTTTGGTATAGTGAGCTCTGGTATAGTTTGGCATAGTGAGCTCTTCAAATTATGAGTATAATGGCCACGCAGGAAGCTAATTAGAATATAAAAAAATCTGGTGTGGGCAACACATGACTTTCCTTATATAATGGAATGAATTTACTACTTTTAGAGTAAAATAAATAGGTTTTTCTTCTAGTAGATACTAATATTCTTTCCAAGATATTGAATTTCCGACAATTAGTCGTCATTTTCATTAATTTAGCGTCATTTTTAACCATTTGGCGAGATTTTCGTTAACTTGGCAACATTTCAAAAAGTCGTCAAGTTAGCGACATTCCGCCAATTTCGTCGCCAAAATCTCGCCAAGCGTTATGGACGAAGAAATAAGTTATATATATATATATATATATATATATATATATATATATATATATAACTTATTAGATATTGAATTTTCGACATATATTATATAACTATTATTATATATTTATATATTATATAACTTATTAGATATTGAATTTTCCCCAATTAGTCGTCATTTTCATTGATTTAGCGTCATTTTTATATTTGGCGAGATTTACGTTAATTTGGCAACATTTCAAAAAGTCGCCAAGTTGGCGACATTCCGCCAATTTCGTCGCCAAAATCTCGCCAAGCGTTATGGACGAAGAAATAAGTTGTTCTTACAGCAGATAAATTGACGTTCAAATGCAAAAGTATTACTCAAAGTATCTTTTTTCATGAATGGAACGAGCTAGATCCACGAGAATGATGTCACCCAATTTATCGCATGATATTATATATGAAAAGTGAACATGTTTCTCAATAGGAAATATTTTTTTTTTCTATTTTATATGACTTTTTGATAATTTTTTGAAAAATTTGCAATATCTCGAGAACGGTTCATGTTAGCGTTCTAAAATTTATGTCAATCGTTTTCTAATGAAAAATTACATAAGAAATGTCTATTTGCGTAACTTTAATATTGGTTTTGATTTTTTGACGATTTTTTCAAAATTTCATTCGAAAATTTAGGGGGATTCTGAACATTCGATTGCGAATAAAAACGATAAGCTTCCAGTGTTTACAGATTGTGATTTTTGTACCAAGTTTGGTTCGAATCGGTCCATTCGTTCGTCAGTTATCGTCTCCAAGGACCCACTGACACACACACACATACTTCTACACACACACACACACATACATCACTTCAAAAATGCTTGATTCGTGATCAGGGATGCTTGAAACGTGCTCTCCCGTCGAAAACTCGAATTCGAATTTTCGACCCCGTCACAATACTTTCCTTATACATTATGTATATAAGGAAAGTAATAACAACAAGAGGTTAACTTCAGATAAAAATAACATGAGGTGGTTATTTAGATTGTTAAGTTGTACGTCAATCTGACATTAGAAGAAAGAGAATGCAGAGTCCACTTCGCTGATAAAAGCTTAGAATTATGTCATAGTAGTTCGATTGAGAGAGCGTTGGTTGGCCAGCACGAAGATCTGTAGTTTGAGAAGATCTGTAGTTGGGACAACAAGAATTTTTATAACCTTGATAATACCTTCCTCTCAAAATATTCGTCGCACTCTTCGTTTCTTAATTTATAAAATTTCCATTACTGTCATTATTAGTAATATTACTTTAAAAAAATTATAATAACTTACACTTAATGGCTGATATTCCAACTTTTAGAAATTAGAGTTTAGAGAAGTTAGTTTAGTTTAAAGAAGATACGTTTAGAGAAATTTTCCCGTATGACTCATTAATAAATCTTAAAAGTCGTTTAATCATCTTAAAGTGAAAATTACGAACATAACTCCCATTTGGGAGTAATTGAGATACCTGGCGTAATGCTCGCAAAGTACTAAAATATACGGTTTCAGTGAGATGATATTTTTGGCTCTTTTCGTTAAAATATTCGAGAGTAAAGTCTTGAATCTTGGTTTATTTTATAATTTTCTCTCCACATTTCATTAAATTGATTAGATTTCCTTGCTTTAAAGACTACTCTAAATATACTTAATGTAATATCAACACATCTATGCCTCTTTTAAATCGTATTTTCATAAACTTAAATAATTGTTATTCACTAATGTATATAAATTTATGGCGGTAATTTCACAGAACGTTTTAGTTATGGATGTGAGTTGCATATTCATCTATATTTAATGTATGGTATATGGATGATACATTTTCTATCATTATTTTAATTGACGTTTTCAAATTATAGCAATTTGGTATATGGCTAAACAAAATTCAACAAGAAATATTTCTTTAAAAATAAACAAGCGTTCAATAAACCGCAAACATTAAAATAATTTACATTATTACGTGTGTAAAATGTTGAAATTAGCTGATAATTTCACTTTAATAATGCTTTAAAATCATTTAAATTCTTAATAGAATGCAAAGATTTCATTGGAAAGTAATTTGAAACTCAATGTCTCATATGTATGATGCACGGAAAAGATTTATTTAAAGAAGCTCCCTTTTACGTGACAGAATTTTAATGGTCTTTCCATTTACATTACGGGAAAATCAAATGAAAACCCTTTCTTTAAATGATAGTTATTTATTTCTCTGGTAATTATTTTATAAATGTTTTACAGTTACAAAACTCCTCACGGCATTAAAAACAAAAAGTTCCGTCGGGATAGTTTTTAACCATACATATATAAGAAAATAAAAATCAGATTACATAATTACATAAAATATTATAAATTTTTAATTATATTTTGTATCAATGAATAGCAATGTATTAAATACTTCCCTGACATAAAGTAGTATGGTGTATAGGGAAAGTATTGAGACGGGTTAAAAATTTGAATGACAGTTTTCGGTAAAAGAGCACGTTTGAAGCATTCCTGTACTAAATTTGAAAATTTTTGATGTGACGCCGCTGCGTGTATGTATGTCAGTGTGTCTGCATGTGTGGGCTTGTTAGTGTGTGTTCATGAGACATGAGACAATGGATCAGATATAACTGTGATTGATATATTATGATTATTATTGATAATAAATTCGTACGATTAATATAATCAGCAAATACTAAAATCCTACGCAATGGATTTTAAACGTAATCAAGTGTTCGGAAGACCCTTGGCCTTCAATTTTTGAATAACTTTTTCAAAAAAATTTTAAAAATCAGGAATTTCGTCAGTGACAAATAATTAACCATTTTTATAACTAATATATAACTAATAAAAACAAATGTTAAAAATTTTAAAATGCTTACATATAGAGGTATTGCACGATTTTTGAAAAAATCACTAAAAATTAAATAAAAAATCAGAACCTTTAATACTGTTAAAAATAATTATCCATACGTAATTATTTTGCATTTCGAATGGCATAAAATATAATACACTAGAATCAACATTTTTTGAGATATTGAGCATTTTTCGAATAAGTATACTAAAAAAATTACATAGATTAAAAAGCAGTGAGTATATAAAGAATTATGATCATTGAGTCATAAATAAAACCTTTTATGCATGATTATGTCAAATGTTATCCTATGCTTCTAAAAATAGTGTATCATGTGGGTTAACTTTTCGCATACAAAAAAACTGATGTCAGCAGCACATGACTTTCCAGAAGACTCAAACACATTTTCTCTTTATTTATTTAATAATTTATTAAATTGAGTAGTAAGTATATAAAGTACTGTGGTTATTAAGTAATAAATAGATCCTGTTATGCATGATTATGTCAAATTGCATCCTATGCTTCCAAAAGAAGTATATTACATGGGATCGCTTTTTGCATAAAAAAAACTGATGTGAGAAGCACATGACTTTTCCAGAAGTCTCAAATGCATTTTCTCTTTATGTCCTTAATAATTTATTAAATTGAGTAGTAAGTATATAAAGTACTGTGATCATTGAGACATAAATAAACCCTTTTATGCATGATTATGTCAAATTTTATCCTATACTTCTAAAAGTACTATATTACATGGGTTCACTTTTCGTATACAAAAATAAAAACTGATGCGAGCACCACATGACTTTTGCAGAAGACTCAAATGTATTTTCTCTTTATTTTCTTAATAATTTATTAAATTGAGTAGTATGTATATAAAGTACTGTGATCATTGAGACATAAATAAACCCTTTTATGCATGATTATGTCAAATTTTATCCTATGCTTCTAAAAGTACTATATTACATGGGTTCACTTTTCGTATACAAAAATAAAAACTGATGCGAGCACCACATGACTTTTCCAGAAGACTCAAATGTATTTTCTCTTTATTTTCTTAATAATTTATTAAATTGAGTAGTATGTATATAAAGTACTGTGATCATTGAGACATAAATAAACCCTTTTATGCATGATTATGTCAAATTTTATCCTATGCTTCTAAAAGTACTATATTACATGGGTTCACTTTTCGTATACAAAAATAAAAACTGATGCGAGCACCACATGACTTTTCCAGAAGACTCAAATGTATTTTCTCTTTATTTTCTTAATAATTTATTAAATTGAGTAGTATGTATATAAAGTACTGTGATCATTGAGACATAAATAAACCCTTTTATGCATGATTATGTCAAATTTTATCCTATGCTTCTAAAAGTACTATATTACATGGGTTCACTTTTCGTATACAAAAATAAAAACTGATGCGAGCACCACATGACTTTTCCAGAAGACTCAAATGTATTTTCTCTTTATTTTCTTAATAATTTATTAAATTGAGTAGTATGTATATAAAGTACTGTGATCATTGAGACATAAATAAACCCTTTTATGCATGATTATGTCAAATTTTATCCTATGCTTCTAAAAGTACTATATTACATGGGTTCACTTTTCGTATACAAAAATAAAAACTGATGCGAGCACCACATGACTTTTCCAGAAGACTCAAATGTATTTTCTCTTTATTTTCTTAATAATTTATTAAATTGAGTAGTATGTATATAAAGTACTGTGATCATTGAGACATAAATAAACCCTTTTATGCATGATTATGTCAAATTTTATCCTATGCTTCTAAAAGTACTATATTACATGGGTTCACTTTTCGTATACAAAAATAAAAACTGATGCGAGCACCACATGACTTTTCCAGAAGACTCAAATGTATTTTCTCTTTATTTTCTTAATAATTTATTAAATTGAGTAGTATGTATATAAAGTATTGTGATCATTGAGCCATAAATAAACCCTTTTATGCATGGTTATGTCAAATTTTATCCTATGCTTCTAAAAGTACTATATTACATGGGTTCACTTTTCGTATACAAAAATAAAAACTGATGCGAGCACCACATGACTTTTCCAGAAGACTCAAATGTATTTTCTCTTTATTTTCTTAATAATTTATTAAATTGAGTAGTATGTATATAAAGTACTGTGATCATTGAGACATAAATAAACCCTTTTATGCATGATTATGTCAAATTTTATCCTATGCTTCTAAAAGTACTATATTACATGGGTTCACTTTTCGTATACAAAAATAAAAACTGATGCGAGCACCACATGACTTTTCCAGAAGACTCAAATGTATTTTCTCTTTATTTTCTTAATAATTTATTAAATTGAGTAGTATGTATATAAAGTACTGTGATCATTGAGACATAAATAAACCCTTTTATGCATGATTATCTCAAATTTTATCCTATGCTTCTAAAAGTACTATATTACATGGGTTCACTTTTCGTATACAAAAATAAAAACTGATGCGAGCACCACATGACTTTTCCAGAAGACTCAAATGTATTTTCTCTTTATTTTCTTAATAATTTATTAAATTGAGTAGTATGTATATAAAGTACTGTGATCATTGAGACATAAATAAACCCTTTTATGCATGATTATGTCAAATTTTATCCTATGCTTCTAAAAGTACTATATTACATGGGTTCACTTTTCGTATACAAAAATAAAAACTGATGCGAGCACCACATGACTTTTCCAGAAAACTCAAATGTATTTTCTCTTTATTTTCTTAATAATTTATTAAATTGAGTAGTATGTATATAAAGTACTGTGATCATTGAGACATAAATAAACCCTTTTATGCATGATTATGTCAAATTTTATCCTATGCTTCTAAAAGTACTATATTACATGGGTTCACTTTTCGTATACAAAAATAAAAACTGATGCGAGCACCACATGACTTTTCCAGAAGACTCAAATGTATTTTCTCTTTATTTTCTTAATAATTTATTAAATTGAGTAGTATGTATATAAAGTACTGTGATCATTGAGACATAAATAAACCCTTTTATGCATGATTATGTCAAATTTTATCCTATGCTTCTAAAAGTACTATATTACATGGGTTCACTTTTCGTATACAAAAATAAAAACTGATGCGAGCACCACATGACTTTTCCAGAAGACTCAAATGTATTTTCTCTTTATTTTCTTAATAATTTATTAAATTGAGTAGTATGTATATAAAGTACTGTGATCATTGAGACATAAATAAACCCTTTTATGCATGATTATGTCAAATTTTATCCTATGCTTCTAAAAGTACTATATTACATGGGTTCACTTTTCGTATACAAAAATAAAAACTGATGCGAGCACCACATGACTTTTCCAGAAGACTCAAATGTATTTTCTCTTTATTTTCTTAATAATTTATTAAATTGAGTAGTATGTATATAAAGTACTGTGATCATTGAGACATAAATAAACCCTTTTATGCATGATTATGTCAAATTTTATCCTATGCTTCTAAAAGTACTATATTACATGGGTTCACTTTTCGTATACAAAAATAAAAACTGATGCGAGCACCACATGACTTTTCCAGAAGACTCAAATGTATTTTCTCTTTATTTTCTTAATAATTTATTAAATTGAGTAGTATGTATATAAAGTACTGTGATCATTGAGACATAAATAAACCCTTTTATGCATGATTATGTCAAATTTTATCCTATGCTTCTAAAAGTACTATATTACATGGGTTCACTTTTCGTATACAAAAATAAAAACTGATGCGAGCACCACATGACTTTTCCAGAAGACTCAAATGTATTTTCTCTTTATTTTCTTAATAATTTATTAAATTGAGTAGTATGTATATAAAGTACTGTGATCATTGAGACATAAATAAACCCTTTTATGCATGATTATGTCAAATTTTATCCTATGCTTCTAAAAGTACTATATTACATGGGTTCACTTTTCGTATACAAAAATAAAAACTGATGCGAGCACCACATGACTTTTCCAGAAGACTCAAATGTATTTTCTCTTTATTTTCTTAATAATTTATTAAATTGAGTAGTATGTATATAAAGTATTGTGATCATTGAGCCATAAATAAACCCTTTTATGCATGGTTATGTCAAATTTTATCCTATGCTTCTAAAAGTACTATATTACATGGGTTCACTTTTCGTATACAAAAATAAAAACTGATGCGAGCACCACATGACTTTTCCAGAAGACTCAAATGTATTTTCTCTTTATTTTCTTAATAATTTATTAAATTGAGTAGTATGTATATAAAGTACTGTGATCATTGAGACATAAATAAACCCTTTTATGCATGATTATGTCAAATTTTATCCTATGCTTCTAAAAGTACTATATTACATGGGTTCACTTTTCGTATACAAAAATAAAAACTGATGCGAGCACCACATGACTTTTCCAGAAGACTCAAATGTATTTTCTCTTTATTTTCTTAATAATTTATTAAATTGAGTAGTATGTATATAAAGTACTGTGATCATTGAGACATAAATAAACCCTTTTATGCATGATTATCTCAAATTTTATCCTATGCTTCTAAAAGTACTATATTACATGGGTTCACTTTTCGTATACAAAAATAAAAACTGATGCGAGCACCACATGACTTTTCCAGAAGACTCAAATGTATTTTCTCTTTATTTTCTTAATAATTTATTAAATTGAGTAGTATGTATATAAAGTACTGTGATCATTGAGACATAAATAAACCCTTTTATGCATGATTATGTCAAATTTTATCCTATGCTTCTAAAAGTACTATATTACATGGGTTCACTTTTCGTATACAAAAATAAAAACTGATGCGAGCACCACATGACTTTTCCAGAAAACTCAAATGTATTTTCTCTTTATTTTCTTAATAATTTATTAAATTGAGTAGTATGTATATAAAGTACTGTGATCATTGAGACATAAATAAACCCTTTTATGCATGATTATGTCAAATTTTATCCTATGCTTCTAAAAGTACTATATTACATGGGTTCACTTTTCGTATACAAAAATAAAAACTGATGCGAGCACCACATGACTTTTCCAGAAGACTCAAATGTATTTTCTCTTTATTTTCTTAATAATTTATTAAATTGAGTAGTATGTATATAAAGTACTGTGATCATTGAGACATAAATAAACCCTTTTATGCATGATTATGTCAAATTTTATCCTATGCTTCTAAAAGTACTATATTACATGGGTTCACTTTTCGTATACAAAAATAAAAACTGATGCGAGCACCACATGACTTTTCCAGAAGACTCAAATGTATTTTCTCTTTATTTTCTTAATAATTTATTAAATTGAGTAGTATGTATATAAAGTACTGTGATCATTGAGACATAAATAAACCCTTTTATGCATGATTATGTCAAATTTTATCCTATGCTTCTAAAAGTACTATATTACATGGGTTCACTTTTCGTATACAAAAATAAAAACTGATGCGAGCACCACATGACTTTTCCAGAAGACTCAAATGTATTTTCTCTTTATTTTCTTAATAATTTATTAAATTGAGTAGTATGTATATAAAGTACTGTGATCATTGAGACATAAATAAACCCTTTTATGCATGATTATGTCAAATTTTATCCTATGCTTCTAAAAGTACTATATTACATGGGTTCACTTTTCGTATACAAAAATAAAAACTGATGCGAGCACCACATGACTTTTCCAGAAGACTCAAATGTATTTTCTCTTTATTTTCTTAATAATTTATTAAATTGAGTAGTATGTATATAAAGTACTGTGATCATTGAGACATAAATAAACCCTTTTATGCATGATTATGTCAAATTTTATCCTATGCTTCTAAAAGTACTATATTACATGGGTTCACTTTTCGTATACAAAAATAAAAACTGATGCGAGCACCACATGACTTTTCCAGAAGACTCAAATGTATTTTCTCTTTATTTTCTTAATAATTTATTAAATTGAGTAGTATGTATATAAAGTATTGTGATCATTGAGCCATAAATAAACCCTTTTATGCATGGTTATGTCAAATTTTATCCTATGCTTCTAAAAGTACTATATTACATGGGTTCACTTTTCGTATACAAAAATAAAAACTGATGCGAGCACCACATGACTTTTCCAGAAGACTCAAATGTATTTTCTCTTTATTTTCTTAATAATTTATTAAATTGAGTAGTATGTATATAAAGTACTGTGATCATTGAGACATAAATAAACCCTTTTATGCATGATTATGTCAAATTTTATCCTATGCTTTCAAAAGTTGTATATCACATTGGGTCACTTTTTGTATACAAAAAAAATCTGATGTGAGCAGCACATGACTTTCCCAGTAGACTCAACTTCATTCTCTCTCTACAATTCCTTAATAATTTATTGAGTTTAATTGAACTAAATAACACGCATACTTGATTGAAATTACACTCAATTAACACTTTTAATTCAGCTTTCCTTTTCATTTAGTAACTGGACAATCTCAAAACCGGCGTAGCAAAAATGCGAAAAAACTAAAATATCTCTAGAGTAATGGGGTTTGTATTAGTTTTTTTCTCATTAAAAATTGCATATAACATAAGCACTCAATTGATACATTTGAGCATACGTAGTCTTTCATTTTAGATTTTTGAGATTTATTAGGGTCATTTCGTAAAAGAAAGCAGGTTCTTCTTTTCTGAATCATAGCAAAATCTTATCAGCAGCAAAGTATCCCACAAGTGACTTATCTACCAAATTTTGAGAAATTTGATCAATTTGTTTTTCAGCTAGAGTGGATACATGTGATTTTTGCAGCCCAGTTCGCAAAAAAAGGCAGGTTCTTTTATCTGGAATAATACCAACATGTAATTAGCACCAGAGTCACACACAAGTGACTTATCTATAACATTTTATGAAAGTTAGTCCATTAGACTATGAGTTAGAATGAATACATGCACTGCACAGACAGAAAGATAAACAGACACACACACAGACACCACGCTAAAAATAGTTTCTTCGTGTCCTAGAGGTTCCAAAGCGTGTAGATCCGTTGAAACCTCGAGTTGCGATTTGCAACTCGATTCCAATACTTTATCTATACTTTAACATGTATAAGGATGGAGTAAAAATATGAGATAAATCTATTAACATCATTATCGTGGATCTACTTAGCTTCATTCATGAAAGAAGATAATTTTTTTTAATAGTTTAAGATCTTTAGCCCAAAAGAGTGTGCGAATTATAATGCATTTCACGGGATATTAACCAAAAGTGAATTTTATTTTGATGAGGATTTGCTGATGCCTATGATAAAGTCAAAATGTTTGACCTAAGAGGTTGACAAAAGCTCACGATTTCAAGTTACGTGATGTTAATACAATGCCAAAGACATTGTGCCATTGATCTTATACTTCATTATTTCGCTGTGAAAGAAGTAAACTGCATTAGGGAAATTCATCTGTTATATAAGATTTTTATTTTCTCATACTATGTAATAAAGTATAGCGAAAGTATCGTTTTCATGAACATTCCAGATTTCTATGCTGATCTATGTTTTAAGACCTTTTGAAGACGTTTTAGCTATTTTTGGAGTGGTTTCCGTCTATCTGTCTGTTTGGTGTAATTTTTGCGTACGAGAGATAGCGACCACAAATATAAATGACTTTCCACAAAACTTTATATTCGCCTATGTTTTAAAAAATCTAGAGCTAGATAGAAGTTTTTTAAGTTCGAGAGAAAACTTCGATATTTATTCGAAATTATATATTTTTTTAACATTGCAGCATAGGACAACATTTGTTGTAATCATGCATAAAATGGTTTATTTATGGTTCAATGATTGCAAGACTTTATAGTTTGAATCATTACTGTAAATTTTTCTTGAGGTCATTTTGCCCCTCGGTGGGCAAGTTACCTCCCCCCCCCCCCCAAGCGTACATTTTCAAGTATGGCATCAACGGAAATAATTTTTAAGCCCTTTAAAGGAAAGGGTAACACGTTATATTTGTCACGATTTTAATTGAAAATAATTTGACTCGAAGTATTATGGAGTACTTCGAGTACTCGTAGTAGTACTCGAAGTAATGGGACTCAAAGCATTACTAATGGGAAGGCAGAGAATAACCATGACAAATGTGAAAAGAAATCTGTCAAAATATTTGAGTCGCTTATGGAACAGATGAACAAACAGACAATCTTTCCATTTCATTTACATCGCCTAACAGATATACTCGACGTTGCTTGTGATTTCAAATATGTGAAAATTCTAAACACATTACTATTGCTTTTAATAGAATTCAATTAAGACATTGAATTCAATCTCCACATAAAACTGATAAGTATAAAAATATAATAATTAATTTTATACTTATTATTTATATTTTAATTTTTACATTTTTATTATAGATGTACAATTTTATTCTTCATACTTTTTATATTTATTTTTTATATCAATTAATATAAGTAATCCTTGCTATACAAAATTATCAATGCAGATAAATCTGAAGAATCATGGTAGAGGAGAGCGAAATAGAGAATAATCGAACTAAATATGAAAAATAAAATCTGTTAAAAAGGTGGATTTATATACGTAACAAACAAACATATTTTCTATTTTATATATATTCATATAGATTTAAAAAATAATTATAGTTCTAAATTTCTAAAACTTGTGTTACGCATTATAGCCTAATATTAATTCCTACTAAAGCACTTATATAAATACATATTACACATAACTAAAAATAACTTTATTTCACTTCTTTTAATGTGCTCTTCCAAAGATTAATTTAGTAAATTGTCCGACACAGTGCATATACGAATATTACTTATAAAATTAGTAAGCATCTATAAAATCATAATCCCGAAATAATTTCTTCTATTACTTCAAAAGAGCACTCAATTCAACATGTAATAACTTATTAATCACATTTAAAATGCCTTTAAAGTCGTTCGTGACTGGGAAATGGCGAATAAGACGCCATTAAGAAAATAATTAAGAAATCCTTTGTTTCACTTTCATAAATTGAGGAAAAGATCCGATTTATTTTTATATGCAGGCGATTTTAATGTTTTTTAACTGCATTACGTGACTAGTAATTGAAATTATTTCTTGGAACATTAATGCTATCTTCATAAGTATGGTGAACAAGTTTAAAATATTTCAAATTTTTTCTATCAAAGACTATCTATTTCTTCTAAAGACATTTCTATCAAAGATCTGTAAACATTATTCAAAAACACCATTTTTACGTACAGAAACATTTTTGCATTTTAAAGTGGCGTAGCTTTTTTGGACATCACAATGTCCATCATCAGTGGCAATGTTTTTAGCATTGCCATTGATCCGTTATTGTAATTTATGCTTGGCTACAATTTGGACATTTTTCATTGTTATTTCTCTGTATTTGTATTTAATACTTGTTTAAAATTTTAAATCTCCAGTTTATGACACTTACTATTGTAATTCTGTAATTGATTAATATTCAATAGCTTGTTGATATTATTATTATTCCGTAGCTGATTTATGCAAATTTGTCTGCCGATCTGGTCTAGATATGAGCTTGTTTCCAAGGTAATTTTTCATATAGCCACTGATGAAGGGTATAGTGATACCCGAGAGTGCTCTGGCATTTTAACATTTGTACGTCTTATAAGACGGTTTTATTTGATTAAATGGCCATTTTATCTATGATAAGTGTCTTTAATTTTATTGATTATATATTGAAATAGACTTGGTACCACCTTAATTATCATCAACTGATTTAAAATTGCTTCTGTAATTTCTTCTCCGTCAAGTTCAACTTTTAATTTAAACAAACTGCTAAGCAGAATCAGAAGCCTTTTGGCTACTCCCTTAACTCTAATTACCGAGGATTTTTTATTATAGCATTTACTACATTAAGAGTTTCTAACCGTTTATTAGGTTATAGATTCCCAAGCTAGGTCTACTTTGTGGGCTATTTCCATCAGTGTTAAATATTTTTTTTTTAAATCGAGTGTGGACGACTAGACGGGGCGAAGGCAACTGGAATCGAAATATGCTTAAGCCTGTGTTATATACGAATCCGTGGTATAAATAAGAGCGTTATAACCGGGGTTCACTCTAAGTGTAAATAGACTGGGCTACGTGTATTTTAAAAAAAATACTTTGTGTAATAAAATTAATTGAGAGTTAGTACGAACATCTTTACTTCAGTTTACTCCAAATATTTCCAGCACGAAAACGCTTACTGATAATTTGCATTTATAATTTTATATTTTCGTGTAATAATACGAGAATATATACAGGGTAGTCATAAGGTAATTTTCGCTATTTACGAGACTTTAGCTATTGCGCGTTTTGAAGAATGGGGAGAGATAACATGTGAAATGTGAGACTTAGACGTTTTAAAATATGTGGTCGATATTTATGGAGATATAATGAATCGAGCTCTCACAGTTATGGTTTCAGCTCATGAATTACGCAAAGTTCCAATGGCAACATCTATTTTTTATATCTCATTGTGTTTAAATTCGTAGAAAACCGTAAAATAATCTAAAATGTTATTGCTAGCCCTATAAACGACGTAGAAACCGCACTTTCAAATGTGTAGAGAAAACATCGAAAGAGGAAAATGTTCAATAAGTTAACTTGTATAAAATGAATAACAAAAGATAAATGAAAGTCCACGACACGAGTTTCAGGTTGAAAATCTATATAAATAAAAATGAAAATCTGTCTGTCTGTCTGTCTGTCTGTCTGTCTGTCTGTCTGTCTGTCTGTCTGTTTGTCACACCATCACGGGAGAACGGCTGAACCGAATTTGATGAAATTTTGTGGGTAGCCCAGAAATAGCCCCACTTAAAATTATATCCGTGTTTTGAGTTTCTACGACCAGTGGTTCTCGAGATATTAGTAAAAAACGAAATTTTCGTTTGTCTCATCGTCACGGAAAAACGGCTGAACCGAATTTAATGAAATTTGGTGAATAGCCTTGAAATATCCCCCCATAACTTTTGTCCAAGTTTCGAGTTTCTAAGACCTGGGGTTGTTGAGATATTAATGAAAAACGGAACTTTTTCCTAGGAGTTCTACTCCCTAACTCCGTGGTTTATCCAAACGAAAAGCTTGAAAATCGTTTGAAAGTGAATTAAAATTTAATCTCTGAGTTTGATGGGAGATTTTTTGCCTTAATTAGTCACTTTCTGAAAAAATGAATTGTTTGAAACATGATTTAAAGGGGAAATCTATCTCCATGGTTCATGGTTTATTTAAAACAAGCTTTTGCGGAACAATGAGAAGTATAGAGAAATCAAAATCGTTATTTAATTTCGCAGTTTATGTTATAAGACATGACATATTTAACATGTTATAAGATTCTATCTTATATCATGTTACTCAGAAACGCAATTAAATTAAATCTGTCTGTTAATTTTAATAATTATTTTTTCGATTTGAATAATAAATAAATGGATATAAAAATATATTTTAGAAAAGAACGATTTGATTTTTCTTATAGCATTTTTGACTGGATAATATCAATTACGGTCTTCAGGTTTAAAAATTATTATTATTTATATTTTCGGGGATTATTGATTCAAGGTTTATTGATATTTTCAAGTTATTATGCAATTATTTTATTATGACAAAAATTGTTTAAACTCATATATTGTATGTTGTACGAATCTTCTACAAATACACGTGTATATCTTTTAATCTACGAGAATATAAGTAGTACAGGTATATTGACATATGTTTTGATATATATTGGCATATATTGGAATCAATTACGACCTTCTGGTATAAAGAGTACGGATATTATTGATGTTTTCATTTTATTACGTCATCTCTTTTATTTTGGCAAATATTTTTGACACGCATATTGTAATACGGGTAATCTTCTACTAACACATTGGCATATTTTCTGATCTGCGACAATATAATTAGTACGGGGTTGCATATATTCATTCAATTCCTATTTTTTCTTCTGTAAATTTGCTTACAAAAGAGGGCAGGATGTTTTATTCTTCAGATCTGATCGTGAAGATAATTTTGCATAGTGAGAACATATATTCTTAAACTTCTCTTTAGGAGCAATAAATTTAATATTTTAACAGAATTTGCACATGATTGCGAACTATAAGTTTCTTTAAATTATACACTCCGTACGAATAACGGATTAAATTAAATGTGTTTGCTAATGTTTTTATTATTTTTTTTCGATTTAAATAATAAATAAATGGATAAATGGATATAAAAGTATATCTCATGAATGGACGGTTTGATTTTTCTTTTAATTATATTAATTGCTGACTGCGTACATCAATTTCATTTATTTTGGCAAAGAATTTTCAAGCTTATATCGTATTTAGCTACTAAACTCATATATTGTGTTTAGCCAATAAATTCATATAGCCGATTGTTGAAACAGAAAAAGAGTAGAGCGGGTATATCTTCTAATACAATTGTAGTGTTTTCATTTAGTATATTGAAACGGGATAAGAATGTTTCATTCAGATCTGCAAATTCAAAGCTACGAATTTGGAGGGATATCGCTAATTTGACAACTTTTCTTAAACTTTGCCAAATTGACGGAAATGTCGCCAAATTGATATAAACGACACACAAACAGCTGCCATAAACCTTCGGGTTGGTCGTGTGGCTTGGGGCTTCTACATATCAATGAAATTTTTTTTTGTTTTGTTAGAAGAGAGCACTGAAATGATGTTTGGTTAGCATTTATCTGTCAGACCAACCATCCTACTTAGTAATACATTTAGGGAATTTTTAAAATGTCACCACATTGATAAAAATGTTTTCAAATCTATAAAAATATCTTGAAATTGATAAAATGGCGCTACATAAATGTTATTAATTGTTTTTTGTTAGGGGATAGTATTGTGATGATATTTCGTCAATTTGTCGCAAAGTGGAACTGTCAATTCTACATTCCCACTTGGCGATAAATTTGGCGATTTTTTAAAATGTCGCTAATTTGACGAAACTGTCGCCAAATGTTCCATAGAAATATAACTATTTAGACGATATTTTTTCTACCAATTTATTTGAAGCAAATGATATCATGTCGCTTAGCAACGGATTTAAATCCAATGTGTTTATGCGGCAGACGATTTTTATTAAATCCTTTCCGATTTGAATAATGAAGATATGTATATAAAATAAATTTCATTGCCATTTCATTTTGGACTAGAAAATATCAATTATACTCTTCAGGTTTAAACATTATTATTATTGATATTTTCCGGAATTATTAATTCAGTGATTATTGATATTTTTAAGTTATTACGCCATTGTTTTATTGCGGCAAAAATTGCTGACACACGCATATTGTACGTTGTACGATTAATCTTCTAGGAATGCACGGGTATATCTTCTAACCTACGAGAATATAAGTAGTACAGGTATATTGGCATATATTTTGACATATATTAGCATATATATTGGAATCAAGTACAGTCTTCTGGTATGAAGATTAAGGGGATTAATTATATATTCAATTTATTACGTCGTCTGTTGTATTTTACCAAAAAACATTTGTGACTCATATTGCAAAACGGGTAATCTTCTACTAATAATCGGACATTATAAGTAGTACGTTTATATATTCCATATAATTTTAGCACTTTAATTTTGACATATATTGGAATAAATGACTGTCTTCAGATTTAAAGATTACGGGTTTATTGGTATTTTCAATTTATACATGTAATCTACTAATACAGGTTATATTTTCTAATATTCGCGTATATAATTAGTAGGGGTCCCATACAATTTTAACGCTTTTATTTTGCATATATTGATTCAATTCCATATATTTTTTTTTTATATTTGCTTACATAAGGGGTCCAAGATGTGTTATTCTTCAGATATGTCCATGAAGATAATTTTATATAGCGAGAACAGAGATTCTTAAACTTCTTTTTAGGAGCATTATATAAAATATTTTAACAGAATATTTTGATTAAACATGTCATTTAGTATACTATAAGAATTTGCGCATGATTATGAATTTCAAGTTTCTTTATATTATATACTCCGTACGAAGAACGGGTATGCTGCTAGTCTATATAAATAAAAATGAAAATCTGTCTGTCTGTCTGTTTGTCCCGTCATCACGGGAGAACGGCTGAACCGAATTTGATGAAATTTTGTGGGTAGCCTAGAAATAGCCCCACTTAAAATTTAGTCTATAGATGGAATTTCTACGACCAGTGGTTCTCGAGATATTAGTAAAAAGCGAAACTTTCGTTTGTCTCATCATCACGAGAGAACGGCTGAACCGAATTTAATGAAATTTTGTGGGTGGCCTTGAAATATCCCCCCATAAATGTTGCCCAAGTTTCGAGTTTCTAAGACCAGGGGTTGTCGAGATATTAATGAAAAACGGAACTTTTTTTATAGGAGTTCTACTCTCCAACTCCGTGGTTTATCCAAACGGAAAGGATAAAAATCGTTTGTTTAAAACGTCAAAGGGAATTAAAACTTTATTTTTGAGTTTGATGCAGGATTTTTGCATTAAATAGTCACTATCTGAAAGCATAAATTGTATGACACATGAATTTAAATGGAAAAATCTACCTCCATGTTTTATATTTCACACGCTTTTACTCAACGATTAGAAGTATAAAGAAATTAAAATGGTTATTTAATTTCGCATTTTATGAGGAAGATTCTATCTTATATAATGTTGCTCGACAAAGGAATGGAATTAAATGTGTTTGTTAATGATTATTATTATTTTTTCGATTTGAATAATAAATAAATGGATATTAAAATATATCTTATAAATGATCGGTTTGATTTTTTTTAATTATATTAATTGCGAACTGCATACATCACTTTCATGTATTTTAGCAAAGAGGTTTTAAGCTTATATATTGTGTTTAGCTAATAAACTTATATACTGTTTACCCAATAAATTCATTTATCCAATTGTTTAAACAGAAAAAGAGTAGAATGGGTATATCTTCTAATAATATTTTTGTGTTTTCATTTAGTATATACAAACTGGATCACGATATTTTATTCAGATCTGCGAATTTAGAGCTACGAATTCGGCTGAATATCGCTAACTTGGTAACTTTTCTTAAACTTTACCAAATTAGTGGAAATGTCTCCAAATTGATAAAAGTGACGCAAATCAATGAAATTAAATTTGTTTTGTTAAAAGTACTGAAATGGTGTTTCGTTAGCATTTGTCTGTCAGTCCAACCGCCCTACTTAGTAACCCATTTAGCGAATTTTTAAAATGTCACCAAATTGATAAAAATATTTATAAATCCATAAAAATATTTTGAAATTGATAAATTGCCCTAAATAAACGAAATTGTGTTTTTTTAGGGGATAATATTTTGATGATGGTTCGTCAATTTATCGCCAAGTGGGACTGTCAGTTCTACAGTCCCACTTGGCGATAAATTTGGTGATTTTTTAAAATGTCGCCAAACCTTCATTAGAGATATTCAGACGATATTTTGACCACCAATTTATTTGAAGCAAATCATAACATGTCGCTTAACAACGGATTTAAATTTAACGTGTTTATGAGGAAGAAGATTTTTATTAAATCTTTTCCGATTTTAATGATGAAGATATGTATATAAAATAAATTTCACTGCCATCGTATTTTTGACTGGATAATATCAATTACGATCTTCATGTTTAAACATTATTATTATTATTGATGTTTTCGGAGATTATTGATTCAGATATTATTGATATTTTCAATTTCTTATGGCATTGTTTTACTGCGCCAAAAATTGTTGAAACTCATATATTGTACGTTGTATGAGTAATCTTCTAAAAATGCACGGGTATATCTTCTAATGTAAGAGAATATAAGTAGTACAGGTATATTGGCATATATTGGTATCAAGCCTTCCGGTGTGAAGATCACGGGGATTATTGATATTTTTAATTTATTAAGTAATCTGTTATATATTGGCAAACATTTTTCAAACTAAATATTATAATACGGGTAATCTTTTACTAACACTAGGACATATCTTCTAATCTATGACATTATAAGTAGTACGGGTTTATCTTTCCATATAATTTTAGCACTTTCACTTGGGCACATATTGGAATTAATTACTGCCTACTGGTTTAAAGATTACGGATTTATTGATATTTTCAATGTATACATGTAATGTCATAATACAGGTTATATCTTCTAATATTCGCGTATATTAGTAGTACGGGTCCCATACAATACGCTATTATTTTGCATACATTGATTCAATTCCATACTTTTTATAAATTTGCTTGCAAAAAAGGCCAGGATATTTTATTCTTCAGATCTACCCGTGAAGATAATTTTGTATAGTGAGAACAGAGATCCTGAGGTTTCTTTTTAGGAGCATTATATTAAATATTTTAACAGAATATTTTGATTAAGCATGTCATTTAGTATACTATAGGAATTTGCACATGATTATGAATTTTAAGTTTATTTATATTATATACTCCGTACGAAGAACGGGTATGCTGCTAGTCTATATAAATAAAAATGAAAATCTGTCTGTCTGTCTGTCTGTCTGTCTGTCTGTTTGTCCCATCATCACGCGAGAACGGCTGAACCGAATTTGATGAAATTTTGTGGGTAGCCTAGAAATAACCCCACTTAAAATTTAGTCCATGTTTTGAGATTCTACCACCAGTGGTTCTCGAGATATTAGTAAAAAACGAAATTTTCGTTTGTCTCATCATCACGGAAAAACGGCTAAACCGAATTTAATGAAATTTTGTGGATAGCCTTGAAATAGCCCCCCATAAATTTTGTCCAAGTTTCGAGTTTCTAAGACCAAGGGTTGTCGAGATATTAATGAAAAACGGAACTTTTTCTTAGGAGATCTACTCTCCAACTCCTTGGTTTATCTAAACGGAAAGGATGAAAATCGTTTGTTTAAAACGCCAAAATGAAATAAAACTTTATTCCCGAGTTTGGTGCAGGATTTTTGCATTAATTAGTCACTATAGGAAAACATGAATTGTTTGAAACATGAATTTAAATGGAAAAATCTACCTCCATGGTTCATCTCTCACAAGCTTAACGATGTAAAGTATAAAGAAATCAAAATGGCTATATAATTTCGCATTTTATGAGGAAGATATCCTGTTGCTCGGCAGCGGAATGAAATTAAATGTGTTGTTAATATTTATTATTATTTTTTCTATTTGTATAATAAATAAATGGATGTAAAAATATATTTTATAAATGAACGGTTTGATTGTTCTATTAATTATATATATTGCGGACTGCGTACATCACTTTCATTTATTTTAGCAAAGAGGTTTGAAGCTCATATATTGTGTTTAGCTAATAAACTCATATATTGTGTTTACTCAATAAATGCATTTTGCCGATTGTTGAAGCAGAAAAAGAGTAGAACGGGTGTATGTATCTTCTAATACAATTTTAGTGTTTTCATTTAGCATATACAAACGGGATCAGGATATTTTATTCTTCAGATTTGCAAATTCAAACCTACGAATTTAGAGGAATATCTCTAAATAACTTGGTAACATTTCTTATACTTTACAAAATTAGTGAAAATGTCTCCAAATTGATAAAAATGACCCAAATCAATGAAATTAAATTTGTTTTTTTAGATTAAAGTACTGAAATGATGTTTCTGTAGCATTTGTCGGTCAGTCCATCCATCCTACTTAGTTTCACATTTAAGGAATTTTTTTAATATCACCAAATTGGTAAAAATATTTCTAAATCCATAAAAATATCATGAAATTGATAAAATCGCGCTTAATAAATGAAATTAATTTTGTTTTGTTAGGGGATAGTATTGAGATGATGTTTCGTCAATTTGTCGCAAAATGGGACTATCAGTTCTACAGTCCCACTTGGCGATAAATTTGGAGATTGTTTAAGTTATCGCTAAATCGACGAAAATGTCGCCAAACTTTCCATGGAGATTGCATTATTCAGATGATATGATTTCCATCAATTTATTTAAAGCAAATGATATCATGTCGCTTAGCAACGGATCCAATATGTTATGCGGCACACGATTTTTATTAAATCTTTTCCGACTTGAATAATAAAAATATGTATATAAAATAAATTTCATTGACATTGAATTTTTGACTGGATAATATCAATTACGGTCTTCAGTTTTAAACATCATTATTATTGATATTTTCGGGGTCTGTTGATTCAGGGATTACTGATATGTTAAAATTATTATGGAATTGTTTTATTATGACGAAAATCGTTGAAACTCATATATAGTACGTTGTACGAGTAATCTACAAATGCATGGTTATATCTTCTAACCTACGAGAATATAAGTAATGCAGGTATATTGGCATATATTTTGATATATATTGGCATATATTGGAATCAATTACGTCCTTCTGGTATTAAGATTACCCGGATTTTTGATACTTTCAATTTTTTACGTCATCTCTTTTATTTTGGCAAACATTTTTGAGACTCATATTGCAATACGGGTAATCTTCTACTAACACACTGACATATGTTCTAATCTACGACAATATAAGTAGTACGGGGTTGCATATTTTGATTCAATTCCTTTTTTTTTTAAATTTGCTTACAAAAGGGGCCAGGATGTTTTATTCTTTAGATCTGCCCGTGATGATAATTTTGCATAGTGACAACAGATATTCCTAAACTTCTTTTTATGAGCAATAAATTTAATATTTTAACAGAATTTGCACATGATTGCGAATTATAAGTTTTTTTATATTATATACTCCGTACGAAGAACGGGTATGCTGCTAGTCTATATAAATAAAATTGAAAATCTGTCTGTCTGTCTGTCTGTCTGTTTGTCCCATCATCACGGGAGAACGGCTGAACCGAATTTGATGAAATTTGGTTGGTAGCCTAGAAATAGCCCCACTTAAAATTTAGTCTGTGTTTTGAGTTTCTACGACCAGTGGTTCTCGAGATATTAGTAAAAAACGAAATTTTCGTTTGTCTCATCATCACGGAAAAACGACTGAATAAAATTAAAGGAAATTTTGTGGATACCCTTGAAATAGCCCCCCATAAATTTAGTCCAAGTTTCGAGTTTCTAAGACCAGGGGTTGTCCAGATATTAATAAAAAACGGAACTTTTTCCTATGAGTTACACTCTCCAACTCCGTGGTTTATTCAAACGGAAAGGATGAAAATCGTTTGTTTAAAACGGCGAAATGAAATAAAACTTTATTTCCGAGTTTGGTGCGGGATTTTTGCATTAATTAGTCACTAAAGGAAAACGCGAATTGTTTGAAACATGAATTTAAATGGAAAAATCTACCTCCGTGGTTATATTTCACAAGCTTTTACTCAACGACTAAAAGTATGAAGAAATCAAAATGGCTATTTAATTTCGCATTTTATGAGGAAGATTCTATCTTATATCATGTTGCTCGGCAACGGAATGAAATTAAATGTGTTGTTAATATTTATTATTATTTTTTCTATTTGAATAATAAATAAATGGATGTAAAAATATATTTTTAAATGAAAGGTTTGGTTGTTCTTTTAATAATATAAATTGCGAACTGCGTACATCATTTTCATTTATTTTAGCAAAGAGGTTTCCAGCTCATATATTGTGTTTAGCTAATAAACTCATATATTGTGTTTATCCAATAAATTCATTTAGCCGATTGTTGAAGCAGAAAAAGAGTAGAACGGCTGTATCTTATAATACAATTTTAGTGTTTTCATGTAGTATATACAAACGGGATCAGAATATTTTATTCTTCAGATCTGCAAATTTAGAGCTACGAGTTTAGCGGAATATCTCTAAATAACTTGGTAACTTTTCTTAAACTTTACCAAATTAGCGGAAATGTTTCCAAATTTATAAAAAGGACGCAAATCAATGATTTGTTTTTTTAAAATAGAGTACTGAAATGATGTTTCGGTAGCATTTGTCGGACAGTCCATCCATACTACTTAGTAACACATTTAACGAATTTTTTTAATATCACCAAATTGATAAAAGTATTTGTGAGTCCATAAAAATATCATAGAATTGATAAAATCGCGCTTAATAAATGAAAATAATTGTGTTTTGTTAGGGGATAGTATTGTGATGATGTTTCGTCAATTTGGCGCAAAATGGGACTGTCTGCTCTACAGTCCCACTTGGCGATAAATTTGGGGATTTTAAGTTATCGCTAAATTGACTAAAATGTCGCCAAACCTTCCATGGAGGTCGCATTATTTAGATGATATGATTTCCATCAATTTATTTGAAGCAAATGATATCATGTCGCTTAGCAACGGATCCAATGTGTTATGCGGCATACGATTTTATATTAAATCTTTTCCAATTTGAATAATAAAGATATGTATATAAAATAAATTTCATTGACATTGCATTTTTGACTGGATAATATCAATTACGGTTTTCAGTTTTAAACATTATTATTATTGATATTTTCGGGGAGTTTTGATTCAGGGATTATTGATATTTTCAAGTTATTATGTTGTCAAGTTATCAAGTTATTATCCCTGAGTTTGGGGGGTGGGGGAGAATTTTTTCACTAATTAGTCACTTTCTGAAAACATGAATTGTTTGAAACATGATTTAAATAGGAAATCTATCTCCTTGGTTTATATTTCACAAGCTTTTACTGAACAATGAAAAGTATAAAGAAATCAAAATGATTGTTTAATTTCGCAGTTTATGAGGAAGATTCTATCTTATATCATGTTGCTCAGAAACGCAATTAAATTACATCTGTCTGTTAATTTTAATTATCAATTTTTCGTTTTGAATAATAAATAAATGGATATAATTATATATTTTAGAAAAAACGATTTGATTTTTCTTATAGCATTTTTGACTGGATAATATCAATTACGGTCTTCAGGTTTAAACATTATTATTATTGATATTTCCGGGGATTATTGATTCTGGGATTATTGATATTTTCAATTTATTATGCAATTGTTTAATTATGACAAAAATTGTTGAAACTCATATACAGTAATTTGTACGAGTAATCTTCTACAAATGCATTATATCTTCTAATCTACGAGAATATAAGTAGTACAGGTATATTGGCATATATTTTGATATATATTGGCATATATTGGAATCAATTACGACCTTCTGGTAGAAGAATACGGGGATTATTGATATTTTCAATTTATTACGTCATCTCCTTTATTTTGGCAAACATTTCTGAGACTCATATTATAATACGGGTAATCTTCTACTAACACACTGGCATATTTTCTAATCTACGACAATATAAGTAGTACGAGGTTGCATATAACGATTCAATTCCTTTTTTTTTTGTAAATTTGCTTACAAAAGGGGTCAGGATGTTTTATTCTTCAGATCTGCCCGTGAAGATAATTTTGTATAGTGAGAGCAGATATTCTTAAACTTCTCTTTATGAGCAATAAATTTAATATTTTAACAGAATTTGCACATGATTGCGAATTATAAGTTTCTTTATATTATATACTCCGTACGAAGAACGGGTATGCTGCTAGTTAACAATAAAAGAGAACAGTTCATAAGACGACTTTATTATTGAAAATAAACAACAAAAAAGAAAGGAAAGTATTAGTGAAGATAAAAAGAAAAAAATGTCAAGGGGTCAACTCATTCAAATTTTATTGTTAATTTTCAATACATTTAAAAGTTCTATTTATACATTAGGTTCTAGGGTCAGTAATTAAATGTTTAATGCTATTTATAGTTTTACCTGGATTTGATCACAAGAAGATATGTATAAACAAGAAAGATCAATCATGCATAAAGCATTGATTATGAAACACTTTCCAACTACAATGCAATTTTATTTAATCATCTTTAAAATGCGATACATTCAGTGGTAATATTTTAAAAATTATCACGATACTACAATAATTTATTATATTTGAAAACTCCATTGAAAAAAATTAAATTTATTTAAGTGACGTCATTGAAATAAAAATTGCGTGGCTCTCTATGAAACAGCAGTAAAAATTCCATTCATAAACAATTATTCTATTCCTTTCATTTTTCACAATATTACAATATTTTATTTTACTTAAAAACTTAAAATCGTGGAGATAAAAGTAATTTAACTTTGTGCTTAAAACTTCATCGAAGAAGTCTGCTATAAAATCTTCTGTTCTCTATGTAAAATCAATGACTGCTTCATTCATATCAACTATATTGCAGACTCCAGTGCTGAATAATTTTGTGTTAAAGAAATTCAGAATTCTTATATAACTCATCTTACAGCTTGTTGTGTTTACAATCTCCGTAAGTGAATATTAGGCTTCGTTGTAGAAATAATCAAATTTTGATGATCATTTTGTGAGACCAGAAATTGATCTCACACTTTGGTAAGACAGCTTTATGCTGTTTATTTATTATGGTCAAAACGGCAAACAATACTGCCAGTCTGGATGGTGCCGAGTTTTACAACCCGTAAACCTAAAGATGGTTCCATTGGTTAAATAAGTAACCAATGGAAAAAGGGGCTTGTTGCGTCACTCTCAATGCTACAAATGAAAGCAAGGGGGAAATGACACCCCCGAAAAAGGATTGAACCACAACCTGTGACCGAAGAAGAACGACTAGTAAAAAAAAGATACTGGTGATGACTTAAGAACGAGAAAGAGATACTAATATGACTTAATAACGACTGGTTGGAGACTGGTGAATATTCGTGCGAAATGATGACTTGTGCAGATACTTAATTATGACTTGTGGAGAGAACAGCCTAAGAGCATGATATAAGTGGAGTGTTTGAGTCAGCAGTGGTCTACGAAGTTACGAGTGGATGCATTACACATCGAATTAATGTGAGTAACTATATACGAGATTAACCACGTGCTGCTAACAAGGTCCAAATTGAAGGTATGTGTTCCTCAATCATCCACAGGTTAATAAATACGTTAGGTATATGGTTAAGGGTCTCACATGCTATCTCCTCTCACATGCTATCTTCCTAAATGATTAAAAAGCATGTATTTATCGTAATTGAAATTAATAAGTATTTTATGTTTTTAATAAATATGTTATTGTTAATGTTAAAATGGTGCAGTCAATGAGTATTTTAATAATTAATAATTCCTTTACAGGACTCGCAAAAGTAAATAATTGGAGGGTTTATAGCGGCACAATAAAACAATGTACGGTTTCAATAATAAGTCCACTATGTTCGATTTTTAAGGCCATGTTAATATATGATAAATTAATGATAATTAATCGAAAAGTTCAAATTTAAGTTTATTTTAAAAACGTGTGCCACACATTTAAACTCAAATATATTGAAATTGCGTTGTTTCAGCACATTGATGCAGAGAAATTAAACAAAAATAAAGCAGTTATAGGACGGATACAACACCAAATATGAACTAAAAACAACTTTAAAAATCACAAACTTGACACAAGATAAATGCCATGGGCCAACGGCCGTACCGTGCTGAAAACACCGGTTCTCGTTAGATCACCGAAGTCAAGCAGCATCGGGCGCGGTTAGTACTTGGTGGGTGACCACCTCGGAACACCGCGTGCTGTTGGCCATCTCGGGTGCGGTATCCCCGTGGTTTGCGCGCTAGATTTGCACGCTACCACAAATGCCGCCGTGTTCATGCGGAGTACGATCACGTTAAACATGTGGGTCCGTAAGTCCTTCCGAGAGGTTGGTGGTAGGGGAAGGAGGGTACGGTCCCTGTGGATGCCTACCCCACTGGGTTCCGGTCTAAATTGGGTGGCACTTCCCGGCCGTCCATACAGTTACCTTACACCTTTCTGGTAGGTCGGACGGTCTGGGTCTCAACAACAACAAGATAAATGCCATATTTTATTTTGAAGTAGGTCACGTGATTTCTTTATATAATGGGCACGTGATCTCTTCATATAATGGGTGTAATTATTATTTTAATTTTTATTTAAAAACTAGTGAATATATTTTTCTGAATTTTTTTTATATATTTTATGTGATAATTTGAATATTTCCTAAAACTTTCGAAGCAATTTGGGAATTTTAAGTCCGCTTAAAAAATGTTTGAAAAATTAGGTCCCATAGGGTTCAATGTATTTCAGTTTTTCAACTGGGGTTCAATCCAAATCTAATTGAGTGATATTATTCATTTATATTCCCATAGGTCCCACAGACCGTCTGAACAACATACTAAAATTTTGTTTTGCTAAAGTCATTTTTACGGCAGTTATCGTACTAACGGGCAGACAGACAGACAGAATGAACAAAGTTATAAACACGTTTCAACTATGTTGTGAAATGTTAAAAAATAGGTGTTGCCTTGGAACTTTTCGTAATTCGTTCTCGTAGTTATAACTGCTAGTGATCTGTTCCTTTTACCTGCATAAATCGCTAGAGCACATTTTAAAACGTCTAAATCTCACATGTCATCCCTATTTGACAAAAAGTGCGGTCGCTAGCTGTTGGTAAATAAGAAAATTACTTTATGATCACCCTTGTAAATAGAAATAATTTTATATGCTTATTGATATCACATTATATTGATATCACATTCATTTAATAACAAACGTATGTTTATGAATTTTATACAATTCTGTAAATTGAATACATTTAAACTTCGATGTAATTTTTTGAAAAATAAATTTTATGCAACTGAATTGTTTACAGTCTAATATGGACTATTTTGATTAGCAAATACAATGCACATTGGGTTGAAATGAATAAGCAGCAAATACATGGGAATTACCTACATCTGGCCTTGAAGCACTTTGTTCTTGATATTCATTCAATATGACATATGGAAGTGATTACTTTTCTGTCCTATTTGAGCATGATTTGTTCTATCAGAATATATTGCATGTATTTCTAAGAAATGGAACATTTAATTCATATAAGAGTTAAGTCGAAAATGCAATACATTCCTCGGTAATATTTTAAAACTTATCACAATACTACATTGATTTATTATATTTGAAAACTTAAACCTTCATTGAAAAAAATGAACTTCATTCCAATGACGGCATTGAAATATAAATTGCCTGCTTTAAATATCTCTAAAATGCAATACATTCCACGGTAATATTTTTAACACTATCATAATAATACGATAATTTATTATATTTGAAAACTTCAACGAAAACAACTGAAATTAATTCAAATGACGTCATAGAAAAAATAACACGCCTGGATCTCTCTATAAAAACAGGATTTCATTCATAACTTTCTCCCATTCATTTCATTCATCAAAATACTATAATAATTTATTTTATTTCCAACTTCAATGCAATTTTAATGCAATCATTTCCAACTTCAATGCAATTTTATTTAAACATGTCTAAAATGCAATACAGTCCTCGATAATATTTTAAAACTTATCACAATACTACATTAATTTATTATATTTGAAACCTTAAACCTTCATCGAAAAAAATTAACTTCATTCAATTGACGGCATTAAAGTATAAATTGCCTGGTTTAAATATCTCTAAAATGTGATACATTCCTCGGTAATAATTTTAGAATTATCATAATACTACGATAATTTATTATATTTGAAAACTTCATCGAAAACAATTGAAATTCATTCAAATGACGTCATAAAAAAATAACACGCCTGGCTCTCTCTATAAAAGCAACATTTCATTCATAAATAATTCCCCCATTCATGTCATTCATCACAATACTATAATAATTTATTTTATTTAAAAATTAAGACCATTGAGCTACAAGTAAGTAATCTCTATGCGTAAAACTTCATCGAAAAATATCGTCCTTCTCTTTCTAAAATCAATAAATATTTCATTCATATCAGCTAAGCAGACTCCATGGACTAAATTATTTTGTGTAAAAGAATTACAGCGATTCTAATACAACTCATTCTATATATTTTGCTGTTTACATTTTACATAGGTGAAAAATAGGTTTAATAGTAGAAATAATCATATTTGGATGAGCATTTAAACTGAAATATATTGTCATTGCGTTGTTTTAGTATGTAGATGCACAGAATTTAGGCAAAAATAAAGTAGTTTTAAGACGGATACAACACTCAATATGAATTAAAAAGAACTTTAAAAATCACGATTTTGACACAAGATGGATGCCATATATCATTTTGAAGTGGGTCATGGGATCGTTTCATATCATGGACACGTGATCGCTTCATATAAGAGGTGTTATTATTATTTTAATTTTTATTTGAAAAACTACTGAATATATTTCGCTGATACAAAAATGTGTACTATAATGACACAATCCTATCTGTCTATCTATATATCTATATATCTATCAGTCAGTTGGGGGTAGCTTGTGAAACATTTGACGACTATTTGAAATGCCGCTAAATTGATAACGACGCTGAATTAAAAAAAAAAATGATTCAAAATTTACTAAGGGTAAAATCAAAGCATATGTAAACCAGGAATTTTAAATCATTTTCCGATTAGCATGTACCAAACTTGAAATATCGGAAGCAATTATAAAGGCCGGATGAATCAATATGAAAAGTTTATTATACAGTAATAACTGAAAATATCCGTAATAGTGGTTCATATAACCAAGTGGTTCGCCTTCCCTGATGATGGACGCCAGAACCCATCATTGGCTGAAAAGTTTAGAATATGGCAAAAAGACATGTTGACTTGTACACAGAGAAATTACCATCAATATAATAAAAAATATTTAATTTATGTGTTAAAATATATAAACATTCTTAAATATATAAACATCATAACACAGTTATTAGTTATTATAACGCTTTTTGTTTCAAAATATATTCCTTCAATTACTTAATTCACATAAATGTATTACACAACATACTTTTCAGCATACTTGATATTTACTCATATAAATACTTCGCTTTGATCGATGGGCATGATAGCCGATGTAGGTTATAATACTTATGGATTGAGCCAAGTTCTTCTAATATACATTCCTTTCTTATAATCTTAAAATTATTACTTACACCTCCTCTCGGTTAGTCTTCCTAAACAAGATGGTCATTAATAGCAGGAAATGGAAATTTAAATTTGGATTTTAAAATATAACATTATTTAAAATTTAGATCGGACCTTCCCTAGGTCCGTCATGGTTGTCTTCTTTGTTCCATCTCTCCGAACAAGATAGCGTCCTTTAATACCTCTACAAAACGTGACGTCAGAGCAAAATCACGCCATCCAAATTTCATCTATCCAAGGCGCTTCGCTTCAAATTGGCGCGCCATAAAAGAATCAAACATAAACTAATACATCTACACCCAAAGGTCTCTCTCAAGGCGAAAGTAAAATCGCAAAAATGAAAGTTCAGGTAGCGTGCGATTTACTTCGCAGACGAACATTTAACACAGAATATTATGCAATTACACTCAGCACGAAAATACATTTAAAACATATAAATTAAGAACTCATAAAATACCGACATGACACATAGGTATGATTTTGATTTAAAATTTTAGTAATGGATTAGAATTCCAATTAATTAATAATCGTATGTTATATTAATTACGTTTTAACGAATTAAACTTTAATTAAATTTAACTTTAATTTAACGGATTAAATTTTAACGGATTTAGAAAATTAAGTATAATATTTGATGAATCAGAATGAATAAATGTAATTTGTCAATCAGAATGAATGAATTAATGGAAAAGTATATTTATAAAATTTCATATGTAGATAAAGTTTATGCGAGTATATCATTAAAACCAATAAGAAATTTATATAAAAATTCTTTACTTTTGAATGATTAATCAGTACTAAAATGCTTTATGACTTATAAAGAATTGACTGAATTTTTAACCTTAAAATTTTAGTTTCAATTTATGATTATCTAGATATGTTTAAAATCTTAAGAAGAATGTAACTTAACACTCTAAGTAAAAAAAAATCTGATGTGGGCAACACATAACTTTCCTTATATAATATAATAAACTTACTACTTTTACTGTAAAAAAATAGGTTTTTCTTATAGTAGATACTAATATTCTTTCCAAGATATTGAATTTTCGACAATTAGTCGTCATTTTCATTGATTTAGCGTAAGTTTTATGCATTTGGCGAGATTTTCGTTAATTTGGCAACATTTCAAAAATTCGCCATGTTGCCGACATTTCGCCAAATTCATCGCCAAAATCTCGCCAAGCGTTATGGACGAAGAAATAAGTTATTCTTACAGCAGATAAATGACTATTGACGTTCAAATACAAAAGTATTACTTAAAGTATCTTTTTTCATGAATGGAATGAGCTAGATCCACGAGAATGATGTCACCCAATCGATCGCATGGAATTACATATGAAAAGTGAACATGTTTCTCAATAGGAAATGCTTTTTTTTATTTTATATGACTTTTTGATAATTTTTTTAAAAAGTGTACAATATCTCGAGAACGGTTCATGTTAGCGTTCTAAAATTTATGTCAATCGTTTTCTAATGAAAAATTACATAAGAAATGTCTATTTGCGTAACTTTATTAGTGGTTTTAAAATTTTGACGATTTTTTCAAAATGTCATTCTAAAATTTAGGGGGGTTCTGAACTTTGGATTGCGTATAAAAACAATAGACTTCCAGTGTTTTCTGATTGAGAATTTTGTACCAAATTTTGTTCGAATCGGTCCATTCGTTTGTCAGTTATCGTCTCCACAGACCCACTGACACACACACGCACACACACACACACACACACACACACACACACACACACACAGACATCACTTCAAAAATGTTTTATTCGTAATCAGGGATGCTTGAAACGTGCACTCCCGTTGAAAACTCGATTTCGATTATATAAGGAACATAATAAAATATCAAAAACAAAATTCAGAGAAATTGCGGATGTGTAGTTGGCTGACAGATGAGAAAGCTTGCTCATAATAATTTCTAAACCACATTCGGGTGAGGTAGAAAGATCTTCCAAAGAATGGCATTAGTTGTAATCTCTATTAATTAATTTTGTATTACTAATTTATATTAGTTGTAAGCTCTATTAAATTGTAAGCTCTATTAATTAATTTTTATTACGAATTCATATTAGTTTTAAGCACTAGTAAGTTGTTTCTATTAGTTATTTTCTTATTACTGATATACATTAGTTGTAAGCTCAATAAATTTGTAAGCCCTATTAATCAATTTTATTACTAATTTACTATGATATATACTTAACTGATATATACTTAACTGATATACACTTAACTAGTATGATTGGGTTCCATGGCCCCACTATTGCAATTGATGCTCTCAGATTTTACGTATGAGTAATAGCAGTTTTAGAGCAATAGCGTTTATGAGTAATAGCATATATTTATCAGCTTTTAAAAAATTTTCCTGTATATTTAGGCTTATTTATATATGCAGTAAATTATTTAATTTTTTTTAATCCTCAATTAGTATGGTGTATTACTTTCCTTATACATAATAATGTGTAAGGAAAGTATCGTGAAGGGGTCGAAAATTCGAATTCGAGTTTTCGACAGGAGAGCACGTTACAAGCATCCGTGATCACGAATCGAACACTTTTGAAGAGATGTCTGTGTGTGTGTGTGTAAAAGTATGTGTGTGTGTATGTGTGTGTGCGTGTGCGTGTGTGTGTCAGTGAGTTCTTGGAGACGATAACAGACGAGCGAACGGACCGATTCGAAAGAAATTTGGTACAAAAATTATAATCCATAAACACTGGAAGCCTATTGTTTTTATACGCAATCGAATGTTCAGAACCCCCCTAAATTTTCGAGTGAAATGTTGAAAAAATCGTCAAAAAATCAAACCTCTAATAAAGTTACGCAAATAGACATTTTTTATGTAATTTTTCATTAGAAAACGATTGACATAAATTTTAGAGGGCTGACATGAACTGTTCTCGAGATATTGCACGTTTTTAAAAAAAATTATCAAAAATTCATATAAAATAAAAAAAAATTTCCTATTGAGAAATATGTTCACTTTTCATATGTAATACCATGCCATGAATTTGGTGACATCATTCTTGTGGATCTAGCCTGTTCCATTCATGAAAAGAGATACTATGAGTAATATTTCAGTATTTGAACGCCAATAGTCATTTATCTGCTGTAAGACTAACTTATTTCTTCGTCCATACCGCTTGGCGGGATTTTGGCGACGAATTTGGTAGAATGTCGCCAACTTGGCGATTTTTTTAAATTTTGCTAAATTAACGAAAAACTCATCAAATGGATAAAAATGACGCTAAATCAACGAAAATGACGACTCATTGACGAACATTCAATATCTTGGAAAGAATATAAATATTTACTATAAAAATTATCTATTTTTAACACTTTACAACAAAGTTGAAAAGTGTTTATGACTTTGTTCATTCTGTCTGTCTATCTGTCTGTCTGTCTGTCTGTCTGTCTGTCTGTCTGTCCGTTAGCACGATAACTGCCGTAAAAATGACTTAATCAAAATGAAATTTTAGTATGTTGTTCAGACGGTCTATAGGACCTATGGGAATATAAATAAATAATATCACCCAATTAGTTTTGGATTGAACCCGGGTTGAAAAAATGGAATACATTGAGCCCTATGAAACCTAATTTTTCAAGCATTTTTTAAGCGGATTTAAAATTCACAAATTGCTTCGAAAATTTTAGGCAATATTTAAATTGTTCCATAAAATATATAAAAAAAAATTCAGCGAAATATATTTAGTTGTTTTTTAAATAAAAATTAAAATAATAATAACACCTCTTATATTAAGCGATCACGTGTCCATGATATGAAACGATCACATGATCCACTTCAAAATGATATATGGCATCCATCTTGTGTCAAAATCGTGATTTTTAAAGTTCTTTTTAATTCATATTGAGTGTTGTATCCGTCCTAAAATTACTTTATTTTTGCCTAAATTCTGTGCATCTACATACTGAAACAACGCAATGACAATATATTTCAGTTTAAATGCTCTTCCAAATTTGATTTTTTCTACTAATAAGCCTATTTTTCACCTATATAAAATGTAAACAGCAAAATATGTAGAATGAGTTGTATTAGAATCGCTGTAATTCTTTAACACAAAATCATTTAGTCCATGGAGTCTGCTTAGCTGATATGAATTCATTGATTTTTGAAAGAGAAGGACGATATTTTTCGATGAAGTTTTACGCATAGAGTTTACTTAAGCTCAATGTTCTTAATTTTTAAATAAAATAAATTGTTATAGTATTGTGATGAATGACATGAATGGGGGAATTATTTATGAATGAAATGTTGCTTTTATAGAGAGAGCCAGGCGTGTTATTTTTTATGACGTCATTTGAATGGATTTCAGTTGTTTTCGATGAAGTTTTCAAATATAATAAATTATCGTAGTATTATGATAATTCTAAAATTATTACCGAGGAATGTATAACATTTAAGAGATGTTTAAACCAGGCAATTTATACTTTAATGCCGTCATTTGAATGAAGTTAATTTTTTTCGATGAAGGTTTAAGGTTTCAAATATAATAAATTAATGTAGTATTGTGATAAGTTTTAAAATATTACCGAGGAATGTATTGCATTTTAGACATGTTTAAATAAAATTGCATTGAAGTTGGAAAGTGTTTCATAATCAATGCTTTAAGCATGATTGATCTTTCTTGTTTTTTACTGTTAAAGTAGTAAATTCATTGCATTATATAAGGAAAATCATGTGTTGCCCACACCAGATTTGTTTATATTTGGTTGGGTCCCATGGATTCGTAAATTGAATTATAAATATGTTTATCAAAATTTCAAGAAGCAGCTGAACAATATATTAAAAACCTGTGCCAAAAAAAAAAAAAGCCTGTGCCAAAAGAAGCCAAAGGTGTTTCATTTGTACTGAAAAACATCCCAATGCGTTCCCCTGTAAATTTGTATTGAAAAACATCCCGATACTGCTTGAAATGCCCAATACTGATTTGTATGAAGTGCTTTTAAACAGTTTGTAAAAACTTACTGGAAAGTAAATAAGATTTTTGGAAATAAAATCAATGCTATTTTCTTAAAATTAAATCTAACTAATGAACATTTTAATCACATTTTCTATGATTTGCTCATTACAAAATCAAATTATTTTAAATTAAAACTTAATCATTTTCATAAGAATAATAATTCTTCTAATTCTCATTGTGTAATTTCTTTTAAGCATCCAATTTATAATTCTATAAATTTTGGGAATTTATTTAATAAGTTCAAACATGTATTGCCTATTCAGGTTTTGAATGTTTCTAAGACATTTAAATACAACAAGCCTATTTGAAGATCTACTTTTAAGTACAATGAAATTTCACAATATCTCACTATGGATAAAGACTCCATGTCCAATGTAGATAATGAATGTTTTTGCAAAGTTGACAATTATGCTAAATTTATTAATCCACACTTGGGGCATATAGATACAAGAGACTTGACCTTAGTTAAAGACTATTCTTAAAGAACCATAATGCTTTTTGGTACAAAATTCAGGTTACCATCTTGTAATGACTCTTTTAAAGTTTTAAAGTCAATAAATCCAGACCTAGATAAATATATATATATATATATATATATATATATATATAAATTAGCTTCTAAATATGCTCAGTTTTTAGAGGCATTTAATATGTGGAAATTTATTTTATTAGAATTTATTAAAAATACCGTGGACAGTATTAATTTGTCTGGACCTATATATAATATTGATAATATAAAACACTCTATTAATGAATTACAAGGAACTTTTGTTATTACTTATGTTGGTAAAACCTCTAATAATTATGCTATTATCTATAAAAAATTCTATATACAATTTCTGTTAGATTATTTAAAGAATAATAGTCTATTTAAACTTGATTCACAGGCCATAAATAGTATCTAACAGAAAATTATCAATATGTATAGTGATTTAAATATTAATTATAAATTTTTGAAATGTCCATATATTGTTTTTATTCTTAAATTTCATAAATATCCTATTAAATTTAAAACTGTGGCTAGTGGTCATAATTCTTACTCTACTACTGCGAATAAATTACTACTAAATTATTTAAATGTTGTAAATGATAGTTTACGTTATTCTAATAATTACTACCTTATTCTAAATAATAGTAAAGAATTAAAGAATAAATTAATATCACTAGGTGAACTAATTGGATTTCAAACTTTTGATTTTAAAAATATTTTTAATAATATTAAGATCTCTGATCTTTATGATGTAATTTTAGCTCTATAATGCTTATATTACTAATCAATCTACTCATACTATTTTTACCAATTTTCCTAAACTTCTTCACTTTGTTCTTTTCTGTAATTATATATTTCAAGGTAATAAATTATACTTACAAGTCTCAGGGGTTCCACAAGGTGACTGTAGTAGCAGTATGTTAGCTAATTTATACGTTTATCATTATAAAAAATCTTTTACTTCACCAGATTATAAAATTTACAGATATATTGAGAGAGAGAGATGATCTGATTCGTTTAGTATTTACTGATAACTATGTCATAGATATAGATTTCTATTCGGATAATTTGGAATTAATTCCTAATGAAGCCACTATTAGTAATAATATTAATTTTTGGGATTTAAATCTAATTATTGAAACTACTAATGGAATAGCTACTAATCAATATGATAAAAAAGGCCATTTTAAATTTAACATTAATAAAATATTACCATTTAATTCCTGCAACTCGATTCAATTGTTTAGAAACTTAATTAACTTTTTAGAATTTATAGATTATCAGATAAAAAAATTTATGCTATGCACATTAATAACCTAAAAATGACCAGTAAATTATATAAATATCCCGCATATTTAGAAAATGTTATAATTAATAAATATTTAATAATTAATATTTATTAATTAATATTTAATAATTAGTAATAAATAATAATTAATAATTAATAATAATAAAACGTTATAATTAGTAAATGGTATAGTTAAAAAGTTTGGATTAGCTGAATATTCTTCAAATTTTCACCTTAGTATCTTATATTAGCCAAATATCAACATTCTCTTGAATTAGCATTACTATGTAATTACATCCCTTTATACGTTAGCCTCTACGTTTTCTATAATATTACACGCCCTTTATTTTGTAATTTTTACTTTAGAATAAATATATCGCATTTTATTGCCTTTAGACAATACTGTTATTATTTCTCCAGATTGGCAACAGTAGATCTCTACTTTTATGTTTTGTGATTGGCAACATTGGTCTCTTTATTTATTGCTCTATAGGATATTTGTAGTGTATTTCAGGTATTCCTGTTTCCTATATAATTTTCAATCTTAATGCTTGTCGTCTAAGTAAAAATAGTTTATAGATATAATCTCTTTTTTCAGAAGATATAGTTTCTTTTTTCTGTTTTTTCAGCTTATCCACGTGTATAGCATCACTGCTTGGATGTTTTTGTTTTTCTATTTTCGATTCCACATCATTGATTTTGTTCATTATCTTTAGCTTGATGACTAGAAATATGCATTTTATTTTCCTAATGATAGACGATTCTCTATTTAATACTTCTTTTTAATTTCTAGGCATATTTCATGTTAGGGTTATTTGAGTTACAACTTCTCCCTATACTATCATTGGATTTTCATATTATATTTTATTATATATATATATATATATATATATATATACATACATATATATATATATATATATATATATATATATATATATATATATATACATATATATATATATATATATATATATGTGTGTGTGTGTGTGTATGTGAGCGTGCTTGTATTTTATATTAGGAAATTTATTCACATTCTTATAATATTATTGACTAATGTAAGTTTCATTTCGTATTTTAGAAGAGGTCATCCCACCTTTTATATAAGATTACTGGGTTCTTAAGTATATTACCGTACCTTTTGTATAAAATGTTTGCACCATTTAATCTAAATTCAAATACTGAATTAATGATGAACATTTCGAAAGAAAACTGATACAATTCTATCACCGTGATCCATTAACACAAAACAATATTAGCATTAATGCAGAAACAAGATAAGCTTTTTTTTATCGAACTATTTCCGTCTACAGAGAAATAAATAATTTTTCAAAGAAATTTTCCATGGTGAGATAAAGAAGGATTTTATCTTGTTTTCAATGTTATTTGAATTACAAACACGTTCTAATTTCGCCACTGTAACAAAAGCCAAATTTCAAATTCTTGTATCGCCGACTTCGATACTGTGGTATTAAATTATTGTGATCATTTGTCAATTATGGAATTCTTATACATGGTTGATATTTGGTTAATAACCTACATTTTATTAAGGAAAAACTAGACCAACGTAAGTAAGTACAAATAACAAATTAATACAGTATGCAGATGTTTCAAGGATACGTTGGATCCCTTTCGTTAGTATAATAGAACCAACAAACCCAAAGACCAAAAGATTAATGGGTGCGGAAGGAAGACCCTCATGATCCCTTGAATATGGAAAACGCTAACATAAGTGTTTTTTAAAATAGTTGTTCTCTATATATATTAAGACTTCTCACTCTGTAAATTATTGATACTGATGACTCGTGTCTCATTGGAGACATTGTCCTTTCGTTATAATTTGAAAGGGTAGTAATAATACCTTTTGACTTTAAGCAGGCAGTTGGCTGAAATGATGCTTCTATGCCCATAGAAGTTGATGAATGCATGCTGGACTTTTGCTCTAAAGCTGACAGTGAAAGAAAAGAGCAACATTCTACAGTGGATTTCAAGCCATTATATCTATGGAAATGAATAGACGGATTTGATGGCGAAATAGGGCACATAGGTAGTATTAAGCACAGTTTGGTATATCGATAACCATTCTTCCATACTGTAATACGTTTAATTCAACAACTAATGAACCTGAGACACCATTAGATTTTATTAAATAAAACTTCATCAAAGAACTGGGGGATTCTACAACGACTGAAAGTTCCTGATGTCCCCCAATGGAGGGTCCTAGCGTCATTTTGTCTTTAGACTGGTCATGGATGTTGGGTGGTGCACCTTTCTCGTATCGATGTCCTACATCATCCAATATGTTATCTCTGTGGAGTAGAAGAAGTAATGGCTAAATCACATATTCTTTAATGCAAGACATTGCGAGACGTAAAAATATGTGGAAGCGAGAGGTCGAATTCGATTAAAGATTTCTTTCTAGTTTTGCATATTACTTATTTGTGTTTTACTGGTATGAACTTTTATGTCATTTGCTCATGCCATCGGAAAAAAGATTCTCCTGGTTCGACCACCTTTAACTACAAGTATGCACTTTTATGTCATTTACTTTTGCCAATCGGAAAAAATATTCCTCTAGTTCGACCATCTGTAAGTACTGTTACATACTTTTGTGTCATTTACTCTTTCCGTAGGGAAAAATATTTCCCTGGTTCGACAACCTTTAACTACTGTTTATGCACTTTTGTGCCATTGATTCTTGCCATCAGGAAAAATATTACCCTGGTTCGACCACCTTTATTGTTATGCACATGTACTTTTGTGTCATTTATTTTTGCCATCGGAAAAAAGATTCCCCTGGTTCGACCACCTTTACTGTTATGCACATGCACTTTTGTGTTATTTACTTTTGCCATCGGAAAAAAGATTCCACTGGTTCAACCACCTTTAACTAATGTTATGCACTATCGTGTCATTTACTCTTGCCATCGGAAAAATAATTCCCTGGTTCAACCACATTTAATGCCCACAGGCCTCAAAATTTATTGAGTGAAATAAGCGTACCGAGTTTCATTTAATTCTCCCAATTTTTTGTCTTGACAAACAGAGACAGAAAGATCAATGAAAGAGACGTTGATTCTTATTCAAGGGTTATCAAAATGTGTAGAACCAATAGAATCCGAGAGTTTGACTTTTGACTTGATCATAATACGTCTCACATATTTTATGTATTGCAGTTAAAGGAAAACGTGGTTTTCAAAGCAATTTAGAAAGGAATTTCTTGTAAAGAAAATTTAATGTAAGAATGGAGTTTAGGTCATTATAATGTTGGATGTGTTTTGTATGTGATGGTACTAAGGTTTATTGCATAGAATACATAATAAATGGATTTTAAAAATTCATGAAAATAATAGATAATTATTGTAAAATGAATAAATGAACATTCACAAACATTTGGACATCATTAAGTTCAATATGATTCGTTTTGATACTCGTTCATCTGATAACTAGGTGTATTATTCTACAGAATTTTTTCCTAACTTCTATTTATTTCTAACAGTTACTGTAGATAAAGTAATACAACTACGTTGTATTTCATTATCTTATGCAAAGTTTTTTCTTCCATGTTTGAAAGTTTTCAATTCAAGATAAATTATATAATTTTGCAAAAGAAGTTTACCAATTTTATCATTCTTATCCGTTAACACGAAACAATATCAACGTCCAATCCTATAAGATATAAACTTTTTTTTTAATCTTTTTTCCCGAGAGGGAATGAAACAATTTCCCAGAAACATTTTCTGCATTGAAATCGAAAACACGTTTATCTCAATTCGAAACTTCTTAATTTGAATTGCAAATCAGTTTTACTTTTTCTTACGATAAAGAAAGTAGAATTTGAAAATTTCACCTTTGAAAATATTGACAAAGTTTCTTCGTCTGCTTTAATCTTTCAAAATTAAAAATAAAATTGGATGCAATGTATGTTATTAAATACATATTTAAAAGAACACCTCTAGCTTAATTTTTGGTTAGGAATTTTGTGATGAAATTAATTTAATTAATACTTATTACCATGTACACATTTCATAAAGGTAAAATAAATAAAAGAATATGATGTGGGCAGCACATGCCTTTCCCTATATAATGCAATGAATTTACTTCTTTAACAGTGAAAAAGTGATGAAAGTATCCACAGCACAGTGTTTGTAATATTAAATTGTACATTTGGCGCTTTTTCTCAACACTAAATTAACAATTATCAGTATTGATATCCTCCTCATTAAGCAATATAACTCTTATACGCAAATATTTTAATAATAAATGCATTAATTAGGTGTTCTTTAAATTAACTTGGAGCCATTTTCGAAATTTTGACGATATTTTCATCAATGTGGGGCTAAATATTGCCAAGTTCGCAATGCATTTCTTATATATTAAAATATATGCATATCATATGACGGATTTAAAAATTTGCAAAAAAATTTCATCATTTATGTCAATTTGGTGGCATTTTTATTAATTTGATAACATTTTTAAAAATTTGGCAACAGTTTCCGCAATTTGTCAACATTTGAAAAATGTTCCCAAGTTGGAGATATGCCGCTAAAATTTGTCGCCAGAATTCCGCCAAGCCTCAAACGGAGAAATATGTTGTTCCTATGTTATTTTCAAAATATTGTATTTTCATCAATTAGTTGTCATGTTCATTGATTTAGCGTCATTCTTGTCAATTTGGCGACATTTTGATCAATTTGACAACATTTTCATCAATGTGACAACTAAAAACTCGCCAAGTTGGCGATATTCCACCAAATTCGTCTTCAAAATTTCGCCATGCATTATGGTGGGAGAAATAGGTTATTCTTAAAGTAGATAAACGATTATAACGGCTGCCAAACACAGAACTATTACCCAAAGTATCTTCTCTTATATTAGATTCTTATATTCTTTCCAAGACATTGAATTTTCATGAATTAGTCTTCAGTTTCAATTATTTAGCGTCATTTTTATGAATTTGGTGACATTTTTATCAATTTGAGATATTTTCGCCAATTTGCTAATATTTAAAAAAGCCACCAAGTTGGAGGTATTTCGCCAAATCAGTCCGTAAAATCTTGCCAAGCACTCTGGATGGATACATAACTTCTTCTTATAGCAGATAAATGGCTATTGGTGATCAAGTATAAAAGTATTTCCCAAAGTATCTTCTCTTATGAACGGAACGAGCTAGATCCATGAGAATGATGTCACCAAATTTATCGCATGATATTACATATAAAAAGTGAACATATTTCACAATAGTTAATATTTTTTTATTTTAGGTGATTTTTCTATACATTTATTTGGAAAATGTGCAATATCTTAGAAATGGTTCATGCTAGCGTTATAAAGTTTATGTCAATAGTTTTCTAGGGAAAAATTACATATAAAATGACTATTTGCTTCACAGGTTGCAGTACAGGTTTTGATTTTTTGATGATATTTTCAAAGGTTTACTCGTAAATTTAGGAGGGTTCTGAACATTCGATTGCGTTTAAAACCAATAGACTTTCAGTATTCATGGATAGTAATTTTTGTACCAAATTTCGTTCGAATCGCTCCATTCGTTTGTGAGAGATCGTATCCCCTCCCACACACTTTCACACACACATACACACACACACATACAGCCATCACCTCAAAAACATTTGATTCGTAATCGGGAATGCTTGAAACGTGCTCTCCCATCGAAACCTCGAATTCGAACTTTCGATCCCGTCACAATACTTTCCTTATACATTATACTGTGTATATAAGGAAAATAATAAATAGATTTATTGTATTTTTACTGCGTTTATATCCATATAATAATTGTCTAACAATTATTATATGGATGTACTCAATTGTTTAATAATTGTGTACTTGCGAAATTTCTGACCATCTGAAAGAACTCGAATCGCTCGTTTTTGAGGTGATGCACTGTGTATGTAGGTATGTATATATATATATGTGTGTGTGTGTGTGTGTGTGTGTGTGAGAGAGAGAGAGAGAGAGAGAGAGAGAGTTTGGGGATGCAATATCTCATAAACTAAAGGAGCGTTGCGCACGAAATTTGTTTCGATTATTACAATTCCATAAATACTGGAACCCTATTGATTTCAATCGTGATCAAATATTCAGAAACCTCCTAAATTTTCGAATGAATTTTTGAAAAAATCATAAAATATTAGAAAATCCGTAAATGTTAAATAAATAATCAATATATATGTAATTTTATATTCTAAAAAAATGGCACAAACTTTTGAATTCTATCGTGAACTGTATAAGAGATATTGCACATTTTCTTAAAAAATGTATCTGAAAATTACATAAATGTACAGTATAGTAAGTATCATCAAATATGCAATACTTGGCGATACATTTGCCAACCTTAGAGATTAATTTGGAGAAATATCGCCAACTTGGCATCTCGGTTTTATATTGCCAAATTGACAAAAATGTCGCTTAATTGGCAAAAATGACATAAACGTTTCATTATTATTTCACATTGAAAGAAAGCTAAAGTATTTGCATTATGTAGAGAAAGTCATGTTCAGCTTATATCAGATTTTCATTATTATTCATATTTATTTATTATAATCAGATTATTATTTCAGATTTTATTCCTGGGGCGGTATAATCAAATACATTATATCCATCATATTATTACTTTCCTTATATACATAATGTATAAGGAAAGTATTGTGACGGGGTCGAAAATTCGAATTTGAGTTTTCGACGGGAGAGCACGTTTCAAGCATCCCTGTGGTGAGGTGAATTTTACACATAAATACAATAAACTTAAACACATAAATACATTAAAGATACTCACCAAATAGTTCCACCAGGCTCAAGCGCGTTAAAGTATAGTGGGGTCCGATTGGACCAAAGTACATTGCGTTTTGTCAAAATAATTAATGACTCCCTTTTTGTGGCCAACTAACACTTTATTTATAGAACACATGAAATCTCAATTTTAAACATTAATATACAAAATACACAATTACAAAAGAGTTCCCAAATTACCTAAACTTGACCTCGGGGTGCACAGTTTATTTTACATTAATTTCCATATTTATAAAAATCCAAATTTGTAATTAAATTACTTTTGTTAAGAACACAATATATATATATTCAATTTTGCAAAAAAAAACACCCATTTAGCATAACCTTGCCCTCACACTATTGGATTACATCAGTTACTTAAACATTCATGTATACATTTTAAAATCAATATATAATTTCCATACCTTCATACATAGGACTCTCACTGAGTGCTGTAGCTGACCTCTGCACGTAGGAAAGGGTGGCACAATTAATTGAATGTTTATTCATTTATTTGAATAGTTCATGGGAACACTGCCAGTCTGATTACACAGTTGCGTGTCATCAGGTGACGAAAATTTTTGCCAAGTATTTTTTGGAGATGGGCACACCGTCCACTTTCCTTCTCCTCCTCTTAATTTTGGCTTCAGTCCCAGCGGCTCTTGAGTGAGCATGCGTACAGGCTTTGCCAAATATATACGTTTTCGTAGAGGCTTGTCTGCTGCTTAGGATCCCGGGATTGATGCTCCTCAAACACTCCATACACGCAGTGTTACAGTTACCACGGCTTAATGCAGCTAAAGGAGCAAGGTCCTACACCGCGCCGTTTTGGTGGTAGAGCTGCGTGTAATGCAACCAAATAAAACATGGCGACCTTCTTCCATTTTCTGGTCGAACTGCCCGAAGAATATGCGCCCTCGCGCTGAGTTAGGCTCGGCTCGTCTTGGCTGCGAGTCGCCTTCTATACCGGACTCACTACGTCGGTTCCTCATGCCGGGTCAGAGATGCATCAAAAATACATGCCGGGTCGGGCTACACCGAAATACAAGTGCCCCGCACTTGGAGTGCTCTCTACTCGAGCTCAGAAAAGCAACTGACTATATTTTACATTTCCAAAAACTTCAGAATTTTAAAACAAGGGGAGCGACAAAAAACAGGGAGGAAATCCCCCCAACTCTCATTCGCTGTTCCCAAACGCTATAAAAAAAGGAGGAGGTCCAAAAATGCTTCACCATTGGTCTTTGAAGCGACGCTAATTTTTTATGCGTTCCACTAAAAAACAAGAACCAGAGGGCATTCTCGCCAACCGGGTGGTCCCAAGGAGGTACCCCGACGCGAGCCACACCTGACAGGGCTATAAATTCCCAAAGATTTGCGGCTCAACTTTGACATTTTGCTGCAATTAAATCTCCGAATATTTACAATCCATGTCAGTGTGCATACAACCCAAAGGCGCCAAAAAATCCCAATTCCGTCTGTGCAAAGGCCTAGCTATAAACATAAATCACAAACATAGTATACATTTTAAATTGCAATACACATTCCCGTTTTTCCCAGGGTTACGTATCAAGATATGTGATTACAGTATCACAATCCCTGATCACGAATCAAGCATTTTTGAAGTGATGTCTGTGTGTATGTATGTGTGTGTGTGTGTGTGTGTGTGTGTGTGTGTGTGTGTGTCAGTGAGTCTGTGGAGACGATAACTGACGAACGAATGGGCCGATTCGAACGAAATTTGGTACAAAAATCACAATCCGTAAACACTGGAAGCCTATTGTTTTTATACGCAATCGAATGTTCAGAACCCCCCTAAATTTTTGAGTGAAATATTGAAAAATTCGTCAAACAATCAAAACCGCTAATACAGTTACGCTAATAGACATTTCCTATGTAATTTTTCATTAGAAAACGATTGACATAAATTTTAGAACGCTAACATGAACCGTTCTCGAGATATTGCACATTTTTCAAAAAAATTATCAAAAAGTCATAAAATAAAAAATAGATTTCCTATTGAGAACCATGTTTACTTTTCATGTGTAACACCTTGCGATAAATTGGGTGACATCATTCTCGTGGATCTAGCTCGTTCCAGTCATGAAAAAAGATACTTTGAGTAATACTTTTGTATTTGAACGCCAATAGTTATTTATCTGCTGTAAGAATAACTTATTTCTTCGTCCATAATGCTTGGCGAGATTTTGGCGACGAATTTGGCGAGATGTCGCCAACTTGGCAACTTTCTTAATTGTTGCCAAATTAACAAAAATCTCGCCAAATGGATAAAAATGACGCTAAATCAATCAAAATTACAACTAATTGAAGAAAATTCAATATCTTGGAAAGAATATAAGTATCTACTATAAGAATAACATTTTTTTAACTGTAAAAGTAGTAAATTCATTGCATTATATAAGGAAAGTTATGTGTTGCCCACATCAGATTTTTTTTAGTATGCGTTCTGTAAAAATCGTTATATATTTTTCTGGAAATTTAAATAAGAATTAATTTTTAACAGAGCTCTTATAATTATATAATCTTAATCCGATTATTACAATTATACAATCTTAATCCAATATTAACATCCGTTTGAACACAAGAGAAAATTTCAATGAACAGCTATACCTCGTCGAAAGGCATTTGAACGATTTCTCAGATACATCATTGTTGCTGATACCAAGAAATGCTTTATCTTGTTTCGAAATTTGTTTATCTTCATTTGAATTGAAACTAAATTTTACTTTTCTCCTACTAAAGGAATCAGAATTCCGATTCGGGGTTTTGTTGCATTTGAAATAATTCTAAAGGTTTCGATTGCACATCGTCTACCACAGATATCTTCAGTGATTGAAAATAAAAAGGGATATAAATGGATTTTTTTTATTTTTGAATGCTTACAAAAAAACACGTTACTTTGATTTATTAAACCTCAGGATTTTGAAATGTAATTGAACATTTCTTACTGTGATGTATTACATTTCAATGGTGTTTTTACGTTAATTAAAATAAATCTATAAATTATTAAAATTAATTCGAATTGTCGTCTCATATGCATACAATGGACGTAGATGAATGCATTTAAAATCGGGTATAATTTATTTATAAAGACATTTGCATGTATTAATCTCTAGAAAAATGCAATGTTCCATTGAGATTTATGCAAGACAAAGTAGGCAAATGGTGGAAACCACACGCAATGCTATGGGGGAGGGGCAAGTCTTCCGTGATCAATATATAGTTTTTTGCTATCAAAGTTTTATGGGACACTAGAACTTATTTTTGCATTGGGGTTTTGGAAAGTGTTTAGGTGGTTCTTGATTTATGTGCTTGAATGAACATAAAATAAATTACGGAGGCCAGGCAATAACGCTTTAATATAGTTATAATTTATTTTTGATTAACTATACTTCTTCTTGCGCAAGCATTTGTACATATAGTAAATCTTTTGTCATTGTGGTAGGAGTTTGGTCTAGTTCGATCACTTCTTCTGGTGCCATTGTGCCCCTAACATACGGTAGAATCCCGTCAATCCACACTCCCCAAAGAAGCTTGAATGAACATAAAAGAAATTACGGAAACCAGGCAATAACGCTTTAATATAGTTATAATTTATTTTTGATTAACTATACTTCTTCTTGAGCAAGCATTTTTAGATATAGTAAATCTTTCGTCATTGTGGTAGGAGTTTGGTCTAGTTCGATCACTTCTTCTGGTGCCATTGTCCCCCTAACATACGGTAGAATTCCGTCGATCCACACTCCCCATAAAAGCGCCCCCATTTTATGCCCCGATATAAAGTTCTAAAAATTTCTGCGAAACAGCCCCTCCCCCTCCCCCCCCCCCCAAAAAAAACTGGAAAAACATCGGAAGAAAATAAAAAAATCGTCGTCGAATAAAATAAATTTATTAATAAAGATGTGCAAGCTTCTTTTAGCTGTAAATTCTGAGTAAGCATCCCCCTTTCTACATACTCCGCAACCTACACCAGGATCTAATATTCAAAGAATACTTATCAAATTAGTAGAACAATTATAATTTCTTATGCATATTATTAAAACCACGCGCTGTGTCCCATGCAATACGCAGAATAAATTTTAACTGTTCAAAAGTTGGCTCACGATGAAAAAATCAGAAGTGATTCCAGTCCAATGAAGACTAAATGGTTCTTTCTTTTTGGGGGGTATGTCTTCTTTAGAACTTTGTAAAATAGTTCAAATTAATTGAAGTGTAGCTCAATTCGACTTTCTCATACTAAATTCCATTCTTAGTTGCTCTGTGGGTAATTGCCCCTTCTGAGGGGGGGGGGCTAATGACGCAAGGGGGGAAAATTATATTGCGGCTTTTCTTCATAATAATTATTGAAACTAATAGATTTCATGATAATTAAGCCATAACTATCCCATTTTTATGCATGACTGTATCGAATTTAATTTTGTTCTATTTCTGTCATGTTAAAAAATATAAATTTTCGAATAAACTTCGAAATTCGATAAATTTTATCTACTTCTAGATTTTTAGATAACAAATTCGGATATACAATTTTCGTGAAAATTCATTAATATTTGTGGCGGATATTATTTATACAAGAAATCAATCATATACATACATATAAGCAAACAGACAGACAGATGGACACCACTCCAAAAATAGTCGAAACATATACAAGAGGTCCTAAAACATATATTGGTATGAAAATTTTCGAATTCGAAAATTTTTGTTGAAGCAAAATTTTCTCTCTATAAAATACTGCATAGTATTAGAAAGTAAAAATTAATATATAGAAATTATAACGACTATAGTTAAAAACTAAAAACTTGATATGAAATCCAATTTCTTGTAGGGCTTTCAAAGTGCAGCAAATTACTTGTAAACTATTCATCTCTTTTTGTTTCTGCTTCGATTACAGTCGGGCATCCCGGCTGTAAACTTCAATATTCCGACTATACTCCGACTATAAACTTCAAGTCAAAATATTTAATTATTTTACAAACTTGCTTGGCGGCATATAAACAAAACTTACACAATATTTCTGAGATTTAAGATTCAGATGAATCTACAAATTTGCCTGGCGGCACATAAATACGAACGGGAATTTCCTACATGCGTTTCTGATCTTTAAAACTCATAAATCATCTAGAATTCACTTAACTTTCAAAATTTGTTTGAAACAACACAAAATATCTCGTGTTTGTACACCCATATTTTACCAAGGAGGAAACACATTGATCTTCAACAGTCTTGATATTTAAATGCTAAAGCCTTTCCTTCTATTGGAAAACTTTTATATCATAATATTAAAATATCGAAATTATAACCACTATAATTCAAATACTATTAACTTAATCATAAATATAAATATATATCCTTATAGGACTTTTAAAAGGCTACAAATTACTATTCTGTTTATAGCCAGTACTTTCAGTTTTTGAAATGTGAGCAGTAAAATCTTTAAACGAGGAAGACATTTTTCGATTCAGTCGATTTCTGGAAAGCTATACCAGCTTTAAAAAATACTAACCAAGAAACTGAATTTCTTATTGAAAATTTTTGTCGCTAACTGTTTATACCTATATTTTATAGTTTACTAGATATTTTGAGTGAAATTAAGTAAAGTGAAGAAATACCCGTTTGAATAAAATCATTTATGTTTTTTTGGGGGAAAAATTTTCAAAATATTACAATATCCAAATGATCTTTAAACATTCGTAAATGGTATCATTTTTCCGACAATATATGTAAAATGTGTTTACATTTTGAATTTTTAGATTCGGATAAATAAACATGCAATTTATTTACATTTTTCGTAACGCTTTAGTTTCTGGCAGAATTACACCCCAACCATAAATGCTATTTACATCAAAAATCCACATTCAACAAGAACTTTGAAATAGCAGAGCATCTTCTGTTGCAGAGTTTCACTCCCCTATAGGTTGGCACCTGTGTAAGCTGGATATAGAGGGGAGAGAAGAGTTATAGAGGGCAACTGCGTCTGCAATGTTCACCACTATATCTTTTCATTATGGGGATGTTTTCTAGTCCTTGAGGTTTACTTTGTATCAACTGTTTTTGCTCTCCTTAGTTTTACCATCTTTATATTTAGGTGGAGTAAGTATGGTACTGTTGCAAAACGGTAGGCTATTTTATAATTAATCAAAACTGACGTTCCAGTGTGTTTTCCTGTTGAGTTCATCTTAGTACGAACAACACCGAGTGAAGAATAGACGAATTGACTATTTTTTACTAGAACTAGGTGTGTGATTTCTGACAATAATACGCATTTATACCTATTTACAAAAACTGCTAATGAGATATGCATGAAATTTGACCGATACTGGTATTTTAAATTCAGTAAGAATAGAGTAAAAAGTAAAAATGTTTAAATACCCCAAAATTGATGAATATTTAAAGATATCTTTAAATTTCAATTTCAAGTATTAGAATTAAAAAAAAACAGTTCAAATTTGAAAAAATTTAAAATTTGAAATTTACATTTCTTTAATTTGTAAAGATATAATATATAATTTTAAGGACTACGAATCGAACGATAATATCCTACTTTATTTCTCAGCAAAATGCTTTCTTTCTAGCAATGTTGTCTTATTTTTATTACTGCGGGTTGAACAACGTAATGCACCATTACAACCATCTATTTTGTCATTATTTTTCTAAAGGGAAATATCTCTGTCATAAAAAACAATTTTGAAAGTTATTTAGAAGAATTTTTCCACAGTTTTTAGCAGGCCAACGGCCGTACCGTGCTGAATACACCGGTTCTCGTTAGATCACCGAAGTCGGGCAGCATCGGGCGCGGTCAGTATTTGGGTGGGTGACTACCTGGGAACACCGCGTGCTGTTGGAATATTTCGGGCCCGGTAGCCCGGTGGTTTGCGCGCAGGATTTGCACGCTGCCACAACTGCCGCCGTGTTCATGCGGAGTACGATCACGTTAAACATGTGGGTCCGTATGTCCTTCCGAGAAGTTGGTGGTAAGGGAAGGAGGGTACGGCCCCTGTGGATGCCTTCCCCACTGGGTTCCAGTCTAAATTGGGTGGCACTTCCCGGCCGTCCAAACAGTTACCTTACACCTTTCTGGTAGGTCGGACGGTCTGGGTCTCAACAACAACAACATAGTTTCTTCACGAAAAAAATTTCCCACCTTCGATTTTTCGTGAACAGTATGTCCCACCTGTGGCTGAAAGATTAGTGCTTTGATCTCAGTGTTCATAAGTGGTGGAATCAAATATAGGATACGAGTGATCGGTCCTGTGTATGAAAGAATGGTCGGTCCTGTGTGAAAGAATGGTCGGTCCTGTGTATGAAAGAATGGTCGGTCCTGTGTATGAAAGAATGGTCGGCCCTATGTATGAAAGAATGGTCATTGACAGGGGACCAGCGAAGGGGATGCAGCGTATCCTCAAAGCAGCTGTATGCTGTTGTGTTATTTTATTATTTGAGCTTTTATATGTTGCTCAAGTGTTACTTATCTTCCGTACGAAGAGTATTGTACTTTTTGGAATTTTTCTTATGGTTATTGAGTTTGAAATCCTCAATGAAAGATAAGACCCCTTTCAAAATGGCTTCTGAGTATGAATGAAAATGATGTAAGAGCATCAAAATAATCCAATGCAACTTGCGGTCTGAAACCATCCAGTGAAATATAAATCCAATCATAAGGTTTTACTTTCAGGAAGTTTTCTTCATCCTGCATGGTAGTATGTTAGACCTTTTATTTATGCAAGAAACATACAGGGTATCCAGAAAGTTCCGGAACTGCGCAATATCTCGAGAAATACACTTTGGATCAAAAAACAAAAAAATACGTATTCAATATTTTTAGAAAAGCCATCCAATGATACTAAAATTGACCCCCTCCCCTTTCCTGGGGGGAGGGCAACTTTGAAATTTTTAATGGGAACCCCCATTTTTTATTGCAGATTTGGATTCTCAAGAAAAATTACATGCATTTGACCTACGATTTTTGATTTTTGCTCCCACAAACGGAGCTATAATCGAGGAAAACGGAAGTGGGACACAAACGTCTAAAAATGGGGATGTCTCGGCAAATACACTTCGGATAGAAAAATAAAAAATTACGTGTTCAATATTTTTAAAAAACTATCCAATGATGCAAACATTGACCCCCTCCCTCCGCTAACCGTTCACTTCAGCGACAGCTGTTGACTTCAGTTTAGAAAACGGTTCAAACTACTTTTACCACTACCCAGGAACAACGATGCGGACGTAGTAGTTTTCTGTTCCCTTCGGGGTGCTTGATTAACATGAGTGCCTTTGCCGCTCATGATCAGGGTGCTTTTTTCTGTAACTCCCCTTGCCTCTCATGATCAGGGTGCTTTTTTCTATAACTTTTAAACGTTTGTGCCCCACTTCCGTTGTTCTCGATTATAGCGCAGTTTGTGGGAGCAAAAATCAAAAATCGCAGGTCAAATGTATGTAATTTTTTCTGGAGGATCCAAATCTGCAATAAAAAATGGGGGTTCCCATTGAAAATTTCAAAGTTGCCCCACCCCCTTCCTCCAGGAGGGGGCATAAAGCAGTTCGTTATATACAGCAGTCCGTGTATATAGCAGTTCGTTAGTATGTACTGGTGATCGTGTTGCATTTGACCTTGTACTGAGGACTAATTTTCATAAATGTTACTTAAAGTATAGGCAGATTCCACTTTGTAACTAAACTACTGACATCATCTCCGGGGTAATCTTGGATATGAGTGGTTAGCTCTGTGTAGGAAAGCATGGTCATTGAGTTTTGAAATTCATTATAAAAGGTAGACCCCTTTCATATACTCTCCGAGTGTCATTAAAAATGATGTAAGAGCAATGATGTAAGAGCCACTGCAACATAGGTCCCAAAACATTCAGTGAAGTGTAAATTCTATCTAAAGTTTTAACTTTCAGAAAATTTCCTTCATCCTTATGACAGTATGTTAGACTTTTTACTTATACAAGTAACATATAAACCAGTCTTTTAGTGTACCTTATCATATCAACTGAAGAACTTTCACCATCATCGGATTTCTAAATTCTGAATTAATAACACAATTTTCTTTCAAAGAAGCTCTTAGAGGCCCATTTTAATCCAATAACACGAAACAACATTAACATTCGTTTGGGAAAAAGATAACTTTTATTTTTAATTTTTTTGAAACTTTCTTCCTATGGGGGAGTTAAATAATATCTGAGAAATATTTTATGTCTCGAAATTTAAAACCGAAAAGCGTTTTATCTCCTTTTGAAACTTCTTTATCGTCATTTGAATTGCAAATTAGTTATCATTTTCCTTTGCTAAAGTGAGCAGAATTTCAATTTTGTGCATTGTCAGCTTTGAAATTATTCAAACTTTCGACTATGTTTTCATCTGCTCCAGACATTGACTTTAATAATTGATAATAAGAAGAGGTAAAATTGAATTTCTATCATTCAATGCATTTTTTAAATTATACGTTATAGATTATTATTCTTGAGGACTTTTTAATGGAAATTTAAATATCTATTTTCTATTGCATCAAGGATGGTATTCAAAGAGATGGAAATATTTTAATTTTAATATAATTTATTATTGGCAACATAAATTTTGCAGTACACACACACATTTTGCTTACACAGATTTTTACATAGATTACACAGATTTTTTAATTTATAGTTTTTTTAAGCATGTATTTTCTAGGTTTTGCAATAGATAGAGAGCTACGATGATATCTGATATAGATTCAGCATCAAATCCCCACGTAAGTAGAAAAGCTCACTGAGAATTTCCATACCCAGTTCTTTTTTTTTCATTTCTAGATAAAAGCTTTTCATTCTCCTTTTCCTAGCCATACCGCCAGACTTACGCGAAGGTGTAATTTATCTGTTTGGCGATGGGAAAGTGCCACCCAATTTAGGCTGGAACCCAGTGGGGGAAGGTATTCAACAGGGACCGTACCTTCCTTCCCCTATCACCAACCTCTCGGAAGGACTTACGGACCCATATGTTTAGCGTGATCGTACCCAACGTGAACACGGTGGCAGTTTTGGTAGTGGCGGGAATCGAACCCGGGCCGACCGAGTACATTTCTGCGCGCTAACCACTGGGCTGTCCCACTCCCTTTCATTTCCCTTGAAACATCTATATTTTAAGATTGGCTAAAGATAGTGCTTAAAGAATTGATTCTCAGACAATTCTTAACTCACAACATATTACATCGCCGCGTGGTATATTACGACATACTCACACGTACAGATGGCACCACTGTGCTAGATGCATTAGCTCTATGAAGAACTACATTGGATCCTAAGCACCCTAATTGGATCCTAAAAATCCTACATTGGATCCTAAGAATTATACATCGGTTCCTTACGTTAGGATCCAATGTAAGCTAGCCTTTATTGTCGATAATCCATTGATTCTCAGCTTTATAGAATATAAATAAATCTCTAATTGATGTTATTACTTCCCCATAATGATTAAATTCGTTATTCTGATGTAAAAAGTGTCATGTGTTGAATTAACAGGTATTTTATTGTAAGTATTACAGAAAAACCTTATGCAGACATTTTTATTTTATTACAGAAAAACTTTATTTGTTTTTAAAAATTTAGTACCGCACATTTCCTTTACACTAAAATGTGGCCACTGTTGTATTGTCCACTTATTCTCATGTGACTTTTAACCACTGCGTTGAGTAAATAAAGGTGTGTCCCAAATTAGAGATGAAATGCGAAAAAAATGAAGCAGTATACATTCAGACACTTTTTGAACTTTAAGGTGTACAAATAATATTTTTAAAGTTTTTCCTAGAAAGAATCCGACCATGTTCTATATTTTTAAATTCGGGATCAATTACTCAGTTCCGTTAGAATTCTATCATTCGAAGTCAATAACACAGAACGATTTTTATATGCATTCAGACGAAAGAAAAACTTTATCGAACATTTCTTTGTGAAACAATTTCCCACAAACATTTCCAGCGTTGAAACTAAGAGATATTTTATTTTTATCGAAATTTCTTAATTTCAGTCGGAAATAATTTGGAACTATTTCTTATGGTTAAAAAAATCCGCATTTTAATTGTGCGATTGGTCAACGTTGAAATGAATTAAATGTTTTGAATGTGTTATTTGTTTTGATTGGACGTATTAATTCATTTCATCACTTTGAATTAATATTTAAAATAATACCTTCTGCTGATTATATGTCATACAGAAGTGGAATATTAGTTAATGGGGTATTTATTAATTTAGAAGTGAAAAATTTGTTAGTTAAATATGATTCACGGTGATGGGTATAGTAAAAAATATTTATTAGAAGGAGCTGTCTTTAGGATATACGTACTGAAAATCTGTCGTTGACGCACTTTAGAGCAGAATTTCGTAACATGTTTCTCATGAGCAGCATTGTGCTTGAAAAAGTTAATTTAGTGATGAATTAAAGTTAATTTAGTAGGTGAAATGATATAGAAGCAAACTTCACAATGAGATAGAGACTTAAATTTTGGGGTATGGGTAAATAGTTTGAAGAGAAGAAGCTGTCAATTTAATTTTTCCAATATTTCTACGTTAGCGGCGCTACAAACCAAAATGGTCGATTTGCCGATTAAATGTGAAACGCCTTCCTCGAAGTGCCTGTATCGTGTGATATTAAGTGATATAGCATACAATTTTGTTACATGGAACAACTGTTCCATGAAATATTCGAAAAAAAAATATATATATAATTTTTCGAAAGTGTATAATATATAGGGTGCTCAGTACCAAAACGTTCGACAAGGGAAGATAGAGAAACATACTTTATGATAAAATAAAGAGTTTGAATTTTGTATGAAAGTGGGTATTTTGAAAGAGAGAATGTGTGCAAATTTCATTTTACAATATTTAAACCTTTAGGGGTGCGGCACACCAAAATGTTCATTTTGATGAAAAATATCCTTCGATAATATTCCTAATAAAATCGAATTATTCAGAAATGTGTAGCAGAGAAGGTGTTACAAACCATAAACATTTGAAAGGTAAAACGATAGAAAAATATACTTTGCGATGAGACAGAAACTTTAAATTTGATGCGAGTATAGGGTGTTCGAAAGGAAAAAAGTGTATAATTTCAGCTTACAAGTACTAATTCAGAGGAGATACACTATTGTATATTTTCGAAATAAATGATAAACACTCTCTTTTAAGTGAGATACAGACTAGAAATTTGGTACATGCGCCAATTGTTTGATAAAACACATAGGGAATATTAAGGAAAATGTTCATTTAAGGGCTTGTTCCACAGAAAAATGTATGTAATGTGAACTCATATTTAAACATAATTCGCATTGAGATAGAAAATTGAACAATGTGGTGCAATGGCTGTTCGAGGTAAAGAAATAGGCTGATTTCACTTTTCCAAAATTTATTACTTTCTTTAAATACATAGTATAATGTATAAGGGAAGTATTGTGAAGGGGTCGAAAATTCGAGTGCAGTTTTGAAAAAATCATCAAAAAATCAAAACCTTTAATAAAGTCACGCAAATAGACATTTCTTGTGCAATTTTTCCTTAGAAAACGATTGACATAAACTTTAGAACGCTAGCATGAATCGTTCTCGAGATATTGCACATTATTTTGAAATAAATTTATCAAAATATCCCTTAAATTGAAAAGAATTATTAACTATTGCGAAACATGTTCCCTTTTCATATGTAATATCATGCGATAAATTTGGTGGCATTATTCTCGTGGATCTAGCTAGTTCCATTTATGAGAATAGGTACTTTAAGTAATGCTTTTGTATTTGAACCCCAATAGTCATTTATCTGCTATAAGAATAACTTATTTCTCCTTGCATAACGCTTGGCAAGATTTTGACGGCGAATGTGGCGAAATGTCGCCAAATTCGTCGCCAACTTGGAGAGAATTAATTAATGTTGCCAAACTAACGAAAATCTCGCCAAATGGATAAAAAATGACGCTAAATCAATGAAAATAACGATTAATTGACGAAAATTCAATATTTTGTAAAGAATATAAGTATCTATTATAAGAATAACCTATTTTGATTTTACTGTAAAAGTAGTAAATTCATTGCATTATATAAGAAAGTCATGTGCTGTCCACATCAGATTTTTACTTTAGGAGTGCTGCTGGCAAAAATTGTTCAATTTGTATAGTAAATGTGAAATAACTCCTTCCATGGAAAAAAGCATATATTGGCATGGGTGAACATTTCGATAACATGCACTGAAATAATTGAAATATTTTCGTTATTATGTTTGAAAAAGGATGTCCATGCCAAAACGTTCTAAATGTGAACTGTCTAAAGAAAGCACTTTCTAATGAGACAATAATTTGAACACGGTAATAGGATATGTCATACGATGGAATAAATAGGAATAATATTATTCTCTTACAAAATGTACTGTTTTAGGGATGACAGACACCAAAATGTTCGATTGAATGAAATAAGTAATTTACACTATTTAGACGTAAGATGAGGCTTAAAATTTGGTGCGCATATGAGCTGTTTGATAAGACTCATTGCCAAACTCGAATTATTTCATAAATCTATATTGATTGAGGTCTACCAATTATGAGACCTTTATTTTCAACGGATATACGGCTAGAACTATTCCCTTCACCTAATATGCACAAAACAATTTTAAAATTGACTAGATATACAATTTTTGGATTTGATAACATTTTTTATCGTCGTATTTAATCCTATTTAATTGATATGTTTTAAATATTCTGAATTTTTCAAACGCGTACATTTAAAGTTGGCCCATAAATTGGTGCATGATTGGTGCATAAATTGGTTCATGAATTAGTGCATAAACAGATAAACGTGGGAGGTTTAATAAGTACTAAATGTAGGTTGAGAAATATTATATGATAAAATCGATGAAATGTTTAAACAATTTATTTAAACTGTGTATAAAACGATACTTAAGTTCTGTATACCTGTAAAAATGCGAAAATTTAAATAATCATTTAATATTTAAATAATCATTTAATCATTTTAATAATCATTTTTAAGGAAAATGAGAATATGTGTGTTATGTAAGTATTTCATACGTTTCTTGCTAAAATATTTAATAAGGTTTAATGCAAGGATGTGTTTTAATAGGGTGGTGAACGAATCTATATCATATAATAGATTGAGACTAACTGACTAAGTGATAAATGGGCCGCCCATAACTTCTGAAGGTAGAAATTGAATTTACGTAGAAACGTCCTTGCAAAATTCTTTGTGAATATTTTAACAGTGTACTGTATAAACTTAATTTGATGCATTCAGTTTCCATATATCTATTTAAAAAACTTTCACGTTACTGAGTTTTCCAAGCAGAAAGTATAATATGTTTTAACAAAATCTATTACAATTTAGTCTTTTTAATTCAATAACATGAAACACGATTAACATTCAGTAGAACGAAAAATAAATTTTTCTTTTATCGAGCGTGTCTTTCTAAAAGAAAATGAAGTAATTTTCGGAAAGCATTTTCCGCGTTGAAACCGAGAAACTTTTTTATATCGTTTTCAAACTTTTGACTTGAATTGCAAATAAGTTTCTCTCTTCTCAAGACAAATCGAGAAGTATTTCAATTTTGCTTATTGTCAACTTCAAAATTATTCAAAAAGTTTCTATTGTATCTTCATCCACTCCACGCATTGTCTTTAATAATTGAAAATAGGACAGGGCGAAATTGAATTTATGTCACTCGACGTATATTTAAAAGAACTCATTTCGAAGATATTAGTTTTAAGGATTTTGAAGGGACATTGAAAATGTATCTGTAGTAATGATATCCATTACTAATAGCGTTACTGAAGGTGTAAAATGAAGATATTAATGTTAATTTTTGATACATTATTTCATGACATTACAATGTTATTTGCAAATATATATATACACAGGGTATCCCGTCAAGACTTAATGAACTTTACAGACCGAGAATCCGCGCTCGGAGTACATAAAAATGACCCAAGAATAATACCTCTGCGATCCATAGTTTTCGAGGAAAATGCGAAAGAAAAGGTATCACATCACACCCGGTGCACCAAAAATAATCTTTATTGGAAACATGAACATCGGTACGTGCATATGACATTATGTTTATATAAGAAGATACTCAAAATGAGCACCACGCATATCGAGACTTGTATGCGCGTGTCGTAGCATGTCGATCCACCATCATGTTGCCCACAAAATTGATCGCAGCATGGAGGTGCGCAAGTAAGTCGCTTTCTGTAGTAACTGGCGTTCGATATACTAATTCTTTCAGATGGCCCCATTGGAATAAATCTAGTGAAGAAATAAAGTATCAGATCTGGCAATCGTGAGGGCAACACAACCGGACTCCCACGTCCAATCCAGCAACTCGGGTATTCCATATCCAACCAAACACGTACAGGAGAGGTTAAATGTGCCGATGCTCCATCATGCTGGAACCATAAGCCATGTATCGCTGATAAGGGTATGTCATCGAGGAAATCAGTTAATGCATCACTGAGAAATACATGAATGTCCCATAAGCCGTTCAGGTAGTAAATATGGTCCAATAATGCGATTGGAGAGTATACCGACTTACACACTTACAGACCAGCGGATCTGATGTCTCTATGGGAGGATTGCATGATGATTGGATTCTGACCGTACATGGCTGTTGTGACTGTTAAAGTGTGAAACTTGTCATGTGTGAAAAATGCTTTATCCATTAACAAGATATGTGCAATGAGAGCATTGTCGGCTTCATGTTGTAGCAATAGCCATTCAAAAAAGTCTATCCGTTGGTGCAGGTCATCCGGATGCAGCCTTTGCACAGTTCTGTAGTGAAATGGGTATAGCCTCTCTGTCCTTAATATCCTATGCTCAGTATTATATATAATATGTACATACTGTGCTATCTTATGCACATGTATAATATCCTATGCACAGTACTGTTACTCGCATTAAACAGTCTGGCTAGTGCACGTGTTCTCAAATCCGGATTTGATTCAACTCGTCACAGTATCGCATCTTCCTGTGATAGCGTTAGCCCGCCGCGGGTTCTTCCACGAGCATTTCCGAGAGTTTCTGATGGATAAACGCTTCAAGAATTTCTCTGCTTGTCATCCAACCTGCGGATGACATTGGCATCGGAATGACGGCATCGTGGTTAGTGACGGGCATACTCCCTGGCAGTTCGTAAGGCATTTCTATTTCATTGACTGAAGATAAAGTACATGTCACAAACAAAATCCACGAACGAAATATATTATCAGCATGCAATGAAAACCCGTAGCTTCCAGATGTCGCCTTTTATATGAGACAAACGACAGCTTTTCATTTGCATTACAGGCATGCACCTATCGTCAGACTCTTATTATGTCACTTTTCCCCTTTCGGAAGTATAATGAGGGGGATAATATTTTTATTTTTGCTTTTTTAAATATTGTATTCTCATCTATTGTGCAGTTTCGCATGTTTTCAATAAAGCTTATGTTCCGTGCACAGGATGTGACGTCGTCTTTCACATTTCCCCCAAAAACTATGGGTCGTATATGAATGGGTTTTGTTCTCCTATTATTTTTATGTACTCCTAGCGAGGATTTTCACTCTGCAGAGTTTATGCAGTCTTGTCGGGACACCTTGTATACACACACACACATATATGTATACATATATGTGTATATATATATATATATATATATATATATATATATATATATATATATATATATATATATATATATACAAATAAAAATACTAAAAATGACTTAAAAAGCCAAACTCCCTTCCAAAAAATTTAAAAGAACAATTTATATACAACGGTAAAGCGCCATGCTGCTTTATACAAATGTATATCCAAATAATCTCCCAAGAAGGACTAGTACCCATATACCCATAAAGATGTTAAAAGAGTATTTATGAAGTGACGGCCGGGGGGAGTAGCGACCCCCAACTCTCCGGTTAAAGCTTTTACTGCCATGGCGAAACGCTCCCGGTAGCCGAAACCTTCAAACCACATCCAACAAGACACTCACCATTACCTCAATAAACGTAAAAACACTTTAAAAACCAAGTCATTAATATAAAAACCCTTAAATTACTTTAAACAACACTTAAAACTATGCACAGATCTGAAAAGGCGAGGGGGGGGGGGGGAAATCCCACATCAGCACATTAAAACCATTGTATGGAATCTCAAACTAAGTGGTTATATAATGTATTTGCAAAACTATATTAAAACACCGTAAAAGAATTGTACAAATAAAAATATTTTTCCAAACCTGACTGTAATAGTCATGTAAACTATTTTGACTCGCCCATTGAAACTACTAGTGTATGAAATCATTAATAATGTGGTTATTTTTATATGATACAAAGAAAAACCAAATATAAATTAGAGGTCATAAAAAGACTTATGTATGAAATCATTAATAATGTGGTTATTTCTATATTCTACAAATAAAAACCAAATATCAATTGGGAAAATTTAAAGCATTGGTAAGGCTAGTGTTGTTCGAGACGGTTCTTTTTAATGGAAAGAATTATTATAAACAGATAAAAGGAATTCCCATGGGAGGTAATTGTTCCTCTGTACTGGCTGATATTTACTTGGACAAATACGAAAGGGGTACACACATCCTGAACGAAATATTATTCTTGCGTTATGTGGATGATATCCTATGTGGATATGAGGATTATAATTATACCTTGAATTTCGATTTTTATCCAACATCATTGACTTTACTGGAAACACCATGTAATGCGGATCTAAGTCTCAACTTCTTAGATATTACAATAAAGCGACCTGCTACTTCACAGCATTACCATATTTATGACAAACGTAAATCTTTTGATTTTGACATAAAGTTTATGACGTCATGGACCACGTGTTTACATCGTAACATTTTCAGAAATGTGATTATAAATCAATTATCACGTCATAAGTTATTGAATTCTTCAAGCTTGGATGAATACACGAGTGATATCCATTTATTGAGAGAAGCTATTAAGGAGGGTTATCCGCCTATGTTTTTGATAAAGATTGTTTCAGATTTTCATGGATTAACTGTGACCATGACAAGAAAGCGCTATTTTGGAAAAGATTTGATATCCCTAACAGCTTAAGAAATGGTTTAAAACCTGAGCTTGTGAGAAGTCGTATAGAGCTGATTGGTTGGATATGGGGATTCTTTATTGTTCTATTGATCATTGACTTTTCTGGTGTTTTGAGTGTCTGAATGGTAGACGGGTTAGTCACATATGGTACATTGTTATGATATTATGGAATGTAAGGTATAGTAGGATTTTGGAAAGTTTCGCGTATTGTATACCTGACATCAGGGTTGCCTGAAAAGGCATTGTTGTAAAAATTCTATGAGAATGGGGAAGGTATTTTAATGTGAAAATTATGGTGAATTTTAAAAGTTGGGTTTTATTCACTTTTTGAACTGGCAAATGTGCTATTTGGTTTTTTATTGAATTATACTAAATAACCACCTTGTGAATGATTTCATACATTAGTCGCTTTATGGCCTCAAATTGATATTTGGTTTTTATTTGTAGAATATAGAAATAACCACATTATTAATGATTTCATACATAAGTCTTTTTATGACCTCTAATTTATATTTGGTTTTTCTTTGTATCATATAAAAATAACCACATTATTAATGATTTCATACACTAGTAGTTTCAATGGGCGAGTCAAAATAGTTTACATGACTATTACAGTCAAGTTTGGAAAAATATTTTTATTTGTACAATTCTTTTACGGTGTTTTAATATAGTTTTGCAAATACATTATATAACCACTTAGTTTGAGATTCCATACAATGGTTTTAATGTGCTGATGTGGGATTTCCCCCCCCCCCCTCGCCTTTTCAGATCTGTGCATAGTTTTAAGTGTTGTTTAAAGTAATTTAAGGGTTTTTATATTAATGACTTGGTTTTTAAAGTGTTTTTACGTTTATTGAGGTAATGGTGAGTGTCTTGTTGGATGTGGTTTGAAGGTTTCGGCTACCGGGAGCGTTTCGCCATGGCAGTAAAAGCTTTAACCGGAGAGTTGGGGGTCGCTACTCCCCCCGGCCGTCACTTCATAAATACTCTTTTAACATCTTTATGGGTATATGGGTACTAGTCCTTTTTGGGAGATTATATATATATATATATATACCAGTTAATTTGTTAATTTTACCTTAGAATTCCATAGAATAATAGAATATATGTGTATTCTGATGCGTTAATGTCTGATAGTTTTGGTGCCATTTGGGATAGAACTTGAAGCCTTCCAACCTGTTGAATGCATTTTGACATTCGTTTAATGGTTTGCCTACTTTATGTATATATGTGTGTGTCAAGAGTGTGACATACGACATCGTGTAAACCTCCGAGTCCAAATAATATATCTTACAATGCTTTTCATACTTTGCCCAAAGACATTGGGGCATCCTATACACAGTTTATATGCTTATGTACTATATATATATATATATATAAATATGAGACCAGAAATAGATCTCACATTTGATGAGACACTTTTATGCATAAATTTGTGGTGGCCAAAACGGCGAACACTACTAGTAGTCTGGCTGGCACCAAGTTTTATCACACCGTGAACCTAAAGGTCGAAAGACCATAAATTTAGGGGACCATAACAGAGGGGCTGAGCTGGGCCTTACTAGATGTGGAATGGCTCCATTGGTTAAAGGAGTAACCAATAAAAAAGAAGATTGTTACGTCAAACTCAATGCGGCAAATGGAAGAAAAGGGGAAGTTCCCACCTCCCCCCAACAAGGGAACCACAGCCTGTGACCCGAGAATCAAGCGACAATTATGAAGATTTTTGACTTAAGAAGGACGTGAGCAGATATGTGCAACTTGTGCACATATTGCTTGTATAACATGACTTAAAACTTGTGCAAATGTTCCAAAAATACTGGGTAGATCTATATAAGGTGGAGTGCAATCAGATGTACGAGAAAGAGCCACACACCAAAGACTTATGGCGAGTACAAATAACTGATGCAAGTATTTGATATATGATCAAAGCTCAAGACAGATTTGAAGGAAGAGTTATGGTGGTGCAAATAACTGATGCAAGCATTTGATATATGATCAAAGCCCAAGACAGATTTGAAGGAAGAGTTATGGCGGTGCAAATAACTGATGCAAGCAATTTTATATATGATCAAAGCCCAAGACAGATTTGACGGTACGTGCTCATTAACAATCACAGGTCATAGACACATGATAGTAATTTTAATAATACTGGTCACATATGTCCCCTCCGCCGCAATAATTAATGAGAATAATTGTTGTTAGGCATATAATTAATAATATGAATAATTGGTGTAATTAAATAATTTAGATTTAATGTTGTTAATAAATGTTTTATTGTTAAAGTTTAAATGGTGCAGTCAATGAGTATTATAATAATTAATTATTCCTTTACAGGACTCACACGAAAGGTAAATAATTGGAGGGTTTTATATAGCGGCACAACTAGCAATGTACGATTAAATACTAAATCCACTATGTATGAATTAACGGCCATGTCAATCTTAATGAATTTGATATATAAAAGTTAAACTTAATATTTTAAATGTGTCCCACAATATATATATATATATATATATATATATATATATATATATATATATATATATATATATATATATAACTAATTTAAACGATTTGAAAAAAGGAAAGGGGGAAAACCATATGAATTGCATAAAAATGGCTGAGAGGGATAGCGACCTCTCATTCCCGTTTTAAGTACTTTTCGTCTAGACAACGCCCACGGATACCAATGCAATTCAATGACAGATCCCCGTAGCATGTGCAAAAATGAAAGCTCCAAAATGCAGAAAAGGAGGCCTCAGAGTGCAGACAGAAAGAAGACAAAAATGGAACGACGAAATCACACTGGCAATGATGCTACCTACTAAAACGTATCGTCCGTTTCGCCATATATAGTATGCACCCATACGCATGCGTACCTCGATTATTCAAATATGATGTCATGTTCTCAAGTCATTAAAGAATGAATAATCCTCTTCTTTAAAGAAAGAATTGTAAATATCTTTAAGGAAATTCCGTGGGTAATGATTTTTAAGTGCTTCCTGTAAAATGAGTTTGTTACATGTGAGACAATCTTTTTTGAAAGTATTATTATTACGATTTCTTCTCAGATGTCCTGTTATGATGTTACGGAAAATATTCCTAGACAAATTCGACTTCCATCCAATTATTTGGTTAATCTTCATATCATAATCATTACGTTTATTGTACAGAACTGTATGAATTCCATTTTTATGTTTGTATCTAATGGTTATGTCCAGGAAATTAACTTCGTTTTTGACACTATTAGGGTTCTTGATAAGATCCAATTCCGGAGGATAAAAGTCAAATTCAAATTCAGGAGTATTTGAGTAATGGCCTAAAATCACATCGTCCACATATCTGTAATATGGCATTTCATATAATACATGATTATTCCTTTCGAAATATGTTAAATATATGTCAGCCAGGACTGATGAACAGCCCCCACCCATAGGAATACCCTTAATTTGTTGATAAAAGACTCCACCGTTACATAATATGTTCTCAAACAAAACGATCTGAATTAAATCCATATACCTTCGTAAAGTGATTACTTTTTTAAGATTGTATTCTGTATGTACCAGTAAAAGTATTTCATGCAATTTTTTAAGATCAATGTTGTTGAAAAGGTCCCGGAAGTCATAACTGGTGAACTGTATATCTTTATTGCAATACTTCAGTCGTTTAATTACTTCAGAGCTGTTTTTTATGATTATTGGATTTTGTACTAATAAAGCTTTATATGCAAGTTTAAGTATATTCATAAGTTTTTTGTTAGCCAATGTAATATATGTATTACATCCTACAGTTACCGTACGAAATTTCACGGGTGTTTTATGCAGTTTTGGAATGAGTACTAAATAAGGAAAGGATACATTTTTTATATTGATGCCAATTCTTTTATATAGAGCCCTGATTTTATTTGACATCACAGTTAAATTATAAGGTAAAGGTTTGTACATTGTGGGATCCATGTAAGATTTCTGTAAGATTTCTATGTAATAAGGTTTGCAGGTAATTGCGTAATTCGATACCACTTTATCAGTATATGTGATCACAAAACGTTCATGTACTTCCCCAATAGAAGAGGGGATGATTGAATTCCATTGAATATTGAGTTTGCTATTATATTGGTTGACAAAACAGTTTAGGATATTATATTTCCATTCATCAAAGGCTTTTATGGGTAATCCATATTTAATAGCTAATTTATATATGAAAGAATCCAAATCTAGATTAAAATCTTCTTTCACGTGGTCAAATTCTTGTCTGCGGAATTTTGTTCCTTTTTCAAAAAGATTTCTTAAAGGCAAATCATCAATCACTTCAAGATTACATCTTTTGAAAAATCTTTTTGAAAAAGGAACAAAATTCCGCAGACAAGAATTTGACCACGTGAAAGAAGATTTTAATCTAGATTTGGATTCTTTCATATATAAATTAGCTATTAAATATGGATTACCCATAAAAGCCTTTGATGAATGGAAATATAATATCCTAAACTGTTTTGTCAACCAATATAATAGCAAACTCAATATTCAATGGAATTCAATCATCCCCTCTTCTATTGGGGAAGTACATGAACGTTTTGTGATCACATATACTGATAAAGTGGTATCGAATTACGCAATTACCTGCAAACCTTATTACATAGAAATCTTACAGAAATCTTACATGGATCCCACAATGTACAAACCTTTACCTTATAATTTAACTGTGATGTCAAATAAAATCAGGGCTCTATATAAAAGAATTGGCATCAATATAAAAAATGTATCCTTTCCTTATTTAGTACTCATTCCAAAACTGCATAAAACACCCGTGAAATTTCGTACGGTAACTGTAGGATGTAATACATATATTACATTGGCTAACAAAAAACTTATGAATATACTTAAACTTGCATATAAAGCTTTATTAGTACAAAATCCAATAATCATAAAAAACAGCTCTGAAGTAATTAAACGACTGAAGTATTGCAATAAAGATATACAGTTCACCAGTTATGACTTCCGGGACCTTTTCAACAACATTGATCTTAAAAAATTGCATGAAATACTTTTACTGGTACATACAGAATACAATCTTAAAAAAGTAATCACTTTACGAAGGTATATGGATTTAATTCAGATCGTTTTGTTTGAGAACATATTATGTAACGGTGGAGTCTTTTATCAATAAATTAGGGGTATTCCTATGGGTGGGGGCTGTTCATCAGTCCTGGCTGACATATATTTAACATATTTCGAAAGGAATAATCATGTATTATATGAAATGCCATATTACAGATATGTGGACGATGTGATTTTAGGCCATTACTCAAATACTCCTGAATTTGAATTTGACTTTTATCCTCCGGAATTGGATCTTATCAAGAACCCTAATAGTGTCAAAAACGAAGTTAATTTCCTGGACATAACCATTAGATACAAACATAAAAATGGAATTCATACAGTTCTGTACAATAAACGTAATGATTATGATATGAAGATTAACCAAATAATTGGATGGAAGTCGAATTTGTCTAGGAATATTTTCCGTAACATCATAACAGGACATCTGAGAAGAAATCGTAATAATAATACTTTCAAAAAAGATTGTCTCACATGTAACAAACTCATTTTACAGGAAGCACTTAAAAATCATTACCCACGGAATTTCCTTAAAGATATTTACAATTCTTTCTTTAAAGAAGAGGATTATTCATTCTTTAATGACTTGAGAACATGACATCATATTTGAATAATCGAGGTACGCATGCGTATGGGTACATACTATATATGGCGAAACGGACGATACGTTTTAGTAGGTAGCATCATTGCCAGTGTGATTTCGTCGTTCCATTTTTGTCTTCTTTCTGTCTGCACTCTGAGGCCTCCTTTTCTGCATTTTGGAGCTTTCATTTTTGCACATGCTACGGGGATCTGTCATTGAATTGCATTGGTATCCGTGGGCGTTGTCTAGAAGAAAAGTACTTAAAACGGGAATGAGAGGTCGCTATCCCTGTCAGCCATTTTTATGCAATTCATATGGTTTTCCCCTTTTCCTTTTTTCAAATCGTTTAAATTAGTTATATCCTGCTTCAGTATATAGTGCTGCATTGCGCCTTTTTCTGAGTGGTATTGTATTACATTTTTACGTATATTTCATATTTGTATAGTTCTATATATATATATATATATATATATATATATGTATGTATATTGCATAAGTATATTTTACTTACCAGGATTCATGTATTGGCGACAAAAAAATAATTTTTTATGAAACTGATATTCCAAATGTTTGGCATTTTGTTACAATTTATGATGTTCTTAAACAGATCGAATAGCTAGTTTATTATAATACTTATCTTCAGATAAACAGTTTAGGTGTAAATTTCCTTTCTTGGGCATTATCTTATTCTGGCGTTTTAAAGGTATTATTGCATTGTCATATGAAATTATGAGACACTAAATAAAGAGTAGTTAAAGATGCGATGAGCTTAGATAAACACAGAAAATTTTCATTGTGCATTGGCAGCACCCGAAGGATTCATGCTTATACAAGAAATATCAATCATGCATATAGCATTGATTATGAAACACTTTCCAACTTTAATGCAATTCTATATAAACATCTCTAAAATGCGATACATTCCTCGATAAAAATTTTAAAAGTATCACTTAAAACATCATAAAAAAAATAAACTTCATTCAAATGACGACATTGAAAAAAAAATGAACTTTATTCAAATGACGGCAATATATATTGCCTGGTTTAAACATCTCTAAAATACGACGCCTTCATCGGTAATATTTTTAAAATTATCTTAATACTACAATAATTTATTATATTTGAGAACTTCATCGGAAACAAATGAACTTTATACAAATGACGTCATCGAAATGCGAATCGCCTCTATATAAAAGCAGCATTTCATTCATAAACATATTTCCAATCCTTTCATTCATCACAACACTATAATAATTTATTTCATTTTAAAACTTAAAACCATAGAGTTACAAGTAATTTAAATCTATACTTAAAACTTCATCTTAAAATTAGTCTGGGTTCTCTGTGTAAAATCAATGAATGTTTCACTCATATCAGCTATATTGCAGACTCCATGAACTAAATAATTTTGCGTTAAAGAAATGCAGCAATTCTTATACAACTCATTCTACATCTTTCGATGTTTACATTTTCATAAGTGAAAAATAGGCTTCGTTGTAGAAATATTCAAAGTTGGATGATCATTTAAACTCAAATATATTGTAATTGCGTTGTTTTAGTATGCAAATGCACGGAATTTAAGCAAAAACAAAGCAGTTTTAGGACAGATACAGCACTAAATACGAATTAAAAAGAACTTTAAAAATCACGATTTTGAGACAAGATGGATGCTATATTTTAATTTTAAGTGGGTCACGTGGTCTCTTCATATAATGGTCATGTGATCTCTTCATATAAAGGATGTAATTATTATTTTAATTTTTATTTAAAAAACTTCTAAATATATTTTGCTGAAATTTTCCCATAGGTCCCACAGACTGTCTGAACAACATACTAAAATTTAATTTTGATAAAGTCATTTTTACGGCAGTTATCGTGCTAACCGATAGACAGACAGACAGATAGACCGAATAAACAAAGTCATATACACTTTTCAGCTTTGTTGTAAAGTGTTAAAAAGGGTATGAGAAGTATATATTGAAAGGGTATGAGAAGTATTGTAAAGTGTTAAAAAGGGTATTGAGAAGTATATATAAGGGTATGAGAAGTATACATTTGTAAATATTGTGAAAGTAGCCACATTATTTAAATATGCAAGGTGGAGTAGGGACAATGGGATTCGGTGTAATATTATAGACAAGTCGTACTGATTTCATTGTTTAAGTCAGTACCTTTGTACTGCCCAAATTCTACACTTAATTCGAATTTACAAATGAGAAAAATTTTGTAGCATAGGCAACAAACAAGTCGATTCTTGTTTTATACACTTTCACACGAATTACTTCATCATGGCCATGCATATTACAATATTACACAGGGATGTGGGACCATTAAATTATTTACTGAAATGTTAAAAGTTTTGGGTCAAAGCGGCTGTTAAAATATACAGTCAGTACGTACCTTGTGTGCGTTCCAGTTTGTTTCACATCATGGAGTATTATTTTTAATATATATTTCTTTATTTGTTTTCACAAATACTTAAAATATATCTGAACCATTTTTTAATTCTTTCTGTCAGGTACAACAGTTAAGTTTGACTTGCTAAGCCATGTTGATCGACAGATAGATTTCGATCGACAGGTTCAGAACCATTGATCTTGAACGCCATCTGTAGGCCAGTGATAGGCAGATTGATTTCTTGCTCTGGCATAACAGTTTACCCAAATTTTAAGAGTATATCTGAAATACATGCAATTTTATAAAACTATAAATAAAAAATAGCATAATTGTAATAATTATCTTACATATAATATTTTAATTTCAGCTATGCATTCCTCAATACACATGTATAGATACAAAACATAATACCTTTTCGAAGTACTTTTCCAGTAGTACCTTTCAACAGCAATATACACGCACTAAATCACTTTTAAAACGTCATCACTCAATTTCAATTCGAAAATGATGCCTTTGCGTGTTCATACAAGCATGCATTACTTTGAAATTTAAATTTTGATGAAACTTTTATCTCTCTGATATCTGGAATCTTTCCACGTGGATATTTATATCACGCCAGATTTAGTTCCTTGAAATGGCGAACCGAGAAACACATGCACGATAACAGATGGAGATTATCATATTTATTGATTCATTGTGCTTTCGTTGCGAATTCGGGATAATATAAATATATATTTTAGTTCTTTCGGTATACTTCAGAAACTTTTCTTTCGATTTTACAAAATTATACGAGTGCGTTTCAAAAAGTAACTACAGATTCAAAATATCTCAAGAAAGGAATACTCCAGGCATTCCAAATTCCTGCGCATGGAAGATACATTTTTAGAGAAGGTTTTGACATTTTCCAATAAACGGCGTGGCTTACTTAACTGCAGGGGCAACAAATACAACATGGCGGAGTACTTAGTTGTTTGCGCCGTATAGGGTTGTAGCAAACAGTGCTCAAGTTTCTGTAGTAGGAGGATGTAAAACATCGTGAAATTCAACTTTGTTTCTTGATTGAAAAAGTGCCTAGCACATTATGCTTTAGACTTCGGACTGTAGTTGAAGTATCCTGACGATGTGATATTAGTTGTAAGGATTGCAGGTTGTCCAATGGAATTCCTCCTGGAGTGGATGGAATTCCTCCCAAAGATGGGCGGGCTTTGGTATCCAAAACGTGGGCGGTCTTCCAAATGCCGAGGTTGGCGGTCCTTCCAATGGAAAGAGTTGCACGAGGAGTACTGGAGAACTGCAACCTACCGCAGCTGAACAAAGCCGCAGTAAACAAGTTAAGAACTGTTCTGGGGGGGAGGGGGGTTCATGACTTTTCAGGTTTGAGAGGTACTTTATTAACTCGAAAGTTTTTGCCATGGGATCTCTTTTTAGGATGCTCATGACTTCCCGAAGTAGGCCCTGGATGTCAGTGATTTTAAAAACTGCCTCAAGCTCTTTAAAGAATTCTAAGAATAAATTAGTGCCCTTATCAGAGGTTTTAGTGTTATATTCAGATGACGTAGTGTTAACCTGCTCTTTGGAGATTCTTTGCTCCATCTCGGCAGGGGACTCAGTCATCTGAACGGGAACTTTACTGGTTTGTGGAAGCTCAGAGAAATTTTCCTCATTACGGGGTGGTGGTGGTGGTGTGTGTGTGTGGGGTATTTTTTGGATTTTTGGGTCCAGAGTTATGGCTGCGCATTTGCTTACGATAATGTGGGTTTTTGGGGCAGCGACGAAAGTTGGCGGAGTGTGCCCCACAACAATTTGCACATTTAGCAGGGGTTTGCCTTGAATTTTCGCACGAGCGGGTCTCGTGACCTTCGCCACACTTAACACACCTAGGCGGGAGACTGCAATTCTCTGAAGAGTGATTAAACAGCTGACAGTTCATTGTGAAGTTTATAAAAAATACTGCAGCATTATGAAGATAGCTGCATTAGCAAGAGAAGTGTGTACGAGTGGGTAAATGTATTTAAAAATGGTCGAACATCGACCAATCCTTGATGAATAATGCTCTGGTCGTCTCCGCACGGCAGTTAGGACGAGGTTAAACAAACAGTGCATTCCTGGCTACAGGCACGATCAAAATAACTTTCTTTTTCTGATGGAATAAATAAGTTGGTGCAATTGTGAGAGAAGTGTATTGAAAAGGAGAGTGATTACGTAGAAAATTACATATCATTTTCATATCTAATTGAACTATATAGCTAAGCATATATCATTAGTATATTTAATAATTATAAATAATAGCTTTTAATCATAAATTGAGTAATAAAATTGATAATAAATAATTTAATATTGTTAATTTTATTCACATCAATTAGCGGTCTCATATTTAGTAACTAACATACCTAATTTCTCCTAACTTTATTATGAAATGTTTGATTGCAGTTACTTATTTAATATGTTATTTAAAAAATAAAAATACATTTTTTTAATAATTTAAAGTAATAATTACTTGCACAATACTTTGAATTTTAGTTTACTGTTATGTGTATTTGCTATTTTTATAATCTAAATATTTATATATAAATATTTCTTTTAATATCAAATTTCTTCATGCCGTAATTTTTAAATCCTATACTTTTCACATACTTAATTCATTCTTGAAGTGGCACTACCTATAGATGACACTACCTATTCTCGTAAAATATTTTTAAAGTTTTTTCTTAGTAAAACAACTTGCTTTATATTGCCTTGTTTGGTGTGATGGTGTTGGTAAGTTATTTTGTAAAATTGTGATTTGATTCAGTCAATTCGCTTTTTGTTAGTCAAACATTTGTTTTTTTTTTATATTTTTAGATATGGTATTAATTATATACCAATAAATTTTTATTTTGGTATCAATCGTCTTTCTCCTATGTTAGGCCATCTTTAAATGTCTGTACCACATGGCAGCATTTGAAAACAGAAACATATGTTTAAAAATACTCATGCTTGAAATGACTCCTGAGGAAGTTAAGTTATAGATATTTTAGCTTAGTCCATCTTATTTTAATTTTGTTTATTCATTTAATTCACTATTTAGGTATCATGAATTTAATTGCAGGAGCTGATGAACGTGGTTAGTTTAACACAGAAATTTTTATTTGGCTTCCATTGTTACATTATAAGGTGATTGAATAAAAACTGGCCAAACTTTACGTGGTGGTGGTATTATACACCAAACCAAACATTTTCTGCCATAGTTTATTTGGTCGAAAATGCAACTTAAAGGCGCCAGTGGGCGCTTAATGGTGAAACCTGTGAGGTGAGGCGAAAACACAATGATTCAGATGTTATAAAATGGCATTTAATAAACAATAATTACAGCAATGACTCAAAAGTGCGACTTCCAAACGGAATGCACGTCTCACAGCGGCGGTGTAGGGATTGGTGAATTCTCTTGAACAGATCGGGCTTGTCCCGCACTTCGTCAGAAGCAGCCAAAATTCTAGCGATGAGTTAGTTCCTCTTTAGATTCAATGATATTGTTTTAAACGAGACTCGTGAGATATCCCCACAAAAAGAAATCAAGACAAGACAGATCGGGCAATCGTGGGGGCCAAATGTGAGGCCCACTCATTGACGGAGAGTCCTCATTGATGCGCATGTGGATATGTTGCATGTGGGTTTACACTCGCCTACACATGTTCATTGTGGAGCATAAATGTGCCATAACGTGCGAAGGAGGCTTCATTTGTGGAAAGTACAGTCGCCGAAAAATCTGGCTGCGTCGCACTCTGTTTTAGGAACCAGCTGGCGAACTCCACGCGCCATGGATAATGCTGCAGTAATTACAGGGGTTCGCTGGACTTTTCACTATGCAGAACCCTCCATACCGTCGATTGAGGGGCACCAAGAGTATGTCTCATTTCTTTTGTGCTTTTGCCTCGCTGAGGTGCTACTGTGTCAAGAATCGCCTTTCCCACACTTGGCACTCTAGTACTCCTTGCGCGACCTGCATTAGACCAGGTAGCGAAAAAGGATCCCGATTCACAGAGCTGCCGATATAAACGTTCGAATTTTTCACGATTGGGTAACCGCATATGGGGAAAACGTTCACAATACAGTCGTTGTGATTCTCTGCCATCCACATTTACAGCTCCATAGATGAAATGCATATCGGTTTTTTCCCTATTTTTAAATTCCTCCATCATCTCAAATGTTGGAGCTGCGAATAACTGCAAACTGATAAGGCCTTACATTCGGTGTTACGAAAATTTGCATAGGCGTTTTGCTTCTTTAGCAGATGAAATTTGCATACGCGGTTTTCTTCTTTACCCAATGACAACCAGATGACAACCAGAATGACGACCGAATTACTTAATGACAACCAGAATGACGCTTTTAAATTTGAGGAGCGAACGCTTCCCCACGAGTAAACGCCCTGCAACACCTTTACGTTTCATTTCCGGCCCAGTAAAGAATGAAGCAAAATGTTTGGTTTGGTGTGTACTAGTTAAATTTGTCCCATCTTTTTTAATCACTCTGTATTATTTCTTTTCATTTGAATTTGTCGACCAACAAATTAATTTTTGATCATTTTTTCTCAGTTCTTAATTAATTAAGCTTTAATTAATCGTGATAGTGTATAATAAAATTAATATAAAAATGCTTCTGATTATTTCAGTCAGAGGTATAGATCAGATTTCAATCAGATGTAATAATTTCATTCTTAAATTCCTGGCAACATTGAGTATTCGTGCTAGTGTATAATAAAATCCATTTTGAAAAAATTCTCGCAAAGCAATTTGCAATTAATATCTGAAGTACATATAAAAATTAAATTTACTAATACATCAATATAATATGATATAACATTTGTAAATTTACCAAATTTCACAGTTAGTCAAAAATTAGCAGTTATTTAAAGTAACGTACAATTTATTTGTCACTAAAGCAGAATTCAAATCGGCGTTGTCACAATAAACTCAGCTCAAATACAATTCTGAAATTAATTGTTATTACACACGAAGGATGATAATACATAATAAACCTTGAGTAATTAATATTCTTAATAAACCTAAGTTAATTATAGTAAAAAAAATATCTGCTCTTACTGAAAAATTGATTTTGAGACATAATCAGCGGGTGAATAAATGTGATTCTATAATGAATTTCAGTTACAGATAAATAAAGAAATTCCCTATTTTATATTATACCCAGTTTTCAATCCATTTTACTCAAAAGTAAAGTATTTTTAAAATTTTAACTATCCTTACCAAATGGTTGAAACTACGCAAACGAATATTTAAGTGAAATTTTCACTTCTAAATAGAAGTACGGACATCCTTTAATTACACACTATAGCGACACTCAAACAATCGACGCATTCATTCAATAAAGGTGTAGCACAAGTCTTTACAGAGTTCCACTTATTTTAGACAGTAACTCATTTAAGCATTTAATTTATTATTCTTCAAACAGAGCCCCGTGCTTTTGCCATTTTAATCCATTAACACGAGTAGTATTAATTCGGAAGGAAGTAATGCGTTTATTCTATCGGATTTTTCCCTCGAGATAAGAGATTTCTACTCTTCCAGAAACAATTTCCAGAAAAAAATTACGCATTGAAATCTGAAACTAAGACCTCGTTTTGAAGCTTATCTATCTTTATTTGAATAACAAATAATACTTATTTTTCCCTCTATCATCTAACCGGGGGTTTCAATTTGGTGCATTGTCAACTTTGAAAGTACACTCGAACTCTATAATGTGTACCGACTAACGATGCTATAATGTATACCGACATAACGAATTCATGGTTATATCGAGCTAATGATTTCTTTTAATTTGATTTAATGTATTGATTAATGTATCGAATGTGATTTAATGTATCGAATATCGCGGATATAGTGAATCATTTTACGGATATAATGATGGGAATTTCTCTTTTGAAATTACAATTTTGAACTTGTATTAAACGATTTTAGGACTGTTGTTTATCTTAAAAACGAGATTTTTAATGTAAGTGATAATAGATTTCAAACTTGGATACTTCGTAGAAAGATGAACAGGGACGCAAAATGTGGCAATAGCTGGTCTGAAAAGAGACAATAAAAATATCGCCCAAAAAGAAGTTTTATAACCAAATTTATTGCCAGTAGAAGATTCTGACTGACCCCAGACCAACTGAAGCGGAACTGAAGTGTTTATTAGTCTGTACATACAATTGCAAATATTTTGCCTGTAAATAAAATTATGTTTTTATTCCAAAATAACAAGTAGATTCAAGTAAATATTTAGCCTCTATCAATTTTAGTAATTTATGTGTCACCTTAAACTTTAGATTTAATAAACTCTTAGATTTGTTAAACGTCAGTTAAATTTTAGATTTCAGTAGCATTCTTCTTGTTCTTGCAGTGAAACCAGATGCATTTCTACCTTTTTCGTTAATCCTAGTTTTTCTCATGGTATTGTGATGAGAGTGGTGGGCATTAGAATGGCTAAAAAATAAGGAATTAGATATTTTAATCATTTAACGGATATTTGATGCATTCTTGTGCTCCCATTCGTTGCTGGGATTCCAGCTCCGCAATTCCAGAAAAATAATGTCCGACCGCACACTGCTCGGGTCGTGCAGGCCTGCCTGAGTCTTGTTCCGACACTTCCTTGGCCTGTCGGCTCCCGAGACTTGTCTCTTATCGAGCATGTGTGGGACCAGTTGCAATTTCAGCTGCCCCGTTGCCGCAATCTTCGGGATTTGGAACGTAACTTCCAACAGGTGTGGACTCGTCTGCCACATGGCAACATCAGGCGTCTGTTCAACACCATGCTGGACCGTACTGCTGCTTGTATCGCAGCACGATGCAATACGACACGCTATTGAGGGTGACCAAACTGTGTACCACAGCTCCCTCTGTAAATGTTCTGCTGCGCTGTTTTTGCGATCATGTATAACATCCATCTGTATCCTTCCATCAATAAAATTTTAGGTTCAACTTATGCCTCCTTTTTGGTGCGCAACTTTCATATATATATATACACACACACACATATATATATATATACATATATATATATATATATATATATACATATACATATATATATATATATATATATATATATATATATATATATATATATATATATATATATATATATATATATATATATATATATATATATATATATATATAACAGGGTCACACTGAAATTAACTTTTGAGACAGGGGCAGACGATGTGCGCTAGAAAAAAAATTATTGATCGTATATTTAAATTTGAATTCTTTTATGTCCGTTGACGATAATTTGTGGCAACAATTACAATTTAGCTATCGTAGAATAAATTTTGAAAGAAAAGAAAATGAAGTTGAAGCGAGAGCATTATCGAGCTCTGATTTTCTATGATTTTAAAGTGGGGCTAAATCAAGTAGTCTTCAACGTTAAGAATGTCTTCAACGTCTACAATTAGCATATGGAAATTATGCTCCATCTCCTGCTACTGTATTCAGATGGTTTACTGAGTTTGGAAGAGGTCTAACTTCTCTCCTGGATGAAAAACACACAGAAAGACCTTTGTCAGCTGTAGTCCCAGAAAATGTGTCGGCTATTCAAAAAATCTGATGTGGGCAACACATGACTTTCCTTATATAATGCAATGAATTTACTACTTTTACAACTAAAAAAAATGTTATTCTTATAGTAGATACTTATATTCTTTCCATGATATTGAGTTTTCTTCAATTAGATGTCATTTTCATTGATTTAGCGTCATTTTTTTCAATTTGGCGAAATTTTAGCTATTTGGCAACAATTAAAAATGTCGCCAAGTTGGCGACATTCCGTCAAATTCGTCGCCAAAATCTCGCCAAGCGTTATGAACGGAGAAATAAGTTATTTTTACAGCAGATAAATGACTATTGGCGTTCAAATGCAAAAGTATTACTCAAAGTTTCTTTTTTCATGAATGGAACGAGCTAGATACACGAGAATGATGTCACCCAATTTATCGCATGGTATTACATATGAAAAGTGAACATGTTTCTTAATGGGAAATATATTTTTTTCTATTTTATATGACTTTTTCATAATTTTTTTCAAAAACGTGCAATATCTCGAGAACGGTTCATGTTAGCGTTCTAAAATTTATGCCAATCGTTTTCTAATGAAAAATTACATAGGAAATGTCTATTTGCGTAGCTTTATTAGCGGTTTTGATTTTTTGACGATTTTTTCAATATTTCATTCGGAAATTTAGAGGGGTTCTGAACATTCGATTGCGTATAAAAACAATAGGGTTCCAGTGTTTACGGATTGTGATTTTTGTACCACTTTTCGTTCGAATCGGTCCATTCGTTCGTCAGTTATCGTCTCCACAGGCTCACTGACGCACACACACACACACACACACACAGACATCACTCCAAAAATGTTTGATTCGTGATCAGGGATGCTTGAAACGTGTTCTCCGGTCGAAAACTCGAATTCGAATGTTCGACCCCGTCACAATACTTTCCTTATACATTATGTATATTAGGAAAGTAAAAATGTTAATCAATGATAATCGCTGTACCTACCAAATAATATAGAAGGAACTTAACACTGGATACGCAGCTATACATGGAATTATCCATGAAGAACTGCATATGGAAAAATTAGTTTGTCGTTGGATTTCCCAAAATTTAACAGAGCACCAAAAAGTGGAGCGTGTCAGAATTAGTAAAGAAACCCTAAAATTTCTTAATGATGGTGGACACCACATTATTTCTAAAATCATAACTGATAATGAAACGTACATACCGTTTTTTGAAAGTCAAGAAAGAAAAGTATGGATTTTTGAAGATGACACCAAACCAACAATGGTGAAAAGACAACGAGCCATGAAAAATTTAATGTAGGCCATGTTCTTCAGAAATACAGGTCTGGTCAAAGCCATAAAGCTAGAAGGACAGAAGACAGTTACAGTTAACTGGCACACCACTAAGTTTCTTACAGAATTTCTTCAGGGAGTAAATGTTAGGGGATTCATGCTTCACCATGACAACGCATATTCTCATTCAGCAAGAATGACAGTCGAATTTCTTGAACAAGAAAACATCAAAGTCATAGAACATCCACTCTATTCTCTTGATCTTGCAATGTGTGACTTTTGGCAATTTTTTAATAAAAGCAAAAATTTACGTGGGCGTCGTTTGCATTCCGGAGATTAGATTGATGAGGCTATAAAAGCATATTTTTCATCGGTTCCAAGAAATGGATGGCTTGAAGCATTTAATCTTTGGAAAATTCGCTACAAATGTGCGATGATGTTAGAGGGTAGTACTTTGGACACTCCTAAGGGTTTGTAAGTTTAACTTGTACCACTTATCCGTATGCCAAAAATTTCAGTGTGACAATCGTGTATATATGTATATATATATATATATATATATATATATATATATATATATATATATATATACGAGGATATATATATATATATATTTATATATAAATTACATAAATAAATAATGCACAAGAAAATGTTATTACATTATAATAATTATAATTTCAAACTATATTACTGTGGTATATTATAAATCAACCTGCATACGTTGAAAGTCAAAAATTTTGAATTTGTCATTACTAATAAAACGATTTATTTATTTTTTATTACTGGAGGAGTCGTCCTCTGTTGATTACGCTTCGCCAATCTCTATAACTTGCTTCGCGAGTCTCTAGATATCCTCCTTACTTAATAGCTGAGCTCACTCTTTTAGCTTTTTCAAGCCAAACTAAAGTTTGAATCAACAAACTGTTCATTTCAACGTACTTTTCTATTACGTCTCTACAAATGTGCCAAATTTCATATTCGTAGGGATACATGCCTGCAAAAATTTGTCGTCTTGCCACTTTTAGTCTCTTCAGGACGCGAACGCAACTCTAATATTTTCCTTCCAAATTTGACATTAAATATTTCTTAAATTGAAGTTAAAATCGAAAAACGATTTACTTCAGCGTATTTCCTAAATATTTGTCTACAAGTGTGCCAAATGTTATATTTCTGTATACTATATTTTTTGAAGTAGGGAAGTTCAAAGAACAATAAATTTGACAAGCGGTGGAAGCGTCAGCTACCTTTTCTTAATGTAGAGAGACTTTTAGAAGACAATTTTAAATATGTTCTTATCATATCTTTTCATTCCACTTATAAACTAAATTGTTGCGACAGAGGCTTGGGAAACAATTTAAGCAACATACTTTTTCGTTCTACTAAAGCTGATTATTTAGAGTGTATACCGCAAAGGTTTTTTTTCTTTATCCGAAAAGAGCTCTTGCACCTGTTTAATTTTCTGCCTGGCTGAAGGTCTTACACAGTAAGAGAATAATCAGCGACTGGAAAATGTCTGGATTAAGGTATTTGTTGAGACCAGTGATTGTTGCGCCATTCTTATGTAGCTTTACAAATTAAGCTATGCATTTTAGACGAATATTTTTTTATCATCGCAGATAATTTAAACAAATTTAATTTGTGAAAACACCATTTTATGATGTTTTTTTTAATTTTTATTTCTCAATAAATCGCTATATTTAAATTAGTTTCAAACTTACGAATTAAACAATAAAAGACAGAAACAAATATATATCTATACGAAATAAAAAATTGCTGTTTTGAAGAAAATCTGACAAGTTGGCATCATTAAAAAATGTTGAATGTTGCAAAATACAGAAAAGCTTGTTGTTCATTCTCGCTGTAATCGATATTGCTGCTGGTCGCGTCAAAGTTTATATGCCTGAAGTGGGAAGATCTCTATAGTTTGTGTCTTTAATATCAGCGTTCTAAGTTCACTTTTTCCTTTTCCTAACATGTCCTGTAACTGTAGCAATGTTAGATTTGAACGAGAAAGTACACTTTCTCTCTCTGCTCCCGTTGAGGCCAGAGAAGAAAACCATTTTCATCGAAAAGGAATCGATGACCCTCATTATAAAGTCCCTCTCAAGCAGATATTTTAAACTGTTGTAGAAAAAGGAATTCTCCTCCTAATTTCGGCGAGAAGCGGAAGAAGGAAATGAACTTTCGTGTCCTCGATCAGCCAATTTTATAGGAACAAACATTAGTTTAAAGGCTACAAATAATAAGAGGGTGAGAGCAAAGTGTAGTATGCGTACCCACGGCCAGCCGAAGTAGCAGTCAAGAAAAAAACGCATAGATTTTATACGTATATATTTTGGACGTATATACTTTATACTCAAAGATGCATGTATTGTAATTCAACTTATATTTTTTATTATTCTATTAAATAGCAACTAGTTACGTGCATTACAACTAGTAGTGATTAAACTGTAGTTACAATTTTTAAAACTGAAATAATGGGAAGCAGTAGTTGTCACATAATGTAGATTGTAGTTAAATCAATATACTGATATTCTAGTATTTAACATAATCAGAATATGTGCCTTGTTAATTCTAGCCAAAAAATTTTTCTCTCTAGATCTCCTTTTAAAGTCCCTACCTTTGACAGTTCTCTTTGCTGAATAAGATAAGTCCAAAGTTACTACATGTGATCTATAATCACACACAGAATCTACACTTAAAAACAAGTTCAAATGTCTCTTTATTCTCTTTACATGCCTTTGTAGAGGATTTTTTCTTAATCTGTCAAAAGTGACTTAACTGAAACTTAGAGTACTTCATATTTCGACCTTTCGGTCCAAGGATAATAACACGGGACGGCGCTGTTTTAACTCAAATTCAGTTTATTGGGGACTTAACAGGAATTACATCAGCTTGCTGTTTAAAGTAACGAACAACATATATACTAATTGTTATTGCACATATGCAGAATAATTTACAAATCTACAAATTACTAAAATATACTAGGCTGGTGATATTGCTTACATGGACATGCATTTACAAAGCTTATATTTTTACCCCGACATTCTGTTACATTTCGCCCCTTATTGCGGCCAAATCCCGAATACTAGACTCTTCCTAGTCATCGTTGTATCGAATAGGGTTTCCGTCAACTCATTACTGGAATCCATCATCGTTTACTCAAGAACCCTTCTTTCATTCTGAGAACACTTACGAACACTTGTTTTATTCCAAGAACACCCAAGAACACTCTTATCATTCCAAGAACACTCAAGAACACTTCTTTCATTCCAGGAACACCCAAGAACACTTCTGTCATTCCAAGAACACTAAAAAACTTAAGAACTCTTCCGTCATTCCAAGAACCCACTAGTCAAGAATACTTTTTTCATTCCAAGAAATCTGAAAACCTCACGATCCGAAACATATTTCTATTCTACCGTTGGAATGCAGAAAATGCTAATTAGGTCGGTGATTTGTCTAACAACCGAACCAGTTAGGACGGTTAGTTTAAAGAAACATAAATTATAATGCAAACTGAGAGAAATTATAATCGAAAGGTTATTTAGACCTTACAAAGTACAATGCAGGGTTTAAATTATAAATATACAATACCTGACCAACCTGTTTTAAAATTATAGGAATTTCCTAAAAGCGACATGTAGCTTGCTGCATGAAATTTCACTCTGGTTTGAATACCTCTATAATATGACATCGATATTCTGCATCACTCGTACCAGATAAATTTTATTAGCAGAGTTTAAATGATTTGAGAATTCACGGAAGATTTACAAAAATTCTTCAAATATAAGCAGCCGATTCTTCAAAGACTAACAATCTTCAAGAGATGCCTTCATTCTTCATATCCTGGCAGATTCACAGAGCTGTCTTTTCTCCACGACAGATGAGATGAAATTAGTATAGTTTACTGACTGAAGAAAGGCATATATAAAGGTAAACTAACGCATTTTAGTATCTTTAAAAACGGAATTATATTAGTATACAAGAGGTGCTAAAATAAACCAGCTTATTACTTTCCTTATATACATAATGTATAAGGAAAGTATTGTGACGGGGTCGAAAATTCGAATTCGAGTTTTCGACGGGAGAGCATGTTTCAAGCATCCCTGATCACGAATCAAACATTTTTGAGGTGATGTCTGTGTGTGTGTGAAAGTGTGTGTGTCTGTGTGTGTGTGTGTGTGTCTGTGTGTGCGTGTCAGTGAACCTGTGGAGACGATATCTCACGAGCGAATGGAGCGATTCGAATGAAATTTGGTACAAAAAACCCCAATCCGTGAATACTAGAAGCGTATTGCTTTTAAAAGCAATCGAATGCTCAAACCCCCCCCCCTAAATTTTTGATTGAAATTTTGAAAAAAACAATTAAAAAATCAAAACCTTTAATAAGTTACGCAAATAGACATTTCTTATGTAATTTCTCCTTGGAAAACGATTGACATAAACTTTAGAACGCTTGCATGAACCTTTCTTGAGATATTGCACATTTTTCAAATAAATTTATAAAAAATTCCATAAATTAAAATAAATATATTAACTGTTCAGAAACATGTTCACTTTTCATATGTAATATCATGCGATAAATTTGGTGACATCATTCTCGTGGATCTAGCTCATTCCATTCATAAGAAAAGATACTTTGAGTTATACATTTGTATTTGAAAACCAATAGTCATTTATCTGCTTTAAGAATAACTTATTTCTCCGTCCATAACGTTTGGCGAGATTTTGGTGACGAATTGGGCGGTATGTCGCCAACTTGGCGACTTTTTAAATGTTGCCAAATTAACGAAAATCTTGCCAAATCAATAAAAACGACTCTAAATCGATGAAAATGACCACTAATTAACGAAAATTTTGTATCTTTTAAAGAATATAAGTATCTATATAAGAATAACCTATTTTTTTTTTGCTGTAAAAGTAGTAAATTCATTGCATTATATAAGGAAAGTCATGTGCTGCCTCCATCAGATTTTTTTGTATTGTATACCAACGATCAAGTTTAATATAACGTGCATTTTTCCATTGTCTACAAGTCCTTTGTCTACAATTTGGATATTATGAAAATAGGTGTTTTAAACTCATTTTGCAGTTTCCTCATGTGTACAGGAAATACCACATAGGGGTTATGCTTTGAAGATTTTAATAAAAGAACATGTGTCAAGGAGCCTAAAAATGTTCCTTAATTTAATGTTATAATTTTATGACCTTCGTGAAATATATCCAACTCTCATTGCATAAATGTTCTCCTTTGCTACATTAGAAACAACAATAGTGAGATATTAAGCCCCATGATGACTAGCGCAAATCCAATGTTTCAAATTTACACTCGCCAGTGGTTAATTAAATTGTGATGTAATGCTAAATACTATCAAATACATCGATTGCACCAACATGATATTTAGATATTTTTAACAGGGAATAGCATTACTTGCTGTGACTGCAAGAAAGCTATAGGCGCAAGGGCTTTTCAAGGTTTAGCAGCAAGGTTTTTTTTAGCAGTAAGGCTGCTATTTCATGTCGAAAGCCCAGGCTGTCCGACTCATCCATAGACTAAGAGCAGCAGTTTGGGCGGCCGGGTGCTATTGCATGTATCGGTTATTCCTGGATTAAAGGAAAAAATCTGATGTGGGCAACACGTGACTTTCCTTATATAATGTAATGAATTTACAACTTTTTCAGTAAAAAATAGGTTTTTCTTATAGTAGATACTAATATTCTTTCCAAGATATTGAATTTTCGACAATTAGTCGTCATTTTCATTGATTTAGCATCATTTTTATCCATTTGGCGAGATTTTCATTAATTTGGCAGCATTTCAAAAAAGTCGCCAAGTTGGCGACATTCCGCCAAATTCGTCGCCAAAATCTCACCAAGCGTTATGCACTAAGAAAAAAGTTATTCTTACAGCAGATAAATGACTATTGGCGTTTAAATACAAAAGTATTATTCAAAGTATATTTTTTCCTGAATGGAACAAGCTAGATCCACGAGAATGATGTCACTCAATTTATCGCATGGTATTACATATGAAAAGTGAACATGTTTCTCAATAGGAATTTTTTTTTATGTGACTTTTTCATAATTTTTTTGAAAAATGTACAATATCTCGAGAACGGTTCATGTTAGCGTTCTAAAATTTATGCCAATCGTTTTCTAATGAAAAATTACATAAGAAATGTTTATTTGCGTAACTTTATTAGCGGATTTGATTTTTTGACGATTTTTTCCAAATTTTATTCGAAAATTTAGGGGGGTTCTGAACATTCGATTACGTATAAAAACAATAGGTTTCCAGTGTTTATGGATTGTGATTTTTGTACCAAATTTGGTTCGAATCGGTCCATTCGTTCGTCAGTTATCGTCTCCACAGACTCACTGACACACACACACACACACACACATACTTTCACACACACACACACACACACACACACACACACACACACACACACATACACACACACAGACATCACGTCAAAAATGCTTGATTCGTGATCAGGGATGCTTGAAACGTGCTCTCCCGTCGAAAACTCGAATTCGAATTTTCGACCCCGTCACAATACTTTCCTTATACATTATGTATATAAGGAAAGTAAAAAGAGCAAAATCAAGTCAAGGATTCGAGTACTGCAATGACAGCGTGATCCTAGCTTTGGAAACGGCCCTTTTAAGGAGATTCTTCGATTATAATAACATAAATTATTGCAGAGAAAATGCATATTATTTTATGCGCAGTATTTTTCACCAAAATGATTTCTGAGTTTATTTGGAAATTTACGTTATTTTTTAAAATCGAGAAACAAATCTTAATTTTATATCTATAAGCATAGCTAATAATATAACAAGTATGTCTAATAATATATAGATTTATGAAAGTTAAAGAGTCTTCTTACGAAATTCTATTAAAAAAATGACAAGTCATAGAATTTATTAGGGTATTATACTGATAAACAAATAAGATTATCTCAGTGGGAATTTCTTCTATCATTTTTACGAAATTCTAGTAAAAAATAAGCCAAGTCATAGAATTTATTAGGGTATTATACTGGTAAATAAATAAGATTATCTCAGTGGGAATTTCTTCTTTCATTTTTATAACTATTTGCGGTTACTTTTTCTACTTAATCGCTCCTTTATAAAGACATCGAATATTGCGACCTATCATATAACTGTTCCGTCTGAACATTATTTGATTATATCTTCTTTCAATATATATACGCCAATGATAACTTCTGTTAAAGTTCAACGGATTGTGATGAGACTACTGGCAAATTTTTAAATGAAATTATTTAGAGTGCATTTGACTACCATTCCTTCATTCGTAGAAAATGTCTTATACTCACATGTAATTTTCTGCTTGCTTGACGTTCTTGGCGTAAAATAAAGAGATATTTAGCGACTGGAAAATGTATAAATTAAGTTATCTTTTCAGTTTCGTGTTTGTTGAGAAACTCCCATGTTGCTTTGATGGTATCAAGTACGCCATGTTATAAGGAAGTGTTTTGTTGCAGAAAATGTATAAATGAAATTCATGACAATCAGATTTTATGCTGTGGCTTATTTAATTTACATTTCTTTACAAATTGCTTAATGTAAGGTTGTTTAAAAATCAAACATCTATTCATGATTTTCATAGATTTAACAATTTATGACCTATGTAGACGTTGCACTACCGATGGCATCTATGGCAATTGCTTTTTTATAACATAGTGAGAATAGTGACATATGTTTTAGTTACTGATTGACTCTAGAGAGCACAACTATATAGCTTTTGTAGAATTGATATAATCTATAATGTATAAGATTGACCGTTACTTCAGACCTCAAATCTTAAATTTGCAGACTTTTGCCAATTGTATTCAGATGAGTTGTGCTACATTATTAAAATTTATTCATTATAACATAGATTTTGTTTCACTACAAACCAATAGTGCGACTGATGAATTTGTTAGTCTCACAGTCAGTCTTTCAATTTAAATTTATGTTATAGCATGTACATTCTAAATTACTTATATCATTTAGAATATATTAAAGAGTTTTTTCATACAATTAATCTCAAAGAGGTACAGGGTAAAATGTCACCAGTAAGTCATATTTACGATATTTAGTGATTATTTCTGTAGTTTATGGTTCTCATGCAACTCATTTATGAAAATAATATATACGTGTGATTGTCCAAGTGGTAATATAAAGCAAAATCAGGTTTATTATGAAAAACATATTCAATGTATATTTCATAACGCAACGCCACTTGTTGAATCATTTATGTCGTCAATCATATATGATCTCCGACCTATCTCAGTATTTCCCAACATGCAGTGTGCAGGTTTCTCTTGTGGTATGGGCAATGATCGTGTGGTTATACCAGTATATAAATAGTGGTAGATATATCTAAATAAATGACATTATGAGAAGTTAAGGTGTACTTTAAAAAAAATTAAACTCTTCGTTCTCAGTCGACGAGAAATTGCGAAGCGCACATAAATCGTATTATAGGTAGATGCAAAATGATCTTATATAGAGAGAAGCATTTTTCTATGATATCATATTTTAAGATTCTACTTAGATTGGATTTTACACTATCTAAGCAATAAACTGCTTATTTGGAAATCATTTTTACAACTTTCGACAAGTTTCGCAGGTTTTGCCGTATTTAAGCAAGGATTAGATACTATGAACAAAGTCACAGAATTATATTATTCAAATGATTCAAAAGTTTTTTGAAGTTCCAAAAGTTAGTTCGACTATCATATACGTGCGAATATATAACATATGGCGCCCAGTCGATTACTAGTGGGTCAACGTATGAAAAATACAATGCTAACTCAAGCCTTGATGAATATGCTGTTCAATAAGAATATTGCAGGCATTGGCGTCCAAGGACGCCAAAGCCTGCAAAAGGGGACCGAACTCTTTGGGATAGGGTATGCCAAATACCTATCTTTTTGAGAGGTTCTTCATTTGGGATAAACGTTGTCCCACCCACCCTTAAACAAAAGGTTAAGGAATAAAAGCCGAGATCAATGTTTTTGGGACACCTAGTACATATAAAAACCCGGAAAAAATTAATTTAGTTCTGAAAATACTATGTAATTTAAAGTACGTAATAAAGTTGTATATTAGTATTTAAGTCTCTCAAAGACAGATAAACTAAAGTGCTTAATAAAATAAATTAATTTTTTTAAATATAAATGATTTTTCTTAACAATATATATGTAGTTTAATGTTGAAAATAATCTTTTTTAAAAATAGGATCCGTTAAGTTCTGTTCCGTCCCCAATACTATAAGTGTAATGCCAGAAATGTAAAGTAATAAATATTTGGAAGGATTAAAAAATAATGGAACCAGGAATGCGGGCGGATTATCCCCACGCTAAGCAGATGGGCGATAATATACAGGTGGCCCCATATCTTACATACCACGCCCATGTTTACATACCACGCTAAGCCGTTTGGCGGCAACCGAGACGGCGACGCCATGTCTACGGATTAGCCCTCAGCTCTACTTTTCAGCACGTGGACCGCCGACCGAAAAAGGGATATAAGTGAGAGCTGCTCGAAGTGGGAGTCAGAATTGGTCAAGGCAGGCTGTTGGAGTTAGACTAGTCAAGAAGAAGCGACGGTAGCAGAGTTAAGAGTTGTGTGTGCGCCTCTGATATAGGAATTCGAAGGAGAGCTCATGTTCATCTGGTATTGCAAGTGTAAAGTGTGACAAAGCATCGGTGTTACCCAAGTTATATGAAAGAAGATCAGGTACCGTACAATTAAACTATATGAGGATAACCTTTTTGTCTAAATTTGTGTTTTTAAGGAAAAGCTAATTAATGCATCCCACCACGTGCTCCAACCAAATATCAATTCATCTGGCATTACACCCCCCGAACTACCATTGAGATGTATTCCACTATTGTGATATTTATTTAATTTGTAAAACTAAAGAGTGTAAATTGAGTATGTGATAAATAAATGTTTGTTCCTTTACTATTAACCTTAATTTTTAGTTTGTTAACTTAGTATCCCGTTAAGCACAGAAATAGGTGGGTTTTGCGGCCACCAACGCAATGTACACAGCAGTAAGTTTTAGAACAGATTACATGTATAATTAATATACTAATAAATAATTAATTTAATGTAAAATGCATTTTTGACAATATTAATTTTAATCAACAAAATTAAGAATCGGCACATTGTGCAAGAATCGGCACAATAAGTGTGCAAAGTTTTAACCTGTTTTTAACCTAGGAGGGCTTTTGGAAGGTCTGTAAATTTTCACTTCCCCCCCCCTCCCTCCTTTGTCCTCCCATGCCGGAGAAATCGAAAATCCGGTTGCGCTAGGTTTTGTATCGCATTCGAACCGAAAACTATGCAAAGATTCAGCATTCTATAAGTAATATGGGGGGAGGGTCTTATGAAAGGACTGGAAAAACTTTCCGACTCGCCACCTTTTTTGTCTCTGACCCCGGAAGGGAAGACCTAACCCGTAGTTGATGCCAAAAGTATGCAAATATTCAGCCACCTATGTAACCCACAGGGAACTTATAAAGAGTATGAAAATTATTTTCGATAAGCCCCCTCATCTTTGGGGTGGATGGGGGAACGAAAATCCAGTTCCGGTAGGATCTTTCCCATTTTTGATACTATATGTGCAAAATTTCAGTTCTCTAGGTCTTCCGGGGCTGCTTTTTCGGAGGCGAGGCGGTTTGAAAAACACAGATTCGTTAGACAATAATTATAATTTGGAATTTTATGTGAAAAAACTATTTAATGAATGCCAATTAAAGAAAAAGTTAATAATAAAATTTTCTTCATTATTTTTAACATTTTCCATCACAGTTGAAAAGTGTTTATGACTTTGTTTATTTTTTCTGTCTGTATATCCTCCCGACGTTCGCACGATAACTCTCGTAAAAATGACTGCATCAAAACGAAATTTTAGTGTATTATTGAGAAGGGCTGTGGGACATCTGGGAATGAAAATGAATAATAATATCACCAAGTTAGTTTCAAGGGTGTAAAACATGAAATGCATTGAACCCTGTGGGACTTAATTTTTCAAGTATTTTTTTAGTGAAGTTAAAATTAAACAAGAAAGGTCAATTATGCATAAAGCATTGATTATGAAACACTTTTCAACTGCAATGCGATTTTATTTGCACATCTCTAAATTGCGATACATTCAATATTTTTTAAATTATCACAGTACTACAATAATTTATTATATTTGAAAACTTAAAACTTCATCGAAAAAAATGAAATCTATCCAAATGACGTCATTGAAATATATCGCCTGACTCTCTATAAAAATGCAGTAAATAATTCATTCATACACTTTTAATCTATTGAATTATTGAATTCATTCATCACAATACTATAATAATTTATTTGACTTAAAAACATAAAATCATGGAGATAAAAGTAATTTAATGCTGTGCTTAAAACTTCACCGAAAAAGTCTGCTATAAAATCGTCTGTTCGCTATGTAAAATTAATGAATGTTTCATTCATATCAACTATATTGCAGACTCCAGAGCTAAATAATTTTGCGTTGAAGAAATTCAGCAGTTCTTATACAACTCATTTTGCAGCTTAATGTTAAGGAACGTTAAAGACCCGGACCGTCCGACTCATCCGAAGACTTGAGCAACCATTTGGACGACGGGGAAAGGGAATGTGTTCATATTCTCCATAAATGAAAATTAGGTTGCGTTGTAAAAATAATCAAAATTTGATGATCATTTAATTTCAAATATATTTTAATTGCGTTGTTTCCGGATTTAGATACATAGAAATTAAGCAAAAATAAAGCGGTTTTAGGACGGATACAACACTAAATATATATTATAAAGAACCTTGAAAATCACGATTTTGACAAAAGATGATAGGCATTGATCATTGAAATACAAATATATTGTAATTGCCCTGTTTCAGAATATAGATGCACAGAAATTAAGCAAAAATAAAATGGTTTAGGAGGGATGCAATACTAAATATAAATTATAAATAACTTTAAAAATCACAATTTTGACACAGGACGGATGGCATATTTTATTTTGAAGTGAGTCACATGATCTCTTCATATAATACGGGTGTAATAATTATTTTTATTTTTATTTAATAAACTACAGAATATATATTTTGCTGAAATCTTTTTATATTTTTATGGGATCGTTTGAATATTAACTAAAACTTTCGAAGCAATTTGCGAATTTTTCATTTGCTTAAAAAATGTTTGAAAAATTAGGTTCCATAGGATTCAATGTATTTCATTTTTTAACCCGGGTTCAATCCAAAACTTATTGGGTGATATTATTTATTTTTATTCCCATAGCTCCCACAGTCCCTCTGAACAACATACTAAAATTTCCTTTTGATAAAGTAATTTTTACGGCAGTTATCGTGCGAACGGACAGACAGATAGAATGAACGAAGTCATAAACACTTTTCAACTATGTTTTAAAATGTTAAAATTGTTTAGAAAATTTTAGAAAATATTCAAATTATCACATAAATTGTGTAAAACATTTTCAGCCAAATAATGGACAGATTTTTAAATAACAATTGGCATAATAAATTGACATGATTGCAATACTTTCCCTATACATTACCATGTATTTTAGGCAAAGTAATAAATCTACGGATGGTGAACACATAACATTTTTATCCCATAGCAGGTCATTGTATATACATTGCAGGTCATTGCATATACATTACATGTCATTGCATATACATTGCAGGTCATTGCAAGTCATTGCATTTGATAAAGTTTCAAGTTTTTTCAAATATAATAAATTATTTGTACTGTTATTTAAAAAATATCATTGCTGAATGTATTATATTTTATAGATGCATTTCAGTTAGGAAGTGCTTCATAATCAATGCTTTGTGCCTGATTGATATTTCTTGTTTAATACTTGGTCTTGTTTTAATCGATATATAAAATTTTAGTACATAAAGCGTTAAAGAGTGAATGAGAAATTAAAACCTCTTCTCTGTATTAAGGATTCATATGCACTAAAATAATCTTGGAAAATTTTCAGGTTTGTAAATTTAATGAAAATCAATAATTTCTACGTAACATTTCCAGGTATTTAATTCATCTAATTATCAGGTAATTTACCGAAAGTGAACCAGCATGTACTGCAATAATATATTGATTTTTAATTATAATATTTTTGATGCATTTAACGGAAACCAGTTTTATGTTGTTCCAGTTCAGGGAATTATTGGCTTTGCAAGAATAATTTGATAGGAAAACGGATGCTGCTCAATTCATATGTCATTTTCCCAATAACCATATAATGTGTAATCCAGTAATTGATTAAAAGGGTAATTAAATAAAGAGCATTATAATTATTTTTTTTTCTTATGGAGGGAAGTAAAGTGCTAAAATCGGCTGAAATTATGCGCGTGTTTTAAAGAATTAAAAAAATTGATGTAGGCAGCAAATTTGCTTAATAATACAATTGCTTATATAATGCAATGACTTTGCTTATATAATGCAATAAATTTAATAATTTTACAGTAAAAAAATGGATTTTTTTTTATGGTAGATATTTATATCCTTTCCAAGATATTGAATTTTCGTCAATGAGTCGTCATTTTCATTGATTGAGCTTCATTTTCATCCATTTGCCTAGTTTTTCATTAATTTAGCAGCATTTAAAAAAGTCGCCAACTTGGCGATATTCTACCAAATTGACAAGCGTTATGGACGGAGATTTAAGTTATTCTTACAGCAGATAAATGACGGCGTTCAAATACAAAAGTATTACTAAAAGTATCTTTTTTCATGAATGGAACGAGCTAAATCCACGAAAATGACGTCACCTAATTTATCGCATGGTATTACATATGACAAGTGAACATGTTTCTCAATAGGAACTATTTGTTTTTTTATTTTATATGACTTTTTGATAATTTTTTTGCAAAATGTGCAATATCTCGAGAACGGTTCATGTTAACATTCAAAAATTTATGTCAATCGTTTTCTAATGAAAAATTACATAAGAAATGTTTATTTGCGTAACTTTATTAGAGGTTTTAATTTTTTGACGATTTTTTCAAAATTTCACTCGAAAATTTAGGGGGGTTCTGAACATTCGATCGCGTATAAAAACAATAGGCTTCCAGTGCTTACGGACTGCAATCTTTGTACCTAATTTCGTTCGAATCGGTCCATTCGTTCGTCAGTTATCGTCTCCACAGATTCACTGGCACACACACACACATACTTTTACACACACACACACATCACTTCAAAAATGTTCGACTCGTGAACAGGGATGCTTGAAACGTGCTCTCCCATCGAAAACTCGAATTCGAATTTTTGACCCCGTCACAGTACTTTCCTTATATATTATTATATATAAGGAAAGCAATAATGATTAAATACCTTGATTTAAATGCACTGAATTTTTAAATTACATTGTAATATTTATTACTATACAATTTATGTAAAAGGAAAGTATATGTGAAAGGTATATACTGTGATAGGATGAAAAAACCGACCACCGGATTTTGATGGATTTTCACGTGTTGAACATCCCTGAATGTGAATTTTTCTCTTATGACTCTATGTCTATCTGTACGTAAGCTTGTGAAGATAATAACTCTCGAACTAACTGAGATAAACACTTTTTGGTACGAACATGGCATTCTATAACCGAAACGTTGATTTTCAGATAGGTTAAGCAAATGGAATTTTTTAATATTCTTTTTTAATATTCTTCTTAATATTCCCGAATTTTTTAATATTCTTTTGTCTCGAAAATCGGAAAGAAATTACGAAAATAAATAGCGGACAAAATCGTTATAAATTGGTGCAAAATCTACAATAACTTAAATACTATTTCGAAATTTAAGAAATAGGTGTATCCCGGTGCACCTCTTTGGGTCCTGAAGTATCTATGTGCCAAATTTCCTGTTTGTATGACACTTAGATTTCCCGCTATAGACTACATATATACACATATACATACAGACATTCTTATATAAGATCGTCTATGATATTTATTTAATTTTTGTGAATTGTTCTAACGTGATTTTATTTTGAACCAATAAAATAAAATGTTGCATGTTCAATGTAATTTAATTATGCAAAATAGACTAATGTAACTTTTGGATTATTCTCATCAGCTTTTAAATTCGTATGTATTCAGTACTGCCTGCTGTATTTGTTAAAGGGACACAGTATAAGATAAAAAAATCTGATGTGAGCAACACATGACTTTCCTTATATAATGTAATGAATTTACTACTTTTTCAGTAAAAATAAGTTTTTCTTATAGTAGATACTTATATTCTTTCCAAGATATTGAATTTTCGTCAATAAGTCGTCATTTTCATTGATTTAGTGTCATTTTTATCCATTTGGCGAGATTTTCGTTCATTTGGCAACATTTCAAAAAGTCGCCAAGTTGGCGACATTCCGCCAAATTCGTCGCCAAAATCTCGCCAAGTCTTATGAACGAAGAAATAAGTTATTCTTACAGCAGATAAATGACTATTGGCGTTCAAATACAAAAGTATTACTCAAAGTATCTGTTTTTATGAAATGGAAAGAGCTAGATTCACGAGAATTATGTCACCCAATGTATCGCATGGTATTACATATGAAAAGTGAACATGTTTCTCAATAGGATTTTTTTTTTCTTTTTATATGACTTTTTGATAATTTTTTTGAAAAATGTGCAATATCTCGAGAACGGTTCATGTTAGCGTTCTAAAATTTATGTCAATCGTTTTCTAATGAAAAATTACATAAGAAATGTCTATTTGCGTAACTTTTTTAGCGGTTTTGATTTTTTGACGATTTTTTCAAAATTTTACTCGAAAATTTAGGGGGGGGGTTGAACATTCGATTGCACACACACACACACACACACACACACAGACACAGACATCACTTCAAAAATATTTGATTCGTGATCAGGGAACGCGCTCTCCCGTCGAAAACTCGAATTCGAATTTTCGACCCCGTCACATTACTTTCCTTATACATTATGTATATAAGGAAAGTAATATATGTTACAGAAAAATGAATCGATAAAATTTAATTTTTTTGGACATGTGATTTTTTACACTTTACTGCCTTTTAAGTACTACCAATTGATCAAACGTTTACAAATTGAAGTATTTTAAAAGATATAAATTTACTATATAAACTTCATAGAATATTAGGTGCTTAAGGTTTTAATAAATAGAAAAATTTTTAAAACTTATTAAGTGTAAATTACAATAACTAAATTGTTTTAAGTCATGTTCCTTTTTATAATTTTTATATTAAAATATTTTTTATGTTATAATTACTAACGTACTCTCTAGAACCGTGGGTGTGCACGCAGGATACAAGAATGAGTCCTAATTTCTGGATAACTAACAGGTTTATTCACAAGCACAAAGTAAATTTAACAATATGCAATCAAACAGCACTTACATGCTCCACTAAGTTCACAAAATAAGCAATATTATTCTCAAAATACTGACGAAAATACTTTCACAAAACAGACGCTACTTTTCTCAAACCATTGACAAAAGTCACATTTCACTGTAGTTCGTATTTTGTCAACTCGTCAACTGAACTCCAACGGAGTTATGAGTCCTTTTTATAGTCTCTCTATAGAAACTTCTGGAAATCTTTCCATATCTTCTAGACTAATTTTTATTTCGTGGAGTTTCTAGAAGATTCCGAAAGTTACCAACTGTATTGGCGATAAATTGCCAAATATGAAAACCCTTCTTCGAACTGGGGAAACTATGGTAAACTTTGGGTCACGTCATTCTTACGTCATACTCACGTCATGGACTGTGTGTGTATTCACTGTCTGGAAGCGACAAAAGAAAAGGCGCCAGTGAGAGAATATTACGCATTCGCAATACTATTCTGTTTCAGAAACTATCTAATTATATTTAAATGACACTTATACTAATATTAATTATATTAATATTAGTTTTCACTAATATTAGTATAATTACAACGCGATTATTAATTATAGTTGCAATTATTTAAGACCACGGTAAAAACAACAATATGACAATAGTAATCATTGCTTATTATATTTACTTGAAGTAGTTGAGTGTGCTAATCACGAATTATATTTAAGCACTTTTATATCAAAGCTAATATTTATTTATATTGAAATTCAATTGTATTATATATAATTATTATTGTACCTTTCAAATTAGAAGAAATTATTAATTAAGCACATTAAGAAATAAATGAGTTATTTATATTAACAATTTCCTTCTTATGATATATACCTTGTTACAGAGATGTTTCATTTAATACATTTCAGGTTCTGCCATGCTACAAATTTTGAAATTATTTATTAACAAATTTAATAAAATTCACGAACAGTAAAATGCATTTGTAATGTTTAGAATGTTTCTGTGACAAAAGTTATAATTTTGGAAACATCATGATCATCACTTGATGTCATATAATATTTTAAGATATTTAATTCTTCTTGTTAGCAGCTAATTTACCGCACATTGTTTAGTAGGTATCAGAATAATAAATTGATTCTTAATTAGTTGTTTTTTTCTCATTTTTGGTAAAATCGTTTTCTCTGTTGCTTCGTATTCAAAATTACTGTCTTAAATGACTGAATTAAATTTAAAACGAATGAGACGCTATATTGATTTGTCAAATTAATTTTCTGCAATTAGAATGCAGAATAACTAATTCCAGTTGCTTTAATAAGAATATAAGATATTTATTGAAAATAATGATACAACTATAAATAGTGGAGTAATATGTATAGAATAGGACAATTAATTTGCCAGGTTATCCCTACTAGGGACTCACATATCAATTTAATTTAATTTTTTTGAATTTCAATTTAATTCAACTGAATGATGTAGAGCTTATATACGCTCTGGGAGAAGTTCTGGGGAAAGCATGTAACGTGTGGGATTCATAGCGAATTAACTGAATTTGTGAAATGTGTAGAACTTTTTAAAAGCAGTCCCATTTGACGGTACATAGCTGGAATTATTCAGATGATGCCGTCTACTTAAATTTGGTCAAAATTTGGTTATTTCGATTGTGCTTCTGGAATCGATTGTTCTTCTGGACAGGCTCTGATCAAAATCGGTCGTTTTTATACCTAATAGTCTCCTCATAAAAATATTGGTATGCAAAATGTTTTCTTCGAGCTAGTTTCATGTAGGCAGATTTTGTGGTATGTTGTTTATTTTGGTAAATGTGCTAATTTTTCATTTGCTGGTTAACTTCTGATTATGAGTGCATATAAGAGAGCTAAAGAACCGATATGTATGATTATCGTCAAAAATCATTGTAATTCGGCTTAAAACAATACAGGTCGTTTGACGAATAAATTTCATTCAATTTTGATGATTCCTTCATGGTCTTGCAATTTTCACAAACAGGAGTTTTATATATACATTAATATACACACACAAACACACACACACATATATATATATATCTATATATATATATATATATATATATATACATATATATATATACATATATATATATATACATATATATATATATATATATATATATATATATATATATATACATATATATATATAATATATAAATATATATGTATATATATGTATATATATATACATATATATAAATATAAATATAAATATAAATAGTATAAAAAGAATTTTAGAATTGAAAAAAGAAGGAAGGCTTAGCGAGAAGCTTACTTAATGGCGGTAAGGGGTTGTGACCTTACACCCCAGTTGTCAACAAGCTTGTCATAAACATTGCACTCCTGGACGCCAGCCCTGGCTGAAGCCAACCCCCGGAGTGACAATAACAATTATCACAAGACCGTTAAAAAAGAAAAGTCCAATGGTAATATGAAGACCATCACTTGATGAGCAACTAGTCCTTTAGACCACAATGACCTGTATATAACTTCGTGTTATCGTTCTGTGGTCCTGTTATGCATAGTATGCGAACCGTCATATGCCAAATGATATAAAATAGATTTTAACTTTGAACAATAAGCATTATTGTTAATGTATAAATTATCAATAAATGTAGCATAAAAGGAATGGGGTATTGCTGTAGATATGCTTGCTGTAGAAACATATATATATATATATATATAAGTATATATATATATATATACACATATATATATATATATATATATATATGTATATCTATATATATATATATATATATATATATATATATATATATATATATATATATATATATATATATATATATATATATATATATATATATATATATGTATATATATATATATATATAGTTAAAACATAATCTATTTGGAAGACTATATCTACAGGATTTATTCATTACTATAGGCGAATAAAAACATTTCGGCACGTTATGACACGAATAATAACGGTTCGACAATTTTGACCAAACAGCAAGTCCTAAATGACTCTAGATATCCGTGACTGTTTTAAACATAGGATTTATGTCGTAAAACCCATTTAATTCGTGGACTATTCCAGATTGCAAATGACGATAACGGTTTTCACGTTTTATGGGATGTTTTATGCTCAGGTGCTACATTTCATCTTGTAACTAATTAACAGCTTTTCAGTCAGAACGTCTGTAGAATAATAGATATAAACTTATGTAGGATCTTTTCATGCGAGGAATTTTGAGCAGGTTAGAAAAGTGGGGCACTATAGTGATAGTTGCTAACGTCAAAATCCATTAAATACTATGTTTTTTGTTAACTGGAAAATGTACTTGGCTTTAAGATGTGCGGCTCTGTCGTTGCCGTATGTGCACTCACACAAAAGTTTTTACTTACTCTGAAATACAAGGTAATGTACAGGGAAAGTATTGGAATCTTGTCGAAATTCGCAACTCGAGTTTTCGACGGATCTACACGTTTTGGGACTTCTAGAATACAAAAAAAATGTTTTTACCCTGACGTCTGTATGTGTGCCTGTCTGTCTGTGTGTGTGTCCGTGTGTCTATCTGTATGTCTGTGTATCTGCCTGTGTCTTTGTCTGTGCAATGTATGTATCCTCTCTAACTCAAAAACTAACAGACCAAATTTTATAAAATTTGGAATACAAGTCACTTGTGTGTGACCCTGGTGCTGATAAGTTTTGGGTACGATTTGGGATAAAAGAACCCGCTTTTTCCTTGCGAAATGAAATGCAAAATTCTTATGTATCTCCTATAGCTAAAAATTTAATTGACCAAATTTCCAAAATTTGGTAGATAATTCACTTGTGGGATATCCTGGTCTTGATTAGATTTTGATACGATTCGATACAGAAGGGCCTAGATTTTTTACGAAATGACCCGCAAAAATCAGCCAAATCTAAAATAAAAGACTACGTATGCTCAAATGGATCAATGAAATGGTTGTTTTATACATAATCTTTGACGAGGAAATGAAAAACACGAACTCTATTATTCTAGGACTAACCACTCTCGAGATATGTGAGTTTTTTCGTACTTTTGTTACGTCGCCTTTGAAAAAAATGTCCGATTACCAAATAAAAACAAAAATCTGATGTGATCAGCACATGACTTTCCCGGCGAAATTAAATTCATTTTTTCTTTATTTCTCTAATAATTCATTAAATTGAGTATATTTGCAAGAAGTAACACTGAATTACTTTAATTCAATTTTTGTTTTTTTTGGGTAACTTGAAATTTTTCCAAAGCTTTTAACCAAAAAAAAAAAAAAAACTCAAATATCTCGAGAACGGTTAGTTCTAGTGTAATACGGTTAGTCTTATTCTTTTCCTCGTCCAAAATTACATATAGAACATGCATTTAATTGATGCATTTGAACAAGCGTAGTCTTTTATTTCAGATTTTGGTGATTTTTGCTGGCCATTTCGTAAAAAAAGGCAAATTAAATTCTACCTTTCCGAATAGTGTCAAAATCTAATCAGCCCCATGGTATCCTACAAATGACTTATCTACCAAGTTTTATGAAATTTGTCTTATTAATATTTTAGATAGAGTGAAGACATCGATTTTTGTAGCCCGTTTTACAAAATGAAAGCAGTTTCTTTCATACCGAACCGTACGAAAATCCAATCAGCACCAGGGTCCCCACAAGTGACTTTCCTACCGAATTTTAGGAAGTTCGGTAAATTAGTTTCTCTGTTAGAGGGGGTACATACATTGTACTGACAGACAGACAGATAGACAGACAGACATACACACACATAGAGGTCCCGCTAAAAATGTTTTTTTTTTGTAATCTAGAGGTGTTAAAACGTGTAGGTTCGCTTAAAACTCGAATTTCGATTTTCGGCATGATTCTAATACATTACCATGTACGGCAGGGAAAGTATAAATTGAATTAAAAGGGCAAATTTAGTAATACTTTATGCATTTAAACTCGATTTAATGAATTATGGTAAAAATGAAGAAAACATGATTTTGAGTCTGCAGCGAAAGTCATGTACTGTCCGCATGAGATTATTATATTTTATTGTTGTTATAAGTGAGAGTATTGTTAAAAAATTCTTCGGTTATCGAGAATTCGCTGTGACTTCTGGTGTAGTACCCATCAGAGAAATGAAAGTAAAGAATTCAAAACAGGAACATTCTAGAAAATGTACTTTGCCTTGCTCAGGATTTAAGACGCAAACCTTTGATTAAAATTACAACGGAACTCACAGAGAATTCTCGAAAACTAAAGAATGCTCTACAATATTATCTCTCATAACAATAACGAGAACAAAAAAAATCTCTGTGCTGATGGTGTCAAGATAAAAACAGTCTATCAGTTGATTACATCATCAACGTACGAGAAAGTACATAAAATTAAAAAAAATCCCGACATTTCTTCTATTCATAGCATATATTCCGTTAAAAATTTCTTTGAAAGATAATTTTTCGAACTTTCCAATAATGCTATTGTGATGAAAATGTGAGACCAGAAAAAGATCTCACACTTTGGTGAGATAGTTTTATGTGCATATTTATTGTGTCGGAAACATCGAACAATACTTCTAGTCTGAATGACGCCAGGTTCTACAGCATGTGAACCTAAAGGTCAGATAAAACCATAAACCAGGAGTGTCAAGACAGAGGGGGCTGAGCGGGCCCTTACGAGGATGCCAAGCAGCGACATTGGATAAATGATTAACCAATGGAGAAAATGCTTGTTTCGTCGCACTGGATGCGGCAAATGAAAGCAAAGGGGGAGTGATACCCCCGAGGAAAAGAGAGCCACAACCTGTGAGTTGAGAACGAGAATAGATATACATATAACACATATACGATGATTTGACGTGTTAAGCAACGGTTGTACAAGAACGATACTTGTTCTCCGATAGATATGCTGGTGCGACATGATACAGCACGACGACTAGAGATGTAGATTGTTCCGTAGATGCTCAAAAATAATGGCTAGATCTATATGATGTGTGCGGTGCAATCGGTAGTACGAGAAGGAGCCAAACACCTAGAGTTATGGCAAATACAGAGTACTAACGCAAGCATTTTGATATATGATCAAAGTCCAAGGCAGACTTGAAGGTATGTGTTCATCAGTAATCAAAGGTCGTAGACACAATTTAAGTAATTTTATTCATACTGGTCTCACATGTTCCCTCCGCCGAAACAATTAATAATATGAATTATTGTTATAAAGTACTTTATGTGTTAATAAATGTTATTGTTAAAGTTAAAATGGTGTAATCCATTCAGTAACATAATAATTAAATGTTCCGTTACAGAACTCGCGCGAGAGTTAAATAATTGGAGGGTTTTATATAGCGGCAAAACAAAGCAATGTACTACAATAAATAAGTACCACTATACGAGTAATATATGACCATGTATATCAGCTTTAATTACTAATTTTATTTTAAATGTGTCCCACAGATAGACTGTGATAGATTTACACGGTAGTGGAATATTTCCTATTTAGATGCTGTAGTATTAGGTATAATAAAAGTCTGGTCAAGACCTGAGCATCGAAACGTGAGCAAACTAAACTCCAGAAACTAATTCGAATATATTTATATATATATATATCTATCTTAAATAATAAAAGGCAATGTCTGTGTGTGTGTGTGTGTGTGTGTGTGTCTGTCTGTCTTATACACTATACGTTTCGCGACCGCGCGTCGGAGAGCTACGAAATTTGGCAATCGGAGACCTGGGGGGGAGGGAAGGGGACACGTGAAAACCGATTTTCAAAATTCTAATTATTTTTTTATTTATTTAATGTTTTATGCGATTTCGACCTTTTTTTGCCCTTTTTGCCCTTTTTTCTCCACGATCCAGACGTCGTAGAAAAAAACAACTCACACCATCGGAAAGAGCAGACAATTGCGAGTAAAAATGGGTCTGTAAGTCCTTCCGGGAGGTTGGTGGTAGGGGAAGAAGGGTACGGTCCCTGTGGATGCTTCTCCCACTTGGTTCCGGTCTAAATTGGGTGAATAAAAAGAAAGTTATGAAGAATATCGCGGAGGGTGAAGTACCCCAGTGGTTAGTGCGCGGGATTTGCACTTGGTAGGCCCGGGTTCGATTCCCAAAATTGCCGAATAAAAATAAAGTTATGGAGATTGTCGCGGATGGCACGGTAGCCCAGTGGTTAGCGCGCGGGAATTTCACTCGGTAGGCCCGGGTTAGATTCCCGCCATTGCCAAAACTGCAGCCGTGTTCACGCGGAGTACGATCACGTTAAACGTGTGGGACTGCAAGTCCTTCCGAGAGGTTTGTGGTAGGGGAAGGAGGGTACGGTCTCTTTGGATGCCTCCCCCATTGGGTTCCGGTCTAAATTGTGTGGCACTTCCTGGCCTTCCAAGCAGTTACCTTACACCTTTCTGGTAGGTCGCGCCAACGAGTTTGCCACGGTCAGAATTTTCAAGGGTAGCGAACAGGCTGGTCGCCAAAGGCGGCTAGTATATATATATATATATATATATATATATATATATATATATATATAAATATATGCTTTGGGAAGTTGTATTCTGAATTGCTTGTCCAGTCTCCAGCTTAGACTCACTGGACGGGTTTGGGAGTATTTCCGTGAACGTTCGTACTGCCTCCCTGGTAGAATTTCGACTTGTTCATTCCGGTGCTTCTAGATTAAGCTGTTGAGGTTGATCGTGTATACACGTGGTAGAAGAAGAAGGGTTCATGCCGCATGGTAACATAATTTTCTTAATGTATACTTTTTTCATTTTTTCATTTTTTAATGCCTGTAGTCTGAGTTTAAGCATTTATAGTAATGTACTATTGCTTAATCTGAAACAGGCATTTGTTTGGGTTAATTATAATTAAATACTCAGACCTGAAGATGAATTTAATTCTGATTAATCATCGAATTTGGGAAGGTTCTGTTCTTTTCTCTTATCGGCATTATGGCCGTGAATTTGCTTCTATGGTGATGTTAATATTACTTGAATTGTATTTTATTTTTTTTTATTTTTACATAATTCTTATTATTACATTTCAAATATATATATATATATATATATATATATATATATATAAAAATATATATATATATACATATATATATATATATATATATATATATATATATATATATATATATATATATATATATATATATATATATATATATATATATATACATTCATATACGCCGTACGATGCTTAGATATTCCGCTACAGACCGTAAACAAGCACACACACAGACTGACATCTATTTTTATTATGTTTGATCATATATCTTGCCCATAAAATTACACAAAGTCTCTAGTAAAGTCCCTAATACTGCACCCTAATACCGTTATAAGGAAAGATCTATAAATGTATGCATTTTGTCTATATATAGTAAAGTGACACCGTGACTTATCGAATAAAAGTGGCTGTGGAGAAATAAAAAGTTCATATCCTGATCTGGGCTACTAACATAGACGAAAAATCCAATTACTAATTTATGGAGAGTTGTATAATTAGTGGACATCGACAATAAAACTGTCACAATAAGTATTTATTCGACGCAATCGTGCTATTGGCAAATTACTGTTATATTTAGAAACACTAAAATAATCAACAGTTTCATGCATAGCAACCTATAGTGCAAAATGCCATCTGTCAGCAATAGTGCTCGTTTGAATTAGAGAAAGTGTACTTTGACAAAGAGTTGCAGGTTCCACCACGTTAAAGTTCCTGATGATACGCCATTTAGATAGGTATTCAGTGCCTTCCCGTTAAATGTTTTGTGTCTTTTTAATGTCGATTCTTATTAATGTGATAATTATATGTAATTTTGTAATTGAAAATGTTCTTCTATCGCGTTTTCTTGTCGAGTTCAAATTCTAAACTTTAAAAATCCATTAGGCGCATTGGAATATATTTTATATGATAAGACATGGTAATTTAATTACAAATTGACATAATGCAATATTCATGGACCTTTCCTGACAAAGTTATTGTGGTTCTTAGAGCTTTTCTAAGAACTAAGAACCATGTTTATTATCTCTCTAAAACTGCCGTAAAGAGCTTATATAGAACCACGATCTATCAAAATAACAAAGCAAAATAACAAAAAATAAAATTATATTATTTTATTTTATATCCTATATTTATATTTCTCTTAGTTTAAATAAATATAAAACTAAAATCACAACTAGAAACCAAAAAAGTATTTTATACGTTTTAAAAATTATTTTATGTTAAAAGCGAGATCATGAAATTTAATTGCTAAATAATGTATAAATTGTTGAACAGTCTTCATTAAGCTGAGATTTACGTCGCTTCAGTGATTTTTAATTTAGAACCTAAGCACTCGTTATCGTAAGGACTTCTTTATGCATTTTAACTGCTTACAAAAAAAACGAGAACTTTGTTCAAGAGCAGTCTTGAGAGTTTGCTATTTCTTGTTTCATATTAAAGTTATATTTTTTCATTTGTCAGCAAGCAGAGGTCGACTAATAATTTTAGTTTTTTAATGTCTTACCAATTAGCTTTCCAAAAGCAGGTAAAAGGTAACATAACATTAAAACAGAAGGTAAAAGGTAACATAACATTTAAACAGAAGAAGCCCGTCTTTACGTTTTAGAATTTTTTTAAACTTTCTTTCTGTTCCTTATATCTCTTATAATGAAATACATTCGTTATATAAAGCAAAATAAAATATTGAACAACTAGTTTATAAGGGAACCTTCATATTGTGACAAATGGTATGTATGTACATTTCACTTTCGACGGAAATATAAAGTATTTGTATACACTTTTATACATGTATTTCGTACAGTCGTATATTCATATGAGTTTTCGGGAAAAAAAACCCGGAAGTCATGTGTACAGAATTAGGAGTCGAAATACTTACTAAACCGCGGAAATCCATAATTTTTAGTTTCTCATATGTAGAATTGAGAAAGTATTGTTTTTGCGAAAATTTTCGATTTCGAGATTTTGATGCCAATATATGTTTAAGATTTCCTGAACACGTTTTAACTATTTTTGGAGTGATGGCCGTCTATCTGTCTGTCTATATGTCTGTGGTCGATTTTCTGAGTACATGATAGCGGCCTCAAACATTAATGTATTTTCATGAAACTTTATATCCGGTTTTGTTATCAAAAAATCCGGAACTAGACAGAATTTTGTTAAATAACGAGCGAAAGCTTCGAAACTTATCAGAAATTTTATATTTTTGTAACATGGCATCATAGAATAAAATTTGACATAATCGCGCATAAAAATGTTTATTTGTGGGTGAATGATCATAAGACTAATAATAAGACTAATCATAAGATCATAAGACTAATAATAAGACTAATCATAATAATGATCATAAGACTAATCATAAGACTTTTAATCATTTTTGTCTAAAATAGCCGCGATGCAATTTTTTATTCGTTGCGTCATTAGCTCCCTTGACATATATATTGTCAAGTATGGTATTAATCGAAAGATTTTTTTAAAACCCTTTAAAGTGAAGGGTTGCACGCTATAATTGTAATCACTTGGGCGCATGACACCGATTTTACAAAATTTTTCTTCTAAAACTTGATAAGAAAACGTTACTAAAAATATATTCTGGAATGAGAAAGTAGAGTTGAGTCCTACTCCAGTAAATTGAATTGGGATTTGGAAAAAATGGAAATGGAAATATTTGATAATCTCCGCTACTCCCTCAGAAATTTGAAGCAGAATTCATATCAGTCATTATTGCATATCTATCTACAACCGCCAATCCTAAGAAATAGATGCTTCAAAAAATATTTGAACGTGCAGTGGAAGAAAACCGCAAGTAGGAATCCTTGGTGAACTCCGCTATTTCCTCCAGAATTTGATGCTCAAACCATATAAGTCTTCATCTAAGATCTATCTATGGATAATCCGGGAAAATAGATGTTCAACAACAATTGAGTCGGAAGTTGATATATATATCCAGAACCAGATGTGAAAATCTTCAGTGAGTGCTATCTGCACCTTCCGAAATTTAATGCTGAATTTATATCAATTATTATTTAATATCTAGCTATTATAGCCAATACTACGAAAGAGATATGTCATGGAATATTTTTGTACAGAAAATGAAAAACAAAACCAGAAGTGGGATTGTTTTTAATAAACCACCTTACCTTCTTCAGGATTTGATGATGAATCCATATAAGTTATCATCTAAGCTCTCTTTATAACCAATCCTTAAAAGTAGATGTTTCAAGGAAATTGAAAATTTTTAACCGGAAATGGTGAAAAAGGGGGAGTGAAAATTTTTGTGAAACTCACTTCTTCTTTCACAGTTTGATACTGAATCCAAATAAATCATCATATAATATTTTCTTACAGCAGATACTATGAAATGAATGCTTCAAAATACGTTTTGGTATAAACAATGATATCGAAAAAATTTTGCAATCAATGAAAATGAATTTATAATCAATGTCGTATTTGCATTTTGTCAATAACTTCATTTTTTATTGATTGACTCGGTAGTTTTATATAACATTTGTCCTAAATGGTTTTCTTTTAATTTGCGCTGAAAGCATAAAATAAATGATAGTTTTCACTTTCCCTGTAATGCATGGTAATGTATAGGAAAAGTATTGGAATCGTATTGAAAATCGCAACTCCAGTTTATTAAGGATCTACACGTTTCCAGCACTCGAGGATCCAAAAATCTACTTTTAGCACGACGCCTGGTATGAGTATGTCTGTCTGCGTGTCTGGATGTTTTTTTGCGCAACGTATGAATCCACTCTAGCAGAAAATCTAATTGATCACATTTCTCAAAATTTGGTAGGAAAGTCAATTGTGGATTACCGAGGTGTTGATTAGATTTTTGCACGATTCAATAAAAAAGTGACTTGCCTTGTCTGCAAAATGTCCCTCAAAGATTGTCAAAATCTAAAATAAAATATTATTTATATGCTCAAATGATTGTTTTATAAGTAATATTTGACAACGAATAGAATAAATTCAACACTATAAATCTAGTATTAACCTTTATGGAGATATTTTCATATTTTTACCGCTCAGACTTTGAAAAAACGTTCCAGTTGCTGAATGGAATTTTAAATTCAGAGCAATTTCAAATATTTATCCGAGCTATTTTATGCAATTTACTCAATTTAATGAATTATGCATGAATGAAAGGAAAATGAATTTGAGTTTGTAGTTAAAGCCATGCGCTGTCCAGACAGATTTTTAATATCAGGCCATTTTGCTTTTAAGGACAATTTAAATATCACCTGCTGAAGCAATAGATATGTCTTTCTATATCTTCAAATTGTATTATCTAGTTACATTTCCTATATTGAATTATATTTTCTGAATTGTGCAATATAAAATGTGAAATAGAAATGTATTACTTTTTCATATAACTTCATTTCTAATGTGACGAAACAACTTAAAGAAAGTTGCATCAAATGTGGTAACTGAAATTGTAGTCTTAGTTAAAATTAAATGAAGAACGGTATCAATCAAATATTTCATTGTATAAAAATCCACAATAACCCAGCTAGAATTTTTTGCTTCTTTGCTGCACGCATTAAAATTACTTGAAACACTAATTAATTTTTGGTGCCTAAATGATATAAAATATTTTATAACATTTAACAAAATATTTATTTTAAAACTAGATTCCAAACTTCTAAATCATTCAAAATCAAAATTTAAGATTATACTGATATAACGAATTTACTTTGCAAAATATTCAATATATCAAAATTATTCTATAAAATTATTCATATTTTCATTCCTGAAACATTTAATGAATGTAGGAAGACGTTTGGCAATGCAATGACGCTCATCAAAGTCCACAGACTGATAATATGAAATATCTTCAACAACGCTTTTCATCCTACATTTTCTTCACGATTTAAAAGTCACAATTACTTTTACTAGGAGTAAAATTATGTCTCTGAAATCGTGCCTTTAGTAGGGCATGTAGATTTTTAACCAGGACTGTCTGAAACTTCATACTTTTATCGCAACCAATACTTTAACTACAGTTAACTGACATTATTAGGAATATAAAACTCTTAAAAAACATTTTGAAATAAAACACATTTTAAAGCACTCCATAACTTTAACTGTTGTTATTAACAACAGCGACTTATGATCAATTATCTACACAAGCTATTCATGGCTTTCAACAATCAGAATACGAAGTTAGAGTTTATGTGAAGAGTTAGTCTGACTAAAGAACATCTGGGATTTTTTTGTAATAGAATCTTGCTGGTTCTCCTGTTTTTCTCGTCCTGAAGATAAATTCGAGATTTTACTAACTTCCATTGCCGGATTGGTTGCGCAAGAGTTGTTATGAGTCTAACGGATTTGTTGAAATTTCTGTCAGTGGGATTCCTCTTGTATCACGTGATTTGATTGTTATCTTGCCCAGATTATATGGGGACTGAAGTGTATTATTTTTATTGCATTAATTATTTCATGTCGAATGTAAATGTCCTCATTTTTAGAACCACAAAGGCAGACCAATTGTGCAGAATAGTTAAAGTTTATTACCCCGGACTCACTTGTAAAATTTTCGTTACATCTGGTGTGGTTACCTGTTGTAAATGTACTTAAATGTTCACAATATAATAAAATATTATTATGACTTATGGTTTATGTCTGTGTGGCTCAAAAAGAGCCTAGCACATCGAGAAGAGGTTAATTAAAATGTTTATTTGGCATACATTATTACCTAAATTCACATTTTACTTTATTACACTTAATTTAATGACCTGATGAAATTTTGAAAAAAAAATAACTGTCATAAAAGTTTTTATGACTCCACGAGCTAATTTTTCTTTTAGGAATAACATAATACTACATGTTCAGTATTTTTAAACTCTCGCAATTTAAACAACTAAATAATAATGAACGAATTGGAAGCAAAATATTTAATGAGTTCTGAAAAAAATACTTTTAATGAAAGCAAGTCATAAAACCTAATAGCCAAATAATGTGCAAATTATTTAACAGTCTTAATTACACTGGGATTTACAACGCGACTCAGTAATTTTTAAATAAGATTATAAGTACTTCCTTGCTATCAGAAAGATTTTATTATACAGTTTAACTGCCTGCAATAAAATGTTAAGTACATTTTTTCTACCGAATCAAAAACATGTAAACGTATACCCTGAGGTTTTCTCTTTGATCATATTAAAGTTATTTTTTATTTGGTAAAAAATGCCCTTTAATTTACACCGAAATCATCGATCGATTATACCATCTCAGAGTTTCTTAATATTAAGTTAATTTACTTTCCCGGAGAATTTAAATATTAAAGTCAGAGTTTCTTACATAGTCAAATTGTCTATCATTTCCTTAGTATGTTTCTTGTAGTGGTATGTATACGCTTTATATTTATCGCGAAATGAATTACGAGAGAAAAAATTCATTTGGAATGGATTCGACTTCTCAGTTCACAGTTACACTTTTGATCAGTGACTTGGTGACATTTTTCATCAATGACTTGATTAGATTTTTAGTTAGTATCCGGCTGAAATCGGAGCGTTATGAAAACTACTATAACCGTTGGAAATTACTATATTTTCACTATATCGTTTTGAGTTGTCTTCAAACATTACAGTACAGAGATCTTTTTCCTAGTGACTGTTTAAATCCCGCGCTACCTTTGAAAACATTCTACTAAACGCACTGAGTGTTAAAAATCTGATGTGGCAGACCACGACATTCCCCAAGACACAAATTAATTTTCTCTTTATTTCTCTAATGATTCATTCAATTTAGTAAAATTCCCAAAATAACACGTACAATTAATTAAAATGACTCTGAATTTGCATTTTTAATTTCATTTTCGATTTAATTTAGTAACTAGACGTATTTTCAAAGGCAGCGTAGCAAAAATGCAAATAAATAAATAAATAAATAAAACCCCCAAAATATCTCAAAAATGGGATTGGTCTTATTATTTTCATCGTTAAAGTTTATGTATAAACCAGCATTTAGTTGATGCATTTAAGCATAAGTAGTCCTTTCTTGTAGATTTTGAAGATTTTTGCGGACCATTTCGTATAAACGGCAGGTTCTTTTTCTCAGAAATGTATCAAAATCTAATTAGCACCAAGGTTATCTATAAGTGACTTCATCTACCAAATTTTGCGAAATTTTCTACATTAATTTTTCAAATAGAGAGGATATAGACACATTTTGAGGGCCATTTCACAAAAAAGCAGGTTCTTTTACCAAAATCATACCAAAATCAAATCAGCACTATGGTAACCGACAAAGTGACTTACCTGTAATATTTTATGGAATTTGATTCAATAGACTTTGAGTTAGAGTGGACACATATATTGCACAGACACACACACACACACTTCATGGAAAAAAATAGCTTTTTCGTGTTCTAGAAGTCGCAAAACGTGCAAATCTGTCGAAAACTCCAGTTGCGATTTTCGACATGATTGCAATACTTTCCACATATATTAACATGTAGGCAAAGTAATAAACCTATAGCTGGTGAACACATAACATTTTTATTCCATAGCAGGTTATTGAATATAAGCAAAAAACTGCTCCGAATCTTGCTATCGTAATTGCTGGATCGTAGTAAGTACTTTTAAAGGAAAAATTAGAAAATCATTGTTGAGGGATAATTCCCAGTTGTTGTCGCATCGCCAGCTTCGTGTTGACAAGCGGTAATAAACACGAAACCACAATACAAGTGTGGTCCAGAATTGGACAGGTGAGCAGTTACTTAATTGCATTCTTAAAACATATTTTTAAAATATCATTTTTGTAAGGTGAGCAATTCTTGAAAAGGAAATCAAATGTTTAGATACACACCAAAATATATTTCGCATTGGCTTCTGTCGATCGAAGTACATAATATCGAACTACATTATTTTGAGATCATGTTTTACTAGAATAATATTTAACTTATCTGCTTTGAGTTTACTTTACCTTATTAGAATAATTAACTTCTATTCGTGACATCATATATTACATTAATTATTTTATAATCAAAAAAGCAATTTCGTTTTCTTGATTATTTTACATGTTCTACTTTATTAAATCAAAACTGAAAAAAATGCAGCGCATTTAAAAAAAACTTTAATTATAATTCTGAAAACTTATTGACTTTGCGTAATAAGAAGATGACAAAATTTCCTGTATCACGAAACTTTTTCTCACATTCATGTTTTCTCTAGACATATCTTAGCATTTTCTAATAACACATTTAATATCGTTACCAAGGGATTAAGGGAGGTTATAAATTAAACATACCCAGGCAATTTGTAGAAAAATATTTCTCGAAAGGCGCATTAATATTCATTTTATATTTAATCGGTAATCCTTTTAATCAGTGTATATTTATCCCTCTCTTGAGAATGCTTTATAATTAAACTCTACGTATGGCTTTATTATGTACTTAAACTTTTACTTTTACTGGTATATGTAGCATAATGTATACATAATTATAGCGAAATTCAGCGGTTGTAAAGGCACATTATTAGTGATGTGGAGTATCTTAGTGTTCGGGGTAAATTATAAAGGAAATGTGGCGGGAGTTAAACGGAAGCATCAAGCGGGAGTGACATTACATTGTTAAAAATACATACGAAAAAGCTAGTGTTATAATTTAAAGGTCTCGGGTCGTTTGACCACGGCAATAAATTCGGTAATCTTGAAGACAAATTTGGATAAATATCGCAAACGGTGACATTTGGCGAATTTCAGAAACTTTTGGAATTTTGCAATTTGACGAAGAACGCCACGAGTTATATGTAAGTTTTCTTTGCTTATACCCTTTAAGTTATATTTTAAAACAATTACAATAGAAAAGAGCGAGAAAATTTAAATTTTTGATTTGCGACATTTATGCATCGACATCTGCGCTATACGCCCGTATGTGCTTATCGTTTTCACCGACCGCATGCTCGCTTGGTGGAGTGGCTGCAAACGTTACATCTAAAAGTTTCTTTGTCGATAACTTCGTCGTTTGTCACCCTATTCCGACGATAGTAACTGTATTCTATTAATCTATCAAAACTGTAGAGTTAATTCTTACATCAACACTGTACAAAATTACAACTGTTACTGACATTACAATTGCACATTAATTAATTGCTTTTCACAATTAACCGTACAAAATATTAAAAACCTCCTAAAATATAATAACCTTTCCCTAGGTCCCTTGTACCACCGTCACAAGCAATGCAAATCGACCTTTTCCCATTTGAAATATGTGAAAGGTGTGATGTGTAAATGAAAGTGTATATATGTTAATTACTAGCATAAAAAAGTATACAATGTAAGCTTAACTGACTAAAATTAATTTTTACATTCCTGTTATTGTGAAGAAAATAGCAACATGAGATTACACTACCCGACATGCAACACCATGAAACTTTGGCCGTATAATTATGCAAATTGCAAGGCAAACGCAGCTGGCCGATGTAGGCAAATGATCTGAAATGCAAGTAGGTCCCGTGATCAGATCGCGGGAAAAAAGGGATGGAGACGGCAGACGAGTCAACAGTTGTCACTGTATGTTGCTTAAGGAAACCCGTTTTCCGAGTTGATTTTCATTTTAGAAGACACGTGCTGTTGAAGAGATACCTGGCTGACGAACCCAAAGTCCGTTTCAGCATTCGGATGATCCTGCGAGCGGATTCATTTTAGGCCTACGTACTGCTGGATAGTCGCCCTCTGAGCAAAGATCGTCACATGTGTGACAGTGACGTTGTAGTCAAGTGACACCTGGGTCACAATGTGACATCATATTTGTGACTTCTATGCGACCTTACGTATTAGTGACTTTGTAACTTCATTGTGACTATATTCTGTGACGTTTCCACAATTTAATTAACACGTAACAATGTGACGACATTACAATGTGACGCCACAATGTGACGACATACAATGTGACGCCACAAACAAGTTATTATGTGACGTCACAAACGACCGGGAAAATGACCAAAATGACTTCGCTGTGACCTCAATATGACGTTGCCGAGACGTACTGTCACGTCACAGTGTGGCGTAAATCTTACGTCACTGTGAAAAAAAATGCTGTTAGGGCGTACTAGCGTATCGCCGCTGAAACACGCGCAGATGTATCCACTGTGCAATGGTTTATAGAAGATGGACAGAAGAAGGGCATGCGAATCGGCACAGTGTTACAGATCGACCTAGATGTACATCAGCACACGTTGGTCGACTCATTAGAAGGCATGCCGTGCGACGCCACATGCGACCGTCGACATTCTGCAGAATTTGCAGGCTACATCGGATATTCTAATATTAACAAAAACAGTTACTCGACAATAGCCCAAAAGCGGCTTTCACTCAGACTGTCCTTTACAAAGACTGCCATTGACGACAAGACGACGACGTGAGAGATTACAATGGTGTCGGGCTCAAGCTTTTTGGGCGACTGGATGGGCAGAGTAGTGTTCAGTGATGAGTCACGGTTCTATTTTTAGAATAACAGTCACTGTGTGAGAGTCTGGAGGTGAAGTAGAAACAGATCCAATCTAGCTGTGACAGTTGAACCCCGTACTGCTCGACAACGCGCCATCAAGATTTTGGGTGCCATCGGTTTCGATAGCCGGTCATCTCTGGGGCGTATCACAGGCACAGTGATGACACGACAATATGTGGATAAAGCACTGCGGCCGGTTTCAATGCCCTACCTTCAGCGGTCTCAAAATGCTGCTTTTAACAAGATAACACGTGACCTCACACGGCAACCAACAGCAGACAAGCCTTGTAAGGTATCGGGGTACTTCCTTTGCGTCTGCTATCCCCAGATCAGTACCGCAAAATATCTTCATTAGCGTATATTGTATGATTTGTCCGGTAAACACCATGTTATCTAGCAAATTTTTCCAATGCAGCCAAAAGTTATTCACTGGTGAAAAGCTCCTATTAAATAAAATACATAGAGATTGGTTTTGTTAATCACTGCGAATATGATCTCAATCTTTTGCATTCTTGGTCCAGGAATACTTTTGGATTACAAAATAAAACTGCTCTGATTTAATACTCTATTTAAGGATGTTTTTATTTTAAAGTCACATTTTTCTTTATTTCCTAATTTACTTAAACATTATGGTTATATTTAATACAGTTTATGTAGCTAGAATTAATTGTGTGGTTGGTTCTGTATTGGTTCATTGGAAGAAAATGACGAGACACGAATTAGATTATAAAAAGCGGAAATCCGACGTTTAAACAAAAACATTCTAAAAACGGAAACTAAATTAAAATATGTTAAACATAAACATTCTAAAAACGAAAAATAAACTAAAAACTAAACATTTAAGTTTTCTAACTAACAAAAACACTTTATCCTTTGCATTTTTTAAGTATTTTCAGCGTTTCTATTTAGGGCGTATCAAAGGAGCTTTATTAGAGCGATAAAAATGAGTTTTTGAGATTTTAACTTTTCCGCTGCAATTGTTGAGGGGAAAAACGGAACTCGGTTTAGAATTTGTATGGTGTTATCTTTATCTGTATTACTTACACACGAATGGATTATTTCAGAGCCAAGAATCTCCGGGTAATTTCTTCGAGTTTTATATAAACCATTGATACTAATTCATGCAGAACTTATTTCCTTCTTGTCAATTTACATAAATAACATTTCGTCGAATTGAAGCAAAACATCCTAATAAATGTCATCATCCAGGATATAATATAATTGCTTTAATATATGCTCGCCTTAATAATTTCTATAATTTGCAATACATTTTATTTATACATAAATTGCTTCACTAATAACTTAAAATTTAGGATAATATGTATATTATGCAACACAAGATACTTCCTGAAGCAGTTTCAAAGTAGAAGTTCAACTAACTGCTTTAAATAAATGGTTAAGTTTATCCCCTTCGGAACCATTAAATGTTTTCATCTATTTTTAACTCCCTAAAACGCTCCACTGTTATTTTCAATCCTAAACCAATAATTGGGGTATTAAAATAAATTATAAAATCGATGAGGATATAGTCTGTAATGTAATCTTTCACGTACAGCAATAAATCTGCTCATGATGCATTAAATTTTTAATTTTGTTTGTTAATCAATGCAACTCAGTCAATACTACTCACTTATTACTTTCCTTGCAATATACGATGCATGGGGAAAGTATTGGAATCGTGTCGAAAATCGCAACTCGAGTTTTCGAAGGATCTACACATTTGGGGGCTTCTGGAACGTGAAAAACTCTTTTTAGCGTGGCGTCTGTGTCTGTGTATGTATGTGCAATGTAAATATCCACTCTCACTCAAAATCTAATCAATCAAATTTCATAAATGTTATAGGTAAGTCGCTTGTGAGTTACCTTAGTGCTGAGTAGGTTTTGGTATAATTCGCAAGAAAAGAACCCGCCTTTTTTTTTTGCGAAATGGCCCAAACAAATCGTATGTATCTACTCTAATTAAAAATCAAACTAACCAAATTTCACAAAATTTGGTAAATTAGTCACTTGTAAGATACCCTGGTGCTGATTGGATTTGGGCACGCTACGGAGAAAACAATACCCTGCCTTTCCTTTGCAAAATGGTCCGCAAAAATCGCAAAAATCTAGAATAACATATTACGTATGCTTAGATTTACTATTTAAATGCTTTTCTATAAGTTACTTTTAATGATGAAAATTATAAGCCCAATCCCATCACTCACTAAGAATAACCGATCTCGAGATATTTCAGTTTTTCGCATTTATGTTATCCGCCTTTGAAAATGTGTCCAGTTACCAAATGATAACGAAAATTCAATTAAAATTGCAAAATGAGTGTAACTTCAAATAATTATGCGTGCTTTTCTGTGCAATTAAATTCAATGTAAAGAATTCTTAAAGAATTGAAGAGAAAATGATTTTGAATCTGTTCAGAAAGTCATGTGCTGCGCACGTCAGATTTTTACTTTCCTTATATACATAATGTATAAGGAAAGTATTGTGACGGGGTCGAAAATTCGAAATCGAGTTTTCGACGGGAGAGCACGTTTCAAGCATCCCTGATCACGAATCAAACATTTTTGAAGTGATGTCTGTGTGTGTGTGTGTGTGTGTGTGTGTGTGAAAGTATGTGTGTGTGTATGTGTGTGTGTGTGTGTGTCAGTGAGTCTGTGGAGACGATAACTGACGAACGAATGGACCGATTCAAGCCAAATTTGGTACAAAAATCACAATCCGTAAACACTGGAAGCCTATTGTTTTTATACGCAATCGAATGTTCAGAAACCCCCTAAAATTTCGAATAAAATTTTGAAAAAATCGTCAAAAAATCAAAACCACTAATAAAGTTACGCAAATAGACATTTCTTATGTAATTTTTCATTAGAAAACGATTGGCATAAATTTTGGAACGCTAACATGAACCGTTCTCGAGATATTGCACATTTTTTAAAAAAATTATCAAAAAGTCATAAAATAAAAAAAAATATTTCCTATTGAGAAACATGTTTACTTTTCATATGTAATACCATACGATAAATTGGGTGACATCATTCTCGTGGATCTAGCTCGTTCCATTCATGAAAAAAGATACTTTGAGTAATACGTTTGTATTTGGACGCCAATAGTCATTTGTCTGTTGTAAGAATAACTTATTTCTTCATCCATAATTCTTGGCGAGATTTTGGCGACAAATTTGGCGAAATGTCGCCAACTTGGCGACTTTTTGAAATGTTGCCAAATTAACGAAAATCTCTCCAAATGGATGAAAATGACGCTTAATCAATGAAAATGACGACTAATACTCGAAAATTCAATATCTTGGAAAGAATATAAATATCTACTATAAGAAAAACCTATTTTTTGTACTGTAAAAGTAGTAAATTCAGTACATTATATAAGGAAAGTCATGTGTTGCCCACATCAGATTTTTAATAATTATGAGTGTTATTTTGTGCACTCAAACTGTTGCAGAATGTGTTTATTTTGAAAAATATCGTTATTCATGAATGATGATTTATATAACCGTTCAAATTTTGCCATACCAACGTTATAATATAAAAGTTTGAATAAATTTCGAAGTTCTTGCTCGAATTAAAAGAATTCTATCTAGTTCCAGATTTTTTACTTTCCTTATATACATAATGTATAAGGAAAGTATTGTGACGGGGTCGAAAATTCGAATTCGAGTTTTCGACGGGAGTGCACGTTTCAAGCATCCCTGATCACGAATCAAACATTTTTTAAGTGATGTATGTGTGTGTGTGTGTGTGTGTGTGTGTGTGTGAGTGTGTGTGTGTTTGAAAGTATGTGTGTGTGTGTCAGTGAGTCTGTGGAGACGATAACTGACGAACGATTGGACCGATTCGAACCAAATTTGGTACAAAAATCACAATCCGCAAACACTAGAAGCCTATTGTTTTTATACGTAATCGAATGTTCAGAACCCCCCTAAATTTTCGAATAAAATTTTGAAAAAATCGTCAAAAAATCAAAACCGATAATAAAGTTACGCAAATTGACATTTTTTACGTAATTTTTCATTAGAAAACGATTGGCATAAGTTTTAGAACGCTAACATGAACCGTTCACGAGATATTGTACATTTTTCAAAAAAATTATGAAAAAGTCACATAAAAAAAAAAAAATTCCTATTGAGAAACATGTTCACTTTTCATATGTAATACCATGCGATAAATTGAGTGACATCATTCTCGTGGATCTAGCTTGTTCCATTCATGAAAAAATATACTTTGAATAATACTTTTGTATTTAAACGCCAATAGTCATTTATCTGCTGTAAGAATAACTTTTTTCTTAGTGCATAACGCTTGGCGAGATTTTGGCGACGAATTTGGCGGAATGTCGCCAACTTGGCGACTTTTTTGAAATGTTGCCAAATTAATGAAAATCTCGCCAAATGGATAAAAATGATGCTAAATCAATGAAAATGACGACTAATTGTCGAAAATTCAATATCTTGGAAAGAATATTAGTATCTACTATAAGAAAAACCTATTTTTTTACTGTAAAAGTAGTAAATTCATTACATTATATAAGGAAAGTCATGTGTTGCCCACATCAGATTTTTTTATCTACAAACATATTTCGGGCATATATGTGTGTTGTGTGTAAATGTATGTACCGGATGATTCAAATTAAAGATACGTGTTTAGACCTCCCTGTAAAAAAAAAAACCACTGTGAAAACCGCAACCAAAATTCGTACACATACTTTCCTGAATATGCAATTTCTATTTCGGAATAAACTCTTTGACGCCAGGGTTGAAATCCAAGCTTTTGACTCCGTAATTTTCATATTGTGAAGTATATTTTATAACCGGAAGGTCATAAAGCTTTGCTACTGGATCTCACGTTACTTGTTAAATTTTTCTATCAAGGGACAGCAATGCTTTTGCTGGACTTAATACATTTCGACAGTTAAGGGTGAGCGTCAGTAAATCTTCTGCCCTATCCGAGCTTTGATAACTTTCACGGCACATGTTTTTCGCCGAAATTCTGCTCAAACAGTTGCGAAATATTTTCTGATAGATAAATTCAATGCTTAGATTATATTAAAACTAAATTTAATACCCAATAAAACATAGAATATATTTTTTATTTTAATTCAAAATATTTTTGGTGCTGCCATCTATTGTCGTAATTTAATTCATACCGACTATTTTTTTATGAGCATTTTTAAATGTCTGTTCCTTCTAATACGCTATTAAATACAACAGATCATAAATAATAATGCCACAATCACGGAAACGTAATTGAACTTTTGAGGACAAAGGATCTTGAAGACAGAACTGCAGTTCTCGGTGAAGTACATTCAGATTCCCTTATCAAATTTATAGAATGAGAAATTACCTTTCCGTGATTGTGGCATTATTATATATGATCTGTTGTTGTATTTAATACTGTATTAGAGGGAATAGATATTTAAAAATGTTCATTAAAAAATAAAAATAATCGGTATGAATTAAAATACGACAACAGATGGCAGCACGAAAAATATTTTGGATTAAAATAAAAAATATGTTCTATGTTTTATTGGGAATTAAATTTAGTTTTAATATAAACTAAGCATTGTATTTTATCTTTGAGAAATTATTTCGCAACTGTTTGAGCAGAATTTCGGTGAAAAATGTGTGCCGCGAAAGTTAACAAAGCGCGGATGGGGTAGAAGATTTACTGACGCTCACCCTTAAAAGACTTATGTTGAGGTGTATTCTTCAGATCTTTTTTTTTACGAATATTGTTTAGATAAGTCAATATTTGTAATATACAAGTTTCAGGGACACCAGCTCCAGATTTCAGTCCTTGCGGCGGAAATTTGAACAATTCTTTTTCTTTCACAAATCAAAGCCGTATACTCAGGACAGTATGAGTGCAAAATTTGGTTGCAATTTGTTCAGAAGTTTTCCTACAGAGAAGTCTAAACACCAGATTTTTAATTTGAATTACCTTGTATATTATTCGCATTTGTAAATTCATAATTGACTACACTAACCAAACATAAATAATACTAGCAACATATCCGTTATTCTTGCGGATTATATAATATAAAGATACTTAAAATTCACAATCATTTGCAAATTCCTATATTATACTAAATGACATTTTTAACAACGAAGTTTAAGAATTTCTGTTCTCGCTATACGAAAGTATCTTCACGGGCAGATCTGAAGAATAAAACATCCTCGCCCCTTTTGTAAACAAATTTACAAAAAATATGAGATTGAATTAATATATGCAAAGCAAAAGCAAAATTGTATGGAACCGGTACTACTTACAAACCCCTAATCAATAAACCCGTCATTTTTAAATATGAAGACCATAATTGTTTCTAATATATGCCAAAATGAAAGCGCTAAAATTATATGGCAATAATTTTAGCGCTTTCATTTTGGCATATATTTGAATCACTATACTCGTATTATTTCTATTGTCGCAGATTAGAAAATATGCTAGTTTGTTAGTAGAAGATTGTCCGTATTACAATATGAGTTTCAAAAATCTTTGCCAAAATAAAACAGATGGCGTAATAAATTGAAAATATCAATAATCCACTTAATCTTTATACCAGAAGACCATAATTGATTCCAAAATATGCCAATATATATCAAAATATATGTCAATATACTGGTACAACTTATATTCTCTCCAGATTAGAAGATACACACGTGCATTTGTAGAAGATTACTAGTACAGCGTACAATATGTGAGTTTCAATTTTTGCTGTAATAAAACAATGGCATAATAACTTGAAAATTTCGATAATCTCTGAATTAATAATTCCCGAAAATCTCAAAAATAATAATGTTTAAGACCATAATTGATATTATATAGTCAAATTGCAATGGCAATGAAATTTATTTTATATACATATCTTCATTATTCAAATCGGAAATGATTTAATAAAAATCGGCTGCCGTATAAACACATTGCAGTTAAATCCGTTGCTAAGCGGCATAATATTATTTCCTTCAAATAAATTGGTAGAAAAAATATAATCTGAATAATGCTATCTCTATGGAAGGTTTAGTGACATTTTCGTCAATTTAGCGACATTTTAAAAAAATAGCCAAATTTATCGCAAATGTGACTATGCAACTAACAGTTCCACTTGGCGACAAATGGACGAAACATCATCACAATACTATCCCCTAACAGAACATAATTAATTTCATTTATTTAGCGCAATTTTTTTTCATTTATTTAGCGTTTTCGAAAAATCGAATTATCACCATTTCGGCGATATTGCGCCAAAATTGCCACAAAATTTGTTGCCAAGTGGGACATACAAAGGGAAATCAGATCTTTTCTTATATGGTGCTAAAACGAGATTTAAAGTTTGTAAAGTACTAATGACTGAGAGAGCTAAATCAACGATGTCTGGTTGTCCAGATGATGATTTGTAATTTGAGTCACTTAAGACGAATATCTTTCTTTCTATATCTGAAGTGGATCTATCGTTATTTCATTCCGAATTTAGAACGAAGTGAAGCTTCGGATTTGACCTCCTCATTCATCTGAGTTTATTAAAAAGTGTTTAATTTTTGTTTAGACGTCATTTGAACATGTAAATTTATCCATATCGAAGACATGAATTTTGACGTATTCAAAATACTTTCTGTTCACATAGTATACAGGATATCAAAAAAAGGCATGGATTAGACAAATTATTCGAGAATTATTAGAGTTGTAGTATATTTTTTATGCTGATATATAGGAAACCCCAATGGAGTTACACGGTGAGACATCTTTTAGAGGGCCAAGGCTAGCTTACTTTCTTTACAGGGGTACGGAGTGTTTCCTGTCAAAGATGAAGAAAAAGGCAATCACAAAGTCATAAAGCATTTCAAAATTTGTACAAATACTATTTGTACTATTTGTATTAAAACCCATGAAAAATTCCAAATGGCGATTTTAAAAGATACAATTTTATTAACCTGCATGTAAAAATGTAAAAGTGGAGATAATTGAAAACACACGGAAACATCTTATTTCATGTGAAAGCATGCATCGTTGCTAAATGTGAACATATTGTATTTTGTGTATAATAAAGTCAATTTGTTCTAATTCAGTATATCTAAATGTTCGATTTTTGCAGAGAGCAGAGTTAGATTGTATAAAGTTCAATTTCAGAGTCCCTTTCCATGTTTTGCGAGGGGGACAAATGTACTTTGAGCAAATTTTGCAACGCTATATTATATAGAATTTGGCTAATTAGTTGCTCAGATTGAGTGGACACATTATTTTTTGCGGGCCATGTCGCAAAAAATGACAGGTGTTATACCGAACTGTACCAAAATCTAATCAGCACCAAGGTTACCCACAGGTGACTTACCTACCAAATTTTAGGATATTCGATTAATTAGATTTACAGTAAGAGTGGATACATACATTGCACGAGAGACACACAGACAGACACACAGACATACACACACATAGCCGTCACTCTAAAAATGTTTTTTTTGTAATCTAGAGGTGTCAAAACGTGTAGATTTTTCTAAAACTCGAATTGCGATTTTTGACATGATTCTAATACATTACCATGTACTGCGGGAAAAGTAACAAGAAAGATATATCATGCTTAAAGCATTGATTATGAAACACTTTCCAACTTCAATGCAATTTTATTTAAATATCTCTATAATGCAATACATTTCTAAGTAATATTTTAAAACTTATCACAATATTACATTAATTTATTATATTTGAAAACTTAAATCTTCATCGAAAAAAATGAACTTCATTCAAATGACGGCATTGAAATATAAATTGCCTGGTTTAAACATCTCTAAAATGCGATACATTCCTCGGTTATATTTTTAAAATCATCATAATACTACAAAAACTTATTATATTTGAAAACGTCATCGAAAACAACTGACATTCATTTAAATGAAGTCATACAAAAAATAACATGCCCGGCTCTCTCTATAAAAGCAGCATTTCATTCATAACATTTTCCCATTCATTTCATTCATCACAGTACTAAAATAATTTATTTTATTTAAAAACTTAAGACCATGGAGCTACAAGTAATTAAACTCTATGCTTAAAACTTCATCGAAAAAAATCGTCCTTCTCTGTGTAAAATCAATGAATATTTCATTCATATCAGCTATGCAGACCCAGTGATCTAAATACTTTTGCGTTAAAAAAATACAGCAATTCTTATACAACTCATCCTACATATTTTGCTGTTTACATTTGACATACGTGTAAAATAGGCTTCGATGTAGAAATAATCAAATTTGGATGATCATTTAAACTCAAATAAATTGTCATTGCGTTGTTTCAGTATGTAGTTGCACAGAATTTAGCAAAAATAAAGAGGTTTTAGGACGAATACAACACACAATATGAATTAAAAAGAACTTTAAAAATCACGATTTTGAGGCAAGATGGATGACGTATTATATTTTGAAGTGGGTCACGTGATCTTTTTATATCATGGTCACGTGATCGCTTCATATAAGAGGTGTAATTATTGTTTTAATTTTTATTTAAAAACTACTGAATATATTTTGCTGAAATTTTTTTTTTATATTTTATGGAATAATTTGAATATTATCTAAAATTTTCGAAGCAATTTGTGAATTTTAAACCGCTTAAAAAATGTTTGAAGAGTTAGGTCCCATTGGGTTCAATGTATTTCATTTTTTCAACCCGGGTTCAATCCAAAACTAATTGGGTGATATTATTCATTTATATTCCAATAGGTCCTACATACCGTCTAAAGAACATATTAAAATTTCATTTTGATTAAGTCCTTTTTACGGCAGTTATCGTGCTAACAGACAGACAGACAGACAGACAGAATTAACAAAGTCATGAACACTTTTCAACTTTGTTGGTAAATGTTTATAAAAAGACAAGAAAGATCAATCATGAATAAGCATTGATTATGAAACACTTTCCAACTGATTTCTAAAATGTGATACATTCAGTGGTGATATCTTTTACATTATCACAGTACTACAGTAATTTATTCTACTTAAATATTTAAAACTGTATCGAAATATAAATCCTCTGATTCTCTATGCAAAATCAATGAATATTTCATTCATATAACTTGTATTCCAGACTCCAGATCTAAATAATTTTGTGTGAAAAAAATTCAGCTATTCTTATGTAACTCACCCTACGATCGCTTGAAATATTTGCATTCTGTATAAGTTAAAATTAGGCTACGTTGAAGAAATAATAAAAATTTAGGGATCATTTAAAATCACAACTATTGTAATTGCATAGGTACGGAATTTAGATACACAGATAATACACAGTAACACAGATAATATATGTGTGTGTGTGTGTGTGTGTGTGTATTCAAAGTATTGGAATCGTGCCGAAGATCGGAACTCGAATTTTCGAAGGATCTACACGTTTTGGGACTTCTAGAACACGAAAAAACTATTTTTAGGAAGACGTTTGTGCGTGTACGGATGTATCTGTGTATGTTTCTGTGTGTTTGTCAGTATATTACATCCACTCTAATTGAAAAACTAATGGACCGAATTTCATAAAATTTGGTAGGTATGTTTTCTGTGGGATATCCTGATGTTCATTAGATTATAGTACGATTGGTAATAAAATAATCTGCCTTCTTTGCGAAATGGCGGCAGAAATTGCCTTTATACACTCTAGCTAAAAACTAATGGAACAAATTTAACAAAATTTGGTGTATAATATTTCAATAACCTACAAGTGATTTATATACCAAATTTAACAAAATTTGGTACATAAATCATTTGTGGGTTATTCTAGTACGATTCGGGAAAAAGGAACGGGCTGTTTTTGACAAATGGCCCTCAAAAATCGTTAAATATAAAAATAAAAGACTACGTGTGCTCAATTAAGTCAATTAAATTCCTATTTTATACGTGATTTTTGACAACAAAGAGAATAAGTCTAACCCTTATTACTCTAGAACTAGCCGTTCTTGAGATGTTCTAGTTTTTTCGCGTTTTCGCTACGCCACCTTTGACAATAAGTCCAGCTATCAAATGAGAACCAAATTTAAGTTTAACGTGCAAATTCAATGTCATTTAAAATACTTATGGCTGTTATTTTGTGCAGATAAACTCAAATTATTATTGAAGAAATAAAGAGAACGTGAATATGAGTCTGCAGGGAAAGACATGTGCTGCCCACATCAGATTTTTAACAATATTACAACAATGATTTATAGAAGTGAACGGGGATTATTTGTATTCTATTTCGAAAAAAATGTATGATCTATATTTAAATATTCACCAAATTTTTGTAGAATAAAATGTTCAACAAATTTAAGCTGTGTACCAAATTTTAACTCTCTAGGACGTAGGAAAGTGCATTAAAAATGCCATCAAATAAGTATATCATGAAGAGTTATATAAAATTTAAAAAAAAATGAAAAATTTTTATATGCTAAATTTATTTTAAAATGTGAAGCCTCTCTTATATACAAAATGATTAAAATCTTGGAAAGATATTTATTATATAATATATCTCTTTTTTCCTTCTGGAGGATATCTCAAAAATCAGAATTTATTTGAATTTGTTTTTTTCACTATATTAAATATATTAAAAAACTTCTTAACATATTTTACTGAAATTTTTTTTATATATTTTATTGGATAATGTGCATATTTCCTAAAAATTTCAAAAATGTCGACGCAATTTGTGAATTTTAAATTTGCTTAAAAAATGTTTGAAAAATTAGGTTCCGTAGGGTTCAATGTATTTTATTTTTTCAACCCGGGTTCAATAAAAAACTAATTGGGTGATATTATTTACTTATATTCCCATAGGTCCCAAGGACCGTCTGGAAAACATACTAAAATTTCATTTTGATAAAGTCATTTTTACGGCAGTTATCGTGCTAACGGACAGACAGACAGACATAATGTACAAAGTCATAAACACTTTTCAACTATGTTGTAAAGTGTAAAAATTGAATTAAAAGTGCAAGTTTAGTTTTATTTTGTGCAATTAAACTCAATTTAATGAATTGTGTTAGAAATAAAGAAAACACGATTTTGAGTCTGCAGAGAAAGCCAGGTGTTTCCCACATCAGATTGTTTTTAACACTTTACAACAAAGTTGAAAAGTGTTTATGACTTTGTTCATTCTGTCTGTCTGTCTGTCTGTCTGTCTGTCTGTCCGTTAGCACGATAACTGCCTAAAAATGACTTAATCAAAATGAAATTTTAGTATGTTGTTCAGACGGTCAGTAGGACCTATGGGAATATAAATGAATAATATCACACAATTAGTTTTGGATTGAACCCGGGTTGAAAAAATGAAATACATTGAGCCCTATGGGACCTAATTTTTCTAACATTTTTTAAGCGGATTTAAAATTCACAAATTGCTTCGAAAATTTTAGGTAATAGTCAAATTGTTCCATAAAGTATATAAAAAAAAATTCAGCTAAATATATCCAGTAGTTTTTTAAATAAAAATTAAAATAATAATTACACATCTTATATGAAACGATCACGTGACCATGATATGAAACGATCACATGACCCACTTCAAAATGATATATGGCATCCATCTTGTTTCAAATTCGTGATTTTTTAAAGTTCTTTTTAATTCATATTGAATGTTGTATCCATCCTAAAACTACTTTATTTCTGCTTAAATTCTGTGCATCTACATACTAAAACAACACAATGACAATATATATAGAGTTTAAATTCTCATTCAAATTTGATTATTTCTACAATTAAGCCTATTTTTCACCTATGTAAAATGTAAACAGCAAAATATGTAGAATGAGTTGTATTAGAATTGCTGTATTTTTTTAACACAAAATAATTCAGTCCATGGAGTCTGCATGGCTGATATGAATGAAATATTAATTGATTTTATAAACAGAAGGACGATTTTTTTCGATGAAGTTTTAAGCATAAAGTTTATGAATTGTAGCTCCATGGCCTTAATTTTTAAATAAAATAAATTATTATAGTATTGTGACGAATGAAATGGAGAAAGTTATGAATGAAATCCTGCTTTTATAGAGAGATCCAGGCGTGTTATTTTTTCTATGACGTCATTTGAATTAATTTCAGTTGTTTTCAATGAAGTTTTCAAATATAATAAATTATCGTAGTATTATGATAGATTTAAAAATATTACCGTGGAATGTATTGCATTTTAGAGATATTTAAACCACGCAATTTATATTTCAATGCCGTCATTTGAATGAAGTTCATTTTTTTCAATGAAGGTTTAAGTTTTCAAATATAATAAATCAATGTAGTATTGTGATAAGTTTTAAAATATTACCGAGGAATGTATTGCATTTTCGACTTTTTTTAATAAAATTGCATTGAAGTTGGAAAGTGTTTCATAATCAATGCTTTAAGCATGATTGATCTTTCTTGTTTTATTTTATGGTTGTTATAAGCGAGAATATTGTTAAAACATTCTTTGGTTTTCGAGAACTAGCTGTGACTTCCGGTGTAGTTTCTATCAGAGAAATGAAAGTAAAGAATTCAAAATAGGAACGTTCTAGTAAATGTACTTTGCGTATCACGGGATTCAATAAGCCAACATTTGATTAAAATCGGACCGAAACTCATAGAGTATTCTCAAAAGCCAAAAAATGCTTTAACAATAATCTCGCTTATAACAGCAACAAGAACAAAAATATCGTTGAGCCGGTGGTGTTAAGATGAAAACTCTTCCAGAAAATCCCGGTTATCTGATATGTCAGTAGATTACATCTTCAACTCACAGAAAGTACACACGATTTAAATATTCCCGAAATTTCGTCTAATTAAAAGTTTCTTTCAAAGATAATGTTTCGAACTTTACAGAGATGTTATTGTGAAAGATTTACACGGTAGAGCAGTATCTCATATTTGGATTCTGTAGTATCTGGTATAATTAAAGTCCGGTCAAGGCTTGAGCACTGAACGTGAGCAAACTAAAAGTCAAACACTAATTCGGAGGTAAATATATATATATATATATATATATATATATATATATATATATATATCATATAAAAACCTGTAATCAAATTCAAATAGAATTCCTATGCATATCCATAAAAAGTAAAGGCACTGCTCAGAAAAAGGCGCCAAGCCGCTCTATACTCCGCAACAGATAATAATCCAAGAAAAAGAAGATTTAAAGGAATTTGGGATAACCAAATGCTTTGCATTTAATGGTTGGGGAGGATTGCGACTCCCCCTCCCGTTTAAAGCTGCTTTTCTAGCCTAGGCAAACGCTCACGGTACCAATACAAAGCAAAGGTTGGTCCCCAATGCGTGCTAATACGAAGGCACCCGGATACGGAAGAACAAGACCAACCAACAGAAGGAAACTGGACCAAAAGTGAATCCTGCCCAACTCGCTATCTTATATATGTTCATCTTACGCATGCGTGCAATCCTAGCAGGTACGCATAAACTTTATTTACTTGCAGTTTGATGAAGTAAACTGTCAAAATCCACATTATCCCTGAAAATCGATTTATAACAATCTTTTAAGAAATATAAAGGATAATGTTTATATAAAGCCTCAGTTATGATTTTAATGTTGCTATTATTGCAATCCTTTTTAAACGTAATGTAAATTTGGTTTCTCTTAAAGTGTCCGAGTATGATATTTCTGAAATTATTCTTGGTAAGATTTGTTTTCCAATCAATGAGATGATTGATCTTCATTCTATATAATTCTCTTTTGTCATATAACGTTGTATAATGACCATGTAATCCATGTTTTTTTATTGAGATGTCCAGAAAATTTACCGCTTCATTTTCTTCTTGACAATTTTCTATTAATTCCAATTCCGGAGGGTAAAAAGTAAAATCGAAATTGGTGGTGTCTTCATAACACCCCAATAGCACATCGTCAACAAACCGGAAATATTGTATCTCTGACAAAATATGGGTTCCTTTTTCATATGTTGAGAGGTAAATATCAGCCAAGATTGATGAGCAGGCTCCTCCCATTGGAATTCCCCTTATTTGTCTGTAATAATTTTTTCCATTATATAGAATATTTTCCTTTAATACTAGTTCAATAAGATCAAGGTATCTTCGATAAGTAATAAAATCCTTCAAATCAAAATCTTCATGTAATTTTTCCAAGATTGAGTATACATTAGATAAATCAATGTTGTTAAAACGGTCGCGGAAATCAAAGCTTTTAAAACATATATTTTTATTGCAATGTTTTAAACTATCGATAACTTCTATTCCATTCTTGATCATGACATGATTCTGTTTTTTGATGTTTTCCATCACAAACTTGAGGATGTTCAAAAGTCGTTTATTAGCTATTGTCAGATATGATCCACAGCCAACTGTAACTGTACGAAATTTTACAGGCTCTTTATGCATCTTTGGAATGAGGATTAAATATGGAAATTTAACAGATTTTATTTCATTACCGATTCGTTTGTACATAGCTTTAATCCTTTTGGATAGAACATTTCCATTATTGTGTACTGGGGTGTACATAGTACTGTCTTGGTAGCAGTGGTGAAGTGTATCTATGTAAAACTTTTTGCATGTAAATGCAAAATGTGATACCATCTTGTCAGTATAAGTTATAACAAAATTTTCTTTTATAGTTTGTATAGCTGCAGGTATTGAAAGATTCCTTATTTTGTTATCTTGTTTGTTGTAATATAACTGAAATTCTTTTGAAAAATTATATTTCCATTCTTGAAAGGCTAGGATAGGTAAACTGTGTTTTACTGCTATTTTATAAATGAATTCTTCTAAATCTTGATTGAAATTTTCGACTACTTGGTTATATTCTTGTGATCTGTATTTAGTTCCGAGTTTGAAAATATTTTTTAGAGTTTTATCTGAGATAATATCCAGATCACCTGTAATGATGTGATTATGATAAGGATCTTTATGTTTGCTATCAAGGCATTTGCATTCTGTTGTTTTAGTATCTAATTCTTTACAGATATTGTTGCAGTTGAAGTATTTACAGTTTTTTATTTACAGTATAAAAATCAAATATTTACCTCGAATATGGGCTTTCATACAGCAATATACGTTGGAAGAACCTATTAACTTTCAAATGGAAGAAACACATAAAAATATAGCCATTATGCTTGACTCAATTATATTAAGGGCCGGAAAATTTCAAATTACATTAAAACCCAGAATACAGAACAAGCAAAGTATGGAATATTTTATAACCACATTCCGAAAAAAGAAATTTGATGGAATTCCCTTTAAATCGATACTCTACAATATTAAAACTTTCTTACCTATTCAGGACCTTAAGGTAAAAATGACTTACCGCTTTGTACGCACAAACGGTAGAAGATTCTTCAACTACAACAATATCTGTAAAGAATTAGATACTAAAACAACAGAATGCAAATGCCTTGATAGCAAACATAAAGATTCTTATCATAATTACATCATTACAGGTGATCTGGATATTATCTCAGATAAAACTCTAAAAAATATTTTCAAACTCGGAACTAAATACAGATCACAAGAATATAACCAAGTAGTCGAAAATTTCAATCAAGATTTAGAAGAATTCATTTATAAAATAGCAGTAAAACACAGTTTACCTATCCTAGCCTTTCAAGAATGGAAATATAATTTTTCAAAAGAATTTCAGTTATATTACAACAAACAAGATAAAAAAATAAGGAATCTTTCAATACCTGCAGCTATACAAACTATAAAAGAAAATTTTGTTATAACTTATACTGACAAGATGGTATCACATTTTGCATTTACATGCAAAAAGTTTTACATAGATACACTTCACCACTGCTACCAAGACAGTACTATGTACACCCCAGTACACAATAATGGAAATGTTCTATCCAAAAGGATTAAAGCTATGTACAAACGAATCGGTAATGAAATAAAATCTGCTAAATTTCCATATTTAATCCTCATTCCAAAGATGCATAAGAGCCTGTAAAATTTCGTACAGTTACAGTTGGCTGTGGATCATATCTGACAATAGCTAATAAACGACTTTTGAACATCCTCAAGTTTGTGATGGAAAACATCAAAAAACAGAATCATGTCATGATCAAGAATGGAATAGAAGTTATCGATCGTTTAAAACATTGCAATAAAAATATATGTTTTAAAAGCTTTGATTTCCGCGACCTTTTTAACAACATTGATTTATCTAATTTATACTCAATCTTGGAAAAATTACAAGAAGAATTTGATTTGAAGGATTTTATTACTTATCGAAGATACCTTGACCTTATTGAACTAGTATTAAAGGAAAATATTCTATATAACGGAAAAAATTATTACAGACAAATAAGGGGAATTCCAATGGGAGGAGCCTGCTCATCAATCTTGGCTGATATTTACCTCTCAACATTTGAAAAAGGAACCCATATTTTGTCAGAGATACCATATTTCCGGTTTGTTGACGATGTGCTATAGGGGTGTTATGAAGACACCACCAATTTCGATTTTACTTTTTACCCTCCGGAATTGGAATTAATAGAAAATTGTCAAGAAGAAAATGAAGCGGTAAATTTTCTGGACATTTCAATAAAAAAACATGGATTACATGGTCATTATACAACTTATCACAATATTACATTAATTTATTATATTTGAAAACTTAAATCTTCATCGAAAAAAATGAACTTCATTCAAATGACGGCATTGAAATATAAATTGCCTGGTTTAAACATCTCTAAAATGCGATACATTCCTCGGTCAATCTTGGCTGATATTTACCTCTCAACATTTGAAAAAGGAACCCATATTTTGTCAGAGATACCATATTTCCGGTTTGTTGACGATGTGCTATAGGGGTGTTATGAAGACACCACCAATTTCGATTTTACTTTTTACCCTCCGGAATTGGAATTAATAGAAAATTGTCAAGAAGAAAGTGAAGCGGTAAATTTTCTGGACATTTCAATAAAAAAACATGGATTACATGGTCATTATACAACGTTATATGATAAAAGAGAATTATATAGAATGAAGATCAATCATCTCATTGATTGGAAAACAAATCTCACCAAGAATAATTTCAGAAATATCATACTCGGACACTTTAAGAGAAACCAAATTTACAATACGTTTAAAAAGGATTGCAATAATAGCAACATTAAAATCATAACTGAGGCTTTATATAAACATTATCCATTATATTTCTTAAAGGATTGTTATAAATCGATTTTCAGGGTTCATGTGGATTTTGACAGTTTACTTCATCAAACTGCAAGTAAATAAAGTTTATGCGTACCTGCTAGGATTGCACGCATGCGTAAGATGAACATATATAAGATAGCGAGTTGGGCAGGATTCACTTTTGGTCCAGTTTCCTTCTGTTGGTTGGTCTTGTTCTTCCGTATCCGGGTGCCTTCGTATTAGCACGCATTGGGGACCAACCTTTGCTTTGTATTGGTACCGTGAGCGTTTGCCTAGGCTAGAAAAGCAGCTTTAAACGGGAGGGGGAGTCGCAATCCTCCCCAACCATTAAATGCAAAGCATTTGGTTATCCCATATTCCTTTAAATCTTCTTTTTCTTGGATTATATATATATATATATATATATATATATATATATATATATATATATATATATATATATATATATATATATATATATATATATATATATATATATATATATATAAATATATATATATATATATATATATATATATATATATAATTGAATATTTTTATGATTACTTGTAATATATAGATACCCGAGAAATACCAAAGAAAATTGCTTGTAAACTGTAGGTAAAGGTAAAAAAATTGCAAATCAGAAGCCTAGTGTAGCACGATGAGCTATGCAAGAAGTTTGGAAATTGAATAAATGGAATCTAGTGAATATAAAAGGAATATATATATATATATATATATATATATATATATATATATATATATATATATATATATATATATATATATATATATATATATATATATATATATATATATATATATATATATATATTGTCGAGGTGCGCGTTCCCTGATCTTGAAGTACCCCTGTACCGAATTCCATGGCTGTGCGATGCTTATATTTCCCACTACATACAGTAAACACACACACACGCGGCGCGGTAGCCCAGTGGTTCGTGCGCGGGAATTGCACTCAGTAGGCCCGGGTTCTGTTCCCGCCACTGCCCAAACTGCCGCCGCGTTCACGCGGAGTTAAACATGTGTGTCCGTAAGTCCTTCCGAGAGGTTGGTGTTAGGGGAAGGATGGTACGGTCCCTGTGAATGCCTCCCCCACTGGGTTCCTGTCTAAATTGAGTGGCACTTCCCGGCCATCCAAACAGTTACCTTACACCATTCTGGTAGGTCGGACTGTCTGGGTCTCAACAACAACAAATACACACACATACACATACACACACGCACGCACATACACACACGCACGAACACACACATACACACACGCATGCAAACACAGACAGAGACTGATATCTTATTTTATTATGTTTGGTCATGATAAAATTATACAAAGTTACTAGTAAAATCCCGAGGTATCCTGATAACTTTATAAGGAAAGATCTATGAATGCATATGTTTGCTCTATCTATTGTAAAGGGACACCGTGTCTGATCGAATAAATGTGGATATGGCTGGCGTCCCTAGTAGAGAAATAAAAAAGTTAAAATCCCAAACTGGACTGCAAATAAAGATATACAAGCAATCCAATTACAAAGTTATTGAGCGTTGTCTAATTATTAGGCATCGACAATAAGACTGTAACAGTAGGTATTTATTTGACGCAATAATGTTATTGGCGAATTACTGTCCTATTTAGAAACTTTAAAATAAACAACACTTACATGCATGGCAACCAATAGTGCAAAATGCCATCTGTCAGCAATAATGTTTGTTTGAATTCGAGAAAGCTATTCAATAAAGCAATAATATTTGAATTAGAGAAATTTTGATAAAGCCGTTGCAGGTTTCAGCGCGTTGCAGTTTCTGATGATACGACATTTGAATAGGTATTTAGTGCCCCCTTGGTAAACGTATTATGCGTTTCTGAAGTCGATTTTTATTAATTTGATAATTATTTATAATTTTGTAATTGAAAATTTTCTTCCATCTCGTTTTGTTTCGGAGTCCGTTATATTATTCTTTAAAATATCCACTAGGGTTATTGGAATCTCTTTTATCTGAAAAGACATGATCACTTGACTATAATCAGACATAATGCAATGTTCATTTACCTTCTCTGACAAAGAAACGGTGTTTATTATCTCTATAAAACTGTCGTAAAGAGCATTTATTAAACTATTCTCTATTGTTTTTAATAAAATAGCAAAAAAAAGGTATATTATTTTATTTTATATCCCATATTTTCAATTCTCTTAGTTTAAATATAAAACTAACATCACAACTAGAAAACAAAATAATATTTTATGCATTATAAAAAATGATTTTATATTAAAAGGAAGATCATAAAATTTAATTGCTAAATAAAGTGTAAATTGTTCAACAGTCTTTATTAAGCTGAGATTTACGTCGCTTCAGTGATTTTTAATTAAGAACCTAAGCACTCGTTATCGTAAGGACTTCTTTATACACTTTAATTGCTTGCAAAAAATGACAACTTTGTTCAACAGCAGTCTTGAGGGTTTGTTATTTTTTGTTTCATATTAAAGTTATATTTTTTTATGCCATTCTCACAAATCAGAGGGCGATTCACAAATTTTAGTTTTTAATATCATGCCAATTAGCTTTTCAAAAAAAGACAAAAGGTAACTTAGCATTAAGGCAGCAGATGCCATTCTTCGTGCGCCAGAATTTTTTTTCAAATTTTCTTTTGGTTTTAAATATTTCGTGTAATGAAATAACCTCGTAATATAAAGCAAAATAAAATATTAAACAAGAAGTTTATAAAAAAAATCATTCATATTTTGGCAAATGGTGTATGTACACTTCATATTCGATGGGAATACTAAGGATTTTTACACATTTTTGGACACTTATCTCTTACAGTCATACGGATTTTCATAAATATACGAACGATATATATACAGAACTGGAATACGATAAATCTAGTAAACCACTGAAATTTATAATTTTTCCTTAGTATAGAAAGTATAATACAAAAAGTTATAGAAAAAGAATAGAAATCGTAGTATAGAAAAAGTATTCTTTTCCCAAAAATATTCGATTTCAAATATTAGTTTCCAATATATGTTTTAAAACCTCCTGAACAAGTTTTGACTTATTTTTAGAGTGATGTCTGTCTGCCAGTCTGTATGTCTGTGGTCGATTTTCTGCTTACACGATGGTGGCCACAAATATTAATGGACTTTCATATATATAATCTTATATACATTATATATATATATATATATATATATATATATAATTATTTAATAATTATATAAATGAATAAAAAGGAAAAATAATCAAATAAGTCAAAAAAATTAGAAAAATAAAAAAGTCTGAAAAGATGCATTAATATTAATGTTTTGGATTTTATTTTCGCTAAAAAATTGTAACTTTTGCCAGTTTTGAAATTACGATTTGAACGCCCTTATAATGGTGTATAGTGGCATTCTCGTTTATACAGTTTCCCTATGCATTACTTGTTTAGTAAGAATTATCATCTTTGATTCATGTTCATATTCTGAATTGCTTGTCTGGTCTCCTTCTTTGACTCACTGGGCGGGTCTGGGAGTATTACTGTACTGCCTCCCTGGTAGTATTTCGACTTGTTCATTCCGGTGCTTCTAGATAATTCAAACTGTTGAGGTTGATCGTGTATACACGTGGTGAATGAAGAAGGATTCATGCTTCATGGTAATACAAATTTTCTTAATGTTTCCTATCTTCATTTTTTCATTTTTTGATGCCTGTAGTCTGAGTTTGAGTATTTATTGTAATGTACTATTGCTCAATCTGAAACAGGCATTTGTTTGAGTTAGTTAGAGTTAAATACTCAGACCTGAAGAGGAATTTAATTCTGACTAATCATCGAATTTGAGCTGGCGTTGTTCTCTTGTCTGATCGGCATTCTGGCAGTGATTTTGCTTCTATGGTGATGTTAATATTACTTATTTTTTTTATTATTACATATTTCTAATATATATATATATATATATATATATATGTATATATATATATATATATATATACAGTCAAACCTCGATATGTCGAATTTGGAGGGAGTAGAAAAAAAATTCGAGATATCAGAAATTCGAGATATCGAAAATTTGAAAAATTTTAAGGAATTCATAAAAGAATATATATATACTAGCCTTATACATTACACATTTTTAAAAAAATCACTTACTTTATCTTGCAGACAGAGAATTGGGTATTACCCAAGAAAATGCTGACAACAAATAAAGCGAAGCTTGAAATGATTGGATATACATTTAATGTAATATTATGTACGTACATACTTTATTAAAATTTAATTTTGCATTTCTTTAATTTGCAAAATAGTCATCTACGACAGTTTGGTTACAGGTACTGAATCCTTCAATATCTATCACATTTTCCAAATGATCTAGGCGGATCGAAATGAGCTTAATTTTGTGACGATAGTTTACTTTAAAACTCTGAATAATACCTTGGTTCAAAGGCTGTAACTTAGAAGTTGTGTTTGGTGGCATGAAATGAACTTTCAGGGATTTTAATTTCGAATATTATGCTCTGTACATTTGTCCAAAGACAGAACAATATGGCGCTTTTCACGGGACATTTTTCTGTCAATTTACTTCAACCAATTAGTGAAAATTTTGGCAGTCATCCAAGCCCTTTTGTTCGCAAAATAAGTCATTGGAAAAGATTTCATTCCTGAAAAACATCGGGGTTTAGCAGATTTACCTATCATAAGAGGTTTGAGCCTTTCTAAACCATCAATATTAGTGCAAAATAGCACAGTTAATCTTTCTTTGCTCATTTTCTCGATATGACATGCTTCACCTTTAATGGACATAGCTTTATAAGACATACACTTAAAAAATAGTCCTGTGTCATCTGCATTGAACACATTTTTCGGATCGTATTTTTTTAAATGAAAAGATGAAAATGGTAAGTTGATCTAAATGATAAGATGAAAATGGTAAGTTGAACTAAATGATAAGATGAAAAATTTCGAGATATCGAGAGTTTGATTTCGAAAAATTTCGAGTTAGAGAGTTTGTTTTACATTAGTTTAATACCGTGCGTGAAGGGAGATGGAAATATTTCGAGATACCGAGGTTCGACATATCGAGGTCCACCTGTATATATACATATATATATATATATATATATATATATATATATATATATATATATATATATATATATATATATATATAAATATATATATATATATATATATATATATATATATATATATATATATATATATATATATATATATATATATATATATATATATATATATATATATATATATATATATATATAAATATATATATATATATAGAACCAGACGTAGAAATTTTTAGTGAGTGCTGCCTACCACTTCTGAAATGTAATGCTGAATCACTATCTATTATTATCTAATTTTCTAGCTACAGTCAATCCTACTAAAGAGATATGCCATTGAATATTTTGGTACCGAAAATGAAAACGAGACCTGAAGTGAGTTTGTTCTTAAGAAACCACATTACCTTGTAAAGAATTTGATGAGGAATCCATATAAGCTATCATATAAGCTCTATTTTTAACAAAGCTTTACAAGTAGATACTTCAAGGAAATTGCATTTTTTAAACTGGAAATGGTAATTAAAGGGGCGTGAAAATTTTTGTGAATCTCACTTCCTCTTTCAAAGTTTGATGCTGATGCCAAATCAATCATCAACTCATATTTACTTATAGGAGAAACTAAGAAATGGATGCTTCAAAATATTTTTTGACATAAACAATGATAATGAAAAAAAATTTGCAATCAGCGAAAACTTATGCAAAACTTTGTCGTATATGTGTTTTTTCAATAAATTCTGTTTTTATTGATTTACTTGGCACTTCAACACAACATTTGTTCTATATATATATTTTTTAATTTACGCAGAAAAGAATAAAACAAGTGATAGTTTTCACTTTCCGTGTAAATACATGGTAATGTATAGGAAAAGTATGTTAATCGTATCGAAATTCGCAACTCGAGTTAGCGATGAATCCACACGTCTCGAGCACTCTAAAAAAACCGAGAAACCGAAAATCTACTTTTAGCTCGACGTCTGTGTGTGAGCCTGTTTGTATGTCTTTGTGTTTTTTTACACAATACACTCCCCGGCCACACAAGCAGCAACCATAAGCCTTCGGGTTGGTCGTGTGGTCTGGGCCTTCTACACAATACACTCTAGCAAAAAATCTAATTGTTCCCATTCCACAAAATTTTGTATGAAAGTCAATTGTGTATTATCCAGGTGTTGATTAGATTTTTACACCATTCGATAAAAAATAACTTGCCTTGTCTTCAAAATGTCCCTAAAAAATGATCAAAATCCAAAATAAAAGACTAAGCATAAATGCTAATATGCAGAAATGTATCATTAAAATGCTTTTTTTCTACGTAATATTCGACAATGAAAATAATAAGAACAACACTATAAATCTAGAATTAACTGCTATTCGTATTTTTGCAGCGTAGCCATTGAGAAAAACGTTCCAATCGCTGAATGAAAACTATAAATTCAGAGTGATTTCAAATAATCATCGGAGCCATTTTGTTCTATCTACTCAATTTAATAAATTATGGATGAAAGAAAGAAAAAATGCATTTGAGTTTATAGGGAAAATCATGTGCTGCTCAGACAGATTTCCAATGCTAGGTCAATTTGCTTTCAAGGACAATTTAAAAATCAACTGCTGTAGCAACAGATACTTCTTTCTATACATTCAAATTGTATTCGCTGTTTACATTTCGTATATTGGTTCATGTTTCGTTCGTATTTTCTGTATTGTTTAACATAATATGTGAAATATAAATGCATTATTTTTTCATGTAACTTCATTTCTGATGCAATGAAACAAATTAAAGAAATTTGCACCAAATGATGTAACTGAAAATTTACTGGTAATTAAAACTAAATGAAGAACGATTTTAATCAAATATTTCATTGTATAAAAACCCAAAACAACCCAGTTAGTATTTGTTTCCTGTTTTGCATGTTTTAAAATCAGATAACAAAATTATTTTATAAAATTATTCATATATTTATTTATGAAATTTTTAATGCATGTTGGAAAAGGTTTGGCAATGTAATGATGCTAATCAAATACCACCGACTGAGAATATGAAATATTTCCACAAAACTCTCAATATCCTACGTTTTCATCTTAAGCCAAGCCAAGACGCTTATTTACGGGGTGCCTGTGTCTCGTGATACGTAACCCCACATCGAATGTGAAGCAAGTTCAATAGTTTGGCCAAGGTGAGGTATAGCAATATGCACACTACTTCTTGGAGGGTGCTGTGTAACGTTTAGATTTTTGATATTACTTTTACATTCACAATTACTTTTACTATGAGTAGAAATCTGTCTGTGAAATCATTCCATTAACAGGGCATAGATATTATTTATCCGAAGCACCTAGTGAAAACCATATCTTTATCGAAAACAGTATTTTCACAGAAATTAACTGACTTTAACAGAAATATAAAACTTTAAAATAACATTTTGAAAAGGACACATTTTAAAATTCTGCATAACTTTAAATATCGTTATTTACAACAGCGGCTCGTTCTTAATTACCTGTACAAGCTGTTCACAGCTGTCAGCAATCAGACTTCTAAGTCAGAGTTTGTTTGTGTGACAGAGATAGTCTGACAGAGAAAAATATCATTTTTTACTTTCCCTGCAATACATGGTAATACAAAGTAATTGACCGAATTTCATAAAATTTGGTAGGTAAGTCACTTGTGGGCAAATCTGGAGCTGATTAGTTTTGGGCATGATTCGGGATAAAAGAACCCGCCTTTTTTTGCAAAATGGCCCGCAAAAGCTTGTATCCACTCTAATTGAAAAACTAATGGACCGAATTTCACAAAATTTGGTAGATGAGTCACTTGTGGATTAATCTGGTGCTGATTAGATTTTGGTACGATTCGGAAAAATAACCTGCCTTTTTTTGCAAAATGCCCCGCAAAAATCGTCAAAATCTAAACTAACGAACTAGGTATACTCAAATATATCCATTAAATGATCGTTTAATACCTAATTTTTAACGACGAAAAGAATAAGACCAACCCCATTACACTAGGACTAGCCGTTCTCGAGATATTTTAGTTTTTCTTATTTTCTCTACGCCACCTTTGAAAATAAGTCCGGTTACCGAATGAGAATGAAAATTGAATTAAAAGTGAAATAAATTTAATTAAATAAAGAGAACGTGAATATAAGTCTGCAGAGAAAGTCATGTGCTGCCCACATCAGATTTTTACCTTCCCTGCAATACATGGTAATGTATAGGGAAAGTATTGGAATCATGCCGAAAATCACAACTCGAGTTTTCGACGGATCTACACGTTTCGAGACCTCTAGAATACGAAAAAACCATTTTTAGCGTGCCGTCTGTGTGTGTGTCTGTGTGTCTGGGTGTCTGTGTGTCTGTCTGTCTGTCTGGCTGTGTGTCTGTCTGTCTGTCTGTGCAGATTTTGTATCCACTCTAACTAGAAAAGTAATTGACCGAATTTCATAAAACTTCGTAGGTAAGTCACTTGTGGGCGAATCTGGTGCTGATTAGTGTTGGGCACGATTCGTGATAAAAAAAACCCGCCTTTTTCTGCGAAATGGCCCGCAAAAGCTTGTATCCATTCTAGCTGGAAAACTAATGGACCGAATTTCACAAAAATCGGATGATAAGTGACTTGTGGGATATTCTAGTGCTGATTAGATTTTGGTACGATTCGGAAAAAATTATCTGCTTTTTTTGCAAAATGGCCAGCAAAAATCGCCAAAATCTAAAATAAAAAAACCACATATGCTCAAATATATCCATTAAATGCTTGTTTAATACGTAATTTTTAACGAAGAAAAGAAGACCAACCCCATTACACTAGGATCAGCCGTTCTCGAGATATTTTAGTTTTTTCGTATTTTCTCTACGCCACCTTTGAAAATAAGTTCAGTTATCAAATTGAATGAAACGTGAATTAAATTTAATTAAAATAAAGAGAACGTGAATATAAGTCTGCAGGGAAAGTCATGTGCTGCCCACATCAGATTATTTACTTTCCCTGCAATACGTGGTAATGTATTGGGAAAGTATTGGAATCATGTCGAAAATCGCAACTCGTGTTTTCGACGAATCTACACGTTTCGATACCTCTAGAATACGAAAAAACCATTTTTAGCGTGACGTCTGTGTGTGTGTGTGTGTCTGTGTGTCTGGCTGTGCATATTTTTATCCACTCTAATTAAAAAACTTATAGACCGAATTTCACAAAATTTGGTAAGTAAATCACTTGTGAGCGAGTCTGGTGCTGATTAGTTTTGGGTACGATTTGGGATAAAAGAACCCGCCTTTTTTTGCGAAATGGCCCGCAATAGCTTGCATCCACTCTAGCTTAAAAACTAATGGACTGAATGTTACAAAATTCGGTAGATGAGTCACTTGTAGGTCACCCTGGTGCTGATTAGATTTTGGTTGGATTCGAAAAAAAATAACCTGCCGTTTTTTGCAAAATTGCCCGCAAAATTGTCAAAACCTAAACTAAGAAGCTGCGTATGCTCATATATCCATTAAATGCTTGTTTAATACGTAATTTTTAATGAAGAAAAGAATAAGACCAACCCCATTACACTAGGACTAGCCGTTCTCGAGATATATTAGTTTTTTTTTTATTTTCCCTACGCCACCTTTGAAAATAAGTCCAGTTATCAAATGAGAACGAAAATTGAATTAAAAGTGAATTAAATTTAATTAAAGGAAATAGAACGAGGATATAAGTCTGCAGGGAAAGTCATGTGCTGCCCACATCAGATTTTTTTTCTTTGTAATAGCATCTTGCTGGTTCTGCGGTTTTTCTTGTCCCGAAGATAAATTTGAGCTTTAACTCTTCCATTGCCGCACTCATTGCACAAGAGATGTGCTGAGTCTGACGGATTTGTTGACACTTTTGTCACTGGACTTCCTCTTGTATCACATGATTTGGTTGTTGTCCTGCCCAGATTATGTGGCGACTGGGGTGCATTATTTTTATTGCATTAGTCATTATTTCATGTCAAATATACATGTCCTCATTTTAAGAACCGCACAGACGGTCCAATTGTGCAGAGTACTTAAAGTTTATTACCCCGGACTCACGTGTAAAACTTTTGCAGCATTTGGGATCATTACCTGTTGCCCGTGTAATTAAATGTTATACGTGTGTGGTTAAAAAGTCTAGCACTGTATTTGCATTTTTTGTGTCCTCACAAGCTAATTTTCCCATTAAAAATAGCATAATATTATATTTCTAGTATTTTTAAGCTCTCTCAATTTAAACAACTAAATAATAATGAACGAATTTGAAGCAAAAATATTTAATGAGTTTTGAAAAAAGGATTTCTAATAAAAGTAAGTCACGAAATCTAATAGCCAAATAATGTGCAAATTATTTAACAGTCTTCATTAAACTGGGATTTACAACGACTCAGTAATTTTTAATTAAGATTTTAAGTACTTCTTTGCTATCACAAAGACTTTATTATACACTTTATATGCCTGCAATAAAATATTAAATAACTTTTTTCTACCGAATCAAATACATGTAAACGTATACCCTGGTTTTTTTTTATTTGATCTTAAAGTTATTTTTTATTTGTCAAAAAATGTCCTTTAATTTACACCGAAATCATCGATCGATTATACCATCTCAGAGTTTCTTAATATTAAGTCAATTTGCTTTGCAGGAGAATTTAAAGAGAAAAATCTGAGTTTCTCACATAGTCAAATTGTCTATTATGTCCGTATTTTATTTCTCGTAGTAGTAGGTATACGTTTTATATTTATCGCTTATTGAATTAAGGAAGAAAAAATTTATTTGGAATTACTTTGATTTCGCAATTCACAGTTACACTTTTGATCAGTGATTTGGTTACATTTTTGATCAGTGAATTGGTTAAGTTTCTGGTCAGTGACATGGTTAAATTTTTGATCAGTGACTTGTTGACATTTTTGATCAGTAACTTGGTTACATTTTTGATCATTGACTTGGTTACAATTTTGATCAGTGATTTAGTTACATTTTTGGTCAGTGATTTGAAGCGTTTTAAAAGACCACATTTTCTGAAAACTATAATTTGCAATCTCGAAGACTGTATATCGTACATTGCAAAATTTTGTCTATAAAAATGTTTATGGTCGGAGTATCTATCTGAAATCGGAACGTTATAAAAAAAACTACTATCACCGCTGAAATTTACTATATCGTTCTACGATTACCGCATGAGGAGAGTTGTTTTGAGTTATCTGCAAACATTACGGTAAAGAGATTTTTTTTCCTAATCCTAATTTAAATCCCCCCATCATTAAAAATATTCTACTAAACGCACAGAATGTCAAAAATCTGGTATGGCAGCAGATGACATTCCATAAGACACACATTCATTTTCCCTTTATTTCTTTAATGATTCATTAAATTGAGTTTAATTGCGCAAAATAACATGCACAATTATATTAAAATGGCACTGAATATGCTCTTTTAATTCCATTTTCGCTTTTATTTGGTAACTAGGCGTATCTTCAAAGGCGGCGTTGCGAAAATGTATAAAATATTAAAATATCTGAAAGATGGAATTGGATTTATTCTATTCAATGTTAAATATGATGTATGAACCAAGCATTTAATTGATACATTTAAGCATACGTAGTCTTATTGATACATTTAAGCATACGTAGAAACATTTCATATAAAAGGCAGGTTCTTTTTTCCGAATCGCACCAAAATCTCATCAGCACCAGGGTTATCCACAAGTGATTTCATCTACAAATTTTCTGAAATTCAGTATATTTGTTTTTCAGCTAGATTGGACACAGACAAATTTTGCGGACTATTTCGAAAAAAAAAAACAGGTTCTTATATTTGATTCGTACCAAAATCTAATCAGCACCAAGGTAACCGACAACTGAATTATTTGTCAAAGTTTATGAAATTTTGTTCATTAGATTTTGAGTTAGAGTGGATACATACATTTCAGAGACAGATCCACACACACAGACGTCACGCTAAAAATAGTTTTTTCGTGATCTAGACGTCCCAAAACGTATATCCGTCAAAAACTTTTGTGATTTTCGACATGATTACAATACATTAACATGTATTGAAGGAAAAGTAATAAACCTGTAGCTAGTGAACACATAACATTTTAATACCATAGTAGGTCATTGGATATAAGCAAAAAACTACTCTGAATCTTGCTATCTTCATTGCTGAATCGTAGTAAGTATTTTAAAGGAAAAATTGGTAAATCATTGTTAAAGGATAGTTCCCAGTTGTCGTCGAATAGCGTTCTCCGTGTGGACAAGCGGTAATAAACACGAAGCCATAATACAATTGTTGTCATCTATTGATTAGTTGACAGTTATTTAATCGTTATCTCAAAACATGTTTGTTATATTTTTTTTTTGTAGAGTGAGCAACTAATTCTAAAAAATGAAATCAAATATTTAGATACATACCAAAACCTATTCAGCATTAGCTGCTGTCGATCGAAGTACATAAACGTACCAGGAACATGCATTATTTTTAGATCATATTTTACTAGAATAATATTTAACTTACCTACTTTGAGTCTACTTTGCCTTACTCGAATAACTGACTTCTATTCGTAACATCATATATTACATTAATTATTTTATAATCAAAAAAGCAATTTCGTTTTCTTAATTATTTTACATGTCCTACTTCATTAAATCAAAACTGAAAAAAATATAGCGCATTTAAAAAAAAAAGGTTTAATTATAATTCTAAAAACTTATATTTTAGCATTTTCTAATAACACATTTAATATGGTTAACATGGGATTAAGGGAGGTTATAAATTAAACATACCCAGGCAATTTGTAGAAAAATATTTCTCGAAAGACGCATTAATATTCATTTTAAATGTATGCACTAATCCTTTTAATCAGTGTATATTTATCCCTCTCTTCGGAATACTTTATAATTAAACTCTACGTCTGGTTTTATTATATACTTAAACTTTTACTTTTACTGGCAACATTTACTTTTACTTACAATGTATACAGAATTATAGTGAAAGTCAGCGGTTAGAAAAGTAAAGTAAGTCTTGGTGATGCGGAACATCTTAGTGTTCGGGGTAAATTATAAAAAAAATCTGATGTGGTCAACACATGACTTTCCTTTTATAATGCAATAAATTTACTACTCTTACAGTTAAAAAAATGTTATTCTTATAGTAGACACTTATATTCTTTCCAAGATATTGCATTTTCTTCAATTAGTCGTTATTTTCATTGATTTAGCGTCATTTTTATCCATTTGGCGAGATTTTTGTTAATTTGGAAACAATTAAAAATGTCGCCAAGTTAACGACATTCCGCTAAATTCGTCGCCAAAATCTCGCTAAGCATTATGGACGGAAAAAAAGTTATTCTTACAGCAGATGAATGACTATTGGCGTTCAAATACAAAATTATTACTCAAAGCATCATTTTTCATGAATGGAACGAGCTAATTCCATGAGAATGATGTCACCAAATTTATCGCATTCTATTACATATGAAAATTGAACATGTTTTTCAATAGGTAATATATTTTTTTAAAATTTAATATGACTTTTTGATAATTTTTTTTTGAAAATGCGCAATATCTCGAGAATGGTTCATGTTAGCGATTTAAAATTTATGTCAATGGTTTTCTAATGAAAAATTGCATAAGAAATGTTTATTTACGTAACTTTATTAGCGGTTTTGATTTTCTGACGATTTTTCAAAATTTCACTCAAAAATTTAGGGGGTTCTGAACATTCGATTGCGTATAAAAACAATAGGCTTCCAGTATTTACGGATTGTGATTTTTGTATCAAATTTCATTCGAATCGGTCCATTCGTTCGTCAGTTATCGTCTCCACAGTCTCATCGACACACACACACACATTCTTTCACACACACACAGACATAACTTCAAAATGTTTGATTCGTGATCAGGGATGCTTGAAACGTGCTCTCCCGACGAAAACTCGAATTCGAATTTTCGACCCCGTCACAATACTTTCCTTATACATTATGTATATAAAGAAAGTAATAAATGTGACGGGAGTTAAACGAAAGCATCAAACGGGAGTGACATTATATTGCTACAAATACGTAACAAAAACTGGTGTTATAATTTGAAGCTCTGGATCCTTTGACCACGGCAATAAATTCGGTGATCTAGAAGACGAATTTGAATAAATATCGCAAACGGTAACATTTGGCAAGTTTGGGAAACTTTTCAATTTTTAACACTTTACAACATAATTGAAAAGTGTTTATGACTTTGTTCATTCTGTCTGTCTGTCTGTCCGTTATCACGATAACTGCCGTAAAAATGACTTTATCAAAATTAAATTTTAGTATGTTTTTCCGACGGTCTGTGGGACCTATGGGAATATAAATAAATAATATCACCCAATTTGTTTTTTATTGAACCCGGGTTGAAAAAATGAAATACATTGAACCCTATGAAACCTAATTTTTCAAACATTTTTTAAGCAAACTTAAAATTCACAAATTACTTCGAAATTTTCAGAAAATATTCACATTATCCCATAAAATATATAGAAAAAATTTCAGTAAAATGCATTAAATAGTTTTTTAATTAAAAATTATTTAATATGGGGAAAAAAACAAATTCAATTAAATTCTGAATTTTGGGATATCCTCCAGAAAGAAAAAAGAGATATATTATATAATAAATATCTTTCCAGAAGTTTAATATTTTTGTATATGAGAGAAGCTATACATTTTAAAATAAATTTGATACATAACAATTTTTCAAAATTTTTTTTTATTTTATATAACTCTTCATGATATACATTTGATAGCATTTTTAATGCACTTTCCTACGTCCTAGAGATTTAATATTTGGTACACAGCTTAAATTTGTTGAGCATTTTATTCTACAAAAATTTGGTGGATCTTTAAATATAGATCATACATTTTTTTCGAAATGGCCTGCAAATAATCCCCGTTCACTTCTATAAATCATTGTTGTAATATTGTTAAAAATTCTGATGTGGACATCACATGTCTTTCACTACAGACTCATATTCACGTTCTTATTTCTTCAATAATAATTTGAGTTTATCTGCACAAAATGACAGCCATAAGTATTTTAAATGACATTGAATTTTCAGGTTAAACTTAAATTTGGTTCTCATTTGATAGCTGGACTTATTGTCAAAAGTGGCGTAGAGAAAACGCGAAAAAACTAGAATATCTCAAGAACGGCTAGTCCTACAGTAATGGGGTTAGTCTTATTCTTTTTGTTGTCAAAAATCACGTATAAAATAGGAATTTAATTGATATAATTGAGCACACGTAGTCTTTTATTTTTATATTTAACGATTTTTGCGGGCCATTTCGTAAAAATTGCCCGTTCCTTTTTCCCGAATCATACTAGAATAACCTACAAATGATTTATATACCAAATTTTGTTAAATTTGGTATATAAATCACTTGTAGGTTATCGAAATATTATACACCAAATTTTGCTAAATTTGTTCTATTAGTTTTTAGCTAGAGTGGATAAAAGCAATTTCTGCCAGCCATTTCGCAAAGAAGGCAGATTCTTTTATTACGAATCCTACTATAATCTAATGAACATCAGGATTTCCCACAAAGAACATACCTACCAAATTTTATGAAATTCGGTCCATTAGTTTTTCAATTAGATTGGATGCAATATCCGCACAGACACACAGAAACATACACAGATACACCCTCATACACACAGACGTCTTCCTAAAAATAGTTTTTTCGTGTTCTAGAAGTCCCAAAACGTGTAGATACTTCGAAAACTCGAGTTTCGATCTTCGGCACGATTCCAATACTTTGAATATATACACACACACACATATATTATCTGTGTATCTGTGTATTATCTGTGTATCTAAATACCGTGCCTACGCAATTACAATAGTTGTGATTTTAAATGATCCCTAAATTTTTATTATTTCTTCAACGTAGCCTAATTTTAACTTATGCAGAATGCAAATATCTCAAGCGATCGTAGGGTGAGTTACATAAGAATTGCTGAATTTTTTTCACACAAAATTATTTAGCTCTGGAGTCTGGAATACAAGTTATATGAATGAAATATTCATTGATTTTGCATAGAGAATTAGATGATTTATATTTCAGTACAGTTTTAAATATTTAAGTATAATAAATTACTGTAGTACTGTGATAATGTAAAAGATATCACCACTGAATGTATCACATTTTAGAGATTTTTAAATGAAATTGCATTTCAGTTGGAAAGTGTTTCATAATCAATGCTTATTCATGATTGATCTTTCTTGTTATATTTTGACGAAGAAAGGTCACGAGTTACGGGTTTTTTCCTTTCCAAAGAAGGTGCATAAGGTCATTATATTTTAGTTGGATTACTGTTGCTATACGAGTAAAATTATCTGCATACTCAATATAGAACGCATTATGTAATTCTTCCTTTGGTTATACTTTTGAGCTATATTTTAAAGCAATTATGATAGAAAAGTATGAGAAAATTAAATTTTAAAGCTGCCACATTTATGCATCGTATGTGCTTATCGCCCGTAGGTGATTATCGCTGTCTTCGCCCGCTTGTTGGAGTGACTCCAAACGTTACATCTAAAAGTTTCCTTTTCGATAGTTTCGTCGTTTGTATACCGATTTGGACGAAAGTAACTGCATTATATTAATCTATCAAAACTGTTCAGTTAGTTACGTATATTAACACTGTACAAACTTATTATGAGACCATATTTAAGACTAAAAATATGTGAGATAGTTTTTTGTTCAATATTTATTTGGGCAGCCATGTTTACCAATAGCATATGAAATGAACTTTCAATTTCCTGTTACATCAGCGAAAACAGTGACCTCGAATTTAACGGAACAAATAACTCTCCGATGCTCGCATGTTTGAAATAATACTTTAAAAAGATTCAAATTGTGGTTTAAGAAATATAACTGTACTAAAATATCAATTACATAAAATGACAAGAAGGGGTTCAAAGAAGTATTAAAATAGTTAAAAAGCTGTATATAAAATTAGATGATCAGAAATTCATTATATGAATTTATACATTTTACACAAAAGTAATTAGAGTTCGAATCTCGACATTACACACCTTGGCGCCTCCGGGTGATAAATTTCAGAGCATAGCGAAGCAATTTTTTAAAAATACAAGAAGGTCCATGTAGGCACTAGGCTCTTGGTGTCGTAGGAATGTTCCAGAAGACAATTTATGCAAAAATTTTGTGGTTCAGCTGACACCAAGAGTTCTTGACACGAAAATCCTCCCACCTGGGCGCATGCAGAAGAACACAAGCCAAAGAAACCTAAAAATGTCTGCAATCCAGTTGAAAATCCTAATATCTACAAGCTCATCACAAAGTCAAAACATGTAAAATAATAAACTATAAATGAAATTTAAATCCCAAGGTTCACAATAAATAAATAACACAACAGCCGAACAGACAAGTCGAACAGACAAGTTAAAATTAAAAATTTCTCTAAGTAAACTTTCCAAATAAAAATTACCAATTGAATTTCCAAAAAAAATATTCAATTTTCAAGATTCTTTACTTTAAGCATTAAAATGTGGTCAGCAGCATAGCATTCTTTCAAATTTTGTAAATTAATTCTTAGCTTATCATTTAATTTCAAAATATTGTAAATTGAAATTTTCATGACCACAGCAGGTAATCTCCAGATCAGGTACTTTCCAATTTGTCGAAGCAGAACACTAGTAAATTGTAGTAAATAATTTCAAATTAGCAATATAAATACAAATACAGATGAAAATGACCATTCCAAGAGAAGATAAATATAAATTTCAAAACAAACCTGGTCCAGTGGTTCACATGACTTACAAAATTTTGTCAACATCAAGTGTCCATTTGACACAACAGCATTTCATCATCTCTTTCATAGAGGAAAACCAGCAAAGGCAACAAACATGGCAATATGGGTTATTAATTCTTACCATTTCATGTATTCAAAATTATTTCAAAATTTATTCCATAGTTTCATTCAATATTTTCAACCATTTTTCAAAACATCAATTATTTCAATAAATACTATTAATCATTTAGTTAATCAACACCTGTGGCCAAAAGTAGAACACATCAGTAGCAGAAAAACAGTTCCACTCAATGTAGAACCAAAATATCAAAATCAATTTTTCAAAAATAATTCACTTTCTTTAATTAAAAATTTTCCAACTGTCAAATCAGGTGGCAAGCGAGAAATGGCAAGGTGGCAGAATTCAAACCAAATACTTTTTGTAATTATTTCCTCATTTCATCATTTAGTAAAATTTTCCAACGGTCTGTGACTCTTAGCCATGTAGTAAATTTACGTATGTAATGTAGTACATTTTGAGTAAATTTACGTGAACATGGGTGAAAATTTTATAAATTCCTTTGAGTTTATTTATAAGATATTCGCCGATGTTCGCCGTAAATTTACTCAACTTGATACTAAGCTTATTGCTCAACTTGATACTCAATTTATTATCGTTTAGCTTAAAAATTTAGTTTTTCTTACCATCCGAAGATTTTCAGCCCCTTCATTCAAATCTGCCATGATTTTGGTTTCAAACCTGCTCACTCTAATGTTATTACTTTGTTCATTCGTATTCGTTCCGATAAATTTGGGGATATTGATGACTTTAAACGCTATGCTGGGGTGTATGTGGTCCCCTTGTTGATTCCTGAAGGTGACTATAAATTTTAAATCGGCAGCACTAAACGTAATGTCGGCATCCGTTTAACGGAACACGCACGTGATGTCAGAAATTGTAAATTTTTTACTGCTCTTGTTCAGTGTGTGACTAGTGATATTTCCTGCCCATCTTTGAAAAAACTTTCCTCTTAATTCATTGTAATAATCCTTGTAATATTCCCCTTTATGAATCCCTTTTTATTACTTTACAACAAAGTTGAAAAGAGTTTATGACTTTGTTCATTCTGTCTGTCTGTCTTTCTGTCTGTTTGTCCGTTAGTATGATAACTGCCGCAAAAATAACAATAAAAATGAAATTTTAGTATGTTATTCAGACGGTCTGTAGGACCTATGAGAATTTAAATGAATAATATCACCCAATTAGTTTTGGTTTGAACCCGGGTTAAAAAAATGAAATACATTGAACCCTATCGGATTTAATTATTCATTATATTTGAAATATTATTTATTATATTTGAAAGCTTCATCGAAAACAAATGAACTTTATTCAAATGATGTCATCGAAGTATAAATCGCCTGTATATAAAAGCAGCATTTCATTCATAAACATGTTTCCAATCGTTTCATTCATCACAATGCTATAATAATTTATTTTATTAAAAAATTGGAAAAATTGTTATCTACCATATTTATTTTAAAATGTGAAACCTCTCTAATATATAAAACAAGAAAGATCAGTCATGCTTAAAGCAATCAGTCATGCTTAAAGCAAAACTAGCAATCTCTAACGTTAGCGCTAAAATGTTAAATTCAGAAGAGCTTAAAATTGAATAACTCATTAACTAAATCGAAATTTAAAACAAGAAAGATCAATCATGCTTAAAGCATTGATTATGAAACACTTTCCAACTTCAATGCAGTTTTATTTAAAGATCTCTAAAATGCAATACATTTCTCGGTAATAGTTTAAAACTTATCACAATACTATATTAATTTATTATATTTGAAAACTTCCTCGAAAAAAATGAACTTCATTCAAATGACGGCATTGAAATATAAATTGCCTGATTTAAACATATCTAAAATGCGATACATTCCTCGGTAATATTTTTAAAATTATCATAATACTACGATAATTTATTATATTTGAAAACTCCATCGAAAACAACTGAAATTCATTCAAATGACGTCATAGAAAAAATAACACGTCTGGCTCTCTTTATAAAAGCAGCATTCATAAATATTCTCCCATTCATTTCATTCATCACAATACTATAATAATTTATTTTATTTAAAAATTAAGACCATTGAGCTACAAGTAATTAAACTCTATGCTTAAAACGTCATGGAAAAAATCGTCCTTCTCTCTGTAAAATCAATGAATATTTCATTCCTATCAGCTATGCATACTCCATAAGCTAAATAATTTTGCGTTAAAGAAATACAGCAATTCTTATACAACTCATTCTACATATTTTGCTGTTTACATTTTACATAAGTGAAAAATAGGCTTCGTTGTAGAAATAATCAAATTTGGATGCTCATTCGAACTCAAATATATTATAATTGCGTTGTGTCAGTATGTAGATGCACAGCAGTCAGTATGTACATGCAATTTAAGCAAAAATAAAGCGGTTTTAAGACGGATACAACACTCAATATGAATTAAAAAGAACTTTAAAAATCACGATTTTGAGACAAGATGGATGCCATATTTCATTTTGAAGTGAGTCACGTGATCTTTTCATATCATGGTCACGTGATCGCTTCATATAAGAGGTGTAATTATTATTTTAATTTATATTTGAAAAACTACTGAATATATTTTGCGAAATTTTTTTTATATATTTTATGGAACAATTTGAATATTATCTAAAATTTTCGAAGCAATTTGTTAATTTTAAACCCGCTTAAAAAATGTTTGAAAAATTAGGTCCCATAGGGTTCAATGCATTTCATTTTTTCAACCCGGGTTCAATCCAAAACTAATTGGGTGATATTATTCATTTATAATCCCATAGGTCTTACAGACCGTCTGAACAACATACAAAAATTTCATTTTAATTAAGTTATTTTTACGGCAGTTATCGTGCTAACGGACAGACAGACAGACAGAATGAACAAAGTCATAAACACTTTTCAACTATGTTGTAAAGTGTTAATAAATATCTTTCCAAAAGTTTAATTACTTTGTATATAAGATAGGTTTCACAATTTTAAATAAATATGGTAGATTACAATTTTTCAAATTTTTAAATAATGTAAATTATTATAGAATTGTGATGAATGAAACGATTGGAAAAATATTTATGTATGAAATGCTGCTTTTATATAGAGGCGATTTATATTTCGATGACGTCATTTGAATAAATTTCATTTGTTTTCGATAAAGTTTTCAAATATAATAAACTATTAAAGCGTGATAAATAGATTGAATGTTTCATACTATTTTTACCTGAGGTTAGCCACCTCATACACTATCATTTTTACACAAATTAGTGTCCTGCATTGCCGTTACCCTTCCAGTTTTATTGTTGGTCTTCCAATATGCCAGAACCTGCAGGAATCCATTACACTGCGGTAAAATTCAGTACAGGTGAAATTTCGGTCTCCGGACGTGATATGGTGGGTTGGAATAGTTTTTTCGAATCCGAATTTGTTTTAAAGTTATGAACATTAAAAGTTGAAAACTCCTCAAAATTTAGGCTAGAGCAGTTTATTCCAGCATACCAATTCCGAATGCTAAAGATGTGAAAACTAGTGTTCTGCAAACGTTTCAGATATTAGGTCTAGATAGTTAAGTTCTAAAATATTGGCGATTTTCCAATTTAGTAGATTTTAAACATAAACTTTCAATTTCTAGTTTATAGACTTATTCCAATATTGTAAGTGCAATCTTAAACTACACTTGAATCGGATGTAAGCTTTCAAAACTTGCAAACAAAATTTTAGTTATATTTTTGACTTCAAAATCAATTTATTCCAGCCCACAAGAAGAACTTTTTCTTCTTTGATCGGCTCCGAAGCACTTAGACACCAAATGGATTATAGAAAGCAAAAATCTAACTTTCAAACAAAAACATTCTAGAAACGAAAACTAAACAAAAAAATGTTAAACATAAACATTCTAAAAACGGAAACTAAACTAAAAAATGAAATTTTAAATTTTTTAACTAACAAAAACACTTTATTCTTTGCATTTTTTAGGTATTTTCAGAGTGTCTATTTAGGGTGTATCAATGGAACTTTGTTAGGGTGGTTAAAATAAGCTTTTTTGGCTTGTTATGCCTGTTGCCATTATTGAGGGGGAAAAACGGAGGTCGATTTGGAATTTGAGTGGTGTTTTCTGCATCTGTATTTCTTGCACAGTAATATATATCATTTCAGAGCCAGAAATCTACAGGTAAGTTCTTCGAGTTTTTCGTACATCTTTGATACTAACTCATGCAGAACTTCTTTTTTTGTCAATTACATAAATCACATTTCGCCGAATTCAAATAAAACATCATAATATGTGTCATCCTCCCGGATAGAACATAATTGCTTTAAAATGTATTCGCCTTAATAATTCCTATAATTTACAATGCATTATTTATGCATAAATTGCTTCACTAATAACTTAAAATTTAAGATAATATGTATTTTATGCAACACAAAATACTCCCTGAAACAGTTTCCAAGCAGAAGTTCAACACACTGCTTTAAATAAATGGTAAAGTTTATCCCCTTTGGAATCATTATAGGTTTTCATTTATTTTTAACTGCCTAAGACGTTCCACTGTTATTTTCTATCCTAAACCAATAATGGGGGTATTAAAATAAATTATAAAATCGATGGGGGATTTAGTTTGTAATGTAATCTTTCACGTACAGCTATAAATCTGCTCGCCATGCATTAAATTTTTAATTTTGTTTATTAATCAATGCAACTCAGTGAATGTTACTCACTTATTACTTTCCCTGCAATACACGTTAATGCATAGGGAAAGTATTGAAATCATTTCGAAAACGAAACTCGAGATTTTGAAGGATCGACACGTTTGGGGACCTTTCGAATACGGAAAACTATTTTTAGAGTGCCGTCTGTGTGTGTCTGTCCTTGCAATGTAAGTATCTACTGTAACTCAAAATCTGATGGACCAAATTTCATAAAAATATTATAAGTAAGTTGCTTGTGAGTGACCCTAGTGCTGAGTAGGTTTTGGTATCATTCGGAATAAAAGAACCCGCCTTTTTTGTGAAATGGCCCACACAAATCGTATTTATACACTCTAACTAAAAATCGAATTAACCAAATTTCAGAAAATTTGGTCACTTGTTGGATACTCTGGTACTGATTAGATTTGGGTGCGATTTGGAAAAAATACCCGGCCTTTCTCTTGCAAAATGGCTCTCAAATGTCGCCAGAATCTATAGTAATAAAAGGCAATGTGTGTCTGTGTGTCTGTCTGTCTTATACACTATAGGCTCAGCAACCGTGCGTCACAGAGCTACAAAATTTGGCAATCGGAGGCCCGAGGGGGGAGGAGGTGAAAACTGACACGTGAAAACTAATTTTTTAAAATTTGAATTATTTTTTTTTGTTATTTAATGTTTTATGCGATTTCGACCGTTTTACCCCTCTTTTTCCTCCACCATCTAGACATCGTAGAAAAAAACAAATCACACGACCGGAAAGAGCAGACAATTGGGAGTAAAAGTATATCAATTTCAAATCTTAGGGTAAAATTTTAATAATTTTTAAAGATTTTAAAAAATCATTTTTGGCTCAAAAAAACGAACTTTCGTATTTAAATCCTCGCGATCATCAGATTCCTTTTATCTACAAACATATTTCTGGCATATTTGTGTGCCGTGTGTAAATGTATATACCGGGTGATTGAAATTAAAGATATGTTTTTAAACCTCCCTCTAAGAAAAACTGCTGGGCAAAGCTCAACCAAATTTCGTACACATACTTTCCTGAGTATGCGGTTTCTATTTCGGAAGATAATCGAAAGTTCACATTTTTGACACCTGGGTTGAAATCTGACGTTGCTGTCTCCGAAATTTGCATCTTATGAAGTATATTTTAAAATCGGAGGGCCATAAAGCTTAGCTTACCGGATGTCGCGTTCTTGTTAAAATCTTCTATCAAGAAACAGCAATGCTTCTGCTGGAATTAATGCATTTCGACAGATAAAAGTTTATGTAGAGGTTCACTCACAATTTGTAATCTTCGGAACTCCCTTTTGCTAATATTTGTTAGATAAGTTAGGCAATATTCAAGTTTTTTCTGGAACAGCAGCATCGAATTTCAGCCCTTGCGGTCGAAATTGGAATTATTCTTTTGCTTTCACAAATCAAAAACGCATAATCAGGAAAGTATGAGTTCGAAATTTGGTTGCAATTTGTCCAGTAGTTTTTCCTACAAAGAATTTTAAACGCCAGATCTTTAATTTGTATTATCTTGCATATTATTCGCATTTGTGAATTCATAATTGACTATCCTAACAAAACATAATTAATATTTTACACTCTCATAAAGCGTTAATAATTTATGATATCCTACACACCTTAACTAAACGTTTGTCTCACAAACAGTGAAAATTCCTATATTTGTAATAAAACAATTTAAATAATTAGTTTCTACAAAATCACATGTTTTAATACAAGAAATTAAACTTAAGCTTTCGATAAATTGAATTATCATCATTTCGGTATTATTGCGCCAAAATTCCGCCAAATTTGTTGCCAAGTAGGACAGACAAACGAAGATAAGGTATTTTCGTATATGGTGTTAAAACGAGATTTAAAGTTTGTAAAGTACTAACGGCCGAGAGAGCTAAATCACCGATGTCTGGTTGTCCAGATGATGCTTTGTAATTTGATTCACTTAATGAGAATATCTTTCTTTCTATATTTGAAATGGATCTTACGTTATTTCATTCCAAATTTAGAACGACGTGAAGCTTGTGATGTGGCCAAATGCTTATTCATCTGAGTTTATCAAAAAGTGTTTAATTTTTGTTTAGAGGTCATTTAAACCTGTAAATTTATCCATATCGCAGACATAAATTTTGACCCATTCAACGTACTTTTCTGTCACACATACTATAAAGGATATCAAAGAAAGTCATGGATCAGACAAATTATTCTAGAATTTTTCGAGTTATAGTATATTTTATGCTGGTATACAGAAAACCCCTATGGAGCTACACGATGAGGCAACATTTGGAAGGCTATCTGGTTTCCTGTCAAAGATGAAGAAAAACGGCAAAGTCATAAAGCGTTGCAAAATTAGTACAAATATTATTTGTCTCCTGCTAAAAATCGAAGAAAAATTTCCAATTGACGATTTTAAAAAATACAATTTTATTAATTTGTATGTAAAAGTGTAGAGGCGATTGAAGTGTAGAGGCGATAGAGACGATTGAAAACACGGCAAAATAGATTATTTCACGTGTAAAAGCATGGATTGTTGCTAAAAGTGCATATTTTGCATTTCAGGTATAATAAAGTCAATTTTGTTCTAATTCATTTTCTAAGTATTTGATTTTTACTGGGGAAAATATTGGACTGTATATATTATTTAACAGTGTTCCTTTCCATTTTTTGTGCGGGATAGATGCTTTGAGCAAATTCTGCAACGCTGTACAACTTCGTAATTGACTTTTCCACTATCTCTAGGAGGAATCCAAATAGTTCTCCTTACCTTGCTAAATAAATGATCAATCACCTGGCCGCCCTGGCGGTGAAGTGGATAGCGTCGTCGGCTGTTGTCTTGAGGGCTCGGGTTCGAATCCCGAATAAGGCATGGATGTTTCTTGAGGATGAAATAAGTCTTCCGCCTTCTGGGTCCTCGTCAAAATGTACCCCCTCCGACCTTCGGCAGTGATGCGTTCTTGTAATAAACTTTGTTCTCTCGTCTTGTGTCTTTCTTCGTTCTTTCCTGCTTCCTGCGTCACTGGACCTGAATCGGCTCCGCCGAAACAGGAGGTCATTAGTTACAACAACAACAACAACATCAACAATCAATCGCCTAAAAGTTGTCTCTTCGTGTAGAACCAATGGGGTTTCCTATACGCCTTCATAAAAAAATCATACGATAAATGTAATACTTCTATTTATTTATCTAAATAGCAATCTTTCTGGACACCCAACATATTGTCAACACAATCCGCATTTAAATAAATATTCCTATGCCATGTCGTAAATAGTAAAGATCAGATATCTGAACGATTATCGGGATAAACATAACAAAATGCCGTGATCCTGACAACATACCATAATGGGATACACAGGATTAGGTAAACGTTGCATGCCGTATAGGAAAAACAATAATCTAGAATAATGTGATGGTCATGTTACGATTCTGAGATTTTTCTTAGATTTGGTTATTTTTAGTGAAAGAGCCATGCAATATATTTTCTTAATCCAAAGAATTTTATTATTGCTATTACTATGCTATTACTATTATTATTAATTAGAATTATTGCTTTTGTGATATGAATATATTTTCTTTCTCATACTAGTGCCAAATTCGAAATATTGCTATAAGAGATTTAACACTGCCTAATGATTACTTGTGATGATAACTATAAACTGCCTAATGGTTACCTAATGATTACTGAATATGTGTCGAAAACTGAGACTACTCGAATCGCCCAAAGGCATGAGTAGCAAATTGATTGGCCGGTACTGAATGTGTGTATATCCATATTCAATACCGGCCACTCAATTTTCTGATCATGCTTCTGGGCCAGTCGTGTGGGCTATATTAAATGAAAAATTCTGATGCAGGCAGCACATGTTTTTTTCGTGATATTTGTGATGACACGTAAATAGTTCCAACTACAGTGCCTGTTATTCATTGAGCACAATAAGGCTTAGAGATGGTGAGGCTAATTAGTTGCATGAGTTGGTTTCTTTCATATGGGTCTATTCGTAATCATTTGATGAGTGTCTCCTTCTGGTGTTTTTTATAAGCATACTTAATCTCCAAAATTTAACACATTTTTCGTTTTTAACACTTAACAGCATAGTTGAACTTAACAGCATAGCTGTCTGTCCGTTCAAACGATAACTGCCTTAAAATGACTTTATCGAAATTATATTTTAGTATGTTGTTGAGAGGCGGACTGTGTGGCATACGGTAATGTAAATGAATAATATCACCCAATTAGTTTTGGATTGAACCCGGGTAAAAAAATGAAATGCATTGAACCTATGCGACCAAATTTTTCAAAAAATATTTTAAGCGAATTTAGAAGTCACAAATTGCTTCGAAAGTTCTAGGAAATATTCAAATTATCCTATAAAATATATAAAAAAAATTAAGCACAATTATGTTCGGCAGTTTTTCAAATAAAAATTAAAATAATAATTACACCCATATTACATGAAGAGAATCACGTGATCCACTTCCAAATAAAATTTGGAATTCATCTTTTTTCCGAGTGTCAAAATCGTGATTTTTAAAGTTCTTTTCGATTTATATATAGTGTTACATCCGTCCTAAAACCGCTTTATTTTTGTCTAATTTATGTTCATCTATAATCTGTGCCAACGCAATTACTATATTTTTTAGTTTAAATGATCATCAAACTTGGTATTTTTACAACGAAGTCTAATTTTAACGTATGCAGAATGTAAACAAATCAAGCTGTAAGATGAGTTGTATAAGAATTGCTGAATTTCTTAACGCAAAATTATTTAGAGTCTAGAATATAGCTCATATGAATGTTCATTGATTTTATACAGCGAAGCAGACGATTTTATATCAATGTATTTTTTTATGAAGTTTTAGGCATGGAGTGAGAAAGTACTTTTACCTCCATGGTTTCAAATTTTTTAGTAAAATATATTATTGTAGTACTGTGAAAAATTTTAAAAATGTCACCGCTGAATGAAATGAATGGAATAAAAGTGTATGAATGAAACTGCTTTTACATAGAGAGCTAAGCTATTTATATTTCTATGACGTCATTTGAATGAAGTTCATTTTTTTTTCTATGAAATTTAAGGTTTTCAAATATAATAAATTATTGTAGCTTTATGATAATTTTAAAAATTTCACCGCTGAACGTATCACATTTTTGAGATGTTTAAATAAAATTGCATTCCAGTTGGAAAGTGTTTCATAATCAATGCTTTATGCATGATTGATCTTTCTTGTTTGATATCTAAGAGTATTCTTTGCCTGGCTTCTTCGTAACATGGTATTCCCCATGAAGCTTCTGTCCCTCTCTCTTCTAGTCCGAAGATATTTTCCAACACTCAACTACTTGTGCAGATATATTCATTAGTAGATTGTTTTTAATGATATTTTTGGGCTAGCTTTGTTCGTTTAATAAAATTCTATTTTTTTTTTGTTATTTTTTTCTTTCTATTACTTGATTCTCTGGAGGCCATTCCTCATTTATTGCAGCATCGTAAACTTGATTAATATATAAACATCTTTTTTTAACTGAGTCCTGAGTCTGACCAATTGAAAACGTAACGTAGGTTTTAATGCAATGAACGCACTTACAGCACTTATTTGTTAGCATTTGTTAGCATCACTGTGTTTTCTTTACCTGGTGCTCCTGTTAATAAATAATTAAATATAATTTTATTTTTCATGCACCATTTTAATTTATATATATATATATATATATATATATATATATATAAAATATAAATATATAGAAATGGAATTATCAGAAATAAATGTGTTATAGTAACATTTGCGCAAAGCAGCAAGAGGTACCATACACCATATATTGAAAAAATTAAAAGATAAAAAGTGAATAAACATTGAAAAAATGAAGGAAGGGTTAGCAAAAAGCTTACTTTATGGCGGTAAGGGGTTGTGACCTTACTCCCCAGTTCAACGAGCTCGTCATAAACGCCGCGGCCTTTTCACTCCTGGTCGCCAGCTTTGGCTCAAGCCAACCTCCGGAGTGATAATAAAAATCATCACGAGACCAGGATAGAAACGAGGAAGAGAGCAATAACACAACAAAAATAGCCAACAGAACTACTGACTCAAGGGAAAGGTATATAGCAACGGATGTGAGAGCTGCGGTCGCTGTGCGGTCCTGTCATATGAATGATTCGAAATTTTAGTCTCTAATTGAACACAAAAAATATTTGAGCCTTACACCATATGCCAAATTGGTTCTGTATAAATTATCAATATTTTTAAGCATAAAAGATATTGGATATTCTTGAAAAAATGCCTGCTTTAAAAATTCTTGATCAAAATTAATACGTAAATGCTCTTCTTTAATAGTTCTTTTTATTCTGACCAAACCTCCCAAGAATACATTGCGAAACACATTCAAGTGTATGTTGGAGTGCCAATGTATTATTCCATTAATGGGTAATTTAAATTGTTTTAAATTGTTAAAATATTGATAATTTATACAGAACCAATTTGGCATATGGTGTAAGGCTCAAATCCTTTTTGTGTTCAATTAGAGACTAAAATTTCGAATCATTCATATGACAGGACCGCACAGCGATCAAAGGACCGCAGCTCTCACATCCGTTGCTATATACCTTTCCCTTGAGTCAGCAGTTCTGTTGGCTATTTTTGTTGTGTTATTGCTCTCTTCCTCGTTTCTATCCTGGTCTCGTGATGATTTTTATTATCACTCCGGAGGTTGGCTTGAGCCAAAGCTGGCGACCAGGAGTGAAAAGGCCGCGGCGTTTATGACGAGCTCGTTGAACTGGGGAGTAAGGTCACAACCCCTTACCGCCATAAAGTAAGCTTTTTGCTAAGCCTTCCTTCATTTTTTCAATGTTTATTCACTTTTTATCTTTTAATTTTTTCAATATATATATATATATATATATTATTCTAGTAATAAATACTTTATTTTTAATAATAGTAAAGAATTACAGAATAAATTGACAACTTTTGGTAAACTAATTGGATTTCAAACTTTTGATTTTAATGATCTTTTTAATAACATTAATATTACTGATCTTTATGATGTAATTTTAGCTCTCCCTAATGCATTTATTACTAATCAATCTGCATATACTGAATTTAAAAATTTTCCTAAACTTCTACACTTTGTACTTTACCTTTCTGGTAGGTCGGACGGTCTGGGTCTCAACAACAACAACACTTTGTACTTTTCAAAACTTATATTTGTCAAGGTAATAAATTATACAAATCTCTGGGGTTCCATAAGGTGGCTGTTGTAGCAGTATGTTAGCTAATTTATACCGTTTTCACTATGAAAACTCTTTTACTTCAACTGGTTATATAATAATTTACAGATATGTTGATTATTTGATCTGTTTAGTATTTACTGATAACTATGCCATAGATATAGATATCTATCCGGATAGTTTGAAATTAATTCCTAATGAAACTTCTATTAGTAATTGTGTTAATATTTTGGATTTAAATCTAATTATTGAACATACTAATAGAATAGTTACTAATTTATATAATAAAAAATAATATTTTCATTTTATTATTAATAAAATATTACCATTTAATTTCTGTAACTCCGATTCAATTGTTTATAAATATTATACTTAATCAACTATTTAGAATTTATAGATTATCAGATAAGAAATTTCATGCTTTGCACATTAATAACCTAAAAAGTACCAGTTTATTATATAAATATCCAGTATATCTAGTAAATGGTATAGTTAATAAGTTTAAATTAGTTAAATATTCTTAAAATTCCCCCCTTAGTTTCTTACACTAGCTAATCGTTAAAATTCTCTTGAATTAGCATTATAATGTATTTACATCTTCTTAGACATATGCCTCCTTGCTGTCTATTATTTAAAACACGCCCCTTTATGACATAGTTTCTACTGGTGAATTTATCACATTTTATGACTTTTTTTCAATCTGTTATTTATATCTCACGTTTTACAACAGTTGATTTCCACTATTATCACCTGCGAATAGAAACATTAGTATCATCACTTATTTATTGTTGCTCGTATTGATAGGACATGTGTTGTAATTCTCCAGGTATTTTTATATTCCTATTTTATTTTTCAATCTTTTAGCTTGTTGTCCAAGTAGAATGAGTTTATAGATATTATCTATATTTTCTTCAGAAACAAGCTCTTTTTGTTCATTTTGAATAGATACTTGGATTTAAAAACGAATTTATTCAAAATGAACACTTTTTAGGCCTAGTGCTTAACCATGTGTAATACTTTAATTCTTGGTTATTGTTTGTTTTTTAATTTTCGAATTCTCATAATTGATATAAGTGAAATATGCTATTTAGCTTTATGACTAGATATATGCATTTTATATTCCACTTGATTGATGATTCTCTTATTTACATCCTTTCATGTTGTTAGCATTTTTCTCGTTAAGGTTTTATGAGTTACAACTTCTCTCTTATCTTCCATTGGAATTTCATTTTAGAATTTCATTATCATAAAAGAATTTTCGAATTCTCATCTATATAAATAAAATTGAAAATCTGTCTGTCTGTCTGTTTGTCCCATCATCACGCGAGAACGGCTGAACCAAATTTAATGAAATTTTGCGGATAGCCTTGAAATAGCCCCCCATAAATTTTGTCTAAGTTTCGGGTTTCTAGGACCAGGGGTTGTCGAGATATTAATGAAAAACGGAACTTTTTCCTAGGACTTCTACTCGCTAACTCTGTGGTTTATCCAAACGGAAAGGATGAAAATCGTTTGTTTAAAACGTCAAAAAGAAATAAAACGTTATTTCTGAGTTTGGTGGAGATTTTGTGCGCTAATTAGGCACTATCTGAAAGCATGAATTGTGTGAAACATGAATTCAAATGGAAAAATCTACCTCCATGGTTCATCTTTCACAAGCTTTTACTCAACGATGAAAAGTATAAAGAAATCAAAATTGCTATTTCATTTCGCATTTTATGAGGATGATTCTATCTTATATCATGTTGCTCGGCAACGGAATGAAATTAAATGTGTTGTTAATATTTATTATTATTTTTTCTATTCAAATAATAAATAAATGGATGTAAAAATGCATTTTATAAATGAACGGTTTGATTGTTCTTTTAATTATATAAATTGCGGACAGCGTACATCACTTTCATTTATTTTAGTTAAGAGGTTTCAAACTTATATACTTGTGTTTAGTTAATAAACTCATATATTGTGTTTACCCAATAAATTCATTTAGCCGATTGTTGAAGCAGAAAAAGAGTAGAACGGGTGTGTGTATCTTCTAATACAATTTTAGTGTTTTCATTTAGTATATACAAACGGGATCAGAATATTTTATTCCTCAGATCTGCAAATTCAGAGCTACGAATTTAGCGGAATATCTTTAAATAACTTGCTAAGTTTTCTTAAACTTTCCCAAATTAGTGGAAATGTCTCCAAATTGATAAAAATGACCCAAATCAATGAAATTAAATTTTTTTTTTTTTAATAGAGTACTGAAATGATGTTTCTGTAGCATTTGTCGGTCAGTCCATCCATCCTACTTGGTAACACATTTAACGAATTTTTTTAATATCACCAAATTGATCAAAATATTTGTAAATCTATAAAAATATCATGGAATTGATAAAATCGCGCTTAATAAATGAAATTAATTGTGTTTTGTTAGGGGATAGTATTGTGATGATGTTTCGTCAATTTGTCGCAAAATGGGACTTTCAGTTCTGCAGTCCCACTTGGCGATAAATTTGGCGATTTTTTGAGTTATCGCTAAATTGACGAAAATGTCGCCAAACCTTCCACGGAGATCGCATTATTCAGACGATATGATTTCCATCAATTTATTTGAAGCAAATGATATTATGTCGCTTAGCAACGGATCCCATGTGTTATGCGGCATACGATTTTTATTAAATCTTTTCCGATTTGAATAATAAAAATATGTATAAAATAAATTTCATTGACATTGCATTTTTGACTGGATTATATCAATTACGGTCTTCAGGTTTAAACATCATTAATATTGATATTTTCGGGGACTGTTGATTCAGGGATTATTGATATTTACAAATTATTATGCCATTGTTTTATTATGACGAAAATTGTTGAAACTCATATATAGTACGTTGTATGAGTAATCTTCTACAAATGCACAGTTATATCTTCTAATCTAGGAGAATATAAGTAGTACAGGTATATTGGCATATATTTTGATATATATTGGCATATATTGGAATCAATTACGACCTTCTGGTATTAAGATTACGGGGATTTTTGATACTTTCAATTTATTACGTCATCTTTTTTATTTTGCCAAATATTTTTGAGACTCATATTAAAATACGGGTAAGCTTCTACTAACACGCTGGCATATTTTCTAATCTGCGACAATATAAGTAGTACGGGGTTGCATATATTGATTCAATTCCTTTTTTTTTTGTAAATTTGCTTACAAAAGGGGCCTGGATGTTTTATTCTTCAGATGTGCCCGTGAAGATAATTTTGCATAGTGAGAACAGATATTCTTAAACTTCTCTCTATGAGAAATAAATATAATATTTTAACAGGATTTGCACATGATTGCGAATTATATCTTTCTTTATATTATGTACTCCGTACGAAGAACGGGTATGCTGCTAGTCTTTGATATAAGAGAAATATACTATTTAGCTTTATGACTAGATATATTCATTTTATTTTCCTCTTGATGGCTGATTCACTTTTTTATATCCTTTCGTGTTGTTAGCATTTTTCTCGTTAAGGTTTTATGAGTTACAACTTCTCTCTTATCTATCATTGGAATTTCATATTAGAATTTTATTATCATTATAGAATTTTCGAATTCTCATCATTGATATAAGTGAAATATACTATTTAGCTTTATGACTAGATATATTCATTTTATTTTCCTCTTGATGGATTCACTTTTTTATATCCTTTCATGTTGTTAGCATTTTTCTCGTTAAAGTTTTATGAGTTACAACTTCTCTCTTATCTATCATTGGAATTTCATATTAGAATTTTATTAGAATTTTATTATTTATCTTAATTTTATTTAGTCATCAAGCTGAAGAAAAACAACAAACATCAATGGAAAGTAATATATATATATATATATATATATATATATATATATATATATATATATATATATATATATATATATATATATATATATATATATATATATATATATACAGAGAGAGAGAGAGATACCTACTATATATATATAATATTTAACCAGGACTTCCAGAAACTTATATAAAACCTGGAATCTTCATATAAAATTTACAAGTGTTAAACTGGTGAAAATGCCTGGAAAACATTGGATTGCTTTCAGGACTGAAAAGGAAAATCAATACGAAGCTCAAGTTTGAAATTATATTTCAAATCGAAAGCTTTGTAAAATAACGGGATACATTTTATTAAAGCTAAAAACTTTTTTAAAATGATCGCAGTATTGAATGCTGGGTTTTAGTAAAATGTACTAAAATGCAAGAAATAATTTTTAGATATCAAAACATTCTTATTCATATGTGACTAAAATTAAAATCGTGGGACACCAATATTGTACTCATATTATGAACATCAACATAAATTTGACGAATAAAGGAAGGGGTAACATAATAATAACATATATAAGAATGATTGCATTCAATTAATTTAAATTTCTGTTTGACAATATTGATTCAATAATGTGTCAATTTTAAGAATGTCATTTGTATGTTATCACTACCACTGTTACTTGACTTTCTTTTAGCGGCCAAATATAATTCTTTTATGGGCGCCTCACACTTTTGTTTTTAGTCACATATAACTAAAAATTTTATGATAGCTGAAAATATTTTTATACTTTTACTGCATGTTAGTAAAACTGTAATTTAAAGTGGGTTTTTTTATATATTTTTAACACTTTAAAACACAGTTGAAAAGTGTTTATGATTTCGTTCATTCTGTCTGTCTGTGCGCTACCACGATAACTTCCGTAAAATTGACTTTATCAAATTGAAATTTTAGTGCGTTGTTCAGACGGTCTGTGGGACCTATGGGAATACAAATGAATAATATCACCCAATTAGTTTAGTATTGATACCGGGTTCAAAAAATGAAATACATTAATCCCTATGGGACCTAATTTTTCAAACATTTAATTGAATTTAAAATTCACAAATTGCTTCTAAAGTTTTAGGAAATATTTAAATTATCCCATAAAATAAATAAAAGAAAATTCAGTAAAATATATTCAGTAGTTTTTTAAATAAAAATTAAAATAATAATTACACACTTTATATGAATAGATCACGTGACCCACTTCAAAATAAAATATGGCATCCATCTTGTGTCAAAAAAGTGATTTTTGAAGTTCTTTTTTATTCATATTTAGTATTGCATCCATCTTAAAACAGCTTTATTTTTGCTTAAATTCTGTGGATCTACATACTGAAATATCACAATCACAATATATTTGATTTAAATAATCATCCAACTTTCATTATTTCTACAACGACGCCTAATTTTCACATATAGGGAATGTAAATACCAAAAGATGTAGAATGAGTTGTATCAGAAATGCTGCATTTCTTTAACGCAAAATTATTTAGCTCATGGAGTCTGCACTATAGTTGATATGAATGAAACATTCATTGATTTTACATAGAGAAGCATACGTTTTTTCGATGAAGTTTTAAGCATAGAGTTAAATTACTTGTACCTGTATTGTTTTCAATTTTTAAATAAATTAAATTATTATAGTATTGTGATGAATGAAAGAAATGAAAAAACGTGGATGAATGAAATGCTGCTTTATATTGAGGGACAGGCAACTTATATTTGGATGACGTTATTTGAATAAAGTTCATTTGTTTTCGCTGAAGTTTTCAAATATAATAAATTATTGTAGTATTATGATAACTTTAAAAATATTACCGAGGAATTTATTGCAATTTAAAGATGTTTAAATCCGGAAATTTATATTTCAATGCCGTCATTTTAATAAAGTTCATTTTTTCGAATGAAGTTTTAAGTTTTCAAGTATAATAAATTAATGTAGTATTGTGATAATTTTAAAAATATTACCGAGGAATACGCATTTTAGAGATGTTTAAATAAAATTCCATTGAAGTTGGAAAGTGTTTCATATTCAATGCTTTATGCATGATTGATCTTTCGTGTATTTTATTATTTTTAGCATTTTGCCAATTTGCAATCAATTTTCATGAGATATCAATTCAAAAGTTTTTTTACGGCAAATTTATAGAGGTTATTTTATATAAACATCATTTCACAACTCACTATGAGTAGTATAATGTGTTAAAATTTTTCTCTTTTATGTAGTATATACAGAAGCAAAGCTGAATATTGGACCCTCCTTTTAAGACCAGACGATCACGAGGCAGAACCCAACAAAATCGAATTTTCGATTTTTACTTCTGTGGAGAAAAAATGTTTGTTTGTTTTTCAAAAAGGCATTCCTGACTCTCCACAATCCTCTGCTTACTTAGAATGTTGAAACCTTGCAGACATATATTATTGACCACAAGATAAATCCTAATCGAGCCAGTTAACGAGTATTTTCGACACAAAACGCCATCACTAAAACTCATTAAATAATAACTAAATCTCATTAAGATAATTTCAACTTATATTTTTAAAAATTGTTTGATTTCGATAGGCTTAAATACTAGTTAATCACACTTATCTCATTTTTTGAACTATTAAAAACGTGACAGATAGAATTACGAGAATTTAAAGTTTTCATAAGGCTATAAAGTATTCGCATCTGCAAGAAGTGTCCTTTTCCACGACAAAGAAAATAGTGTAAAAGCTATAAACTGAAACATATAACTGAAGTTCCAACTTAAATATCTGCATTTGACCAGATGTTGCAAGATATCTGAAGTGATGAACATTCGAAAGCCATCAAGTATCGTTAGAAGTCGTAAGATTTCTCTTCAATGGTAGCTTTAGGTGCTTGGTTGCGTATATTTTATGGATATGGAAGTCATACTGTACAAAATAGGCATCAATGGAATGTACTGGAACAAATGATACAGAAATATGGGACTCTACTTAAGGTTTGTTATATGATAACCATTATAGATCTTTTTCGGAATGAAAACAGCGAATAAAAATATTTCTAAGCATAACTATGAAAATATTTTAATTATATGGATGCAATACACATGATTATATTAACACTTAATCAAACAGAAATATACAGTGGAACATCACATATGAAAGCCTAATAACTTTGTTAGGAAAGGTCAATAAGTTTACTCATTAGTTCTACCTAAAGAAAAGTAACCATAAATAATTTAATAACCTGATCAGAGCACACCTAGCGGTGAATTAAAAAGTTAATATAACAAAATCGTCCAGGAAATATTTTATGTATTGAATGCACATCAATATTTGGAACTGTTCATGGTAATAACATGTAAAAAAAAGTATTTCTTAGTACCAAATTAACAGACAAAGAGGTACGTGATAATCCTTAGAATATTTTAAAATGGAATGTACTTTTAAATAGTCTATATAAATATGTATTCAATAATAAAAATGGATACACTTCAATTTTAATAAACTATTAAATTAGAGATAACCAATCATAGGTTTAAAAATCATTTAATAAAGCCACCTTTCTCGGCGACCGACGTACATAAGTTTAAAAAGTAAAAGCGCTTTCGGGCATTAAAATGCCCTTAATCAGTAGCGAAATGAAAAATACAGTGCCGATAAATACTTACATACGTATAGGAAAAATTAGCAGGAAAAATTTATATATTATCCACTTACGTTTTTGCAATAATTATATTATATTATTTTATAATCAAGGTATTTAAGAATTAAATAATTAATAAATTCAAATACAATAAGGACGAAGGTTCATGGCCCAAATGCATGTCGTTGAAGCACAAATTACATCAAAAGGTAAAGTCACAGAAAAGTATGTAAATGTTTAACATGCATGGAGTCGAGAACGAATCGCCAAGCATAACTTAGAGTCTGAACAGGATCAAAATTACAAATAGAATCACGGTAGAGATACATAAAAAGGGATTTATAAAGTAAAATATTACGTGAGTTATTGCAACTGATTAAAAGGAAAGTTTTTTCAAACAAGGGATGAAAATTATCATTTATAACACACTGGGCAAGAGCCGTAGATAGTTTACTATTTTTAACATCAGGAGGATATTAAGCTAAACGGATACCGACAGTACGTTTAGTACTGCCAATATAGAATTTGAAATTATTATCAGGAGATAAGATAGGGACAACGTACACCTCAGCCTGGTATTTAAAGTTTTTTTTATCCTTAAATTTATCCGTATGAATGCGATTAAATAATGTAATAATAGTCGAATGAGCGGGTTTAAAATTAAATTCATGAGAAAAATGAATAAGAGGATGAAAAATCGTCGGGAAATACGGAAGACTAGATTTATACTGCATAAGGTCAGCAACAGGAATAAGGTTTGTATTAGGTTGAATAAAATTACGACGAATATGGGCAAAAATTTTATAAGTAAACTCAAAAGAATAAGATGCCTTATGTCCAAGGTTAAAGATAAAGTTAATTTCAGTAGCAAAAGCCGATATAGAAGAGCAAACGTTAAAGATACGATTAAAATAAGCGTTAAAAGAGGTTTTTTTAGAAAAAATTGGATGAGGTGCGTTAAAAGAGGCTTTTTTAGAAGAAATTGGATGATATGAGTTAGGACGAATACAAGAATTAGTAAAAGTGGGTTTACGAAAATTAGGGGAATGAAAACCAAGAGAGTTACGGGAAACAAGAACATCCAGAAAAGATAAAGAAAAAATAGACTCTAGCTCAACGGTAAAATTAATAGAGGGGTAAAAATCATTAACTCCATCCAAAAGATTAAAGAGGTCACTTAAATTATGATCCCAAATAATAAACACCACACCAACATAACGGCACCAAAGATTAGATTTAAGTGTTAAGAAAGGCAAAATCTCCTTCTCGAGCTCCTGCAAAACAGTTTCAGCTGGAATGCCTGATAAGGAGCTGCCCATAGGGGCACCAAAAATTTGTAAATTAATATTATCGCAACAACCAAAGTAACTAGTCTCCGCTACAATGTTCGCTGTAGAAGTTATTGCGTTGATAGAGGGAATACTACAATTTTGACTTCGAAGTTTTTTAGCAATACTATTAGTAACATTATTAACGGGAACACTAGGATACAACATCAAAACCAAGGAAAGTGCGATTTTAAACAAATTTAGTATTCACAATTATTTAATGAAATTTTCAGTAGAGCTAATAGAATAAATATGTTATTAAAAAACGGTTTAAGAAATTTAGCCAACGCTTCACTAAAAAATAAGTCGGACTATTACATTTAGACACAATAGGACGCATGGGATGGTTAACTTTATGTAGTTTAATTTGTCCAAAAATTTGGGGTAATTTATGAGAAGTACGAAAAACAGCAGATTTAATGTTGGTAGGAAGATCGACAGATTTTTTAAGTTTAGCCATCCTACATTTAATAACCTCAATAGGGAATTTTTTAACGTGATTGCAATCCATCTCGACTATAAAGGACATGGAATTGATAACTAATTCAGAATTAGATTTAATTTTATTAAGCTCAGCGATTTCAATATGGAAAGACACACCTACACTATTTTTACTTTTACTTTTAAATTTCTTCTCATTATGAAAATTAGTAATATATCGATACACAATAAATCTTCTTCTATCCTTATGGGCTTGAGTCACGTGGATCAGAGCATCCTCCACAGGGGGAATTAAATTGACAGAAATAGAATTAGCAGAATTATAAGCAAATTTTGGTCCTTAGGAGGAGGATAAGCAAGAATTAGCAGGAGGATAAGCAAATTTGGGCTTCTCTTAAGGGCAGTGTACTGCCCTTGAGAGAAGCCCAAATTTATTAAGCCTTATAAGCCCAAAGAGGTAGATTTATTATGTATCGATCTATTACTAATTTTCATAATGAAAAGAAATTTAAAAGTAAAAGTAAAAATAGTGTAGGTGTTGTTGTTGAGACCCAGACCGTCCGACCTACCAGAAAGGTGTAAGGTAACTGAATGGACGGCCGGGAAGTGCCACCCAATTTAGACCGGAACCCAGTGGGGGAGGCATCCACAGGGACCGTACCCTCCTTCCCCTACCACCAACCTCTCGGAAGGACTTACGGACCCACATGTTTAACGTGATCGTACTCCGCATGAACACGGCGGCATTTGTGGCAGCGTGCAAATCTAGCGCGCAAACCACGGGGATACCACACCCGAGATGGCCAACAGCACGCGGCGTTCCGAGGTGGTCACCCACCAAGTACTAACCGCGCCCGATGCTGCTTCACTTCGGTGATCTAACGAGAACCGGTGTTTTCAGCACGGTACGGCCGTTGGCCCAAATAGTGTAGGTGTGTCTTTCCATAATGAAATCGCTGATAAATATAAGGATAAAAATAACTTTAAATGCCAGGCTTGGGTGTACGTTGTCCTCTTCTTACCTCCTGATAATTTTAAATTCTATATTGGCAGTACTAAACGTACTGTCGGTATCCGTTTAGCTGAACATACTCGTGATGTTAAAAATATTAAACTATCCAAGGCTTTTGCCCATATGATATTTATGATAATTTTCATTTCTTGTTTGAAAAACATTTCCTTTTGATGAATTACAATAACCCACATAATATTTTACTTTATGAATACCTGTTTATTTTTCTGTATCGCGATTCCATTTGTAATTTTGATCCTGTTTACTCTCTAAGTTATGCTTAGCGTCTCGTTCTCGACTCCAAACGTGTCAAACATTTAAACATAGTTTTCTGCGTCTTTACCTGTTCATGTAGTTTGTGCTTCAACGCCATACGTTTTGGTCATAAACCTTCTTCCTCATTATATTTGTATTTAATAATTATTTAAATCTTAATACTCTCTTTTTAAAATAATATAATGTAATTATTGTAAAAACATAAATGGATAATATGTAATATTTGCCTGCCGATTTGTCCTGTATGTAAGCATTTGTTGGCACTGTATTTTTCATTTCGCCACTGATGAAGGGCATGGTGATGCGCGAAAACACGTTTGCTGTTTAAACTTATGTACGCCGAGAAAGGATGTTTTATTAGACGACTTTTTAAACCTATGATTGTTTGTCTTTAATTTAATAGTTTAATGTATTCAATAGCTTACTAAAAGACTTAGAGCTAACGTTTACATTTACACAGTCTCAAAACTATTTTTAGTATTATATATTGAGTTCAAACCAGACTTCCAGAAACTTCTGGTAAACCTAGGAACACCATACAAAATATACAAGTGCTAAACTTGTGAAATGTCTTGAAAACATTGGTTTGCTCTCAGGACTAAAAAAGAAAATCAATATCAAACTCAAGATTTTTAAAATGATCACAGAAATAAGCGTGATACATATAAATAAAATTTATAAGAAAACCTTTTTTATTTACATGGTTTCAGTAAAATGCACTAAAAAGAAAAAATAATTTTTAATTATCTCAAAATTCTTAGCCGTCTTACGTAATTAAAATCAAAATAGTCAGCCGCCTATAAAAGAATTATACTCGTATTTGGACATTAACATAATTTTAAGGAACATCAGAAATTATAACATAGTAATATAACATATATGAAAATGATTATATTCAATTAATTTAAATTTTTATTTGGTAATTTCGATTTAATAATCCGGTATGTCATGCCTATATTATTACTTGTATTGTTCCTTAAATTTATTTTAATGCTCAAATAAAATTCATTTATGGGTCCCCCACAACATTATTTTTAGTCACAGATGACCAAGAATTTGTGATAGCTAAAAATTATGTCTTGATTTCTAGTGCATTTTAGTGAAACCGTGTATAACTTATAAAGTTCTTTTATATGTTTCATTTCATTCTTTGTATTCTTCTGCGATTTTGCAATCAACTTTCATCAAATATCAAATAAAAATTTCGTTTGGTAAATTTATAGAAGTTCTTTATTTATATAAGCATCAATAAGTAACCTGCTATGAGCAGTATCACTTATTAAGCAGTATCAAATATTTCTCTTTTATATACAAACGGTGTTCACACATTTTTGTAACGATTTTGAAAAAAAAATAATATATATAAAAAAATATAAGAATTTTATTTTCTAACATGTCCAATCTGATTTCCCTTTAGTTGAACAATCATATTACATCTTGATTTCCAAGATAAAAGAGTTTTTCTTAAAATATCAAGGTTGATTTTGTTCCACTCCTCCACCACAATTTTCCAGAGTCCATCCAATGTTTTGGGATGCCGCTTATAAAGAGCTTGTTTAAAAAGTCCAAATGCATAGTAATCCATAGAAGACAGGTCGGGGATATGGCTGGTAGTCTTATCCTGATGGAAAAAAACACAGTGAAGATTGTTTGGGTAAAGTGATGGAATATCTTTTTTGAAAACAGGTGTTAAAACATATTTCTGATAGTAATCCGAGTTAATTTTGATATTTGTCTACTTTGCTTATTTTAAGTATTCCGTTAAAAGAGAATCTAGCAATAACCATAACACCTTTAGAAAAACTTTCCTTGTTTTCTCTGAAACAACCATTGTTGGATATGCATTCTTTACCTTTTTCCCAGTCAAATGCAAACTTTGACGTTTCTTTTCTTTTTTATTATTAACACTTTACAACAAAGTTGAAAAGTGTTTATGACTTTGTTAACACTTTACAACAAAGTTGAAAAGTGTTTATGACTTTGTTCATTCTGTCTGTCTGTCTGTCTGTCTGTCTGTCCGTTAGCACGATAACTGCCGTAAAAATGACTTAATCAAAATGAAATTTTAGTATGTTGTTCAGACGGTCTATAAGACCTATGGGAATATAAATGAATAATATCACCCAATTAGTTTTGGATTGAACCCGGGTTGAAAAAATGGAATACATTGAGCCCTATGGGACCTAATTTTTCAAGCATTTTTTAAGCGGATTTAAAATTCACAAATTGCTTCGAAAATTTTAGGCAATATTCAAATTGTTCCATAAAATATATAAAAAAAAATTCAGCGAAATATATTCAGTACTTTTTTAAATAAAAATTAAAATAATAATAACACCTCTTATATGAAGCGATCACGTGTCCATGATATGAAACGATCACATGACCCACATCAAAATGATATATGGCATCCATCTTGTCTCAAAATCGTGATTTTTAAAGTTCTTTCTAATTCATATTGAGTGTTGTATCCATCCTAAAACTACTTTATTTTGGCCTAAATTCTGTGCATCTACATACTTTAACAACGCAATGACAATATATTTCAGTTTAAATGCTCATACAAATTTGATTATTTCTACTATTAAGCCTATTTTTCACCTATGTAAAATGTAAACAGCAAAATATGTAGAATGAGTTGTATTAGAATCGCTGTAATTCTTTAACACAAAATCATTTAGTCCATGGAGTCTGCATGGCTGATATGAATGAAATATTCATTGATTTTAGAAAGAGAAGGACGATAATTTTCGATGAAGTTTTACGCATAGAGTTTTACTTACTTGTAGCTCCATGGTCTTAATTTTTAAATAATATAAATTATTATAGTATTGTGATGAATGACATGAATGGGGGAATTATTTATGAATGAAATGTTGCTTTTATAGAGAGAGCCAGGCGTGTTATTTTTTCTATGACGTCATTTGAATGGATTTCAGTTGTTTTCGATGAAGTTTTCAAATATAATAAATTATCGTAGTATTATGATAATTCTAAAATTATTACCGAGGAATGTATCACATTTTAGAAATGTTTAAACCAGGCAATTTATATTTTAATGCCGTCATTTGAATGAAGTTAATTTTTTTCGATGAAGGTTTAAGGTTTCAAATATAATAAATTAATGTAGTATTGTGATAAGTTTTAAAATATTACCGAGGAATGTATTGCATTTTAGACATGTTTAAATAAAATTGCATTGAAGTTGGAAAGTGTTTCATAATCAATGCTTTAAGCATGATTGATCTTTCTTGTTAATTATGTCACTTAATTTACGTGTAGAAATAATAAGACCATGCTTTTCACATCTTTTTTTAATAATCGAATAAGAGTATTATAATTTAATAAGAGTATTTCTTTTCGGAAAGTGCAAAAATATAGCCTTCGATCCATTGTTTATTTTCTAGCGACATTTTAAAGCAAAGAATATCTTTAATAGTGCAGACGATAATTAAACCTTATTCCGACATTGGCCAGTTAGGTTTTTATTTTTTATTTAAATTTAATTAATGGAGAAAGTCAAAATCGTTACAGAAATGTGTGAACACCTTTTGTAGTATACATAGAAGCAAAGTTGAACATTGGATGCTGGTTTTAACTATATATATATATATATATATATATATATATATATATATATATATCATTGGCTGAAATCATTCTTCTCAAAATCATTCGTTGAAGGGATTTTTACCAAATTTAGGTGATGTACTGCGCACATTGTCTAGATGGGAGTAAAATTAGAAAAATGTGTATAATTTAAATCTAAAACAAGATTTTTTCAGAATCAGTAACCATTCGTACTCTCCTCCGAAACAATATTTAAAATAATTAATATTTAAAACCTCCGAAGCAATTTGGATTCAATTTAGGTAGCATACTGCGTATAATGTGTCGATGTGAATTAGGAAAATAAATTTAAAAGATGTAGTGTGATTTGGAGGCAGAACCTCCATTTGTTTTGCGTAGAAAATATGGGATTGCCCCCTTCCTCTAGATTTATTTAGTAATTAATTTGGAGCTTTTAAATGACACAATTTGTCAAACTGTAAAAATGTGCAATAATCATTTTCTAATGGAATGCTGTTTTTAATTATTTTTTTATTTTAAATTACATGCAACACGCGTATTTAATTACTATAGAAAACTATATTTATTAATTTATTTTAATTTCTTCAATTTCAGGCATCCTTTACTAACCTGGAATCAATTTCCAAATTCCAAATTTGGAAATATAACATGGAATACATTTTAAGTTATTTCTCCATATTAAAGAAAAGTAGCTGACGCTGCTGCTGCTGCTGCCGTCGCCGTTGCTGCTTGACAAATTTCTGGTTTCTCGAGATTCTTTGCTTCGTACCGCAAAAACTATTACATATAAATATATGAAATTTTGTGCACTTGAGGAATACGCTGAGGAATACAGTTGAGGAATACACTTAAACAGTTGAGGAATACACTTGAACAGTTGAGGAATACAGTTGAACAGTACACTTGAGGAATACAGTTTGATGAGTACTCTGAAACAAACCGTTTTTGATATATATTGTAGTTTAAAAAATATTTAATAACAATGTCAAAGACAAAATATTTGAGCTGCGAGTTCGCGCCCTGGATAGACGAACAATAGGAAGACCACGAATTTTTGCAGGACGGAACACCTTTTTTAATTTTAATGTCGTTTTTAAAATATTTTACTTTTTATTTCACTTCTGAAGTGAAAAATTTTTTTCGTATCTGCACGTCTGACGATTTCTCTGTTTCGTACCGCAAAAACTATAGGATACAGAAATATGAAATTTGGTGCATTTATAGAGAAATAATACGGTTACACGATGAAATAACCAGTTAATCGATTTAAACTTTAGTTGGGCATGAAATACCTCGCAAAGCGAGCTCAGGATCAAGGAATTCAGTTTTTGGATTCCCTGGCCTAAGAAAAATCCCTGCTTTTATCTCCTGCGGAAAATAGGTAGGGATAAAAAAGGATATTTTTAAAGTATAATTTTTGGGTGAGATATGTATGAGGGGAGAGCGGTGAGTAGGAGGCGAAACCGACCCAAAAGGGGTTTGCGAAGCGTAATGAGCAGGGGACAGAGCCCGCTAGTGTAATATACAAATCTATAAGAATGTCATGTTAAAAATTCAGTGTAAATTTTTTCTCTGATGCCATAACGTGATAATCAATTTAAAGAATGAATTCAAATTTTCGAGCACTGCAATACATTCTTTTACATATATTACGTTTCTCCAGAAAATACAATAATACAATTTGAAAAACATTGCCTCTATACCTAAACACTTAATATCTTAAAAGTTAATAGTTTAATTTTTATTACTCTAAATATAAAAGTTTTAGAGCAATACAAATTGCTCTAAAGCGTTATTTATTGAAAAATGTTAACTGATATTGCTGATATTCAACATCTTTGGGAAGTAAAATAATATTTACATTATTTTGCAATAATCTGCAGACAAGCTAACTTTTATCCAAAAGATCGGTATAGACCTTAGTTTTTTTTTTCATTGATCGTTTTACGACTTGCAACGTGGGCTTCAATAAGGAAGGAATGTTGCAAGGAATACCGTCATTACATGTGATAAATTTTGCCAATAAACGGCTGTTAATAAATTCTACCCACCCTGTGGTTTATTTTATTCGTTACAGAATTCTTTACGTTCGCCTTGCGATGTGGAATCTTTCGTTTATATTAAATGTGTTTACTTCTTAAACGACTTGAGTAATTTTTAGTAAACACAAATATGGTGAATCGCTGATAAAGTATTTCAATGTATTTGATATGTTACCCTTTAAAATGTTATCGTAATTAACTCCTTTGGTACGCATTCTTGAGAATTTAGGAAAGTTATATAACATAAAGTACTCCCATTCAAGGTTACCAATACCTGTATGAACCTTCTGTTTGAATTATGTAAAAAATCTGATGTGAGCAACACATCACTTTTCCTACAGACTCAAATTCATTTTTTTCTTATTTCTTCAGAAATTCATTGAACGGAGTTTAATTGCACAACATAACATACTTATTAGGACATAATTATTTGTAATTACACTGAATTTGCACTTTTAATTCAATTTTCGTTTTCATTTGGTAACTGGACGTGATTTCAAAGGTGGCGTAGCGAAAATGCGAAAAATCCAAAATATCTCGAAAAACGCTAGTCCTAGATTGATGTTGTAGGTCTTCCTCTTTCTACCATAAAAATGTACGTATTAAACAAGCATTGAATTGATATATTTAAGCATGCGCCATCTTTTATTTTAGATTTTGACGATTTTAGTGGGCCAGTTCTCAAAAACGCAAGTTCCGTTTCCCTGAATCGTACAAAAATCTAATTAGCACCAGGGTAATGCACAGGTGATTCACTTATAAAATTTTATGATATTTGGTCCATTAGTTTTTGAGTTATAATGGATACATACATTTAACACACAGACGCCACGCTAAATATAGTTTCCGTATTCTATAGTCCCAAAACGTGTAGAACCGTCAAAAACTCGAGTTACGAGTTTCGATACGACTCCATTACTTTCCCAACATATTACCCAACACATTTCAGGGAAAGCAAAATAGCTAGATTTTCATACATGGCCATTATCAATAATTATAAACGTAACTACTTTTGGCAAGATTTTGCCAGTTTGGGGTGTTGGTCGTTCCCCAAAATAGCAAAATCTACCCATAAAATGCCTAAGTTGACATCCCTGCAGTCATTGCAAATATCAGCATCCAAGGACCAGTTTCGTACTTTTCAGCAGTCCAGCATGCAATAGCTTTGAACTAAAATGACAGAAAAAAAACTTGTCAGGTGTTCCAGTTAACTAATCTCTGTGGTGACAAACCTTTTGGAACGCTCCTTTCATTAAAATTCTGTAAGTATTTGACAATTTGACTAGAGAAGTTCTTATTTTCTAAAGTATCAACCTCCGGTAAGTGTTAATATTAGTAGACAGGACCAGTGGCGGCTTGTAGCTAAATTTAGTGGGGGTGTTGCTCCAAAAAATGTTTAGCCTTTGTTTTAAAATTGTATAAAAGAAAACAAACATGTATAAAAAGAAAATTTATTCAGCAACTTAATAAAATCCTAAAAGAACAAAATCAAACATTTTTTACTTACTTTAACCTAAATTGCTACAGTTCAAGCTTGATCTATTCATTTAAACATGAAATCCATTCTTCTTGTTTTAATTTGCGCGAAAAGATCAATAATTTTCTTTAATAAAAGAACCGAAAAAAAACGAAATTTAATCGAAATTAATTTTCTACACTTTATCACATTCAAGAATATGGTACACGGTTTTTAAGAACAACACACGCGGAGTAAAAAATTAAAACTACCTTCTACCAGCACGCTAGGGTCGGCACTGCGGGAGTGACAGTTCTTTCTCTCTCTCTCTCTCTCTCTCTCTCTCTCTCTCTCTCGCAGTCACGCGTGCAGCTTCCTATGTGCGCATGCGCACAACAGTCAAACACCGCACCGCTGGAACTGTGAAGCGCACAGTCCCACACAAAAATTTTTGTATCTTTTTCATAAACTGGGGGATGGCTACTGACATCAAGCTTAAGGATGATACTCGTATATTGTACAAGTATAAAGAAAGAATTAAAGAAAAAATGACTCATTATATTAAATGTTATCGATAATATCAAATGGAAATAGGGGGTGCTGCAGCTCCACAGTGCCCACACGCGAGCTGCCATTTTTTGTGCAGATTCTGTATGAATCACTTTTAAGTGTGTCTACATATTGGAAAAAAAAAAGGTGAATTTGGCAATGGAAAATTTTATTGCTTGCCTGTGTATCTTTATACATTTCCTGTAATTTTTAATACCTTATTGTCCTAAAACTATTCTTTCCTGATTATATACCATTAGAAGACTGCAAAATTATATATAAAATAAATTAACTTGCCTCACAATATGTGATTATATAATCAATTCGCTACAAGACTCTAATTATTGTTAAAGGTTAATTTGTAATTTAATCTAATTTAACAACTCCTATTACTCCTCAAATGGGAAGTCTAGAATGAATTCTTGATCCCAAATAAGTCTCCTCCGTAACTATTCCACGGAATGCGATTACTGGACAATCCATTACATTATCAGGTTCATTTAAGAGCGTTTTTACTGATATCATTGCTGATAAAATGTTGCTCTAATAACTTCTTTATTAATAGCAGTAATACAAAAAATATTTTGTGACATGCCTTTTGTTAGCAATTTGTAAATTTCGATATTGTAGTAAAACAATAGCACAAATTAGTGTTTTTACCTAAATAACTACTCAGACATGAGTGAATTTTTCTATTAAAAATATTTCTAAAATGTTATGCAATTTTTGATGTATTTTGATTCCATCCATTTTAATACATTTTAATTGAAAGTATGAATGACATATGTGCAAATAGTCTATGTAGAGATTAATGCAGTCAGTATGCTTTATTTCTAGCTTTTTACTTTTCCTACAATCATAGTATAATGTATAGAGAAAGTATTGTGACAGGGTCGAAAATTGGGATTCGAGTTTTTTACGTAAGAGCACGTTTTAAGCATCTCTAAACTCGAATCAAATGTTTTAGAGTTGATTCCTGTGTGTGTATGTATGCTAGTGTGTACGTGCGTAGTGTACGTGCAAGGATTAACTGTATCCCGCTCATCACGCTAGCTCGAATTATTTTAAAGCCTTAGTGTGTGTATGTATATTAGTGTAAGATATGCAGGAGTCTGAGGCCGCTATACCTCACGAACGATTGAAACTTTTCGAAATTGAGGTGCTACAATTATTATGATTAGTAAATGAATGCTGTTGATTTCAAATTCAATTAACTGTTCGGAAAACTCCCCCATAAATTTTTGAAAATATCATTAAAAATCAGGAATTTTATTAATGATAACTAAGTAATAATTGCATAAGCAATTTATCAGTGAAAAATAATGATACAAACTTCAGAAAACTCGTATACACCATTCTTGTGATATTTCATAATTTTTGAAAAAATCAATAATGAAGTCTGTGTGTGCATGCATGCATGTGTGTTAATATGTATGTATTATGTTAGTCTCTCTCTTTACGATAATTTCAGTCAGTGAATATTGAAACCTTATACATTTTATACGCGATTAAATATTTGGAGGGCACCCCCCCCCCCTCAACTTTCGAATGAATGTTTGAAAATCAGGACGTTCAATGATCAGGAACATTTTTGAGGAATCTAGAATAAATTTCTGAATATTTTGAAATTCAGACCTTCAATAATAATATATATACTTTCATTTGAGACGTAATTGTTCATTAGAGAAAAATGGCACTAATTTTTCAATGTTAGCATGTCCCGGTCTCTAGATATTGAGCCTTTTTAAAACATATTTATCAAAAACATTTTCATAAAATTAAAAGGCTGTATATATCAGCAAATAGATTCTCCTTCCACGTGCAACATTATGTAAAAAATCTCGTACACCAACAATACACCATTCTCGTAGGTTCAGTTCGTTCCATTGACAAAACCACAGAATATTACAGAAATGTCAGTTGCATTTTGATGAGGCGTTTGCACGTGAGTATGAATTTATATCTATATATATATATATAAATCTGCTCATTAGAGACATTTAACATGTGGAAATTCACTTTGTTAAAATTTATTAAAAATACTATTAGTAATATGAAATTGTCTAGATCTATATGTGCTGTTGTTAATATAAAAAAATCTATTATTGATTTTCAAAAATCTTTTGTTATTACTTATGTTGATAAAGCCTCTAATAATTATGCTATTATCTGTAAAGAAATCTTTATACAATTTCTGTTAGATTAAAGAATAATAGTCTATTTAAACTTGATTAACACTCTATAATTAGTATCAAACAGAAAATTATCAATGTGTATAGTGATTTAAATATTAATTTTAATTGTTTGAAATTTCCATATATTGTGCGTATTCCTAAATTTTATAAAAATCCTATTAAATTTAGAACTGGTACTGCTGGTAATAATTCTCATTCTATTACTGATATCAAATTAATGCTTAATATTTTAAATGTACTAAATGATAGTTTACGTTATTCTAGTATATATATATACTAGAATAACTATAGTATATATATACTATAATATATATATATATATATATATATATATATATATATATATAATAAATACTTTATTCTAAATAACAGTAAAGAATAAAAGAATAAATTAACATCTCTTGGTAAACTTATAGGTTTTCCAATTTTGACTTTAAAGATTTTTTTAATAATATTAATATTACAGGTCTGTATGATGTAATTTTAACTCTTTATAATGCTTTTATTACTAATCAGTCTAATCTTATTAAATTTAAAAATTTTCCCAAACTTCTTCACTTTGTACTACTTAATAATTATATTTTTCAAGGTAATAAATTATACTTACAAGTCTCTGGGTTCCAAAAGACTGTGATAGTACCAGTATGTTACTTAATTTATACCTTTATCATTATGAAAATACTTTTACTTCAACTGATTATAAAATTTACAGATATGTTGATGATCTGACTTGCTTAGTATTTACTGACAACTATGCCATAGATATAGATTTCTATTAGGGTAATTTGGAATTAATTCCTAATTAGACCTCTAATAATAATAGTGTCAAAATTTTGGATTTAAATCTAATTATTGAACCAACTAATAGGATATTTACTAATTTATATGATAAAACAGACTATTTTCATTTTAATATTAATAAAATATTACCATTTTATTCCTGTAAGTCTATTCAATTATTTAGAAATATTTTACTTAATCAACTTTTGAGAATTTATAAATTACCAGATAAAAATTTCATGCTTTGCACCTTAATAACATAAAAAATATCAGTATATTATTTAAATATCCAGTACATTTAGTAAATAGTATAGTAAATTATTAAAATTAGCTGAATATTCTTAAATTTCCTCCTAAGTATCTTATATTAGTAATTGCCAACATTCTCTTGTATTAGCATTGCAATGTATTAATATCCTTTTAGACATCGCCTCCTTGCTTTCACTGTTTTTCACGCCCCTTTATTACGTAGCTTTCACAGGTGAATTTATATAGCGTTTTATACTTATTTACAATACTGTTATTTGTGTCTCATGATTGCCAGCAGATTATCTCTACATTTTGTCGCCTGCGAATTGCAACAGTAGTCTAGTTATTTATTACTTTAAGATAGGACATGTGCAGGATTTTCCCAGGTATAATATTTTTATATTCCTATTTCATTTTTCAATCTTTTAGCTTGTAGACCAAGTAGAAGGAGTTTATAGATAATATATATCTGCATCTTTAGAAACAAGCGTTATTTGTTCATTTTGAATAGATACTTGGACCTGAAAACGAATCTGTTCCAAATGAAATCCTTTTTAAGCTTAGTGCTTTTCCACGTGGTTGGCTTTAAAGCTTGGTTATTTTCTATTTTTCAATATTCGCGCAAGCAACAAACATTCGAGGAACAGATGCAATGAGCGTGCGGATAGTTTCCTGAGGGATGGATGACCATATGCCTTCAACCATCCTCCACAGATCGCCCTCTGTTTGAGGCGGGAGCAGGGCACTCAAACTGCGTCCAATTATGTCCCATGGATGCTCGATGGGTGAGAGATCTGTAGAGAGCGGAGACCAAGGAATCATCTGGATACATTGCAAGGCTTGTCTTCTGTTAGTTTCCGTGTGCGGTCGAGCGTTGTCTTGCTGAAAAATAACATTTTGCAACCTCTGAATGTTGTGCAGTGCCACCAGCCACAGCACCTAGTCCACATACCGTCGTGCCGCCATTGTGCCTCTGATACTAGCCAGAGGTTTTCGTCTATCGAAGCTAATGGCACCTCAAACCATGATGCCGCATTGTCGAGAAATATGACGTTCGACAGTCGTAGCAGTATTGAACTTGTTTCCACGTTGCTTCCAGACTCTCACACGACGACTGTCATTCGACAAACAAAACCTTGACTCGTCTCTGAACACTACCCTGTCCTATTCAGTTGTCCAAGAGGCTCGGGTCCGACACAATTGCAATCTCTCACGTCGGTGTCTTTTCGTCAATGACAGTCTTTAGTAAAGGGCGGTTTCTGTTCAAGCCGCTTTCGGCCAATCCTCAATAAACGGTTCTCGCTGATATTGGAACATCCAGTGTACCCTGCAAATTCTGCAGTATGTTGAAAGTCGCCGTTTGTGGGGTCGCCACCGCATGCCTTCGTATGCGTCAATCAACGCGTGCTGACATATGTCTGGATGAACCCGTACCACTGAAACGATTTATATACCCTTCTTCAATCCATCTTCAACAAATCCCTTGCACAGTGGACGCATATATGCGTATTTCAATGGCGATACGCCGGTACTACCGCCTAGCCGTACATAGGCCTAAACCGAATCCAATTAGTAGTTCCCTCGCTCGATTGTCCATATGTTGAAACGAGCTTCGGAGTCATCAGCCAGGCATATCTTCAACAACACGTGTGCAGATGCCATTGCACAGATGCCGCAGTTCTAAATTTTAAATTTTTTATACATTTCTACATGAATATTTTTATACTACAGATAGAGAGTATATATAATAAAAAATCTGATGAGGGCAACACATGACTTTCCTTATATAATGTAATGAATTTACTACTTTTACAGTAAAAAAATAGGTTTTCTTATAGTAGATACTAATATTCCTTCCAAGATATTGAGTTTTCGACAATTAGTCGTCATTTTCATTGATTTTGCTGCATTTTTATCCATTTGGCGGAATTTTCGTTAATTTGACAACATTTCAAAAAGTCGCCAAGTTGGCGACATTCCGCCAAATTCGGCGCCAAAATCTCGCCAAGCGTTATGGACGAAGAAATATGTTATTCTTACAGCAGACAAATGATTATTGGCGTTCAACTACAAACGTATTACTCAAAGTATCTTTTTCCTTGAATGGAATAAGCTAGATCCACGAGAATGATGTCACCCAATTTATCGTATGGTATTACATATGAAAAGTGAACATGTTTCTCAACAGGACATTTTTATTTCATTTTATATGACTTTTTGATAATTTTTTTGAAAAATATACAATATCTCGAGAACGGTTCATGTTAGCGTTCTAAAATTTATGCCAATCGTTTTCTAATGAAAAATTACATAAGAAATGTCTATTTGCTTAACTTTATTAGCGCTTTTGATTTTTTGACGATTTTTTCAAAATTTCATTCGAAAATTTAGGGGGGTTCTGAACATTCGATTGCGTATAAAAACAAAAGGCTTCCAGTGTTTACGAATTGTGATTTTTGTACCAAATTTGGTTCGAATCGGTCCATTCGTTCGTCAGTTATCGTCTCCACAGACTCACTGACACACACACACACACACACACACACACACACACACACATACACACACACAGACATCACTTCAAAAATGTTTGATTCGTGATCAGGGATGCTTGAAACGTGCTCTCCCGCCGAAAACTGGAATTCGAAATTTCGACCCCGTCACAATACTTTCCTTATACATTATGTATATAAGGAAAGTAAAAATACATATTGGGTTCTTCTGCGTTAAGTTCAGCAGTGCAAGTATTGTGGCACTTCTGTTACATAATTTCGTTTCTTCCCCATCACATTTCTTTCATGATTTACTCCGTACCCCTCATCCCATGATATTTCACATCAAAAAATTTTAATAGCTCATAAATTGCCTTTGTTCAGAAGTACCTAGAAATAATCTACACTTTTAAAGTATATTATTGCATTCAATTTAGTGTGCTTATGATCCTCTTCTCCTGGGAAATTCAATTTTACGACAACGTTACGATACTAGACGTAACACCGTTTTATGGATCATGTAATTTATTTGACACCTGCCTGCAGGCAAACTTCAATTAAAGTTGTGTTATGAAGAACGACTGTGATAAAAGCATTTTATTACTTTCCTTATATACATAATGTATAAGGAAAGTATTGTGACGGGGTCGAAAATTCGAATTCGAGTTTTCGACGACAGAGCACGTTTCAAGTATCCCTGATCACGAATCAAACATGTTTGAAGTGATGTCTGTGCGTGTGTGAAAGTATGTGTGTGTGTATGTGTATGTGTGTGTGTGTCAGTGAGTCTGTGGAGGCGATAACTGACGAACGAATGGACCGATTCGAACGAAATTTGGTACAAAAATCACAATCAATAAACACTGGAAGCCTATTGCTTTTATGCGCAATCGGATGTTCAGAACCTCCCTAAATTTTCGAGTGAAATTTTGAAAAATCGTCAAAAAATCAAAACCGCTAATAAAGTTACGCAAATATACATTTCCTATGCAATTTTTCATTAGAAAACAATTGATATAAATTTTAGAACGCTAACATGAACCGTTCTCGAGATATTGCACATTTTTCAAACAAATTATCAAAAAGTTATATAAAATAAAAAAAATATTTCTTATTCAGAAACATGTTCACTTTTCATAGGTAATACCATGCGATAAATTGGGTGACATCATTCTCGTGGATCTAGCTCGTTCCATTCATGGAAAAAGATACTTTGAGCAATACTTTTGCATTTGAACGCCAATAGTCATTTATCTGCTGTAAGAATCACTTATTTCTCCGTCTATAACGCTTGGCGAGATTTTGGCGACAAATTTGGCGGAATGTCGCCAACTTGGCGACATTTTTAATTGTTGCCAAATTAACAAAAATCTCGACAAATTGATAAAAATGACGATAAATCAATGAAAATGCGGACTAATTGAAGAAAATTCAATATCTTGGAAAGAATATAAGTATCTACTATAAGAATAACATTTTTTTAAATGTAAAAGTAGTAAATTCATTGCATTATATAAGGAAAGTTATGTGTTGCCCCCGTCAGATTTTTTGTATATGCTGTCATACAGCGTTTTTATAAATCATATTCTAAAAGCATAATTAATACATTATTTCTGGATTGCATATTGATCGTTTGAAAGAATTGTTAAATTATAATATTAAGTGATAAAGTGATTATGGGATTTCTAAAATTCCACATAATATTTTATTAATATTTAATATGTCATTTTTAAATTTCTGGTGTTGTCTAAGATAAAATTCAAACGAAATTAGTACTGTATAAGTTTGAATTATTTTAGTTCTAATTAATCTTACAATCCAAAAGCCAATAACAAAATGGGTAACTTTATTTTACTTTGCAAATTAGAGACAGATAAGTGATTATCATAGACAGATAAGTGCTTATCATAGACAGACGATTTTAATTACATTTGTTTGGAGTACAAGTATGGGAAGATAAAACTTTAATTAACATGAATATTAACTGGCTTCCTAGAAGGATAGATCGAAAATTTGGGGTCCCTTTGATCTGAACCTGGTAACTGTACAAAACAGTTTGGAAACAAGTCGACATATCTCTTTGAATGAATATGCACGTCTAGCCTTTACCAAGAGCCGTAGAATTCAAGCCCTGACCTTAGCGCGTTAGACACCTAGGGACTCTCAGACCAGTCTAATTAGATTACCGTGCTTTTTAATATTAAAATCGATTGTATCTCGACACAAGGCAGCATATTTAACCACAAACACTTGTTGACATTCTACCTAAGGTTGCATGTTGTTGTTGTTGTTGAGAGCCAGACCGTCCGACCTACCAGAAAGGCTAAGGTTGCATGTATCATAATTAGATGCTGTACAAAATATCGAAGAAGCAAGACGACATATTACTTTAAGTGTATATGCGCAACCGGTTTCAGTCAAGACAGGCAGAATGCGAACTCCTTTGACAACAACTTGCAAACGAGCCAACGACCCTACCGTTTTGAAAACACCGGTTCTCGTTAGATCACTGAAGTCAAGCAGCATCGGGCGCAGATAGTAATTGGGTGGGTGATCACTTGGGAACACCGCGTGCTGTTGGCACATTTCGGGCGCGGTAGCCCGGTGGTTTGCACGCTGCCACAAGTGCCGCCGTGTTCATGCGGAGTACGATCACGTTAAAGATGTGGGCCCGTAAGTCCTTCCGAGAGGTTGGTGTTAGGGGTAAAAGGGTACGGTCCCTGTGGATATCTTCCCCACTGGGTTCCGGTCTAAATTGGGTGGCACTTCCCGGCCGTCCAAACGACTATCTTACACCTTTCTGGTAGGTCGGACGGTCCGGGTATCAACAACAACAACTTGTAAACGCCTAAGACGCACAGTTTGAAACCAATGGGATACCGGGCTTTTGGTCATCAAGATCGATCTTGTCTCGATGTAAAGCAGCATATTTAACCGCAAGCCTCGATGCTTTATTGACATTCTACTTAAAGTATACGTTTCTAAAGTCTCCCTAATTTTTGACACAATCCTTATATTATTTAAAACTTTTTAAAAGTTTTTCTGAATGTACAAGTTTCGCCGGACTGTATGCCTGCAAAGACGTCCAAAGGCCGCGCCACTATAACCAAAACCTTTGCTACTTTTTACTTTCCTTATATACATAATGTATAAGGAAAGTATTGTGACGGGGTCGAAAATTCGAATTCGAGTTTTCGACGGGAGAGTACGTTTCAAACATCCCTGATCACGAATCAAACATTTTTGAAGTGATGTCTGTGTGCGTGTGTGTGTGAAAACATGTGTGTGTGAAAGTATGTGTGTGTGTATATGTGTGTGTGTGTGTGTGTGTGTGTGTCAGTGAGACTGTGGAGACGATAACTGACGAACGAATGGACCGATTAGAACGAAATTTGGTACAAAAATCACAATCCGTAAACACTGGAAGCCAATTGTTTTTGTACGCAATCGAATGTTCAGAACCCCCTAAATTTTTGAGTGAAATTTTGAAAAAATGGTCAATAAATCAAAATCGCTAATAGAGTTGCGCAAATAGACATTTCTTACGTAATTTTTCAATAGAAAACGATTGACATAAATTTTAAAACGATAACATGAACCGTTCTCGAGATATTGCACATTTTTAAACAAAATTATCAAAAAATCAAATAAAATAAATGAAAAATATTTCCTATTGTGAAACATGTTCACTTTTCATATGTAATATCATCCGATAAATCTCCCGACATCATTCTCGTGGATCTAGCTCGTGGATCTAGAGATCAAAAGACCAGAATGCCGCCGTTGACAGTATTCTAGAAGGCGGACGTTATCGCCTTTCGTGACGTCACTGGGTTAGAAGGAAGAGTGCCACTTTCCCCGAGTCATAATACTCTACTAGCTCACAATCGTCTTTTTGTTGGGTAAATAAAATTAATCTACTGCCATTGACCATCCATTCGACCGGCAACTCCCCCCTTTTCCCAAGATCCGATCTACGCTTCTTAATATAATATATAGTTATGTAACTACTAGATTGATGATATTTCATAGTCATCAATATATGTTATATGTATGTGGGATTTTTTACGCAATTAGATATTTTTGAAATACATATTTATATTACATGTAGAAAGTATTATCAATGTTTAAGATAATGGATACTATATTTTTAAAAATCCGATGATTAAATATTTATTCATATCTGTATTAAAACACTTGAAATGTAATTTTTATATTTACTACACTTTTTACGATCTATTTCAGCTTTTATTATAAATAATATATGTATTATAATATTTTAATGATAGCCCTATGCATGTATGAGTAGAATCATTTAATTTCATTCTTCTAAAATTTTATTACGAATTATCTTATCTCCTTTTCGAATGATAAACGCGAACTTTCTAAACTTTATACACGTATCTCTATGTCCCCTCTTCTTGACTTGTAAGTCAGTGACGTCACGCTTCAAGTTTCTCTCCCGGTCGAAAAGCAGCCCCCCTCCTCTGACCTACCTTATGTTTAAAGTACCTTGGATCTAGCTCGGTCCATTCATGAAAAAAGATATTTTGATTAATACTTTTGTATTTGAACGCGTATTGATTAATACTTTTGTATTTTGGCGACAAATCTGGTGAAATGTCGCCAACGTGGCGACTTTTTTAAATGCTGCTAAATTAATGAAAAACTCGCCAAATGGATAAAAATGACGCTAAATCAATGACGACTCATTGATGATGACTACATGGAAAATGGTGATTCATTGACGAAAATGCAATATCTTAGAAAGAATATAAATAACTACTATAAAAATAATCAATTTATTTTTACTGTAAAAGTAGTAAATGCATTGCATTATATAAGAAAAGTCATGTGCTGCCCACATCAGATTTTTTCTCTTTGCTATTATATCTATTTTATTTCTATTTATAAATCTTCTTTCGAAAGATATAATGTGTGTTTATTAGTTGATAGACTAAGTAATAAGAACCTTCAATTCCATAAATGTAAACGTTTTTTTTTTATTTTAATACCATTAGTTCAGTACTTAAAAATTATTCTGATAGAGAACTTATTCAATTTTAAAATTAAATTAGAGAGCATTGTTCGCTACTGGTTATGGTTAAATATCCTCCGTTGAGGAGCTTGAAGAAATTCGAATAAAAAGACACAGCGAATTTCCAGATAAAAGTTTTCAAATTATGAATTAAATTTAAAAAAATTAACAAAGAAATATACAACAAGCTTAATCAAAATTTTGCAGAGCTGATATATGACACTTCACAATGGCGAAATTGTTACCTTACATCTTTCTGGTAGGTCGGATGGTCTGGGTCTTAACAACAACAACAGCCATGACGAAATTAAAAGATCCTACCTACAAAACTTTATTATTATACTTTATTAAAATGAACGTTATGAAATCGTTAATTTTCTTAATTAACAAATAAATTTAGGATTAAAAGAATGAAAGCAGACAAAATAAACCCAGGCAAAACTTGACACTTCATGATATCAAACGTTGAAGACCGTACCTAGAAAATGAATATTTGACTTTTAATTATTATTTTGAGCAATACGTAAAAAAATCTGAGGTGGACAATACATGTATTTCCTTATATAATGCAATGGATTTACTACTTTTACAATTAAAAATGTTATTCTTATAGTAGATACTTATATTCTTTCCAAGATATTGAATTTTCTTCAATTAGTAGTCATTTTCATTGATTTAGCATCATTTTTATGCATTTGGCGAGATTATCGTTAATTTGGCAACCTTTAAAAAATCGCCAAGTTTCCGACATTCCGCTAAATTTGTCGCCAAAATCTCGCTAAGCGTTATGGATGGATAAATAAGTTATTCTTATAGCAGATAAACAACTATTAGCTTTAAGATACAATATTACTCAAAGTATATTTTCTCGAGAATGGAACGAGTTAGATCCATGAGAATGATATCGCCAAATTTACAGCATGATATTACATGTGAAAAGTGAACATGTTTCTTAACAGTTAATATTTTTTTTATTTTACTTGATTTTTTGATAAATTTATTTGAAAAATGTGCAATATCTCGAGAACTGTTAATGCTAGCGTTCTACAGTTTATGTCTATCGTTTTCTAAGAAAAAATTACATAAGAAATGTCTATGTGCGTAATTTTATTAAACGTTTTGATTTTTTGATGATTTTTTAATATTTCACTCGAAAATTTAAGGGGTTCTGAACATTCGATTGTGTTTAAAAACAATAGGCTTCCAGTATTCACGGATTGTGAATTTTATACCGAATTTCATTCGAAACACTCCATTCGTTCGTGAGATATCGTCTCCACAGACACACTGACACACGCACACACATACTTTCACACACACACACACACACACGCACACACACACACGCACACACACACACACACGCAAACAAACATCACCTCAAAAAGGTTCGATTCGTGATCAGAGATGCTTGAAACATGCTCTCCCGCCGAAAACTCGAATTCGAATTTTCGACACCCGTCACAATACTTTCTTTATATATTTATTACATATATATTACATATATAAGGAAAATAATAAGTGTAAAACAGGAAGTTTTCGTCAGAACATTGTGAATTTTTCAGTGAATGCTTAAAATAAGCCGCCCAGGTGGTGTAGTGGATAGCGTGTTCGGCTGATGTGTGGAGGGCTCGGGTTCGAATCCCGAATAAGGCATGGAGGCTTGTGTGGCTACTGTAACTGGATTTCGATCTGTTGTTGCCACGTTAATTGAATTAAAAAAAAAAAAAAAAAAATTTCTATCTGTGAATCTGGAGGTTTCAGAAGCGAACGGCCATTGTGTATACCAAGCCAGGCCTCTCCGCTCACATTACACGCGGATATTGGCTGGCTTTCGAAGCGATCGCCAAATGTATCGCGTGACGGGCAGAGAGACTTTCCTTCTCAAGGTTATTTCGGAGCACGACATTGCTCCTCTTCTATAACGTGGAGGAGGGTGGACTTCGCATTTACGTTCAAGTCATAACTGAATAATATGTTAATGTTATAGCTCTAAGGCGATGGGTTGATTTTTACTTTCATATATATAGGCGAAAATTTGAATTCCAGTTTTTGTCGGGAGAGCACGTTTCAAGCAACTAAACTAACATAGTTTAAACCTTTATTTGGAACTTGCAGCTCCTTCAAGGAAAAAATAACAATTTATAGTTTGCGATTATGAAGACTTCCTGACTTGTCAATATATATATATATATATATATATATATATATATATATATATATATATATATATATATATTATATATATAGGGTGACCAGAAATAAGCGCCCAATTAAGAACTGTTATATCTCGAAAACCACTGTACATAAATCGTTCAAACTTTGGGAATAAACAATACTGAAATACTGACAACCAAATGCCATTGCAGGTGATGGCAAACATATCGAACTTGTGATTTCATAAATTTAGAACATATATTTTTTTCCTGTAATTGGAATAAAACATATTTATTCACCCGTTTTTTTGTCGTTTCATTTTACTTTTGGGGCG